>JAXCHO010000036.1:27865000-29065000 GCA_036630365.1 Acanthiza pusilla | reverse complement strand
TAGTCTCTCCCAAATATTACCTGAATACATGGTTATCATTCCGTTTAACTGTAGAGCATCATATTCTCCCACGTATGTTGGAGGCGCCATTAAAAGGCACCTCAGTTAAAATTCTCATGAATCAGAGTGGACAGAGCCAAATCCTTCAGGGTGGTATTTTTAAGGAAAGACATAAAAAATTCTGGGATCTTTTTCTAAGCAAGGCACTTTTGCCCTTTGTGAGTGGCAGACCTGTGAGAAGGGAAACTGCTAGATTGTTCTTTAACTGAAGCAAAGGTTCAATGTAGCTGTTCTCTTATTGCCAAGAGAGAGACCTAAGTATATCAGCTTTCATGTTTTGTAGGAAATGAAAAGGAATACTACTGGATTACTTTTTTTTTCCAGCTCTGGGGTCAATCACAAACAGCTTTTGGGTCAATCTCCCTGCATTGCACTCTCTGTGCATCCAGAGATTTTCCTCCATCCGTGTAAGGCTGGCTGCCAGCGGTGCTACTTTGCACTGCCTTCTTAAAGGTTGATGAGGTGATGTATCAACTTGGCAGGCTTTTGTAGTGCTGGCAATCCACAGGCATAATATAGGCAAAAAATCTCGGTCCCAACTGGCGTGTGCAGTGTTAACACCAGGAGTAATTTGTTTTCAGCATTTTTTGCATTGATAAGAGTCGAGAGAAAAAGAGGTATGTTTAGTTGAGTGGAAGATAACAAACATGCACTGCCACATTCCCTCTGTGTGCTCTTTGTTATCAGCAGGACTAGCAGCATTATGTACTGTACAATGAAAGATAACCATAGAGTGAGAGATAGCTGGCTTTGTTGCTCTATTGATTAAACAGGACAGCAGGCTAATCAGAAAAAATGTTTCAGGGATGGGAGTCAAGCCACTTGGAAAGTGTGAAAGATGATGGCTACACTTGAAATGTTAATTTTTTAATAAGATTGTATGGCAGAAAACTCTTTCCTGAATTATTTGTTTTTATTAGAAAAAATCCCAAACCTATGCACAGAGAGGTATCACTCCAGTACCAATTTGCAAAGATAATAACACCATATGTATCTGAGACAGGCACAAAACAAGATATAAAACAGGTTTGAAGCCTTCTTAAATAAAATTCACTGGTCTAGAATTTTGCTGCTTACCAGTATTGACATGGTGATAACCTGTCAAACAAATGGGTATACCAACCACCTAAATATTTTAGGGAAGGTTTTTGCATATAGGAGTACTTCAATACTTCAGAAACTAGTCATGTCAAAAAAAGAAAGAAACAAACAAAAACCCATGAATAGTGAAAAAAAAAAAATCCAAAAACCTTAAAATCTCATTAACACCTTTGTGACTATTTTGTGACTTTTTATTTGTTTATTGCTTTGCTCAGCTCTAAGCATTTAGACTAATATTTTTTACAGCATATATCTGTGTCAAGGTGAATTTGCTTGTAGGCAACACATTTTTATAATTTGTCTTCCAAGCTCTTGCTCTGTCTGGGGCTAGGAAGAGACAGATCCAGACCAGAATAGAATGCATGTGCTAGGTGTATGGCTGCAGAAATTTAGGCCAGCTCTGCAGGAGCAACCTAGAATTATGAGGATTCAAAGGTAATGTAAAGTCATTATTTTCCCTCTTGACTTTTGGCTTTGAGGTCTGTGCTGCATCTCCTAGAGGCACAATATAGAGTCTCACCTGACGTGCTCTGCATTGGAGTGCAGGATTTCACTGAAAAAGCCTCTTTCCATGCTACTAATATCTCTGTTCTAATTTTATCAGATTGCTGATGCTCCTTTGGGGCTTCATTCATAATCCCCTCTGGTGGGGTGTAATCTACTGTATCTCTGATCCATCTCCCCCTGCTAGGAGCTTCCTCTGCTACCTGCTGTCTTGCAACATAGCAATTTACTATTGACAATGTTACTGCAGTAGTTGGATATGATGACTCGGTATAGCAATTTCAACTTTCTTGCCAGTACCTGTTGCCAAGGATTCATAGGCACTTCTGTCCAGACTTCTTATTTGCCCCAGAAACTCAGGGAGGGGGAAGGTCCCAGAAGGCACACTCTTGGATTTCTGTATTGGTGAATGTGCCAGTCCCAGCACTCTGGGATGACACATTTCAGATGCATGTTGGAAGTTAAATACTTTGTTTTAACCTTTCTTTATCCTTTCCCATACAGAATGATGCCATTTAGAAGTAACTGATAGAGCAATTTATACTACACCTTTGACAAATTGAATTAATAAACAGTAACAGTTTAGTACAGTTTTAACAAATCTGCTCATTCCTCCACAAGTTTACTCCTCCACTCCCGCCTTTGCCAAGCTCCTGGAGCCTACAGCAGCCCCTTGGCAATATTCAGCATTTAGACTGTGAGTTGTCCTTTGTCTTTGAGGAACAAAAATACTCCCAGGCAGATTCTTGGTTTGCCCTGAACTGGGAAGTGAGTCGTGATAAAGTAAAGGTCACACAGATGAGTTGCAGCTTGATCCTGCAGCCACTTAAGTCAGTGCCTAACCCTTGTTCCTTTAAGAGGAAGCAGGATTGAGCCCAAAGCTTTATTATGCTGTTGAAGGTATAGTGCTGTGTGCCTTTTCTGTTTCTCTACATAGAAGCAGCCTCAAGACTTTTGTCCAAAATTCTTCTAATTTGGTAGAGCCAGTAATATGAAGAAGTCTTAATCTGAGCCTTGGATCTTTCAGTAAATTATTTTATTACAGATCAGTTTGATTTTCATGCAGTTTAAAGTGAAAATAACAAAACCTGGGTTTTTTCCTCCGGTTATCCCCTCCTGTCATTTCAATATTTAATTAATACCTTAGCCACTTCACCTGCTTTTTCAGAACTCACTGATTCAAAAATATTTTTTAAGTTACTTATCAAAGAAGCCAATTATGCAGGTTGATTCATTGCAACACTAGCAACACCTGTGTTTAAATTACTTGGTGTTCAAATAGATTTTGCTCCATGAGAAGCAACTCCATGACACGATCACAGGATGCCTTAGTCCCACTAACCAGTCAGTGCCCACTGAACCTGCTCCCCACGAGCATAGCAGCTGTGGTGATAGAGATTTCATTTGCAATATAAACTCAAAGCTGCTAATCATTCTTGTCTGAGTACACACAACAAGAAACATCTTTATTCGGGAGTCAGAGGTTTTACCATGTGCCTGCCCAGGTTTTTCTTCTCTTGTCATGCAAAACACCAGAATAACCCGGAGATGACAGATTTCATTATGCAGTGTTTTTACCAGCTGGCCAATAATACTACCCCATGTTTTCCTCGGTACATGTGTGTTCACAGCAACTCAAAGCCCTTCCATAGCATAAGATTAATAAAAGTAACCTTATGAAAAAGTCTTCCATGCAGTTAATTTCAATTTCTCCCTTTTCATCCTTATTACAATGTCCTGAAGAGTTGCTTGAGGCATGGGGACTTTCACTCATGGATTTACATGATTTTGCACCTATCGTTGAGCCCTAAGGTCCCTCTGTCAGCCAGAAAGCAGGTGACCAACCTGAAATCAATTGGCCCATACCCAAATTTAATTAAACTTCTCTCTGCAACTCTAGAGGAAACTGATTTCCCTCATTATTGCTTATGTGGATAATATGTGAAATTAATTCTCCTTCACTAAGTTATCACTGCATTGAGCAGACAAACACAGATATAATGTTATTAAAAGTAATGAAATAGGTTCATCAGCAGTTAACGTTAATGTTTTGTGTCATTGCAATCTTGTGTGTAGTTTCGGACAGAATTATTCAGCTTCGCAGCTTCAAGATGCAGAAGGCCAACCGCTAGAGGGTTTGCAAAGGTTTTGGCATAAAGCGCGGCACTAGTTACACAGAGTTTTCTGTAAATGGAAAAGGGAGGCAAAAAATGGATTTACCTTGCTTTCTCTCTGGTCTTCCACAGAACAGCAGAGAGAACGACAGAAGCAGAGAAGGGAATGGGAAAGAGTTGAGAAATTGACCAGCACTGGAGACCCTAAGAGACTAAATACCTCCCCATTACACACTATTAAAGAAATGAAGGTATGGATATGGAAAAAATGAGGTTTAGGACTATCAAAGAATAAGGATTTAACATCCACAGAATGCATCATAAATTCAGATACAATGTCCAGCTGCAGACCAAGAAAAAGCAAGATACAACAATATGTTGAAAACTTGTAAAATGACCTCTAGTTAATCCAAATAAATAAATACATAAAGGACAAAGGAAGCAGAAGCCATTGATATCAATACCATGGTCATCCCAGAACAGGATTCAAGATGCTAGTGGCTTGTACTCTGATATAAACACCTTAGGTGTGTCACAGGATAAAGACTGCCTGGAAGCACCTGGCATAATGTCTGGGCTGTATCTGAACAGATCTAACTCTTTAAACAATTCTGGTAGGCAGTGCAAAAATAAAGGATCACAGGTAATTACCAAAAACTGAACTGTTAAATCTACATTCTTGTAACATGATTGGGGGAGAGGCTAGAAAGTCATAGCAACCAAGGTAATGACCACTAATTTAGTCTTAAATGGAGAGGAAGTTGAAAGAGCTTGGCCTGCAGCTGCATGATCAACAAAGTTATCACATGGTTCACATGATCAACAAAGGTATTCATGGCTTATGCTGACCATCTACCCTAGAAAACAACAAATATTTAAGATAGGATGCCATGGAGGGAACTAATCCTCAATTGCCTAGTGCCAATTTCTGTGCAGAAAGCTGAGCCCAAGCTGTTAACATTATTTATGGAAGCCAGGCCACCTGTAAAGGCTTGGACAAAGTAACCAGCTGTAGTGAGTGTCCAGCATCCTCAAGTCCATGGTGCAGGCTGAGACCGGACCAAAGCAGCAGGGGCTTTTGTTGGTGTGAATGTGTCTGCAGAGAGTGTGTGTATGTGTGGTAAAACAGAGATCTTGGAATAGAAACCACTAGCCACCTGCTATGTCCATCCCACTTAACAAATCAATTTTACATTTCATGTCAGTGAGTGGTGTGGTTCAAACCTTGAGGCTGCTAAGGGCACTTCCCGTGACCATTCCCAAAGCCCCTTCACAGCAGGTGGCTCCAGTGGCCCAAGGGGTTCACGCCTGACTCCGCACACATCCCACTCACACACAGACAGACTAGGTTTCCTTGCTGGTTCAAACCCAGGTTTCCCATAGCAGAGTCTCAGATGTATCGTTCCATAAAGCAATTTATTCATGGTGCAGTAATACAGAAACAGCCTGAGCTGGTGGCTCCAAGGAACCTCACAACAAAGAAACCTCTGGGCTTTTATCCCCTCACAGTCCAAGTACATGCAAACCTCACTCTTCCTCCTGAGTCCTCCAGTACTTTCTACAATAATCTGATCTGAACTAATAATAATTCTTTGATTGCTATGTTAAGATTTTTTCTTCCTAATAATAAATTAGAATTTACATATAAGGTGTGATTTCATTATTACCACAATAAAATTCTGAGTACAGAACACTACTCCTATCTGAGCTTTGATTCTACACACTGGCATAATAGACACGGGAAAGGATACCACACTGATCTAAGGTAAAAAATTAAAGAATTCGGAAGCATATGATTAAATGGAAAAAACTGGCTCAAAGAGCTCATGTTATTCATTATCTCTTTTTAATGTATTAGCTAGTTTATTTCCTCTTTATAAGACCTTCGTAAAGAAAGAAAAACCCCACAAATTCCAATGCAGATTGTTTTTCTGTGATAAATTTGAAGGAGAGAATTTCAAAGAAAGTTACAATTCTGCCTGGATGAAAGCAAGAGTTTGTAATCTCACAGAATGAATACTTTCCTGATATCACTAATATGAGAATCTTTTTTCCTATTCATACATCAGCTGGTTAATTGTGCTGATGCTCTCAGGCCTCTATCGCATACAAATGGCAGATAAATTTATCTGCAAAGATCCTAGTGTAGTAAAAGCAGGAGAACTCAACAATCAACCTTAGGGGCTGAGATCAGCACGTAAATTCATGCTCAGGTTCTCAAACTTCTTACTTTGATATTTTAAACTAAAGGGTTAAAGGTGATTATAACAGTCTAGACAAGGCTGGGGGATGTGAATCCACTTTGATCACCTGGATAAAGAGAAAAAAAAAGGCTTAATCTGCTGATCAGCTGGAGACACAAGAAGTAATTTCTTATAGGTATGATCAGATGCTTTTTGGATATGTGATTGTGAGAGCTGGAAGATACACTTCCATTCCTTGGTCTGCAGGCCATCTTGGACAATTCAGAACAGATGTTCTCAATCACAACAAAACCAATCCAAAACAGATTTCCTCCTCCTGTGAAAGCGATATCTGCTGTTTTCCTTTCTCTCTTGCCTTACTGGTGTTGTAAGCTGTTTATGGAAGTATTCCTATCATTTCTGCCTTAGGTGCCTAACTTAGGTTAATAGAAAAGGGCAAATACTTCCAGGGTATAATCCATAGCATAAGTCATAGCATTTAAAATATCATGGTGCTTCCTGGAAATTTGCAAAGCTATATCCCAGTCCCAAGATGTTAAATTCTTCTCTATCAGAAGCAGGCAGAAAGCATGGTTTTTAGCTTTGGAATGAGGAGCATGGCAGCTAGCTACTACTTCTCAAATTACTGAACTGAGAAAATTAAGGTGAATGATAAATCCATGTCAAGGTAGATATGGTCATGACTGGACAGACAGAATGAGTTGAACAGTGACTTGCAGAAGTTAATAATGGCCAAACCCCAGCAGGTATTTATGTAGTACCTGCCTGCATTCCCTCTGTAGTTTCAATTAATTTTATCTTCACTTCCTGCTGTTAAAACACTACTGTGTAATATTGCTGTCCCAGAAGGAGTTGTTATTCTTTCAAGGGAAACTGTGTTTCAGCAGCAAGCCCAGCAATCTTTGTAAATTCTCTGAGAAGTTCTTAGTATCCTTCTGGGTACATGCTTCTATAAAAATGCAAAGTGTAACAGTATGCAATGCTAACACTCTGCTATTCATAACAAGGAAAAAGAAAGTAGGTCAGTATGTGAAGAACACAGGACATTGAGAATGCTCCCAAATGCAGTTCTGCTTAATCCAAATGCGGCCACACTAAGTATCCCAGCTGAGGTGCTCCTTTTTGGTTTTTAAGGATGTCAGCATCAACTAAGAGGGCACCAAAACTTTGATTTTGATTCATGTATTGAGTGAAAATACAAATAGATTTCCCAATAATCTTACTGACTCTAAGATGTTAGAATTGTTCTAGAGAAAATCTATGTTAAAATGAATTTGGACATCTCTTCTTAAGATATCCATTGGCACTACATACATCCACATACCATAATGCATATCAGGCTTCTGATGGATTCTTGGGTTAGTTAGCTTTGATTTTTATTTTTTTTTAAGCTGGCTATAATAGTAATAATGACCTCAGTGCTGGGCATTTCCTGGGGCCTAATGACCAACTGGGATTAATGACCTGAAATGTAGCCACGGGCCATCAACTCATCCCAGGCAGCCATTAATCCTATGGAACTACCAGGGCCTCTGCTGTTATTGCTTAATTTAGTCTCCCTAATTTTAGTGTAGCTTTAAAAACCTTGCTGCAGCCACTGAGCAGCTCTGTATTTTATTAGCCCTGCATTTCTACTGCTGAGCATGGGTTGTTTTCCTTGCTGCTGATCAACTCTAAACACTGAATAGACTTTATTAAAACTTGGTTATCAAACTGCTGAGCATCTCCAGACATCTAAATATTTTATGTGTGTTTGCTTTGAGTGGCCCTGAGCAATTAATACATTGTTTCATTAGGAGGATTTTTTACTAACCACTAAGTGACTCTAAACACCTAATATATTTCACAAGAAGTTTGTATTCCAGCCATCGAGCAGCTTTAAACACTAAATTGGCGTCATACATTTAAAAAAGAAATCACTCAGTGTTATACATTTCTCACAAGTAATTTCCTGTCTCTACCCTTCTAAACATTATTCTTTTATTTTATGGGGGCCTTTTTTTCAGCTGATACATTCTTACTTAGCTTATTGGACCTCCAGTACTTTTCATTGAAAAGCTTGAAGTGTCACTGGAATTGGCTTTGCCTCATTTCCATCATCTAATACAAAGAAAAGATGACCCATGGGAGAAAACACAGACCCCAGTTTCCTTTCGGCAACAAATTATGGGATTAGAAAACATTTGTGTTTCTCTGACCAAGGCAATAATTCAGACTTTTAGACTTAAAAATAACCCATGGTGTATCCCTGCATATACAACCACCAGCAGCATGACAATCAAAACGACATTGATTCAGTAGGTGCTCTTAATCATCGTTACAGATCTCCAGCCCACTGCTGTCAACGCCGGGCTTGGCCAACATCTGCTCCCAGGCATTTCAGCACACACAGCTCCACACCGCTGCTCTTGGTTTGTGTGCCAAGGCTTCGGTAGCAGGGAGCTGCAGGAGTGGCTTCGAGGGAAGCTGCCAGCAGAGCAGTCTCCGAGTCCAACAGAGCCACTGCCAGGCGGCTCCAAGACGGATGTGCCGCTGGCCAAGACCAGGCCAATCAGCAGTGGTGGCTGTGCATCCGGGATAATAGGTTTAAGAAGGGGGAAAAGTTATTGCACAGGAGCAAATCGCAGTCAGAGAAGAGCACGATAATATGTGAGAGGAACAACTCCAAGGTCAGTGAAGGAGGGGTTGGAGGTGTTCCAGACGCTGGAGCTGAGATTGCCCTGCAGCCACTGGTGCAGACCGTGGTGAAGTGGCTGTACCCCTGCAGCCCATGCAGACCCACAGTAAAGCAGATTCCCAGTAGCAGCCCACAGAGGACCCCACGCCAGAGCAGGTGGATGGTCAAAGGAGGCTGTAACTCTGTGTGACTCTGGATCAGGCTCCTGCCAGGACATGCAAATTCCTGGGAAGAGGAGCCCACGCTAGTGCAGGTTTGCTGGCAGAACTTGTGGCCCCACAGGGAGCCCACCCTGGAGTCTGTTCCTGAAACACTGCACCCTGTGGGAAAGACTCATGTTGGAGAACTTGGTGAAGGACTGTCCCCTGTGGGAGGCACCCCACACGGGGGCAGGGGAAGAGGGTGAGGAGGTCTCCCCCTGCAGAGGAGGTAGTGGCAGAGACAACATGTGATTAACTGTCTGTAACTCTCATTCCCCATCTTCCCATTCCAATGGCAGGGAAGAGGTGGAGCAATCAGGAGTGAAGTTGAGCCTCAGAAGAACAGAGGGGTAGGGAAAGGTGATTGTAAGATTTGGTTTTATTTCTCATTGCCCTGCTCTGATTTGATTGGTAATAAATTAAATTAATTTTCCCCAATTCACATCTATTTTACCCATTATAATAATTGCTGAGTGATGTCTCCTTGTCCTTATCTTCACTCACAAGCTTTTCATTGTATTTTCTCTCCCATGTCCAGCTGAGGAGGGGAGTGATACAGCAGCATTTGTGGGCATCTTTTCAGGAAAATTTCACTAAGGAAAATTTTTTAAAAATTGCTAAGGGGCAGATAAAAAAAAAAATGAAAATTATGAAAAGCAGATTTCCATGTTTCTAAAATAATTTGAACAATTTGTCCTAAAACAACATAGGCATGGATTCAGAAGACTGGAGCATTGATATAGCAAAATAAAAACCTCTTTTGCAATTATTATCTCATAGGTAATGTTTTTACAACACAGCCTGATTGCACACACCATCTGTCTTCTAACATAATGTGGAAATGTTCTCTCTAACCATACCATTTGGATTAACTGAATTCAAAATAGAGGTTATATCATTATCTTAGAAATTATCCAAGTTGATGGCCATGGTATAGAATTGTATCCAGTATGAATCTAAACTTATTTTTACAAGATGGACCAGGAGTGTTGTGATTTGTCTAAGTCTCCTCAGGCACTCCTGGTATTCAGCAGTTCTGTGTTGGTTCTGCAGCAAGAGTGGCAAGGCAATTCTTATATTCAAATGACATCCAGGGCACTATACTTCAAAACTTGCCTTGTAATATTTGGATTGCTAGTTACAAATCAGCTTCAACTGCAATATTTGTCTTTGTGTTGATACACCCGGGCTTGAGTTAAGGAATGAGCTAATACAGGGGAAATGAGTGGAGATTATGGTATATGAGCTGAGATTATTACTTAGATAACTCCAGTGTTTTCAGTTCTGTGCATTAAAAAAAAAACTTTGGGTGCTTTGGTTTAGTATACTTGTAACTCAGACTGATATCACCTGTGTAGCTGAGTTTGTGTATGTGTGTGCAGGACTGCATACAAGAACACACTTGAATTTTACTGTAAAACCTCCAATCACTATTACCTTCCTGAAGTTCTGTCAAAATTACCTGGTTCCCAAGAATCAGCTCTGGGACAACAAACTTGCATTTGGACCAAATCTATTTTGGGCTATTCCTCATGGAAGGTTTCTGTTTGGTTTGGTTTTTGGTTTGTTGTTTTTTACACCTTCCAGGCACCAAAAACCCATATATTTCAAAGTTAAATCACAATTTTTCTTTGGCATGCATATTTTATTTTGCATACACATATGGTTTTCATGCAGTTAATATTTTAAGTTTAGAAAGCCTAAAATAAACACAACAAAAATCAAAATCCAAGTTAAGACCATTAAAAATAAAGGGTATAATGGAAATATAAACTGACCCTCAATTCTGTAAATACAGAAGCATAACTGTGTTGACTTTGGGTTAGGTTCAGTTTAGAGAGGATGAATGCAATATTTATTTCAGCATGAACTGCAACCATTGGAGTTGCTGCCAGTTATAAGTGAAGTCAGTCCTATGATAATCAAAATCATAATGGAAGAATATTCTGTCATGAGAGCAATACATTATTCTTGTATTAAAAAGGAAAATACATTATTCTTGTATTGGAAAGGAAGGCTGCCTCTTTCTCTTACTGTGATTAATGCTCCTAATTTTTATGTATTTAATTCTTCCAATGTTATAATTCTTGGACCTTTATAGCAAAGACATGTCTGCTGTAACAAAATTTTAAAAAACACAGAGTTTTACATTCAAAAAGAGAGTTGCACTGTGTGAGTTATTTTTTCAGTAGTATCTGATAAAATATGTTTTACTAATATAGTCATATGTGTTGATTTTTAGCAGAAGTTTCTATATATAGTTCTGAAGTGGGTCAAAAGTTCCTTTGGATGTGTGGATCCTAACAAATCAACAATAAAAATTCCCACCATGATGTAGTTTCTGGGGAAAGCAATACATTTCACAAGTTCCTTCTGTGTGATGGCTTTACGTGGCCTTAAGAGTACAACAGTTGCACTGATAAAATACATAAATAGCAGAGATTTGCCTGTCTCCTCTGGTAATTAAATTTCATATGACTGCACTAAAAAAAAAGAACATATACTTCATTTGGCACTACCCAGCCAATCAAAGATAAACTTCTCATCAAAAACACTTGTTGTTTTAAAAGCAGTCATGTCTGTACAGGCTAAAAACCATTTTCCATCAGTACACTGGCACATCTCTGTGTGATGTCATTTGTAATATTTATTATTTAATAAAGACCAGTTCTTTATTTGTGAATTCTTAAGAAAAAGCTCATGATCACAAAGCTCAGATTTGAGTTCTACTTTCCATCTGGATAGTAAATACAGCAAAGATTTTCCCACTGATTTTCAATAAATTGCTGTACTGCAAACAGTTCTGTTGTATCTAATTGACATGGTCTTAAAGGATATGAAATAGACTGTTTGTGAATATCACCTGAAGTAGAGATTTCAAACAACCTCTTCTTTCCCTATAATATTGTTCTTTCCACAAAGAGATGTTTAACAGACAAGATCTCAGTCTTTTCACTTTCTCCATTCATCAGTACATTTCTCAAAGCTTTTGTCAGTCTTGCTTTTTTCTTCTTTTCCTTTATATAGTTCTCATTTACCTTAGTTCTTTTCTCTTGCTATCTTAAATTTTTTCCATCTAAAAAATCAAATTACACAGTGTCTGCTTCTTAAGACTTTCTGAGATAACAGTGGCCTCAGTCAGCCATTCATTTCTTAAAATCCTAGATTAAACTCTTGCAAATATATTGCCTCTAGAAGACATCTTCCCTTTGGATTCTGAGCAGGCTGCCCTTTGATCAAATTGGGCATATGTAAGTCTTGTCTTAAGTCACAAATGGGCATTACACCAGTATTGTCTTCATGTTTTCCCAATATTAAATATAACAGCATTACTCCATGGTTTAATAGGACTGTTGACATATCTATTGGAAATATTTCAGAGTAGAAGACAATTGAAAAGAAGACAACCTTGCAAGCAGAAGCAACACAAGCCCATGCAGAAGACAGAAGTGGTCTCTTGTTTCACAGGGTGATATCAACTCTTAGTTTTGGCATGAATCAGTATAAAATCTTAGAATTACTCCTCTTAAAGGAAATGTTTGATGGCTTTGTAACACCTCTCTGCCAGACAAATCCCAGGGTACTGAAGGTACTCCTAAGAACACTGAGGAATAATCAAGTTAACCTTGTTGTTAACTAGAGGTGATTGTCTGTTTTCATGCCCTCTGTTTCACAGTTGCTGCTGTGCCAAAGTACAATCAATCTTTTTTCACTCCTTCAATGGTTCAAGCAAGACTTGGGAAATAATGGGAAGAAAATTCAGACTTGTTTATGCAAAATGTGTCCAAGGAAACCATCACTCCTTTTCATCCCCTTCTCTGGAAAATTGTTTATTCCTTTAGAGTACCAGTGTGGCAGATAGTGACCAGTGTGTAGCCTAAAATGCTCATTCTTGTCAAGGATGGTGTTACAGGTAAGAACTAGCACCTTGGTAATGGGAGCAGTAACAAGGCAAAATATGCTGCCAGAGTGCGGCTTTGAAAATTGTTAAAGCACCATTATTAGTTTCTGAGCCCAGGAAACTCTCATAAATGTGCAAGCAATCAGGAGTACAACCTGGTAAGACCTTAGGTGTTAGTGACTGTGCTGTTTGTAATTTGACGATCACTGTCTAAAATCCACTCTGCCATAGTAAAAATTACTCATCCAAATTTGGAAGTGAAGAATGCCACCAAATATTCTTCCTTTGTGGAAACTGCGGGTGACCATTGCACTCCTTTTAATTCAATGAACCTAAGGTCATCAGTTCATGTGCTAAATAGAAAGGCTGTTGGATGGCTTAACTTAAGCCTGCCAGACCACTTAAACCAGGTCTCTTAAACTAGGAATCATACACAGGTCACCCTTCTCCTACCATTCCCAAGGTTTCAGCCATGTTGCAAGCTGAATTTGGCATGTTTGTAATAAACAGTTCCCTCCTCATTTTTGTAATGTAATTTTTAGTTCACAGGTTAAATGTCAGAGTACTGTGTCACTAGCTGTCACCAAGTTCTTTTCAATTGAAGAACAATTTTTTTTCGCTTCTGAAATATTTGCATAGTAAAAATTATCAAGATTAGAATCCATGGATTTTTTCCCAGAAATATCTTAGATTGTAATAAATCCCATGATTTATTACAGAGAGAATACTCTGCAGGTTCCCCACAACCTGTTCTTCTTTTCTGCACCTCCATGTAACAAGTCTTCTTCATGGGGATTTAGAAGCATCCCTTATAACACGCTCCATAAAACTTTCCATGAGCATCAAAGGCTAGAAAAAGAATTTGGAGAAAGCGTCAGGAATATGGTCGGCACATAGAGGACTAGAAATTTTATGCCTGTTCTTTAAAACAGTTTTTATAATTTAAGACCAGCTTATTTTTATGAGCATGAGTCCTAGCTGGCAATTAGCCATCATTCAATCCATGGAAAACATAAAATAACAAGGTCTGGGATAATGTAATGTTATATCAAAATGTGTACGATATTCAGAATGTTTTATGGAGCTCCGTCTCATAATCCATGTCCCAAGACACCGGACTCACCACACAAAAGTAGCATTTTGACATCAAGGGTTAACAGCTAGCCTTTTCTTAGAGATGCTTATAGGCTGGTTGTTCTATGTGTTTTCTTTTTCTCTGTCCCATTTCTTCATGAGATGAGGGATAAAGCTGTTTTAAATAAGTAAAAATCCAAACTTAATTTTTAAATTCTTTCGAAGAAAGTAAAGGAGTGGTCCATGAGCACAGCAGTGAGATTAGCTTGGTTGGAGCATGTTGCTAATAGCTCCAAGGTTGATGGTTTGATTCCCCATATGGTCCATTCACTAAAGATTTGGACTTGATGGTGCCTGTGGGTTCCTCCCAGCTCAGAATATTCTGTGTTTCCTTTCTGTGATTTATTTCATCATTCCCCTTTTGAAGCAGCTGCCCTTCTACAACTTCTGCTTCCTAGCTCATGCCAGAGACTACGCAGAGGGCACCATCTCTAACCAAGACCCCATATTTCTGCACTCAGCTCTTTCCTTACACCAGTTTTTAGCAGAATAGAAAAAAATATGATTTGAGATAGGGCTCTAAGTAACACATCTGGTTTGACTTGCATCTGGAAGGAGCAACAGTTCAGCCAAAAAAAAAGTTAAAGCTCTTGTGATATAATTAAACACATCTGTGAGAAGAGATGTATTGAGTAATATGAAAGGTTCAAATATTAGGCTAGGAGGACTCTCAGGAAATGAGCCAGCTAATCAAGACAGCCTTGAAGTCTGGTGAAGAAAAATCTGTATAAATGCAGATTTTCTTATATATACTTTAATTGAATCACAGAAGTGAATGTATGTGCCAAAAAAAGAGAAAAACCCAACCTGTTACAATAGGACCAGGATACAGGGGAAGATATTAGAGTTCATTTACAGAAATTACTACTCTTAAAACTGAAAAATTAAATTTCAGATACTGAGGATGGAAATAATTAAAGGAAAATATACTGTGAAGAGGTACTGAAAAGGTCATGGCTTTTACATCATCACAAACATGTTCTGGCACAAATCCTTTCAGATTATATATCTAATATGTAACAGTGAGAGAGCAGCTGAACAAGATGAAACAAACTAGAATGAACAAATGTGCAAAGGACTTTTATCATTGAAATCCCTTGATATTAAGAATGCTAAAGATCCTTCAATGCAGTTTTCTGGAGGTCAATATGTTTATTCTTTCTGTCCCTCTGTAACAAATGGAAAATTTTTAATTTTTTTCTGAAACTTTTAGCATTTAGGTTTGTGTAACCAATCCAATAGAACTGACTGAACCACACTTTGTACTGTACTTGTCATTATGCTTTACCAATACCTCTGTAATGGAATCCCATGAATATTTCGTTTGTGTGTTTGTTTTATTTTAAATTGCAGGATCCTGAATTAAACACATCTGCATGTTGACAGAACGATCCAAAACAGAGTATCCAGGAAAGTCACAGTTGTGGGGTGGTAACCAGATTATGTCTATATTTGTAACTTTTATTTGGTCTCTTATTGGACTCACATTTGTCTCTCACTGCACTCTTTCTCATGAGAATTCAGACATCACAGTTTGATTTGTTCACTATCTGTGCAAAAGAAAGCGAAGTATTGCTGGGAATGATGCTGCAGCAGCACTGGCTAGGATCCCTCAATGCTTTAATGTGATGCCCAGAAGAACTTGCTTCTGGGAACATCAGGCAGAGAAATAAAAAACATGAGTGATTAAAGCACATTTCCTCTTTGGAAAATTATTGTCTAAACATGGAAGTGCTTTATCCAACAGATGTGTAAACTTTGTGTCTTTTGAATCATTATATCTGCTTATCTAAAGAACATGATTTATTATATTTTATTCCCATGAAACAGAGCAATCTGGGGTATATATACAAAGTTAGAAATAAGTTAATCCTGACTTGCATATGATTAAAATCATTTTTAACTGAGGGATAGCTCTGAAATATTCAGTACAAACGCATACTACATTCTAAGCATGTCAGCAGTCCCTGGGAAATCATTGTATACGTATACACTAAGCAGCGACTAGGGAAATATTCAAATATCAAAAGAGGGGTTACTGGTCTCTGTTGAAGCAGATAAAGTAATAGTTTCGGAATGCAGAACAGTTAAAACAACAGTCTAGCATGGGAAACACTTATACTACAATTAGAAAAAGAGACAACTTCTTAACAAAATAAACTGAATAAATCAGAGGACAAAGAAATAGGAAGACAGTAAGTATAAAATTTGAAATACCATTTTCCAGACTGCAAACATACTTGCAGGTGACCAGATTTCCAACAAGGCTATTTTTCTGTTCACTAACATCAGCATTTTTGACCTTCTCACTATTACATATATTGATGGACTGACTATTTTACATCCTCCTCACAAAGCACCAAAATTAGAAATGGAGGAGATTGAAAACAGCTAACACACCAAATTGAAAACATTGAATAGGTCAAAGTCATAGACTTTGCTGCAATCCTTTCTGGAATATATGCAGAGGCAGAGCAGTCCGTGTTTCATTTCTGTGCTAATCACTGTAAAAATTCTGTGAAATGTCAGTCTGTGAACATATTCCCAGAGCAAAATCACTTTGTGAAAAAAGGAAAGAAGTAAAAATGCAATCCATAGTTACAGAATTTACAGTACACTTAAAATTGACTAATTCTTTAGTCTTTCTATACACAAAATGACAGAAATGAGCTATAAAAACCAAAACAGACTGAAATTGATAATTTTCCTGTGCATCTTCCAAAGAACTGTCAAAGCTTTCGGACAGAAGCCTCTTCTTATTGGGAATACTGAACCCTTGGCTACTCATCCTAATTAAAATGTAATTAGGTAAGTGTAATTAGGTAATAATGCCACTCAAAACACTTAGCCTGTTTTCCACAATTGAATCCACAGTTGAGCTCACTATGGCATAAAATTCTGATCTCAGATCTCCTGACACTAATTGCCTCTTCACCCCAATTTAATCTGACATGTAGGCAGAAGCCTAAAGCTGCAAGGAATATTTATGGTATGAACTATGAAAGAGATCTGGGAAGAACATCCCTGACCCTTGTGGTAGATGTGCAACAAAGGCAATGTAAATATTGGCTGCTACAATGAGTATCTTCTTCATAGAAACAAATCTGGTAATTTCAAGGAAAGATGAAATAACCCATTTAGTCCTTGAGGCTTCCTGTCACATAATTTTAGCCATCTGAAAGACAGATAGGTGCTTTAAGGTAGTCTTTTTCATTGCCTCAGTAGTCAACAAAAAGAGGGAGGTGATCAAACAATCATTCATCTCACACAAGAGTAAAGTTTAAAACAAATGGAAGGAACTGTTTTCTGTAGTTGCTTCTTCCTCAACCTAGGCTACCAAGAAGAGCTGGTAAAAATTAATTTTGACTTGATGCTGAGCTTCTAAGCTCAGTAAAGTGATATGGTGCCTGCCTCTGCTGCAGAAAACGTCTCCAGCTACTACCTCACCATCAGCTTTTCCTGTCTAAGGCAATAAATAGAAAATGCTGGACAGCCTAAATCAAACATAATGTGACATCTGCCATCTCATCAGCATTTCAGGTTCACGTAAGAGACCCTCAGAAGTCCATTCCACAACAGCAGAGCTACTCCACCCTTCCCAGGCCAATCTTACCTTAGGCGCAGTCTGATACACCTGGAGCGACCCTCGGGGCTAAAGGAACACGTGTGTGTGTGTGTGCATTCGTGTTTATGCACACACACATGTCAATGTGCAAACATCTGCAGAAAAAATGCCCAAGCCCTCAAGGCATGCCAGGAAAGCAGCTCCAGCTAACACTGGCACCAGCCACAATCTGATGCAGATAGAAGAAGCTGCCATGAGATCCATGGTCAAAAATTCCTTCAGGGCAACCTGCTGCCTCTCCTGCTTTCTTAGTCTGTGAATGCTGTGCATGCCCAGAGAAAAGAACCTTAATGATAAATAGCCATTCCAGTTTAATATATGCAAAACTAGGGTACTGGCGCCATTCAGACAGGCTACAAAGAGCTGCTTGGACAAATGAACTCATTTCCCAGTCAGAACAAATGAAGTCTCTTTTATATTGTGTCATCAAGCTTCTGTGAAGCCTTCAGAGCTGGCTGAATTTATTAGTAGTTGCCAGTTATTAATGTGTGGTTGGCAGTGCAGGATCATGGTTTCCTTTTCCTGACCACAAGGGCTTTTTCCTACTTCTTTATCACCTCACACACGCCAGCCTATTTCTGTGGACCGTTCCAAGGTTTGGCTCCTATTGCCAACATTTAAAAGGGATCAACACCCATCTCCCACAATTGCATCATGATCTGCAGTGATAAATTGACTCCTCAAGGAAAATGCATATCAAAAAAAACATTAAAACCACCTCAACAGGACAGTTCATGCTTGTCTCAGAAAAAGCATCCTGCTCAAGATGTTGTAAAATTTAAGTCAATTACATAATAAGCTATTAGAGGAGAGCAGACAAATGTAAACAGGGTTTTGTTTGTGATTCTGCTTTCATGTGAGTAATGCTCAAAAGTCAAGAGTTAGAACTGAAAATGGTTGGGTACCAAGAAAAGATATGGTTTCATGATAACTTCTTTTTAAATTTAAAGAAAATATGTATCTTTATAGTTTTTGCCTTCTCCAGGATGTTGAAAAATATATTCACCTTAGTTGACCTTAGTTTTTATCATTCCTTGAAAACTCAATCATATGTAAAAATATATTGATATCAAGCATGCTGCTCACTAATTAAATTTAGAAATCATTAGAAACACTTGACATTAAAAGATTTAAATTCATTTTTTGAATCCTAATGAGCACATTTTTTTAATCTAGTATTGTGTGTATTTCTCTTGAGGATCTACTGAGGATAGAGAACATTAAAAAATAATTGGCTTTAAGCCCTGGTAGATTAATGTTTTGTCATGATTTACACTGTCTGTTTTATATTCAGCTCTAAAGTTGTTTTCCCCTCTCTGAATCATGTATTGATAATTCAAATGTAAGGTTCTAACTGTTATAATAAAGAGAGTAATATAAGTTAATAACCACATTAATGTCTTTTTTTTTTTTAATAATCACTTTATCACATGCCTGAACACTCTTTTGGTTAAAATTACAACATTACAACATTTCAAGAAAAACAATCTCCTAAAGCATATCTTGAAGGAATAGACAGATATATTCTTCTATGGCCAATGGAAAAGCGGATAAAAATTATGAAAGTCTATTGCACTTTGTATTGTTGTTTTAACATTTTGTCTGAATGATTTTTCTGAGATATTTAAAAACACAAAATCTTTATTTTCACTTAAGTGAGAAATAAATCATAAAAAATAACGCAAAATCTTTTACTAGTTTAAATTTTTAAAAATAAATAAAAGTAAAATAAATAAATAATTTTTTAAAATAAAATAAAATTTTAAAAAAGAAAAAAAAAAGCAGCCAATTTTCCATCAGTCATACCTAAGAGCCTTTTAGGTCTTCCTCTTTGAAGAAACACATTAAAAGGGGTTAGAGGTTTCACAAATAAATTGGTTGGCAAGCAGTATCAATGGTGCCCTAGACTGACCCGGTCTATAACTGTTGCATATCATTGCAGTAAAAGCAACAACGTGTTTAATCTCCGTGTGTTTATTTTGATCTATATATGGACCTTAAAGGTCAATGTGATTTACTCACATTTACTGTTGGTTATTAAAAATGCTGAATAAAGTGATGGAAAGAAGGCATTTGCAATTAGGAAAGAAAATGACAGCCTGCATGGAACTGCTTACTCACAGTTTTATCACAAGGGTGTTTGGGTTTTTTTCTACTCTATTTTCACAAAGCTTTATATATAACACACAGCTTGAGAGAAATATATCAAAGCATTTTTGCCTTCAATAAATGGGTGGCAGGACTAATCTTTCCTCCCTGGATCTTACATGATCATGACTATTGTAAAATTATGGGAGTAGAGAACACAAGGAATATAATATTTTGCACTGCCCTGGTTTTGGGTTTGGTTTGGGGTTTTTTTCCTGGGAAGTTAAATGACATTGTTAAAATTACTGTATTCTTACCAAACCTGAGAAGGAATATCACAGCACTCCCTAAACATCAACCCACTGAAGTCAGTAAAAAAATTTCTTATTCACTTCAGGAGATTTTTATTTTCTCTGAACAGTGAAAAGTTTTCTGAGTCACAAAACATAACATTCAATCAGAGAAATAGCTCAGTTTTCCAATTTAAAGTTTATTTTAATTTACTATTCTGTCTTAGTCATTTTACTCTATTAGGGATTTCTAAGTAAAATTAAGAGAAGAAATGAGAAGAAAGAAGTCAGAACAGAAAGCATGAAGAAAACAAGGACATGAAGACAGAAAAAAAAACAGAGAAAAAGACCAAAAGCAGCAGATGAATGTAGGGGGAAGACAGCAAGTCTTCAATTCAATATACCACATCAGCAAGTCTGTAACTTTAAAAACATGAATAAAGGAGCAGAAATCAAAGTCCCATTCAAACCTTTGAACTAACTATACCCTGACTGGAGCATCTTGCTGAACCAGTTCCTCTGAGAGCAATGGATAATGGGAAGGACTGATCTGAGAAAACATTTTTTCAGCTCACAAGCTTTGACCAAATGCATTTGCAGCATCACATTTGGACATAAAATTTTTAAATTAAAATGTTGCAGCTTTTGAAAACAGATTAATGCCTGATTATGGCAAAGCAGTGCTTAGGGAATGGGGTCAGCATTTCTTGTCCTAAATCCAGAAGTTTCTCAAGAGCAGTGGCAATAGTCATTGTTTTTAGAGATTAGACTGGATCATTCATATTCATGTAAGTAATATATAAGTGGTCACAAATTTTGGGCTGGATTGTGACAGATTTGAGAACTCTATGAAAACATCATTTTTGCTGAGCTTTTTAAAATTTTCTGCCACAATTACCTAAACAAGGTCTTTCACTTGGAATTCGGCATCAAAACCAGTTGATTTACTGAACCCATTCAGAACGGATCCTGACAGAAAAATTGGGTATGAAATCCCTGTTTCACAGCTGCTCTATGATCATGATATTTGGCACTCAGGATTTTAAGATCATACCCTACAATACTGACAGGAAGACCTGGAGCAATGTCATCATCCTTAAGCTTCCATTTTAATTACAACCGAGGATAGTCAGGGTAGGAGTTATTCTCCATCATTTCATGGATAATCTCCAGCATACAAAAGCTCTGGTAAACTCTTAAGAAAGTTCCTGCTGCCTACCTCCTCATTAGAGTCCCAGGATAGCAAAATATATAAGTTCAGCTTTAAGCAATACCAAGAGGTCTGAAATATATGCTGAGGTGCTCTGCAGAATCAGGACTTGAAACTGGAGCTTTTCACGGAGTCAGGAGATTTCCTGCCCTCAATCCATGTTGTTGAATGCCCAGCACTGAAAATGAGTTTAGCTGATTTCACCACACAGTCAAGTTGTAATTTTTCTGTTTGTTACTTTACAGAGAGAACTTGTCTAGCAAGTGTACTGGGCCATCTCTCTCGATATATCTCTTATTTCACTAAATACAGTGAGCTGCCATGCAGGCACTCTGAGAAGTTGTATCACTCCAGGGTGCCACAGCATTGTAAAATTCCAGTTGCCATTTTTTAATTTGTTGCTCTAAGGGACAAGCCCCTTTTGGCCACTAGTAAAGCTTTTGAAATTCCTTGATTTGCAACAGCCCATTTAAACCCTGTACCCAGGCCACAGAGTTACTACAGTCAGATGCAGCCCTCCCAGCTAGAACACAAGCCTTGGAGGGACTTAGATGAAAAATTCCTTGCTACCAAAGTAAGCAATTCCTGCCTTTCATCGGCATTTCTCTGGCAGGAAAAGCAACCCACACAATCTGATGGATGTTTAGGTACCACAGGTCTGATGCCCAGGAGCACACACAGGAGTTCTGCACTGCAACCATAGACCTTGAGCAGAGAGCAGACGAGGAATGGAGCAAATGTGTTGCACTTTGCCTGTCTCTTTTCTGTACTCTGATGCTTCTTTCCAGCCATGTTATCAAATACACTTAAACATTTCCAAGTGGATCTTTATACAGAACAAGGATAACCACTAATTTATCTATGAGCCTCTTGAGCAGATTTGATTACTATCAGGACAATAACATACCTGAGTAATTATTCATGAAAATGCATATTTGGTTTTGACTAAAGAATGTGTTTGTCACATCCGGTTTACTTCCTTATTTGCCAAGTCAACAGGAAATAAATGTATCAAATTAATAGTATCAAACGGCAAGTTATACCAAATCAGTTTCAACCAACTAATATTCATTTTTTTACTTCATGCACCTTCTAGCAGTTTGAACACAAACTTTTCTTGGAAAATAAAAAGGACGTATATTTAAATTATCTTTTAGGACATTCCTTTTCCTAAGAAAATATATTTGATATGGTTTTAAAAATAGACCACATTCATTTTAAGGGAAATATTTCATCCAAATTATGTTCTTCTAGTAAAGCTTAATTTGATTGTTTAGATGTTTCTGGGTAACTAAATGTTTTCTTTGCTTTGATTTCAGAGTTCTCCCTTTTTGAAACATTAGGTGTATAATTGCTAAGTGTACTTTCCTATTTACAGAAAAATGCCACTAAACTTCTCCGGTCCATCTGTAAGATTTTTGCCAGAGTTTATACAACTGTGGTATAAGGTGATTAATGGAAGGCAAGTAAATGAGTAATTAATCAAATCACATAAGAAAGCAAGAATAAGAAATGATGCAAAGACTGACAAGAAAAGTATAAACTCCTTGTGCTTTGACACCAATGAAAACAGATCAGAGTAAAAGGTTAAAAAGTTCATGAATGTGATCCAATTAATCTGTATGCATACTGCAATTCTCTTTAGTTTGGTTCATTTAAATCTGAAATTCCCTTCCCTGTTGATGTCAGCTAGTTAGCCAAGATGGTGCATTACTGTTATGATCACTGCAGCGCATATAATTTAGATTTATCTCTTTAGGGACTCAGCTCCACCCCCTGCTAGCTAATATGCTCACCATGTTTAATGATGCAAAAAATTTCCCTGAGTACAGGTTATTTATCTTTATCAGGGGCTGCTTTTGGCTGGCTGTCAGTTATCAGCCAGAATATTTGTTCCTAAATGGTTTGTACTCATCCATATTCCAGGGCAATTCTGAGGCCCATATTATCACTGATGTTTGCAATAAAAGTGTTTCAGTTCTTCAGATACACCTTAGTAATACTGATTTATGAGTCTGGACTGGCTGTATTTCTGATGCAGTGATATGAACCCTGAAATATCTATAGCTGTCATGGAAGTGAAATATCTATCCAAAATCTCAGAAACAAAACCCGCTTGTAGGGGTCTTGAAGAAATATGAGGAATGAAGATATTCCTTTGAATACATTTTGAGGGGAATGAGTCAGAGGTGTATTTTTTTAAACTGAAGATCTGTAGGAAATTAAATAAAATTAATAACAGACGAATGAAAAAATGACAGATGAAAGTGTGAGGAAAAGGACCAGTGAGAAGGAGACAAGTCTGGACAGAAAGGTAAGGAGAACTGAAAAAGAAAGAAACAAGAAAGGAAAAAACTTTGATTGTACAAGATGAGTGAACACTTTGAGCCTATAAGATTGAAAATGATAGTTGGGAAAGCTGAAAACTAAAGTTTTTCACTTGAAAGTACTTGCCTGCACAGCAACATGAACTAGCACCCAGCTTAAAAGTAAGATACAGATACCCCGAGCTGAGAAAGAGTTCAAAATACTGAATGTAGTTCTGTAGCACAGACATGAGCATTATGCTACAGTTCAAAGATGAAACCAGCAAGTCTGGCAAGTAAGAAAGACTAAAGATATGAAGTAAGTAAATTTCAATTTTTTATAGTCTTAACTAGGATGACAAAAAGGACAGCAACTGCATGTCAGATTTGATGTATGCAGTATAATAGGCTGGATTTTATCTTCATGGCATGCAAACATCTGTGGCACAGAGATTCCCAAGCTCACAGCAACCAAGCCCGCTCCAAAACTGGAAGCAAGAAAGCCAGACGCGCTCTCCCCAGGGTGGCATGCTGAGATAACACAGCTTCACTGCTTCCCAGACCTGAGCTAATGCCTGAGCTATGCTGGAGAGCCACACCAGCCTGTTCAGTGCAAGTTCAGGTGTCTCTAACAAAAGACACACTTCAGAGAGTAAGAAAAGTTAATTCCCCAGTTTAGATTCCTCACCTGTGTCTATAAAGATACAATAACACCCAACACCATTATTCTCTTCTTGCTGTCCGTGCACCCACTTGGTAGGCAGAGTTGTAGGACCATAAAGTCATAGCATGGTTTGGGTTGGAAAGGATCTTAAGGATCACCTAGCTGCAATACCCCTGCCCTTGGTAGGGACACCTTCCACATGGACCAGATTCCTCAAAGCCAGTCACATAATCAGAGAAGTTGCCACCTATAAATCAAACAAAATTTGGTGTTGAAGCTGGCACACAAAAGGTTGCCTTCCACTCAGGAACATGTACAAGTGTTGACTGAACAATTTTTATTCCGAAGCATCCATCTAGCAGATGGGAATTCCCTCCAGCCAACACATGCATGCTACACCATAGACACAAAGGATTTTGTAACCACCCATTACAGTCATTATCCTTTGTCTAGGCTTAGGCACACGATGGCCATTCTGCTGGCTGCAGTTCCACCAGCAAAGAAAGCTGTCATTCAGAAACTAATGGAAGCCAGAATTCATGGCCATTTCAGAACTGGTGTTTGAATTGTTCATGTGCTTTTCTATCTTCCCTCTTGTGTTTCACATATCTCTGTGGCTCAGGTCTATGTGAGGGTAAAGATCTGTGATAAAAACCTCTCCTATGCCATGCCAGGTAGGAGGTGCCTGCTTATTGAGGAAGATATTAACAATAATCCCTCTTTCCTTAATATACTGCAGAGTTAAACAGTTAGGAACACTGGAAATAAACTGGGCAACAAGAGAGGCTCAAGAGAAGAATAAACCCCTTCAGTGACATCTGAGGAGACAAAATGCCTGGCCCATTTTTAATGAATACATCAGATTTGAATAAATTTCCCAAATTCTTATGGTGAAAATAAAAATTTACTTTGTATACATGTAAAAGCATTACAATGGACTTTCTTGGTTTTAAACTGTTTGCAACACTGAAGCTGTTACAGGTTAATTATTTATGACTTTTTAACCGCAAAAGAAAAAAATACCCTAACATTCTGTAAAATATGATTAATTTCCTTCAAAAGCCTCTTAAATGTTTTCAGCTTACATCACGTACAAAAGTTAGTATCCCAATCCAAAAACAGGGTGTAGAATGGAAATATAGCACGCATACTTGGATTCCACTTTTGTTGGTATAAGATGATATATTTGTTTGATTTCTACCACGACATGCTCTTCCTGCTCTGAAGTTTTCCAGAAGTCTGGATTAATGACAAAATGATCTCTCATATAAACTTCCACAATGATAATAGCATATGCTGGCATAGATAGAATACTGCTATAGTACCACTGAGAGCCTCTGAGAACATGAAATAAATGCACAGCACTCAAAAAAGAACTTAATTTGTGTTTTATTTCCAGTATTACTGAGGTAAATATGCAGGGACTTAACTAACTGACCATTTAATGCTAATAAGATGATATTTAATATTCATGTGCTATGATAAGTATTTGAAATACTCACTCCATGGTGTTAGATAAATTCCCTATTAGACCTGTCCTTGATAATGTGCATATTGTTTCTGAATGCAATTTCTGAATTATTTAGAAAAGACACGTTTTTCTACTGAGACAGAAAATGAACTGCAGATTTTCTGCAAGTTCTTATTACCGTTAGGTCTAGACCACATTATGACCAAATTATGGTGAAAACCCTTGAATAAAGTAATTTCACAGGAAGCTGTTAACCTGTTAAAGCACCAAGAAATACAGATCAAACTCAAATGAGTTTTAGTTGTATGCTTCTTGATTCAACTATTTAGATAATGTACTTTCATTTAGATCAGCAGCTAAACGTGTGAAGGATAATAGCCTTTCTTGTGCAGGTATAATGAGACATCAGAGCAGTGGTACAGAATAGCAGCAAAGAAGAGGGGAAAAAAGAAGTTCTGATGCCTGAAGTTTTGTGACAGACCCTTTTTTGAAAGAATATAACTATGAAAGCAACAAGTATTTATGTCAGACACTTTCATACAGCTGGAAAACATAAATCTGTCACCTGATGAAAACTGATTATGGGCCATCAAGCTCAGAAATGGAAATTCTATGTTATTGACAGGAAAAAATGCACAGCATATTTATGCACAAGCCATCTCTTTTCTTCAGCAAAAAATAAGCAAATTTCCAAGTTCAAGTTTCTTCCCTCCTCCATCCTATTATATATAAAATCAGATCAAAAACTTTAAAGGACAGATGAGAAAATGTAAGCTTACTCTTCGCTCTAAACTTCTTCTAACTGTCTATAATATGTCTTTTAAAAAATCGAGTTCAGACTGTTATCTTATTTTCAAGTGGTAAAGTATCTTCTTTAAGTGCATTAATGTATATGGAAATAGGGATAATCTGATTTTATTTTCCTTGTGTATTTACACTGCAGCTTAAGTACATATTTTTCTACTTCCCTAACTCACTTTAGTTATATAACAGATGACCTCAAAACAATGTAGAAATACTTCTGGATTGCTCAATTTTTGTCTTTTATATCAAAATTTGTAATCATGGTGTATACTGCTCCAAAAGTATTGTTGATCTTGATGCTGGAACAAAGAAAAAATCCTGTGAAATTTAAAGGGAAATGTAAGCCTGTACTTCATACAGAAGGATTTTGATGAGTGGAGGTTTCTTAACCTGTGATGATATTATCAACTCTATTACTATACCTTTATACTACTACTATACAAAAATGCAGTATTTCTATTTTTCAAGATCTTTCACTATTTCAAAATTTTTCTTCACTGAAAATGAAATAAAAATTTCTATTTTTAGAATTAAATACTGGGTGGACTGCATGCATTTAGTTGCTGTCAGTGGATTTATTATTTTGTTTGGCTACTCATTTCTTCATCCTATACCAATGGCAGTAAGTCCTTATGTATCATTCAAGTCAAGGCATGATGTAAAACACAATATGTTAACTGTGTACCCCTCCTGGTTTGCTAGGTTACATGAAATATGTGTGCAGATTTAGCATACCACATAGGGGGTTGGCAGGTGAACTATTCGCATAGATATTGTCCTTTCGGTAAACAGAAAAAGCAGCTATGATGCACAATTTGTTTAACCTAATTTATATGTTTACTTACTTCGCAATGCCATAGATCAAGCTCTAGGAATGCCTGTTTCTTTCCACTAACCAGCATGAGAAGTTTTGCACTGTTCTTAATTTCGTGTCATAGGACACTTCAAATAATTTGTACCTTGGCTTTATTTTTTTTTCTGTATTATTAAAGCATTCGCAAAATCATTACAAAAACAGCAGCTAAGCAGATATTTCAGGAAGTATGCTTTTTATTTAGTTATTTCTTTTCTGTCTCCAATTTGTGTTTCAGTAGAAAAGTCTGGTGCTCAGAGCACCTTGAGCAAAAAGCAGACAACTAGCTTCTGTATACTAAATAAAAGTCTGCCTATTTCCCTAACCCAGGAAAATTATTCCAGGAATACTGAGACCACTAATATTTTTTATTATTTGTTGCTGTTGCCATCTCTATTACAGGAAGCTGAGGTGAGACCTGGTCCCTGATTGTGCTCAGCACTGCAGAATAAAAGACAGAACAAAACACAGAGCTGGTAGCACTGCCGAATAGAGCAGACAGGAATTCCAAATTTTTCAATCTTTAAGACAGAAGGTACATATTTTTCTCTTGCATAAAGGATTTGATTTAACTTTTATCTACTATATTTCATATATATTTTAGCTGTTGGGGAGGGCTATTATGCTTTTTCTTTCAAGGAAGGCATGACCAGAAAGGAAAAAAGGGAAGACACAGCAAAACCCCCGAGTGAATTGGAAGGATATATTGCAAGCTACTATTAGCACTATGCCTTTTCTTTTAGGAAGAAGACGTTGAAAGAAAAAAAGCATTATAAAATTGTTTTTCAAAACACTCTTAGAAGCTATGAGAGCTACACAATATCATAACAATGTATTAGAGGTGACAATACTATATGGGAGATTGTCTTGATAGCTTACATAAAATTGAAAGCTCATGCTCTTAGATATAGAGAACAGATGAAAGAATTATTTCTGTGTAGTGATAAATAGAAATATAAGTAAGCCTACCTGGCTGGCGTTCCAAAGCTGGGAATAGGAAATAAAGGAGGACTTTCACTTACTATATCTGATTTTCTGAAACCACCAACAGGCTATCTGTCTTTCTGTCTGTCTGTCTGTCTGTCTCTCTATCTATAAAGATGCATTACAGGATATGCACCATGACCAAATGGAGCAGATGAAAGCAGGTTTTGCTTTTGTTTTCAAAGTTAGGTAATATACTTACATTTGCAGAACTGTGGTATACAAACTTATTCTAAACATTAACTATATCATGGTTAAAAAGTGTGCTTTTTTCACAAAGTGCCCAGGAGGGCAGGAGAATATTGTACTTGCTGCTAGGATTGCTTGTGTGGATTTTTATATTGTGATATCCATTGTACTTTACATACCTTACTTGATTGGTCTGATTATTTCACATGAGGTTTTTTCATGTGAGTTTCTTGCTGTTTTTAACCCACTCTCACAAAATATTTATTATTCTTAGTTTCCACTGACTTGAGAAACACTAACAAATTCTCTGTCTTACAGGGGAGTTTAGTTTCTTTGGTTTTGTTTTGAAGGAATACCATTATTTCAATGCTTTGCAAGATGAGGGATCAAAGCCCAAGGTGTCTCAGATTCCACACCCAAGGACACATCCATCCAAAACTGGGATTCATCCCATGGGAAATCTCAATAATTGTTTTGTCACCCTGAAATAGAACAAAAACCAAAAATGTACTTACTCTTCAAGGACATGGTAGAAGACAATGAATGGTCTAAAGAAGTTTCAGTTTATATGAAAACCAGTGTCTGATACACGTGAACTTTAAACTCCCATGAGACAGTGCAACAAGTTGTTAAAACATATTCTTCTATTAACTTTTTTAATATAAATTTATATTTTCAAATGCCACTGATATCATAAGAATGGAGTTTTTAGAAATGCATCCACAAAAGCTATAATTTTTACCAGACAGAATCTACGATAATATGAAAGGAAGTAGAAAAGCACACAAAGGAAATAGTCACTTCAGAGTTTATCAGTACAAAGCATGATTCTATTCAAATTCTGTTGGAGTAACTGAGAATCTTTCCCATACCTTCAGAGATCTTTGGTTCACACTATATTGATGCTCACTGTATCACAGTAATCTCTTTTGTTTCCTATTCATTTAGACACTTTTATATTACATTAATCCTTCACATACTGGAAATTTTGAGGTCTTCTCTAACTCCAAAATCTGACTTGAAGTATGAGACTGGCTAGCAATAAAGTAAAGAAGAAGTACTACTTCTGGATATAAGCAGGAATGTAAGTTCTGCTAGAGTTTTCATCAAGCGTAACTCCAGCCCTGGTAAGTCTCACACTATTAGAATACTTCTATATATACATAAATAAGAGTTGCACTAAGAAATGCGAGTGTCAGAGATTTATTCATGTTTTGCATCCCCAAAGTAATGCAGAATATACAAACACTTAAGTTAGTGAATTATGGGTCTTCTCTATACACAAAATAGAAATCTGCCACCAGAGAAGAACAGCAATGACTGATTCCAGGTAAGTGTTTCTCTAAAATGAAATGAGACGTATTTGCTACAAATCACTCTGCTTTCCCCTTGTACTTCTCTTTGTAGCCAAATTACAAAGCCATTTGAAGAGAAGAAAGTTTCTAAGTGGCAGCAAAACAAACTCACTGCCTGTTTTGACCATACCAGAATTCCAGGAAGGGAAAGGCTCTGGATTGTCAGCAGCAGAATTCCCGGGCCTCTGAGCATTGTTTGGGACACGCTGTGGAGACTTAGGACTGCTACTGCTTTCTGAAAGCCACAGAGGTGAGGTCTACTATCCCAGATCTTCTAAATTTGACCCTCCTAATACACTACATTTTATTCTGATCAGTCAAGTGTTTGGAACAACAGGAGGCAGCACATTTTTATTTTAACCTTACTTGTCTCTTTCTTAGACCACAGGAAGCTGACAATAACTGCAATGTAAAGCTTACTCTTACTTAGCCAGAAGTCCCAAAGAAACCAGTTGGAAATTTAGATTGTTAAAGAAGAAAGGAGGGAAGTATGTTCGGAAGGAAATATATATGTAATGTATGTAATTGGGCCTACTTTCTGAAGTCATGCTCCCTTGTGCCTATTACTTTCACTCAAGGGTGTCCTACTAAGTGGCACTGTAACTTATTTTGGTGTTTCTTTCAGTAGAATTTAAAAGCATTTATCATGCTGAAATTCTTAGAGCAGCACACTCTGTTTGGTATCATTAGATCTCATTAGCAATCAACATTTAAAAAACATTTTCTCAGGGTTTTTTCCTTAATACCCATACATATAGTTTTCCCATAATTAAGCAGGTCTATTAGTTTCACATCGTGGGTGGGATGGAATTTTAAATAACATCCATTTCTTTCAGAAATAAATAGGAGCCTGAAATTAAAAAGCCGTCAGTTAGCTGGCTGTTGCTATAAGGGTGAGGAAAAGGATGGGCTGACAATAATGTAAAATATACCAGGCTGCATTGCTGAGAAAAGGGTGGAAGGCTTTCAGTCAGCGCAAGCCTCAGCAAAGAATGATCACGTCTGTGATAGTCTGTGAAATCCAATCTCTCCTGAGCACAGATCTAACCTTTCAAGGAGGTTTTGCAGAAGGTTAATTTCACTCAAACACTGAACTCAAACCTGGATGTAACATGTGGAAACTGGAATATGAAGGTGCTTGAAATGTTTGGGGATGCCAAGTTGTGCCTGGGGAGAGGGAGTCTTGGAGACCAGCTGTTTTGTTCAGCCCAGTTGCTCTCACTGTTCAGCACACGGGATGTTCAGCACCAAGCGAAACCTTTAGGTTTTAGATTAAAGAGACCATATTTATTAAGTTGCTTGAATTGGCCGAGATGGGCAGGGTGGTGGTTTCCAAATTTTTTTTCCATTTGGGTGAGAAATTAGTAACACAGATCAGCCCTGCTCCAGAATGTGTTTTGTTTACTTACAAAAAGGGAACAGAAAGGCAAGCCTAACTCAATAAAAGCAATTAACAGTAGGCATTCTCCTTCGTTCTTATATGAATACCCAGTAGTACAAGGAAATGTGAGGGACTACTTATGGTACAAATTTTTATGCACAAGAAATACTTGAGCTTAGTGCAGAAAATGCTCAAATTCTGCAAGTTGTTTAATCTCTTTGATTACGTACGGTCTGATTTACATGAGATTTAAGCTTTATTCACTACTAGGGAAGATCTTACAAAGAAAGAGGGAGATTCTACCCTTGTGTACCCTACAAAGAAAGATGGAGGATTTATCCTTCTGTCACTTTGGCACTCCCCTTTTGATAGGCCTTCTTATCTGGCATCAACATCAGAGCTGCATTCATCGTTGTCTCTGCACTGAGCTGCGTAAGGGGAACATCTGATTGCAGATCAGTCAAAGTGCTTACTTTTTTTCTATAGTGCAAAAGCAGTAAAAGTAGTTTCTAGAACTACACAACTGGGGTGTGCCTGGCTGAAAGGAACATGGAGATCTGACGATGGCATCAGAAAATAAAAATAATCTTTCACGTTCTGTCTAAAATGTTCATTGCTTTGCAAATTAGAATTGCAGTATTTGCTTCTTCCCTTAGCAGGTCCCTGTTCTCAGACAGAGCCTGCCATTGACTGTTTGGACCATGATGATATCTCCTTAATTTTAAACTGTTGCCATTAACAAGCCAGCTTCTATTTCTTTCCTGAACATCATCGTTTGCCCTTGCTATTTTCTTCCTCACTGGCAACTTGGACCTTGGGACTAGTGTAATCCTCCCCGTAGACATCTAGCTGCAGGAGAAGTATACATACATCTGTGTTGTACGGAGAAGAGGAACACCTGATGGGAGCTTCAGGCTGACCAAGTGTCTTCCAAAATGGAGAATGTAAGACTTCCCGCAGATGAAATGAGTGGTGTATCTTCTGTTGGCCTTCCTCACGTTGTGGAAAGCTCTGGTTTCTCTCCAGGCAGCAGACCAAATCTGTAACAAGGGGCTCCAGATGGGAGGCAGGAATTTTCGTTTCTAGCCAGCCTACCGTGAGAATCCTGCCTTTCCTCTTCTGAGGTCTTGTCATCTCTCAAAATGCAGCTGGAATTCCTCACATCAAAAACAAGTCTGGACTGCTGATAGGTGAAAACTGCAAAATGGTAGGATGATTTTGTGCACAGTGAGCCTACACATTCACTGTGCCAGCTACCCCTCTGCCCAGCATTAACTCCAGGTCTGATAAGATGTGGAAAGAAGTGGTGTGCATGTCAGTCAACCTGCATCAGGCTCAGCGTGCGTTAAAGAAAGGGCTGTGAAGGGAACTCTGACAACTTTAATCAATCTACTGCTTCTCCAGACTTGTTCCTACACATGCCTCCAGCCCTCCTGCTTCCTCTGTGGCTGTGCCAAGCCTCAGATTTCACAGCGCCAGTCTGTAAAGACCATGCTGTTCATCATCCATCATGAACTCATGAGTAGGGTGTCCTAACTCCTTTACTGTACGGCTTTGAAACAGATCCTGTAGGGAATAATGACTCTCCATCTATTTCTGATCTGATCTAAAACACATTTCCTTCTTTGCTGTACTTCTACTTTCCATCCCTGCTTTCCATCTTATTTTTAAACTTTACCATGGAGCTCCATATGGTGTATTAGATTAAAGACATTATACAAAGAAGGCGGTGCATTTTGTTGTTCTGTTCCCCATCCCACCACATTGAACTGCTATGAGAAGAGGGGACAGTATTGTAAAGAAGGAAAAACAAGACAAAATCTTCTGCTAAGCATAACTCCCATTCTCTGCAAATATGGAGGAGAGGAAGTCATAGTCAACAGCCATATTGGTTAAAAATTATCTGTAGGACAGAAATTCCCAAAATTCTGCATATAGCAGACAAAATTAATGCCTACTATAACGTGTCTTAAATCAGTTCAGAAGAACTTGGACCAATATTATCTAACTTCAAAGATATTTCTACAAGGATGAGCTGAAACTTGGTGACATTTGTTATGGAACTCCATAGAATGAGAACAAAGACTCTCGGCTTTCCAAACGTGTATCACAGAAGCAATTGTATCACCAGCAATATGGATAGGAGGAATAAGCTTATACAATTAGATACGTATGAAATCTTTCAATTAAAGTTAAAGTCTTAGAAGTGCGATTTCATGAACAGTTGGCAGGAGCTGCTATATTTTTAAGATAATAACAATCAATTCTTACTGTACAATAAAAATAGTTATAAGAGAAAAATCAGTCAAAACTGAAATGTAAGAGGACAAAAGGTCATAAATTGCAATAGAAACCCCTAGGGAATCTGAAAATGTATAGGGGTTGGGGGTTTTAAAAAATTGTCTAGCTATTGAAGAAAAATATTGTATTAACAAATGGACAAATGAGACTAGAGCTATCCCTCAGAGTCGCTTCATCAACCACAATCATATGAAGAATCCAATGTACCTTTTTGAAAAGTAGTTGAAATACTGAATCTGCTAAAGCAGAGAACAAGCCTTTGTTAGCTACTTTTGAAGGTCATCAGTAGCTTTTAGTGTATAGGACGTTTTTACAACAATTAGATCAAAACTCGGATTGAAAATGTTGGTGGATTTCATAAGTTAGAATGACATCAATAGTTGACTCCTAGAGGGTACTGCCTGGGAACAAGGGTTTTATTCTAAAAAAATCTCACTTCCACTTGGAGCACCACTGGAAACACACATTAATTTTATGTGATAACAAATGATTGTTTGTTCATTTTAAATTTAAAAGACATTTGAAGAAAGACAGATTCATTTTGGTCACCTTGGGTGTTGAAAACCTAAAAACCCCTGTTGCTTCTGCAACTCCTGAGCAGTCATGTGGATCCCAATAATCAAAACAGATGCTCTTACAATGTCTTTGGCGTGACTGTACTTACACCACCTGTTAGGCTAAGTTTGCACACTAAGAGGATATAAACCCAACACTAAGAGGTCATAACTTCAAAACTTGGATGAACCTCAACAAGCAGGCCTTCAAATCAATGCTAGCCTGTCCTATCTCCAAAAAAGAGCTCATTTCATAGCACTCGGAAATTCCATTAAATGGCATGGCAAATATAAATGCTGCGGATATCAAAAAGCTCAGCTCCTTTAGACCATAGCAGCATGCAGAATGTAAAACACAAAGACCTGAGGAACAAGAAAAATTCAGTTTGCCCAACAGGCCTGCCAAATTTTATTCCTCTTAATATCATGTGAGCAGGAAGGAAAGTAATTATTATTTTTCTACATGACACTAATTCCTTTTGCAATTGACAGGCTGAACAAAGACGGCACATGTTTCATTTGGCCAAAAGGCTAGTTTCTGTTCAGGAGCATAATGGATGATTCATTACTTTAAAAAACAACCCTGCAAGAAAACAAAGAAAAATGTCATGTTGGTGAGGTGCTAAAACAACTACTCTTTCATGCACAAGCACTACCTGAAACATTGTCTTCTGTTAGATTAGCAGGATATATTTTTTAACAAGACTGTTAAAAAGAAGCCAATTTCCTCCATTTACTTGTGATTTTAAACTGAAAATATTAATGTAACCACCTTGTAATTCCTGGAGTCCCCTCCCATAACGTGTTTGTGGTACCGCTGTTAGCCTCTGGCACCTGTACTGGAGCATGTAATATGGACATTACATGTAAACATGCCAAGATAAGGGAAAAAACTGAAGGTCTGTGTTAAAACCAGTATGAAATCATGTTACAAATGCAGTGCAGCAATGTCGGTTCTGGTAGTAACAGTGGCTTTGTAAAGCTACAAAGAGAACCTCCCTCCTGAGAGAAGAAACTCTCCTCACCCATTTCTGCAGACATGGATTAACTTTCACTCATGAAATTTTTGTCCTTCAAGCTGAGCCATTAGTTAGGGGATGAATCAAAGAGCTGGAAATTAAAGCACGTGCTGCAGATAGCGGATAACACATTAAAACTCATTAAGCAGGTAGCTCACAGCCACTGGACTAATTTTGACAAAAGTCATGTAGACCAAAACAAATTTCAAACGTAAAAATTATTAATATTGGAAGCCACCGCAGAAAACTGAAAATGGCGTAATTCACTCATGGGTTTGTGAGGCCCTTCCCCATTTTCTCACTGTGCCTTTGAAACAGGGTTAAATCTGCAGCAAAATCATCACATTACAAGGAAAGATATACTTAGGCAAATTAGATGACAGAAGACTCAAGTTAGTAAAAGCTGTGACAAAAAAGAAAGGCTAGAGATAGCATATATATATATAGCATATGGGCAGGAGTAAAAACCTTACATGCTGAAATTAATTACTTAGTTATTTAAGGGATTAAAGACGTAAGGGATTGGGTAAGATTAATAAAATAAATGTACACAATAGGCCAAGTAGGGTCACAGTAAAAGACTTATTCAACTGCAAAGCAGTTCTTGAAGTGATAAAAGGTCCATTACATCCGGCATTCAACCATCATGCAAGAAAAGCACTAACAAATACACATAGGAGAATTAATTTTCCTTGGTAAAGAGAAGGGTGTGGTTTCCTAAGTGCAGTGTGAGGGAACATTCCTTATATTCATTATATTTCTAGTTTAAAAAATTGAGATACTCCATTTTATAAGCATGAAGTTCAGCACTGTTAACCTTGGTGAAAAACAGTTTCATTGCACAGACCTAGCATAACTTTTATTATTCATTGCTGTATTTTCTTCCAAAGCAGTAACACACATCCAGTGATGCTGCATGTATTATCACACATTGTAACACAAGATAGAGAAAAATTATTTTCTGGGATGCTTTGGTCTTTTCCTATTAATAGGATATTGCTCCAGAGATAATGTGTGCAAGGGTTTCTCTGCTTCCTGTTACATATCACTGACAATGAAAAGAAATATGATTGAGCACATTTAAGCAAACTCCTGTTTACTTGTTAATCAAATTTTCTGAGTTCCTTTTGACATCATTGTTTATAACAAAGACAGTTAATCTGTTATTATTTTTGCCCTTAGTAACCAAAACCTCTTTCTGCCTGAGGATGTGTCCAACAGTCAATTTCTTTGGATCATATTATGTCTTACCTGATGAATGCAATTACTCATGGTGATAAGTAACACCAGCTACACTCCAATTTTAAGACATGCTCCTTCACTGACTTAAGGACCCTGTTCCAGTCTTCATTCTAGCTGACAGCTTGCTTACAGCACATAACAATTTTTCCAGAAGCAAAGGAATTCTTAGAAAGCACCAGCAAAGCTAACTCCAGCATTTCCTGACATAATTCCTCAGAAATTATAGTTTTTTATTACCATTTTTAAAAGGTTTTGAATTTTCACTAAATCCTATTTTGAGATTTTTAAAATCATGAAGGTGTCTTTTCTTGGTCAAAATATCTTTTAGGAGATAGCAGAATTAAGAGACAATTATGTTTCCAAATGAGAAGCATCACACAAAAGCTCTTGTACTGAGCTAAATGAAACATTTTGACAGACCCAATCTGATGTTCCTCCCCACAGGATTTTCAGTTCATTCTTGCAAAATATCAGTTTTTCAGTTCCAAATGAGACAGTGCCAGTATTAAAAATCTTTCTAGTCCTCCTCTACCTCAAGCTGTCAAGCTGATATTTTTAAATAAATCAGTAGCTCTCTAGTCTCTCAGAATTTATTTCGAGAGTCTTGCCCCAAATATTTTTTTAACAACTGTCAAGTCTTATGCATTGACAAGTTCAGGAACTTGGTGTGTCATGCGCATCTCCTGGAGTGTGAAAGGTCCAGAAGCAGTGTGACCACATTAGCACAGTGCCATATTTGAGGAGATAATCCTCTCTGCTGAGTTGATTAGCTGAAAAAGTTCTATGTCGTATGCACTCTGCCTCTGATTTCAGAGAAAATATGGCCAGAGACAACAAGAGTTTGCCCTCCTATCTTCCTCTTTCATTGTGTCTACCCTTTGGTTGCAATACATGGCATTAGCTGAAGTCCTCATAGCTACCATTCATTCCCTTTTGCATGGGAATCTATCAAACCTCTCGCCTCAGCCATGGTTCTGAAAAAAGTCCATTTTCCTAGTAAGGCTGCCTCAGTACCCCTTGTGCAGCTGGGGTTTTTTGAGCTAACAACACCTCTCTTTTTCTTGAGGAACTGAATAGCAAGACAAAATTGCAGTATAATGATGTGCAAATCACAGTCTGTTCTAATAGCGGGTTTCTACTCATGGTTTTCCCCTAAAGTATAGATTCACTCTGTTTCCTATCCAGGATATTTTAAAACACTGGAAATAAGGTCTACAGAAAATCCCTTCCCTTTCCTCTTTACCCCCTAAAATGGACACTTGTGGTTCCAGCTCATCAGGTCATACTTAGTCTGTTACCCAAGAAGGCTTTCAAATAACCCTGGCTTAGGCTGAAGCTTCCTTTGAAGGAAAAATCAATGGGTTGCTTTATTTTTTTAAGTGTTCTAATTCTACCATTCACAGTGTAAAGAGTGGCTGTGGGCAAAGAAAAAAACCACCTTCTCCCCCTTACCTCTGCCAACCTGCTAGGTTTTCCCTTTTGAATGCCTTTAGCCTGAGCTATGGAGACTTCAAAGACTTCAAAGGCAGCTGATACCGCTGTTGGAGCTGACACTGAAAATGCTGGATTCAGCAGAGAATGCAAATATTATGGATTGCGGAAGATCTTCATTTGTTTCAAAAGAATGGTGGCTTCATTCATTTGAAATGAATTAAAAGGAATATCCAAAACAAGCAAACAAACAAGAGCAGAAGAGGGAAGACTCACAAGAGGATGAAGGAATTAACGTGCAGCAAACATTGAATTTTCTGCTGTATTCAGCACACACTAAGGAGATAGGACATTAGTTATGGCTCTCTCTGTGGTCTCCTCAAGCTGAGAAGGCAGAGCATAATCTGTCGGCAACTCTTTCTGGCTCCGAAACCTTGGCCCTGCTGCTGCCACAGGCTGTAGAGCAAGGGCAGAGAAGCCAATAAAGTGTCCCAGAGGACACTGGAGGGTCACGATGCTGGAGGAGTCAGAGGCAAAGTCGTCACAAGCACAGGGATCTCTGCTGTGCCACTGGCAAGGGGCTATGGGGATGAGAGGTGAGCTGCTGAGAAGGAAGTCATAGGCAAGCTCACGGATTAACTAGGGAAACCATCTTGTTTCTGTTCTGGATTCATGACAGACCCTAGGAGAAAATCCTGTGAAATAAGTCAGGCAGCTCTTTGCTTCCCATGTGTCAGCTGAATTGTCCTTTTCTCACTGGTTTCTTGCCATCTGTGGTGATCTCAGCATTATGTCTGCTGCTGTCTGATCTCACATCTGCTGCAGAGGTCAGAAACTTGGTTAACAAAACACACAATTTCTACTGTTCATTAGGATTTAATGGTGGAATTATCAAAATAATCCTAAAATACTAATGTTTTATTTATACAGGTACCTGAAAGTCTAGCAGAGCCTCCTGAAAAATTCATTAGGTTTGGATACCATGTGAATTTTATTTCAGGCGTTATGCTTTTAAATGCAGCATCATAGCTTTTTAACTAGCGCGTATCAGCTGTAATGGGCAGGAAATGCAATTAATGCAAAGGGGCCCCACATCTTTTATTACAGAGGATTCTGGGGCTTCAATTTTGGGATTAAACAATTTAAAAAACCACCTTGAAAGGGTTTGAGTAAGAGCCCTTCAAAATGAAAAATTATTGTCTTAGCTGGTTTTGGATGAACTACCCTGGTAAAAAGAGTATTGTTTAATTTTCATTTTGAATTAAAGACCTGGAAAGCTGAGTAATACACAGGCTAATTCTGAGCTGAGCTGTGCTTCTGCTCATCTGAGTGCCATAAAAATGTATTAAAAGAGGAATTATTTTGTACACTGTGCTGTACTTCAACATTTAATTCTCAGCAGGCTATAAAATCACTTCCAAGATAATGAAATTACAAAAGAATTTTAATTTCATTTTCAATCCCTTATCATCACAAATTACTAAGAGAAGATGGTCAGAAGGTGACTAGTGATATTGCTACTCTCCTTCATCTGATGACCAGGGCTTTTTGACTAAAATACCTGCAGAAGACTTTTGCAGGTAATTGAAATAAGGTGTAGTGCAGAAGATCCTGAAATATGCAGCTGGGTACATCAGTTTATGCATTGTGAAAGCATTGCTGTTAGAAAGGGTTCTGAGTGGAATAGACCAAATAATAGTAAATAGACAAAATTAATAATGACCAGGCAAAAGAATAGTAATAAATATCATCACAGTAAGGGTTAAAAGAAAAAGAAAAACAAAATAATATACTCTGAGTGTCAGATCAATTTAAAAAAAAAACTATGCTTTGGTGCTATTTCAAAGAAAAGACAAAAAAAACTTCCAACAACAAAGATTTTCCCTGTGATTTGTAAAATATTTAAGGGTGATTTCTTTTTTTTCCCTCCTGGGCCAAAGTTCACAGTTGTTGTTCAAGCCAAATTTTCACTAGAACCAATAGAGGCTTTTCAGACTTACTTTCTTTTTCAAAGTTAGGCAGAGGCAGAACCAGAGGCCTTACAAGACTGAAACAAAAGTTACTGGCCTGTTACAAAGCAGTTCTTAATACAATTCTTTCATGAAGGCAGGGTACATGGCTGGAAGTACCAAACGTTTTAAGCTTCTGCACATTTAAAATGCTGGTTTGAGCAAAAGTTAAAGACTAAGATATCTGTAAAGCCCCAGTAAATGAAGGGAATCTCCTCAAAGATCAAGGAATGGAAATTCCAAGAAATAATCTCTCCAAGTGTAGATTTCTATGGGAGAAACAATTATCTTAAGTACTTAAATCATGTTCAAGTGATAAAGTCTAGACAGACACACACCAAAAAAAGAAATTTTAAAAAATTCCCTGGACAATTTTCTAAGCAGTTTCCCACACACAATTCAGCACACACTGTTAGATTCAGCATATCTTACTTAAGCTTAAATTCAATGCAAAGCACAACAGAGCAGGTCAGTTTGATTACCAGGCAAAGGCCTTCAATTATCTCATGCAAGCAAGAGTCAGGGGCTGTTCTACGCCCTAGGAATGCAGTCTCTCTCTCTGTCCTGGAATGGACAGGATAGGGTGGGTGAGAGCAAAGCAAAACACCCTGCCTCCGCCAGCAACCCTCAGTCCTGGCCAAGCATTGTCTGAGCTTCTGTGAAGACCACCACATCTGGATGACCATCACAGCACAGTGACCTGGGATTTTCATCCTCGGTAAGTGACCCTCTCTGTGACTGAAAGCAGTTCATGACCTGCTTCCTAAGCTGTGATGTAACTTCTGAGAAGGAGCACAACCAGAAATTTTGACCTCTTCTCCCACTGGATCATACCCACATAAATCAGCCTACTTATGCATTACAGTTACATCACTCAGCAACAAGACTGTGGGATTCCTAAGTTTTGGTCCCACTTCCAGCTGCAGTTGATGCAATTTATCCAATGACTTGTAAAAAGAAAATGTGTAAAGACGGGGGCTAAGTGAGAATAGAGGAAAAGAGAAATAAAGTGTTCTCAAGTCTGTAGAGCTGGACACAGTCCGAGCTTGCAGCTGAACTTTCCCACAACCCTGGTCAATGCTTTGGGTTCTGCCTCTTTTAAAAAACAGAGAAACTAAACCAGAGAAGGGAGACAAGGGATAATATAAGGGAAATATGTCTTGGTTGGTTGTTTCAGAAATACAGCTATACTACTCAGTTTTGCAGTGATTTATAAGTGCTTAGCAGATGCCTGCTCTAAGCTCTCATACATGGTCCCAAATAACCTGTGAAGATAAGCCAGGAGTGCTCTTCCAGCTGGAGACATGAGTCATATTTCATTTCTTGTATAATACTAGTGCACTCTGTGTTTAATAGGTTTCTCTCCTTATTTTATTTAGTTGTGTACAACTTTTTCGGCTAACACAGATAAATTTATGAGTCACGTTTATTTATGCCCCTAAAACAGCTCCATTGTGATGTATGTGATGAATACTGAAAGAGAAGTGATTCCAGAAGCTGCTCAGGCGTCTGTGTATCCGTGCCAAATTCCACATTCTATTTATCTCTCAGCTATCGCCCAAACACAGGCTCAGTTCATACTAAACACACTTTCTGTTTCCACAATATTTTCTTTTGATTACATCCATAAAATACAAATTACAAATTACCTTTACCTTCTGTCACCTCTCTTTACCGGCTCTTCTCCATTTCCTTTCTTTCTTTGCTTTATTCATCCTAACGTTGCCACACTATATAAAAGTTAAACTGAAGAAAATCTGCCTTCAGGAGTAACTGCCTTTTCCCTCCACATTTAACATGGCAGTGATTAAATTACATGCCAAGTGATCCCATTATGTCCTATGGGAGGGAGTCCCACCACTGGTTGTAGAAAGCAATGGCAAAGCAATAAGAAGTTATTTTCAAAAAAAATGGACCAATGATGAACAAAATCTTTTAACATCTACAACTAACTTGCACAGTTTGGCACTTTCACTTCCATTCAAAACTAAGGCCACTTACAATATCATTGATTGTGTTTTAAAGATGTAACCCCTGAGTCATTTTTTTACTCCAAAGAAATCAGGTCCTTCAGAGAGATTCACAAGCTTATTTGGTTTAATTTCAAGCAAGCAGACTTCCCAAGGTTTTTTAAGCTATATACATAGGTTCCCCTAGGAAGAGAAAACCTTCTGGGAGATCCAAAACTGCCAAATAAAAATGAAGGTTGTTCAAAACTAACTTGCATTAGTCCAGACAAAATCAGGGACCAGATAACCTTTTAAGACATTAGGAAGAGGTTGGTGTGATGATTTAACGGACACAGATTTGAAGCGTGGACTATTCTGTGCATAAGGAATTGGCTGGATGATCATAGCCAGAGATTTGTGTTTTAACAGAGAGATCTTATAGCATCTTCCAGTACCTAAAGGGGGCTTTTACAAAAAAAGGAGAGCAACTTTTTGCATGGGTAGATTGTGGTAGAATAAGGGAGAATGGTTTCAAATTAAAAAGAGGAGATTCAGAGCAGATACTAAAAAGAAATACCTTGCTCAGAGGGGGGCGAGACTCTGGAACAGGTTGCCCAGTGAAGTTGTGGGTGCCTCATCCCTGAGAGAGTTCAAGGCCAGATTGGATGCATCCCTGAGCAACATGATCTGGTGGAAAGTGTCCCTGGCTATAGCAGGGGCGTTGGAACTAGATGATCTTTAAGATCCTTTTCAACCCAAGCCATCCTATAATTCTATGATTAAACAAATAAAGCTTTTTTGGCATTGACTTTTTGGCAATGTCAAGCACTGGTACAGACTTCTGTCAAAGAGCTTTTCATCCTCACATCAGTTCCAGCATAAATGAGTATCTGGCCTGGCTGTCAAAGACACAGTGGCTGGAAGAAAGAAAATGGACCAACCAACCAAACAAAAAAAACCAAACAAAACCCCCAAACTGGTGTAATTTAGGTATTAGAACTAAGACTTCTGGAGTTTTGCCTAGAAGCCATGCTGAAAGGGTTTTTATCCCCATTTGCATAGGGTTGGCACTGAATTCCCAAACCTGTGCTTGGATGGGACATTAATGACCCACAGCTTGAGCCAGATTCTAAAGACTTATAATATGAATGTTCTTGGGCTTTTTTTCTTGTTTTGATAGGGAGTGAAGAGCTGACATGTCCCCAGTTATGAACATGTGAATCATCACTCCTTTAAAAATATGCTGTTTGCATTTCAGATCTAAAGTTTCCTATTTTCTGTGGTCTCAGGTAGATGTTAGGAGCAGTTAATACTCAGTCCATATTTTTACACTCATTAAAAGAATTTTAACATAAATTTTAAGTTGGAAAGCCACCAGAAAGCCAAAAGATTATTATGTTTTACTTTCAGCAGGACATCACTACAGAAACCTCTCAGAAGTTTCTGTTTGAGCTGTGGTATATGTTTCAGAGGGACACTCAATCCTAAAATAAAGGGTCCACATGGTGGAGAATCAATCACATTTCTAGGTAAGTTATGTCTATGTTTAACTACCATCAGTGTTAAAAATCAGTTCCGTGCTTCAAATCTAAATTTGTCTTGCCTCAGCTTCCAACTGCTGTATCTCATTATGTTTTTTTTTTACTGATAGATTAAAGAACTGGCTATGAGAAATCTGTTCCTCAGGTAGGTGCTCGCAGACCAAGATCAAACCATCCCTTAGCCTTCTCTTCAGCAAAATAAGTAGATGAAACTTCTTAAATTTCTCAGTATGAAATATGTTTTCCAAACCCGAAATCTTTCATTGAACTGCTCTGAATGCTTCTCACTATTCATAATGCTTTTAAACTGCAGCACAGGAAAGCTCTCCTGTGTGAAATTATCAGTTGTGCCAACCATAACTATATTAAATTTAATTATTATTAACCTTTTATGTGTGTGTCTTGTTTACAGACATTCGAAGTTCAACAGAACCAGACAGATAAGTTGTAATGCTGTTAGATGCTAGTTTGAAGCCAACCACAGAATATTAATCTCAGCAAGAGTCCAGTTGTTTTGTGCTGTTTCTGTATTTCCTGGTGGATAGATAAGCAAATGGGAGACAAATGTATCTGGGGGAGGTGAATAACTGTGCTGCTGGATGTTTTTTTGGTGCTGAACTTCTGACAACTTTTAAGCACAGACAACAGAACACATAAGAGAAGCTGGAGCAAGAGATCACCTATTTCACATGCAAAATCCAAGGGCAAGCTGCTCGAACTACGTGTAAAAAAAAGATAATACTTATGTTTGATCCATACAGCCCTCTCCTCTCATTGCTACTGCTCCTTCTGAGGAAAGTGTCAGCCGCTTCACTGAGACAGAGGGAGTTTTTGCCCCCTCCCTTCACTCACCTAGTATTTTACTCACAGCTCTTCATTTTAATTAGGTTATCTTACCATTACACACTTTTACCTACATGTCTGGAAAGCTTTGAACCAGGGTTAATAAAATGAAACAATTTCTGACAAAGACGATAAGGATCTTTACTTTTTTGTCCATTTTTTACTTTGGGAAAATAGTTTGCAAAGAAAAATAGAAAAATTTCTCCATTTTGAAATTAGAATAAAACAGAGGTTTTGGCATATTTTTTCTTTGCCTCCTTTAACTGTTCGGAGAGAAATTGTGTTCTCTCTTTACAGCGACAAAATGAAAATATAGGTCATACTAAGTAGGCCCTTATCTAAATGGAAAGGACAAAGTCTCTGTGATACAAAAAAGATAAAAATACTTTCAGCAAAAATGTATCACCGCCCCAAGCAAAAATGCATGTGTTGAGATGTCAAGACCACACACAGCTTTACTAGTGCAGTGGTATTGATCTTCCCAAATGTCTGCAGCCTGTGCCAGCTATTTCTATCACAGCTAAACTTGGCTTTACCCTCTTGAATTCACTCCTTCCCACCTTTATTTGCACTTGTCAGTGAGAGAAGCAGTAGCAGACAGAAGGAAATTGTTTGTGTCATCTATATCAGAGCTGAGCTCAGGCTCATTTTTATTCTCACTTAGGTACTTAATGGCACTTGAACTTGAGGTGCCATGGCTCTCTCAGTGAGGGTCCTGTGGTGATACCCTCAGTTCAATTCTCTCTGTTCTTCTGTTTCTTTGTGAATGAATCTGCAACAGCATCAAAATGTCAATTGCTGAAGCCATGCAACACCGGGAAAGGTTTATCCTTCTGTCACTGGACACAGCAACAAATACACATCAATATAATTGGGATTCTTAGTGACCCAAATCCAGCTTCACTACCCAGATCAGTCTAGAAAACACCTTAAAGGGAAAACAAAGGGAAGATACTAAGTGCTAAATGTTCAGCACAGTACAGGGTAATTAACTTAGCCATGCAGTTCTCATTACTGTTAATAGGAATCAGATGGCTAGATCCCTGTGCTAAAAATTTAGTTTTAAATAGATATCTGCATGCGTGCCAAGCACAAAGAATCAAGGTAGCAGAAAATCTCAGTGAGGAAGATACAAACACTGAAGACACTGAAAGCGTCTAGAAAGGTTATAGAAGGACTTGTGAAACTGGGGCAAAATTGTACTGTGAGATCATTTACTGGAAGTCGTTTTCTTACAAATTGGATAAGGTTTTAGAGAACAAAGTGTGCGCTGGCTGAGAACAGAAGTCTTCAAAGGCAGGGGAACAGCTGTGCTTCTGCGGAAGACATGAGGAGAATGGGGGCAGGCTCTAACAGGACCACACAGGAGTACACAGCGTTGACTTGCTGCCTAGGAAACTCCACAAAGATATTTAGTGGTGGGACAGAAAACTACATGGCTGTAGCTGCTGAGTATGTAACTGATTTGCAGGCCTGGCTTTCTGGCCTAGACTCCATCAGAAGACAGGGATAATACAAGAGCTACTTACTCCCTGTAGAAGCACATTGCAAATATATATTGCAACATATACATTTCTCATTAAAATTTCAGAATATAGAAAAGACATTCAAAGCAAACACCTGAAATCAATAGATTTTTTTAAAAGTCAAATTAATATTTTGTTAGATGTATTCCTTATAAATAAATATAAAAACTAAGATGATAAAGAGATTTTTTTTTTTTTCATTAGAGGCCTGCTCTGCTGAAACTAGGGATATGAAATCTACAGCCTGGAATTATATTAATATTTTTGATTATTCGTTATATACAATTGTTAATAAAACTATGTTGTATTAATTTTAACATAATAATTAAGCCCAAATTAAGGTGTTTATATTACTAGATGGCATTAAATAATGAAACAAGGCTCAGGGTCTGAAGAATAAGGACTACTCTGTTGTCATGACAAAGTGAGAAATCAGTGCCCAAGTCTGGACATTTATTGACTCAGATACACAAAGGGAAAAGAATCAAAACAAAATAAAGAGCCTTCTGAAACTAAAATAGAGTTTCTGCACGAAGGAAAAAGAATAATCAAACTGTATCAAAACGCTTTTTTCAGAGACAGGATTTTGGATACACTCTCTGATTCTGTCTGGTAATCTTTCTTCATCAGGATGAAAGAGTTAGTTCTGTTGTTCAGGTATGAGCTGTGAATGATAGTTTCTTTTCCTGTCTTTGAAAAAACAGGCAGACATGGTTACAAAAGGGAAAAAAGATACACAAAGGTGAAGGAAATACAGCTTTTATTGATGTTCTCAGGCTTCATGGCAGCTGTCAAGTTACAAACAGACCATTCTGGGCTGCCAAAGACAGTTGGGATGCTCTTACCCTGAACTTTATCATGCTGTTATCATCTGAGCAGGCTGACCAGGGTACTGTTATTGCTCAGTTCAGGCTCCTCCAGACGACTTTTTCTTACCTTTGGGGTGCCATGAAAGGGTAGAAGGGGTATTGGCCCATTTAGAGGCATCTCAGCATAAGCACGGGACAAACCCTGTCCCGATGTTGTGGCATATTCAGCACCCACTCTACACCTCCCCTGAACTCCCCCCTGTGTGCCTGGGCTTGTGCTCAGCCACAGCTCCAGTGATGAGGCCAAGCCTTGCGTGAGCCCTGGTGCTGCTTTTACACCAGCAGATTAAACAGGTTGCTGACAAACAGCAAGACACAGCGCAAGTACATATTCCTTTCCCCCCAAAATGAGGTGAGCACCCCGTACTGCTTTTTGGGGACAGTCCCAGGCCTGTGTTATCCCTTCAGCTATGTCCAGAATTTGCCTGTGAGAGCACTAGCTGCCCCTGGTCAGAGTCCTGCAACACCACTGCTGCTAGTGTGCCAGCTACACCCTGGCTGTACCTGGCCTGGTTCAGCTTACTAGCACAGGCAAAGACAAAAAGACTGAGGGAGGAATCTGATCTGGAGAGTTGCAGGCTGGATGCCACAAGCTGGCTGCAGACCAGAGGCTGTGAGGCAGCCACTCCTCAAGACCCTTCCGTAAGTCCTTGAGTCCTTTGGTCACCACTGCCAGAGGATTTGAGCAAAGAATGATTTTGTAACAGCTCTGAACTCAACACTGCACTAAGCTGGCTGTACAGTGAAGCAGTACCTCTGAAGTCAGATATCCAAATATCAAGTTCTATAAAGGACTTCAGCATGGGAAAACTGAGCTATGCTTTTTGGTGAAGCTGCTTGGCTCATTTTTTCCAAGATCTCAGGATTGTGCTCCCCAGGAGCGCACACTCAGCATCAGATCAGAGAACTTTTTTCCTTACCCAGTTTTCTGGTTCTAGTAATCCTACATCAATTTCACCCCTGTGAAAGACCAGGAAAGACAGGACACTTTTAAGAGTATAGGATATGGAGTTTTAAATGCCAAAACTTGAACTTAGATGTCACACTTGCTAGGCAGGTGCTGTAACCACGGGATGGTGTGTAGGACATGCACAGGTCTTTCTCTATCTGAGTCTGAACAGAGGAGTTCACCTGCAAAGGGATGAGTTGGTGCCACAGAGTAGAAGAATGTTTTTGTGTTATATAAGTGTTAAATTCTGGGATGTGGGTAATTTTATGCGAAAGCGGGATTTAAGACACCATTCTTCTTTCTGAGCATTCACTTCTGACTAGCTTTGTCTTCCCCCCCAGTCACTGTGTCCACTTTCTCCATCTGTTGCACAGATCTGTGGGTGCTTTTGGGCTCTGTGTACTCCACTCCTAAAACTGCAGGACTTGCTAACCCTGCCAGGCCTGTGCTTCTTTGTGCATTTGGGTCTGACTGTCCTTGCTTCCTGTTACCTCTCAACTGAACAGCAAAAGCCATTTAACAGACCAGTGAGCTTGGTCCTTTCAAGTCAGTCGGAAATGAGTTGCCCTCAGAAACCATTCTTCCCTTTTGTCCTCTCATCAGGCTTTTGCAGTTATCCTTTTTCACTCCTAACTGTGGCTATTTAGAACTTGAGTCTTTTGTACTGATATGTCACTGCCACAGAAGTGGGCAGATTTGATTATCTTTCTGATCCTTGTGAGTAATCTCATTTCAAACTTTGACCTCCCACAGGCACCTGCTCCTTTTGACATCAAAGCCAGTTCTTTATCACGGAAGTAGCTTAGCCTTATGGCAAAATTATCGATTGCAGATGACTTATATGCTTTCCCTGCTGTGCTTTATCAAAAGCTGATCCACTCTTTTGTTGCTTCTTTTGAAAATTAGGTTGAATTTGTTACTGTCTCAAGTAGCTGGCTCTATGCTGGCTTATAACTTCTCAGGAATTGTCTCCATCTCTTTTCTTTTTGCATGCCCAGCTTCCCTTCCTTACACTCTGCACCACTATTGCTCAGTGCCTCAAAGGCAGGCTGACGCATTGCCCAGGATCCCCTTTTTTCATCCAGACTTTGAGGTGGGATGCAATTTCTGCCCACTGTAAATCTCTGTCTGTACTCAGTAGACCTGTTCTCTGGAAAACAGCCCTCCTGAGGGAGGACAGGCAAGACCTAGCTCTAAGCCTGGGCACACCACAGGTTTTACTTCCATTCTCATTCTCTTCTGTTGGATGGATCACAGGGCAGAACGCATCTCGTCATCTGTTTGAGCTGTCCCTTGTGACACAGAGATCCATTTCTGTACCCAATGGCTAGTGTGATTATGATTACACTGCCATATTCACAAACGTCTCCCAGAAGGCTCCCCAATATCTTGAATGATAATTCATCACAATTGACAAGTTCCCATTTTTTAGACAATAGGTCTAATTCATCTGGCTGTGATCAGTTCCCTTTCCTAGTTGAATTTTCTTCTATTTTGGCCAGAATCCAATCATTCTTTTCTGGGGCTAATGATGCGTTGAATGAATGTATCTGTTTACCAATGCCAACCTCTTCTATCAAATAAAATTACTTTTGCTACCTTCATGTACTCAACAATTTTCTTAGACTTTTCCTAAAAGGGTAATGACAAGTTTGATACTGTAAGCCAAAAATTAAATAACTACCTTATGTTCTAGCTTCAAGATCTTATTTTAAGTAGTCTATTCTTCTAGTTTTAAGAAATTGGTCCTGACAGCCTTTCCCGTTCAATGCTTTATTCCATTCAATTTCACTTACAACCTTCTGCCTGCTTCCAAAGTGACTTCCAAAGGGAGTAAGTGACCATTGAACATAGACTCTTCAAATCAAGGTTGAGCTGCGGAGCAAAACACAGAGAAAAGAAGTCTGACAACATTTTCTGCCCCTTTATATAAAAGGGCTCAAAGTGGTGTTTCCCCAGAATTAACTCAAGCCCACATCTCAATTAAAATTTTTCTCCAGTTTAGGATTGGCATAGCTTTATAGAGATGGCTGATGACATTGCACAGGATGAAATGTGAGCTGTGGGAACATGAAGCTTCAGTCTGTACATCTGGCAAATCAGAACTCCATAGGAAGAACTGCCTGCCTAGCAAGTGTCACCTGCTGAGAGTGATACTGCAAACCATGGCCCCAGACTCCCCCAAGTCTGGCTGTGACTGCTTAATTTAGTGCCTTCATTATCATCTGCATTTATTTTCTGAATGTGGAGTTATAGCTGTTACTGCTTTGACATTTTTTTTCTTCTTTTTGTAAAAATGCCAATGACATGATGTTACAACAATTGAGAATGCTGAAGTTTTAGGACTAAAGAAGAATAGAGTGTAGTTGAATAGCTTTCAAAGATCTTTTTGAAATAAGCTGCAATCCTTATGCTCAAATGGATATAAACAAAATAAAATAGCATGCTAACAATAAATGGAAACATTCTTACTATTTCAAATCCCATAAAACACATGTAGTGCCTGCATAAAACTACAAAGTATCTCATTATTTGAAGAAATGGGAGACATGTTCAAAGACTTTTTAGCTAAGAGCGATATCTATGAGAAATGAAGATATAAAAAATGTTAACATTTACATGTATTCATTTAGAGAAATAAGAAGAAAAGTATAAAAACACATATGTGCACAGTACTGTGAAACTTTCCTCACTGCTCTTAATGTGCTACTTGTCTGTACTGAACAAAAATTCTGTCAGAATAGAGGACCTATCTTCCTACAAATGCAGAATTTCGAACACTGTGACCACTTTTTGGTGGTCTTTATGTCTCTGATTTGCAACAAATGTAATAAACAGGACACCACTGATGGAAAATACTGCTTCCAAAGCCTGGAAAATTAAAAAAATTCTGATTTCAAGATGGATATTAAGAATATATTTTTAATCTATCTAAAACATTAAGTGACTTGTGATACTATTCCAAACTAGCTTTTTTTCCGTTCAAATTCTGTGTTTTTTTCTTTTTAATTATTACTAGCATAAATAACCCAGGCAGAAGACACAACCATCCCACTAGGACCAGTTTTCATGGGTTATACTACAATCACGTTCTGACATTTAACACGACACACATAATTTGAGACCATTACAGCTCTGGGTCAAATCCAAAACTGATTTATAAGAGGTAAAAGTTAGGCTCTTTATACATAATTGCACCCTCAGGAATAAAACAAAGCATAATAAGGTGATAAGGTGCAAATTAGACTAAAATTTGTGTTCACCTTTTAGGTTCTTTACACTTCAAAGCAAAGCCCATTGAAAATATTTTTTTTTTTATTACTGAATTTGGTGGCATTTGTGTTCGAAATGAACATAAAATAGTTTCTACATTATTTGAATTTAATTAATTGCATCTAGGAAAAATAAGGGAACCTAATTTTTTTTTTAATTATCTTATTACATGCACACAGTTAAATGTGACAAAAAGGTGAGGTGACAGATTTTTTCTCTTCCTCCCTCCAGGTAAGAAGTTAAGTATGATAGACATTAAAGGACTTCAGTCAGGAATTTGATGGATTTCGGTGCAGATACATCAATTCGTATGTTTTCCATTTCCCTGTGGAATTTTTCCTCTGGCCAACTGTACTGAAAATTATCAGCTAACACTTCAGTTTCCTTCATGGGATAAAAATCCAGGCACAATCTGCCAAGGTCTGAAAAGCCTATCTTTGGTGGTACCTATTAAGAGGTCACTTAGAAGCACTCTGAGCATTAGCATGCCTCAGCAGCAATCACCACCAGCACTGCAGTTCCCACTGGTGTGGGCGTGGAAAGGTGATACCATCACAGCCAGAACAGTGGCCTGATCAATACATGCTGACGGCACGCCTGTGGTCACTCTGTCGTTGGTCATGCTGGCTCACAAAACCCAGAAGACACTGCCAAATTTGGCTGAAAGCTTCATATTTCTAGCCGCTTTTAAAGTGCTCCATAAAGTGCTGGTCTACCTTGTCCTGAGCTGTCATTTGGAGATGGAAAATTGCAGTGTCCTGGCTGCAGAGCACTTTCCAGATTTGCAAATGAGCTCAAAGTGATTGGCTGCCAAGGGCAGATGGTCAAGCAGAGGGTAGCCCCTATACAACATGTGCTCTCATAGCATACATGAAGCAGATCCAGGTGTTTCCTGGAGGCCCAAAGGGTCGGCAGAGATCTCCCCTCTGATGGCTCATTCCCACCACTACAGCCCCCATCTCTTGCCTGGGGAGCTGGTGAGTACTCTGTGGTAAGACTGGAAGAGAAGAAGTAGGTAAGAAAGAGGTTCTGTTGTCTGCCTGAGTGTAAAACACAGTAGGAGCCAAGAGCTGGATAACATTTACAGATGGCACTCTCAAGATGAAGTATCTCTCAGTTCCCAGTCTTGCAGAGTGCCATTTGACATCTGCTTTCAGCAAGCCTTTGGTCTCTCAGCGTGAGATTGCTGATCCCTGCCTGTGGGCATTTCTTCATGGTGCAGTGGATCACAATGCATGCTGCTGAGCGCTCAGGAAGCTAAAAAAGCAGGACAGTCCAAGTCACAGAGTTATCAGAGGCTTGGCTGACCTGGGCCTTTGAGCCTGTGCTGTGTGATCAACGTTAACTCTACTGAATAAATGCAGCTGTGTCCTACACAATTTGTATACATGGTTGCATAGAAAATTATATAACACATTTTCATATTTTACGTAGCTCCAGTCAGATAACACCTAATTGTCATTATTCTTCTAGGTGGAAAAAAGAGATTTCAATATAATGTTACAGAATAATTAGAGCATATGAATCATGGGCACATTATGTGTTTTCTATGTTTGTTATAGATATATATATATACAAAATCTAATTGCCATGAGAGGTGGGTCAGACTTTTAACCTATTCCTTCTGCCTTGATTTTTCTCATGAGAGAATTTCCACATTTGGAGATGGAACAATGATTATCCTTAGGAAATGCACTTTTTTTTGAACAGAAGTTAAAAAAACTGTGGTTTAAACAGTCTCAGAGCCCTTGAAGCCAAATAACTGATTCATTCTGGCATTTTCAACATATCTTTGAAAACTCTAATGAATGCTTGAATAAAATAAAAGTCTTATATTAGCATTTATTTAATCTGAATGCCTTGGGAGTGGAAATTAGTGACTTCTATTTTACCACTCAACCTTTTCCTTAATTCAATTCACATGTTTGTCAGCAGCATTGAGCCTTCTTATATTGACATGAGATGCTGGCTTTTTACAAAATTATCCTCTGATAAAATAGGGTTGCCAAGGCTTCTGCACCTTTGTCAAATTAATTATGACCCTTCCTCTCCTAGCCCTGAGCACACATGGTTATCCCAACCTAGCCATTTTGTCTGAAGGGCAGTACAGCCCTCTGGGATGCAATGCTTCCCACAGGTGCTTTCCTCCCTTTCTTTCCAGGATATGTCATCACAGATGTCTCCTCTTCTGCAGAACTTGCACTGCTACTGGGGAGTGACCCATAGGATTTGCCTGAAAAGCTTGATTTAAATATATACTTTTATAACACCACATATACTTCAACAATTTCTTTTTTTAAAGAGTGCATGTGTGTGTGCACATACATGTATGTTTCTTTTGTCTTTGGGTGTTTATTGTGCAAGAAAACAAGTGATGCTCATCTGGTTCATTAACCTGTGCCTGGTTCTCAGGCTGAACTCTTAGGAAATGGAGCCAAATCAAAGTTTCATGGACACCAAATGCCCACTAAGTTGACTAAGGAGGATTTAAGAGTGTTTTTAAGGGAGCTGTCAGCTAGCCTTCCTTAGCTGGCCTCCTTAGAAGCCATAATCCAATCTTGTGCCTTTGATAGGAGTCTTCAGTCTTTATTTTATTGGCAGAAATAAAACTCCCTAATTCTCCAGTGGCTCCAGCATCACAGGAAACCCAGATCCTCCATTCCATCTACTTTGACACCAAATCTTTTCTAAGGAACTTTAACTTCCAAAAAGCAATCAACAAAGAGATCAGATCATCCTTTGAAATATTGGCTGGGAAAATACACCCGAATTCCTATGATGTACACATGTAGGCACGGCTGCTGCAGCCGTGCAGATTCAAAATCTGTGGCATATTTTTTTCTAATTTTACCACTTTATTCTTAGTCTGCAGGGATTAGGAAAAGAATTGAACAGAAGAATTAGTCTTGTATATGTGGCAATATGCATCTACATTCCTATAATAAAATTTGAGTCTTTAAGAAATAGGCTATTAAGTTTCATCTTCCAGCAATATTTTTGCTCATTATTTATTATTATAGGCTGAATTTCCTTAAGGAGGCTAAAAGATTTTGGCTGTCAAAATGTCAATTAAATTAAGCAAAATGTTTGCACTTAATGCTAGCAATTTCTCTTAAAAATTTTGTTCTTGATACATAATAAATATGACATTATTAACTATTACTGCCTAACATCATTATTTGATTTCCCAGAGGAGCATGGTGACAGAACTGACTCTCATCTTAGGGTGACTTTCAAAAGAGGAGACAAGGTTAGTGACCTTACCTGAGTGTGTGACTTCAGACACTTAAGAGGCAAGGTAGATAAAAGTTTGTTAAATGAAAAATGGATGGCCTTTTCCCTCACAGACTGGAATGCATTCCCCTTGATGAGAAAGGAAATTGTAATGGGAATCTGGGACATCCTGAAATCTTAATGCAGGAATAGGGCTCCTGAGTAGCAACTCATAGCAAGCCAGAACTGAGCAGCAGCTCACTGCTTATTAAAGCATTAGTGGAGTATTGAATTCTAGGAGCAGAAATTACTTATTTTTTGGACATAATTTATTTCTTTTCAGGCAGCCACTGACCCTGAATTTCCACTTGTATGAATTTTGCATTTGGTCACTGCGTGGGACAGCACTGGAGTCTTCTATCTCCTTAATTTGTGAATTTGGGTTCAGGGATTTCAGTTGTGTGTTTCTTTGCTTATTTGCTTTTATTTGCTTCAAAGTGTGATTCCCTTTGGGGTGCCTTGACTCCTTTCAGCTGAACAAACTGTAGCTGTGGCCTTTCTCTGTAAACTAGGTACAGATAAAGCGTTGCTTCCTAAAGCCTGCACACCTACAGATACCACATTTGCCGCTTCCAGAATGAAACTGCAAAAGGCAAAATTAAGATTCTATTTGCATTTCTGAAAATTATTTCTCAAAGAGCAATGTAATTTTGGATTCAGAAGTCTTAGGGGTTTTTTCCTTTCTGCTATGCACTGGACTCAGCTATCTAGAAAAGGAAATAAGAAACTAGGTGATTGTTCTGCTTTTTTTTCCTTTTTTTTTTTAATAGACTCTGCTGTACTGACATTATTTTCTCATCTTATCCAGTAATCTATTCTTACAGGCATGCAGGCTTTCATAAATTTTCACTACACAGAGTGAAAGGGCTCATTAGTTAACTGAGTCCTGCCTCTTAGTTTGAGGAAACAAAAAGAATAAAAAAGACTTCCAATAACCAAGCACTTTTGGACAGGAAGCAGGTGAAAAGGAATATTTAAAGTATTTCAGATGAACTCCAAAAATAAAAACAATATTAACCAAGGTGTTTTCAATTTAGCTTAGAAAATGCAAATTGGAGATCTGTTGAGTAAATAAACAAAAAATAGAATCCTGCATCTGCAGTCTATCCATCTGTTGCCCTATCTCCAGCTGCAACCACCTCTGATGTTTCTGAATGACATGAAAAAAAAAAATAAAGGAAAATGAAGACATGAGCCCTGAGAATACATCTGCCCAGTGCATAAAAGAAATCTTTTCTCTTCACTGATCCCCTGAAGTCTTGATAAATTTTGGTTGCAGGGGTTGTCTTAACACAGAGTTCCAGGTGTTATGGGCACTCTCAGGGTTGTGCATAATTTATTATCCTTTCCTGGTCTACAAAAAGAGGACATGAATAAAGGATTCATACATTTAAAAGGATTAAGGTCAGAAAGTACCAACACCTAAATTCCACCTAAGTCCTTGGACATACTGGACACAGAATTTGGCCCAGAGGTAGATCAAATTTTATCTCACAGAAAGATTTAATTGCGTATATCTTTAAAGGTCTAAATCTATGTTGAGTCATCCCTGTCCTGTCCCCCCTCCAGCCCTTTTAGGAGACTGTTACTTAGTTTAATTATCCTCTGGGCTAGAAAGCTATGGCTTACTTCAAGGCCTAATTTGTCTAAGTCTTCACAATAGATCTTGTCAGGTCTTTGTCAACAAGCTCAAAAACAACTGCTGTTGGATCTCTTTTCCGTGTGTAAGCACCTAGACATGATCAACCCACCTCTCCGACTCCTCTCAGATAAGCTGAAGAGATTGAACTCTTTAAGCCTCACACAGTACAACTTGTTTTCCAGTTGCCAGATCAAACCTCCCACACCTTTCATCTCTGGCACTGTTATTAGGCTGCACCACTCCCTTGGAATGTACGAGGGCTCTTCAAAGGGTTTTAGACTAATCATCTGATATTCACACTGAAGCACTGTCTGAGGGATTTTGATATTTCTTTTGATTCAGATCTTGGCGTTAAGCACCTGATGGCTATGGCTGGTTTAGGGCTCAGTAATGGCTTTGCCACAAGCAAGAGGAGAGCAGCTCACTGCTATGGAAGGCAGATGTGCCTCTAGGTTTCTCTCTGCTATGCAGAACATATTCCTGGTACCATTATTTTACTCCTTCTGCTCTAGAAAATGAAGCGGTGGGCACACGAGGGTAAGGAACAGCAAAGCTCTGCTTACACCCCATGAAATCCATTGAATGGATGAAGAAGGGAATGTAGCACCCCTTCTTAAGTCTCTCTTCTACAGGTTGCAAGCTTTAATAAAAAGAAAAAATGCTACAAGGGACAAGGACACAAATGCAGAAATGTGCGTACACACATTGCTAATTGCTAATACAAACAAATGTGATCTAGATCAAAAATTTTCAAAACACTTTCATAAAAAATGAGGGTCTAATGTATTTTCAGTGACATTTCAAGTCCTTCCCTTTCAGAGGCTGTGCCCCAGAGTCCACAAAGATAAAATGTAATTCCATATCTTTCCACTGATTTATGAGTTCTAGTCAGTTCCTCATTCTACGAGGGTTTAAACTTCTAAAGATATAATTAAATTCACTACTTACTTTGTGCTATCTCTGACACCATTTCCAAATGAGATGGGGTGTTTATTAAACTCATTTGACAGGACCATCTAGTGAACTATAAGCTAATTTACAAGTAAATAATGCCATAATTTAGGAAATAGTTGACCATATATCCCCTCAATGTTTTATACACTTTGCGAAGAATGAGTGGGCTTGAGGCAGAATAGAAATTATTGAGAGCAATGACACGCATTATGTCCAAGTTGCTGTACATTTATAGGTTTGCTAATTAATAAAATTACAACTATAAAAATAGTTAATATAAAGTAAAAATAAAATCTTGGGTCTCATTGCTGATTTTCTCCCATCCTCACTGTAGATCTCAAACACTGGCACATGGATCAGTGCTTCTCAAATAGGGACTATGATTACAGATATTTTAAGCAAGGAAACACAACAGAACATCTTTACACAGACCAGGTCCCTTCCCTTGCTTGACAGGATTTTAATATACTCCTCACACACAAAGACTCACAGTAGCAGCTTGGTACCATGTTTATTTCCTCACCTCACAGATGGAGTATGTTTTTCTCACCTTTCACGTGATGCAGCACATCCCAAGAGAGATTTAAACCTCTTTTTCTGGGCTCTCATGTTCATCTATCAGCATCTGACTCCATTGTTTTCTAAAGTCACCCCTGAGAAGGCAGTCTGAATATCAATTTGTAATAAACACCAAGAATTTGATGCTGTCAAGGTGTCACAGTGCAAAATTAGTACGTGACTTTTCCAGACATTTCTGAAGCTTAAATAACCTACCCAACCACCCTCAGCCACAAGGAAAGAACCATGTGTCACCAGCTCTGCTTCCTGTGTTTGGTATCTCTCCTCTCAGTTCTCGAAATGCAATCCTTTGAGGTGCTTATTCTCCTTTTGGAAGCACATTGCTGAATCTGCAGTATCCAAACAGTGTAATTAACATGTGAAAACTCAGTACTGATAAGGGAAATGCTTTTTCTGAACTAACTTGTGCTGCTGACACCAAAGCCCATTTTGACACAAAGGAATATGCAAACAGAGAAAAGAAAATCAGTTCTCCCCTTTTGTCCAACAGGATCTCACAATTTGCAAAGTTTTGGCCATCGCTGTCTCATGAGTAGAGGCCCCAAGTCTGAGCAGTATGAGGGTGACTGGAGAAGCGCAGGGCAGAGCTGAGGGTTTTTCCCAGGACTAGGTGCAAGATGATCATCTGCCCCCTAAACAAGCCAAGAACAGAATGCACCAGGGCAGCAATGCATAAGATCCTGCAGTATGAGGGATCTTGAACCCTTGAGTCTTCTTGAACCCTTGCCACTGGCCATGGCTTGGAGAAGGATTTGTGCAGCTTCCAGAAAACAGCTGGAGATCTGACCTGCCACTCTTCTTTTAAGGAACAAAGGCAAATTTGAATCCGAAAATCACAGATGATCTCTGCAAGCTCTAGTGTAGGAGTTCTGATTCATCAGCTTCCAAAGTCTCCCACATACAGTCCTAGCTACTGCTCCAAATACTTTAACTCATGTTCCATCGATTCCTAATACTATAAATGCAACAAAATAAACCTTCAATTTGTTGGGTCTCTGTAAAGATTGCAGTTGCCTGGCAAACATAATAATAAAGTTAGCTTATTACAGCAGCAGCAACAGCCACATAACAATTTGCATTCTAGATCCACGTCCTCATTTCTTATAACCTTCAGGTGTTCAAAAGAGGTGCCTCATACTGAGCTATTAATTCTTTATTTAGGCACCTTGACTTTAAATGTACTGAGTACCTCTTGGCTCTGATGAATATCAAATAACATTCAAATTTAGAAGATTGCATGAATTTCTAATTTTTTCAGGTCTCTGGGTCTGTCCTTGAAGGAAAGGCAACCTCTTATATATGTTTGTGCATATATCTGCATTGTGTTTAATTATAACATTAATTTTACCCTTATAATAATATCAATAATAACGACAACATAAAAAAGAGCAGGGGCATGGTATTTTAAAAGAAAAACAAAGAAACAAAAAAAAAAAAAAAAAAAAAAAAAAAAAAAAAAAAAAAGGAGGAAAATGGCCCAACCAGCTATTCAAAAGTTGCCAGTGTTTAGGTTCCACAAGAAATACAAAATTTCCGACTGAAAGAAAGTCAGGTTTATTAACAGCTGAGTTGTAATACAAACATACAGATAGACAGGTGTGCATTTATATACTTAATCTTTTACATTTCAAGATTTGTCAATCACATTAATGTTTACATATTTATCAGTCACTTTGCACTTAGCATTTTCAGACTCAGATTTGAAAATGCAGACCATAATTTTTCTGTTGCACAATGCTTTTATTTCTTTGTTGCACACAAGAAAACTGAGTCTTCTCAGTAAACTAGAGACTACTGATGTCACGGCTTTACAATAACCATTGGAGCAGGGAGGTTGCACTTTTAGGTATGTGATGCAGAGACAGAATCATCATGCAGATGATTAATACCTGAATATGAGGATGTGGACAAAAGTTTGAAACCATTTGGGAGCTAATGAAACTCTTATGTAGCTACTAGGGGGAAATTCTCAAGGGCTTCAACAAAGGGAAGGAAAATAAATTTCCTGAAGAAAAAGAGAGCTGTTACTAGGAACAACAGATGAGAAGTAAAAGTCGAGTACGCAACTGAGACAAGTTTGAAGAAAAGTCCTTTTTTTCCCATTGAAAATGTCTTTTAATTGCTATCTTGTCTGAATCCTGACAAAGACAGGAAGTAATGTATTCAGGGCAATGGAAAAGAGACGGAAAAAGAAAAAGGAAAGAAGTAATGAAGAAGGATGAGAAAGAAGGAATATAAAAAATACCATACATCTGAGAGAGACTGAGGTGATCACCAGGTAGGTCTTTTCAGCAGCACAGAGTTCAGTGTGGTCCAGATGGAAGATCCATGAAGGCCTTTGTATTGCTGGCCTCTGAGCCTTGTTTTTTCCTTTTTTTTTTTTTCAGGAAAAAATCAGGCATTGCTCATTTTTCTTTCATTATGGAGGGGTTTTTTTTCCCTATTCCTTAAACCTGCTCTAAAATAAATACCTCCTAGGATAAAAACATAGACATTATTTAATTTTAGATACTACTAGTTCAAAAGTCGAAGTCTTTTGCAAGTTAGGAGTTAAATCCAAGTGTTCAATTAATATAAGGCTCAAATTCTGATTAAGTGACCTGCAATTCACCCCTCTGCCCTCATATTCATTTTCTAAGGATAATTATTAAATAAACATCCCTTTTCAACTGATTATCTTTTGACCCAAATATGATGTAGGGCTTTGGTAACTTTATACTTAAAATCAACTGAAAAAGAAAACAAAATAAAGTACAGTGATTTTAATAACACACATTTTACCAGCACCATTTCACAGAATTAAAAATTGTAATTTTTGGAAAAGGGTAAGCTTGAAATATATTGTTTAAGCAAAAAGGAGGCTTCTGTCTTACAGAAATAGTGCTCTAGGAACAGAGTGAGCCCTGCTGAACCTAGGTATATGGCCAAGTCCCAGACATTTAGGATTAGCTTAAAGTACTCTGGCAAGTTCAAAAACCCACACAGAGTATCAAGACCCACTCAGATTATCAAGGACAAATTTGATAGAATAGAAAGGAGAAACTCAAAAGGCATTGCTCAGATGGGAAACTAATTTCTTGCATTTTGTACTCCTTTTTTATCAAAAAGAAATGCCAAAGGCTTTCTGAACAACAGAAAATGTGCAATTTCTTTCACAAACATACGTCTATGCTTTGTTTTCTTATTGTTGTTGACAGAACCCTTCATTATGCCCTTAAAGTATCATTTTATGTTTATTTGTACTGTCTATACAGATTTGGGGACTTGTTTTATGAATTGCCGGAGAGTGATGTCTTTTTTTAATAAAAGTTTATTACACTTTGATTGATTTCCCTGATATTCATTTTGTGTGTCTGTGTTATAGAAACTCATTTTTGTTCTAAAACCCAAATTACTCTAACTAATGTACCAGAGGAGCACCGTAACTGTTAGCAATTGACAATGCAAAATGTTTCACAGCTTTATTTGTCAATGCAGATGCCATGGAAAAATCAAGGGCTAGTTGGCCAGGATCCTTACTTATTAATTCATGGAGGTTTGTGAGAATAAGTCATGAGTGTGAAGCAGCACAAATGTGAGATAGAGCTCAGACACCTGATCCCATTACCACAAATTAACAAATTACTCTACATCTTCTGAATGGTGGTGGAGATGTTTAATGTATCCATATGCAAGCATTTACTAGGAAGAAAAAATATATCTTTAAAATGTTAACTTATCCTAGCACACAGTGAAAGACACACTATAAACCAAATATATTCACATTTTCCATAAACTAAAAGCATATGTAGATAAAGCTGCTGTGTCTCTGCTGATGCTTGGTAACTTGCTAAGCACCAGTAATTTGAACACAACTCAGAAAAACATGCAAGAATGCCATTTTTGGATTTTCTCCCTGTGAAAAATTCTGTATTATTTGCCATTATTTTCAATTGTTCTGGGTAAGATTAAAATTGCATGTGTTTCATCACTTGGTAAGTCAATTTTTTTCTCCCAACAGAGTCCCTTCTTTAATTCAAGTAATGTTCTTTAAAAGTGTCAATATGTTTTTGGTGGGGCAGCATGGGATGAAATTAAATGTTTCAATGAAACTTGAGGTGTGTGCTATTCCCTCAGTGCTGGTGCTACTTCTCATATTGCCTATGGGGACAGTTAGATTAGACAGACACACTGAACATACTCCATAGAGACTTTTAGGGGAGAATCATTAAAATAGTTTTGTCTTGCCTTGTATTGCTTCACCTACTCTCTGAGCAACGAATCACATCTCAATAGAGACAACAATGGCTGATTATTTCACAGCTAGACATTCATGCTCACTGAAGGACATAACTGAGCTGGCAGGCTTCATCTTGAAGAGAAAGAAACTGGCAACATGCGTTCAGCAACCTTTGGTGAATGGTGATGAGGCAGCGTGACTTCAGCTGCTGAAAGGACAAAGCTGCCGGGCCCTGCTAGCAAGAGATAGGATTTAAGCCATGAAACTAATGAACAGCAGAGGAGCCGCAAAACAAGGTTACCCTGTCCTTCTCCTGTGGAGGTCGTCCTGGATTTTAATTCTCTGTCCTGCCTCCTGTGCAGTCAATGCGGTCATTACACATGGGTAAAACAGATTTCTGTACAGAGGTGCTGTCCTGAGAAAAGACACAGTGGGCCACCCTGCCGCCTTCCAGTAGTGAATATCAGAAGTGCTCTGGGCAATCTAGATTTGATTTTGAAGTCTGTTTTCATTGGGCAGTGTTCAGACCATGTCGTGTCCAGAGGTCCTTTCCAACACAAACTGCTCCACCACTCTGCGAATCTATTCCAGTCATTCCCCTCCAGCATTTGGCACCAAGAAATGGAAAGGGTAATTCATTGACCTACACTGGCCATATTACCATAAAAGTGCTCCAGCACCAGGAGCATGGGTTGAAAGCCAGAACTCCTTTTGATTGGAGCTGACATGGGTCTGCTTTCCTTAGAGGAAAGAAATCACAAAGAATGCTCCTGATAGCAGTGAGATTGCCATGTTACAGAAAACACATCAGAACAGCCAGCTCACTCTTTTCACATAGTTTTGTTTCTTTTTCCTTTAAAGGCACTTGTTTCTGTTGCTCTTACACCTCATTCCCCCTTCATAAGGGAGGTAATATTCAATTATACAGCCTTGCTGTAGGTAGTGCATGCCCACACTATCTTGTGCACCACTCCTCTGCTTTCTGTAGCTTCCCAGGCATTCCAGAGCCCTTTTTTTTTTTATCTACCAGCCAGCATTTGATACAGAATCTGGAAATTATTTTGCTGCCAAAAGTGTACAAGAGAGGTGGGAGACAATCTGTCGGCTTCTGCTAGAGCAAACACAAAGAACCATTCTCTCATCTGGTAAAACAATAAGATTAGTCCTTTTATCATTAATTTTTTTTCTCGCCTTCACTGCTTTGTAAACACTGCTTGTATGACTTTGCCTCTTATCGTCTGCAAACTGAATCTGCTTTTGTTGAAGCAGTGTCAATCACAAGGGTTTTCCTGCTCATATACTTAGTGATATGACTGATTGAAAAAGAAGACAGGCTTTCATTTGGGTCTGCAATATGTGACATACTCACTGTTGGAAACATAAGGGAGGGAAAAAAAACAAAGGGAACAATTTGGTAAAGTATAACCCAAAGTTCACTTGCTCTGTCAAAGAGATTAAGATTAAACTGAAGGAGGTCAAACCTATTAACATTTAGACTACAAGGTATATAACAAGTTAGGGTCTAGTTAGATACTGGCTCTCTAATTGGAGAGAAGCTTGTTTCTAACACTTTATGTAAACACTGGCATTAACAAACGCCTGGGTGGTCTCAGCATTGTAGCCCTGTGGATACATTTGATCCACATCTCTCTGAAAAAAATGTCCTCAATGACCAAGCTCGCATTTAAATTGTAAATATGTCCCTTGATTCCTTTCTGCCAACTGTGACAGCATTTGCGAAGGGAAAACTTCACAGTGATACTTCTGGAGTTGCTTTAAATTTGTTTTCCCAAATGCCAAATTCTCCTTCACACCATACACTTAGTTACAATCTTATTTATGTACAGCTCTTAGGACCCAGCAAGAAGATTACTACAGCCACCAGGAAGGAGCGCAGACATGACTTGATTTTTAATTAATTCCCATAGCAAGAGTGCCTCTTACACAAGTCAGATTATTTATGGAATATCTTTCGCATTTTCAAATCCCATTATTCTCTGATTTTACGGTGCTCTCTATTGCTTTTTGCTCTAAATCCAATGGCAGGTGAAACAAGGAAAAGTAAATTAGATGACAGTCAGCAGAGTTAGCCTTTAGAAGGTGATTTGGTTAAACCTTTAGTTGCACTGACCTAAACAAGTAGCACAAAGACGGTGTTCTAGCATGTTTGAAGCAGACCTGGTGTGGTGAGTTGACGCTGGAAGATGTTCAGTGCCCACCAAGCCACTTTATCACTCCCCTCATCAGCAGGACAGGGGGGAAGAAAATAAGATGAAAAATAACCTTATGGATCAAGACAAAGGCAGTTTCAGAAAGCAAATGCAAATGTCATGCATGGAAGCAAAGGAAAACAAAATAATTTTTCTCTATTTCCCATGAGCAGGCAATGACCAGCCACTCCCTGGGAAGTAGGATATCAGTACACATAGTGTTTGCTTTGGAAGAAAAGTGTAATAACAAATGCCCCCTCTCCTCTTTTTTCTTAGCTTTTATTGCTGAGCTGGCATCGCATAGTATGAAATATCCCTCTGGTCAGTTTGGGTCAGCTGCCCTGGCTGTGTCCTCTCCTAAAGTCTTGCCCACCCCCAACCTACTGGTCAGGGAAGAATGTTGGATAGTCTTGGTGCTGTGTGAGTACTGCTGAGCTGTAGCCAAAACACTGGTGTCTGCTGTCAACACCTTTCTGGTTACCAGCACAAAGCACAGAACTGTCAGGGCTGCTATGAGGGAAATTAACTCCATCTCACCCAGACCTGGTACACCTGATTAATCTCTCTGCATTAGCATGTTTTCTGAGGATTATTATGTTTTGGTTTCGTATGCAAACAGCAAAACCAGAAATCTCATACAGGGGAATGGATGAGTGTAAGAAGAGTGAGCTTGTGGCCTCCTCCTCATACACTGTCATTATTCCCAGTGTGATCCACCAGAGATTCATTTCTGTGAGTCCCCTGCTTTCCACAGATTGTACTGCTTCAGGAGCATGGGCAAACATTCACAGGAAAAGGATCATGCAGATTTTGAACTGGAAATAATCTTTAGAAATTTATTTTGGCTGTTCTGCTAAAATTTGAACCATAGGGTTTTTCCTCCCACAAATATGTGGAAGTTGGAGAGGGCTGTGTTCAATGATCTGTTCCACAGAAAGACTGTTAGTGTGAACCTTCCTGATCCACTGGCCAGTCTCTGTTATCTACTTAGTGTGATTTCCTGCATCACCAGGGGAAGCCCTACATCTAATACTGCAGTTTAATCATCATCATTTTGCAGTGAATAAATACAGTTCCTTGCTCAAGCAGCTACAGCCCAGGGCTTCCTACAAACCTCTTTGAGCACAGAGGGCAGCCCCTCATAGTGACGTACTTAACAGCACCATCACCTCAGCTTTTAAAACCTGCTGCAGTCCTTTGATATGAGGAAGGCAGTGTGTATGAAATTCTCACCTTCCCTTCGGAGCACAGCCTCACTGAGTACACTGAGGGCCATCAAAGCTTTTCAGGCCCAATTGCCTACAAGTTCCATGTGGCTGTCTCACCTGCCTGACTGCCTCTGTTTTATCTTTTCACCTATCACTGGTCCATCCCTCCATGCCTGCTGACACAGCAATGCTGCCACCATGAAAAGCATGACTAGTCTGCCCAGGTCTCATTTGGTCAGATGTTTGTGAAAGCAGGAGAGTGCCACATTACTATCTCCTTAGTTAATGCAGTTGGCTATGCTAACACACTAGTCTTCTAATGGAAGAGATGGTACAAAAATTTTTCAGGGAGAAGAGTTTTCTTCAAGTAGGTAAATAGAAGGCTATTGTTTCAGAAGGAGCAGGACCATTTATATTCAGCTTTTTGAAAAAAAAAATAAAATGTGGCAGAGACTGACATGTATTCATGAAACATTTGGCACTAGAGAGTCTACATTTTTCATCAAAAAAGTAATTTCATGGATCTCCATTCTCCAAGAGATGCATTTGCCTGAGCATTTAGAGGCCACAGAAAAATATCATTTTATTGTTATTAATTGTGGTGACAGTCTTAAAGCAAAAAGGTCATTTTATAAAAAACAGAGGGTTTCAAAGAGAAATACATTTTTGACAATGTAAATTGACTAATTCTGTTGAACATTGATCTAATTTGAAAGATGAAATCACAACCGCACAAAAAATATAATAGGGTTTCAAATTAAAATATACACAAGTGTATTCTAAGTGTTTAATATCAACAAGCCAAAGATGAACAGAATCATAAGTGATGTATTTGCAAAGTGTTTTAAAAAAAGCCCCAGCAGGAAACAAATACTAAGAACATACTCCAAGTGAGATCATCCTCCATAGCTCAGGGCACGAAGCTGGCAGTGGTTTCTGGGTCTGTTAACAGTAACAGTACAGCATCAGATCCTAGATCCACAGAAATTAGCAGTGTCTCCCACTCAAGAACCAGTTTCCTGGTTTCTAGGGTACATGTGATACTGAAGCCTGACTCTCTAATCCACCTTACCATCTGGCCATCTATTGATGAGACCAACGAGAAAGCATAAAAAGCTGAGACATGCACTACGCCCTTTTTAAAATATCAGTTGTGGTGGTGCTGTTAAACATATTCCACTTGTTATCCATTCCTTTTCCTTGGGCAGTGTTCTTTGGGAAACCAGTTCTCTCCTTCTAAAGTCCATTTAGTCATCAAAATAAGGTAGAAGAAATATGACAAAACTAGGAAATAGGCTCAAAAATATAATTCCTTATCTGTACGTCAGTGTGTTACAAAAGAGGTATCAAAAAGTATGGGTTTTGTGTGTGTTCATATTGCTTTCTGCAAGTAATTATCAGAAGAAGAGAAAAACTATCTACTTAAGTATCCATAAAACAAGAAGAAAAATAAACCATGCAGTGTCAGCACTTTAATATGAATAGCATGGTTTGGAGTTTTCATGCCACCAAATTAATATATCCTTGGAATAAGCCATAAATTATAAGTTCCTTAAAAAGTGCTGCATCCAACACTTTTGGAATGCTGTATTAAATTATTTTATTCTTATAGATGAAAATAAAATATCATAGAAGTAGACTTTAGAAATCAGCAGCAGTTTAGATGAAAGTGATCGTGATTTGCTTCTGTTTGTTATATATAATCAGAATTAAGTCCAGACTAGTAATATGTATATTTGATGGATTGCAAGAGCCAATTTTTCAAAGCTGAAAACAATTATGAACTAAATCATTTGGGAGAAAGAAATTAGACAGGAAATGTGGATAATAACTGGAAATTGTTTAAAAACATTTTACCAGAGGTCTAAAAAAAAGAAAGAAAGCTGGACTAGCCTAAATGTTGACTCGCGTAAAAGTGAAAACAGCTATGTAAATCAAAATAATTACTCAAAAAAAGGCATTTATTAGAGGACTTGAGAATTAGACAGAAGATAAGAAATACAGAAAATTAATAAGGATGGAAACAAGTAAGGTTTTTCATCAGAGTTAAGGATAACAAGAAAGATTTGTGGTCTTGACTAAGCACAAGTGTAGCCATCTTAATAATGTATGCAAAAACCATTGTATTCTGTAAATAAATCTGATCTCTCTTTGAAGAAAAAAACCAGACAAAATCAGTTTTGCCATAAGAAGACAATGCAATGCTGTTCATTCCAGTAAATCAAGAGAATGTTAAATAGCAACTTAAATCAGCAGACCTGCATTAATTTACAACCAAGAGGTTAAAAAAGCTGGCTGAAGAAAATTCCAAACCATGGATATTGCTTTTTGTTAAGTCTGAGAACACTGGAGAAATTCCAAGGACAGGAAAAAAAAAAAAAAAAAGCCAACATCTCACCAATTTTATTAAGTTATATGTGTAACCCAGGTGATTGAAGCCCTTTCAGCCTGAGCTGAAAGGATAAAATAATGTAAAAGCTAATAGAGGGCTAGAGGTGTGTATGCAATTAACCCTAAGCAAAATGGTTTAGCAGAAACAAGAAGTTCTTGTGAGCCTTCCTGAAAAACTCAGCGTATTTATTGGCCTTAGGAAGCAAAGAAAGGCAAATGTTGCCAGGCATATAAAAGATAAGATGGGCCAGAAAACCGAGGTCCTTCCAAGTCTGCAAAGAACCTGTGAACAAAAGTAACAAACAGCACTGGCATCAGAAAAGTCAGTGTTTGTCAGAGCCCATACAGATGTGAATAAGCCTTCACACAGAATAAAGCACCTTTGGAAAGTGGATCCTTTCTAGCCACTCTTTAAGTCCCCTGAAGTTGGCAGTTTTTGTAAACCTGTCTCTTATTTTCAAATGTCCTCTTTTCCAAAGGGATATTCAAGCAAGGTTTGTCTGGCCCAGAAGCAGGGGAGAAAGTCTTCAGTGAATCAGATTCTGTTTACTGAGGAACATTCAGCACAAAGATTTTTTCTGTATTAATACAGTTCTGAAACGATGAACTAGCTCCTAACCAGGTAACACTGCTAATAATTGGTACAACTTGCTAACTGGTTAGGGTTAACTATGTGTAACATCTCCATTGATTTATGACTGTCAGGTTCACAGGTTACTTAGATTGTTCAATTTGGCACTTTTCCCCAGCTTTCAATTGAACATTTTGAACCAGGTGTTCAATGGATTGATCGATACAGAGTACAATAGGTCTCTGCACCGGTCCATAAACAAAGCTGATTTTTATAGCCTTGGTGCGATTTAAACCTGTAACACTTTGAACCATTCTGCAGTACTCTTGCCATGTAAGCATATGCTTCTCTTCACTTTCCTTAATTGACATCAGATTGTGACTTAGCAGCACACAGGGCAATGGGAGCTGCTGTGTGCCTGGAGGGCCTGATCCTGCAAATGTGTGTGCATGACACTGCATGCAGGTAAGGACTCCTTTGATCCCAGCAAGGCTATTCACATATATAACCCTGTTAAGGTGAATTAGTTGTAAGGGAAGGATTGACATTTGAATATTGAGCTTTGTGGTTAGGGAGAGTTTTCCTAGCACTCAGAGGCCGTGGGGAAAGGCAAATCTCATTTGCTCAATGTGACTTATGCAACTTACACAGTTTCTCCCTATGTCAGGTTCCCTCCTCCCCATAAAAACAGGCTCATATGTTCACCTTGGCAGCCTGCCCCCCACCTTGTGACTGTACATATCAGATGCAGTTTTGTAGGGCCTCATGTCTACCTGGCAGCTGAACTTGCCTGGTTCAGGGAGGAAAAGACAGACATCAGGAGAGGAGTGAAATGCAGCTGCAACCCTCAAGGGTCCTCAGTCTGTAGGCCCCTTACTGGAAGCCAAATTCTAGGTCTGCACCATAGCATTTGAGTGAACCCACCAGACATGTCATCCCCCACTGCATGATTTGGCCCAGTGCTCACTCCTAAATTAACAAAAACTAGGTTTTCAAAGGTTTGGAGGATGAACACCTCAAATCAGGTTTCAGGAAGGACCTCATTCTCACAGCTGCTCGGAGTGCAGATGGCAGAGCAAGGAAGGCTCTTCAGGGTTACTCTCATGAGGGAGCTGAAAAGGAAAGGGGTGCTCCCACTTTCCTCAGCACATGTCACTGACCTGCTGTTCACACACACACCCATCACATTGTTCCTGAGTAAGTGCTGCTTGTTTGGCTGACCTTCGCTGGAGATTTCTCTAGAACAGAGTCTGTCTGAGTAAATATCCCTCAGGCATGTGGAAAAAGGGGAGGGATAACAGAAGAAGTCAACGCATGGAAGAATTTACTGTCTTACCCGGAGGTAAGAAGCAGATCCTCCTTAAGCACTTAAATAAGTACAAATGTTTCCAACTCAGTGTTGGTATAAAATAATAATGAAAATAACCAGTCCTACTTTCTTTAAAAAAGCAGGAAGAGAAGGGAAGTGGAGGGAAGGGGTAGTGGGAAGAGGAAGGGGAAGAGGGAGGGGAAGGGGAAGGCAAAAAGGAAGTGGAAGGGAAAGAGGAAGAAGAAGGGGAAAAAAAGAATACCTCTCTGAGCTATCACCACAATCCAGCTTTCATCTCACACACTAAAAAGGCATAGAAAATGTGAAACAGTTGGAAAAGTCTTAAAAAGCGAGTTAAATGACTACCACAGACTGGGATCTTTTAATATCTGTTGAGCTGAGTGTCACAGACTACACATATTTATGCATTTAACGCAGCTTTAAATAGTATACATAAATGCATGTCTTTGAGCAGTGACAGGAGAATCAGGGAAGTACTTTTACTTATAAAAATATCCTCCTTCTGTGTTACTATTTCACCTTGAAAAAGTGCCATATTCAGCATCCCAGCCATGGTCCCTGAACACCTTCCTTTGACATCGATCCCAGTGGATCAGCCTCTCTGAGCAAAGCAGAAGTGTTTGAGAAGAGGTCAAGTTTGGCCTCAGAGGGTATATTTTGAATCAGCTTTCTTATGTTCTTACACCATCAAAACCTGTGAAAAGGAAATGAATCATGTTTGGATTTCTGCAAGAAGCTGGGGATTATGCAAACTATTTCCTGATACATTATAAGGAGGAATGCTTATTTTCATAAATAATGTATTTATCTAAAACTGTAGCCAAATAAAAGGCTCCCATTCCTTTACAGTCAGATACAGAAACCGCTATAATTTAACAAACTGCAAATGAAAAAGAAATTTCTCTTATGAAGCTACCCTCATAAAATAGATCTCGTTACAAGAAGAACTTCCTGTAAAATAGAAATGGCACAAAGAGCAGATTTGTATATGTCGGGAATGAGATTTTACCTTAAATGTTATTCAGTAAATGAAAAGAATCATTAAATATATTACCAGCTTTTACTAGAACAATCCATCGAAGTATTTTTTTATTGCCATCTTCTTTTACAAACTCACTGAAAATTTTGAGGGAAAGAGGCCAGAAAATCAAGAAACAGCTAGTTTCATAAGGAAAATATTTTTGCTGGTGACTTCTAGGCCAGTACAGCTGCCACCAATGACCTGGGCAAGGTCCAGTGCTGTCCCTCAGACACTGTAAGACTGGACAGCTGAGTCACAATGAATCTTTGTGATAGTGATGTTCACTTTATCAGAAAAGGAGAGAGAGTCTGATGATGGTTTAACCATTTTATTGTTGCCACTGTCCTGATCTTAACTTGCTTGGGGCAAGTGAGGATTCTCCTTCTAGAGCTACATTTGCATTTACAGATGCAATGTTTGGTGTTTAGCACAATGGGCTGCTCTTCATCTCTTAGATATCAAAGACGCTACAGTTCTGCTACTAATTATGATGAGCATGGATATGCTGATTTTCACTCAGGAAAAGGTTGATAGATTGGCATTAAGAGAAGTAACAGATGTAAAAAAAGACAGAAACATTTCATGGAATCATAAAATATAGAATATGCTGAGTTGGAAGGAACACACGAGGATCATCAAAGTCCAACTCCTGGCCTTGCACAGACACCCCAAGAATCACACCATGTGCCTCAGAGCATTGTCCAAACACTTCTTGAACTCTGTCAGGCTGGTGCTGTGAGCACTGCCCTGGGGAGCTGTTCCAGCGCCCAATCACTGAAGGGTGAAGAAGCTTTTCCTGATATCCAACCTAAACCTCCCTTGACACAGCTTCAGGCCATTGCCTCAGGTTCTGTCATTGGTCACCAGAGGAGAGATCAGTGTCTGTCCCTCTGATTCCCCTCGTGAGGAAGTTGTAGACTGCAATGAAGTCTCCACCTTCTCCACTCTGAACTCCACCATGCCACTCTGATGGAAAGTTGTCCAGCCATACATCTGCTAAACAGCTTGTAGACAGAGGTAGCGAACATTTAGAATTACTGGCATTTTGGTTATTTTTTAGCACAGGATTTACCTGAAAACAGCCATACCTGTGTTGCATTGCTTAGAATACCACAGTGTTTTAATTTTAAATTAAGTTTTATAATAAAAATAGCTGTAATAAAATATAACAAGTGATTATTTTATATTGGTGTCCAGACAGTTGCACATGAAAATTATTTACAACTAATTTAAAACATTTGAAAATCCCATTCTTGGTCGAAATTAGAAAAATTATATTTACTAATTTAAAAATTCACAAACTAGACCCTTTGAAAACTTATGTACAAACAACTTCAGATCCTCAACTTCTAATGGTTGTTTATGAAGTTCATGAAGTTCATTTTTTATTGTTTGGCCATATCCCTAAAAAAACCCAAACTATTAAACAAATGTTAGGCTGACCTGTGTCCAGACAGCAATTGTGAAGTTCTGCAAAAATGGTCTTTTTTAAAGTATTCATTATTGGGGCACCTCTGATAAAAAATAACTGCCCTGCAATATCTCAAATCTATTGACGTCTGTTATAAATTTCCCCTTTCTGCACTGGAATGAAACATGCAGAACTGCACTTCAAGAAACTGAATTCCATAGTCAGGTAGCTTAATTTACCAATCCATTTCATCCATAAAACATAATCTACATACATGGACCACATTATAGGGAATTCAGAGGTGAATGAAAAAGAGCAATTGAGTGCATAAGGAACATAAGATGCAGCCATATCCTGCAAAGCTTTTTCTAAACAAGTATCAAAAATCTTAAAATTAACCCACCACTCTACCAAATGGTCTCGCTCAGATAGAAAATGACCTACATTCAGGCACAAGCAAGGCCAAACCTCTTGAAATTGAGTGTAACAGAAAGGTCTCAGCTCCAGAAAAAAACAATGGCTCATTAAATGAAATGAAACATTTGCATTTAGACATAGACAAAACAGCCTGGGATGGAAACCTGCCTTAAGGTCATGGCAGCTTCAGGCAGAAAACACACAAACAGCTGAAGAGCCTATTTTGATTACTCACCAGAAAGCTGAAAGAACAAAGCAACTCACTTTATAATGGCATTTTCTGGAAAAAAATATTCCCAATTCAAGGAACAGCAGAAGAAAAAATTTCAAGACAACTTCAATAAGAAAAATCACAGCTACTACTTTATAAACAGCATTGAAATGGTATATTCAGAAGGTATTCCTAGGAAGACTGCATCTGCCAGTAAACTATTCTAGGTCATCTACAGAGCACTGATCAAACACAAGCGCCACAAGCTTGCTGAACCCAAATCAGCCCTTTATTAAGAGAAAGACCTTTTTGATAATTGTAGAGCAAATTAATTGATTTACTTTCAGGTAAGAATACCTAAATCCTTGTTTCCCACATTGCCTCCTGCAATGGAAATATTACCTTGTCATGTATAGAATGCAGAGAGCTTGGGGATGGGTAATGAATATCAAGCCAACATTTCTCTTAGTGGCCAGTTTTCTAAATGTGGGCAGGGAATCACATGCACATGGCACTAATCAAGCTCCCCTCTTTCCACAGGAGGCTGCTTAGAGAGATATATGGTAGTAGGATTTGTGCTATGTTGCTCAGGGAATAGGGAACAGATGGAGAAAATTTAATTCCCAGGGCCTATGGCTGCTAGGGGATTCCCTCGTGCCACTTTAGTCTTTGAAGTAAAAAGAAAGTTTCTCAAACCACCTAAAGAAAATTTTACTCCCTACTAACTTGTCTATTTATTTTTAAAGAGTCTTTTAGCAGAGAAAACATTTCTCTGCAGCAGATATAACAGCTGCCCCAGATCTGTGGAGCAATCCCATGGTGTACACTGTGGTTGTCCTGCCAATTTCCTTTTTAACTAAACCACAAAATGATGGGATGCCAACCACAAGAGAGCATATTATTCTGATGTTCAGCACTTACGTGTGGAGAATATTAACTGACCCCTTTCATTGATTAATTGCATCTTTTAATGCCATTAGGGAAAGGGTTAGGTTATAGTTTCTTACTGAGTGGGACAGGCAAGTGGCACAAAGGGCTTATAAACCACCATCTCACAGGGGCTTCAGCAGTTGTGCAAATGTACAGATGTGGACAAAATAGAGGTTAATTGTGTTGTTAGTCACGTGAACAGAAACACATAGACAAGTGTTACTTTGAAGAAAACAAACTAATTTTAATCATGGTGTGAATACAGTTATTCTTGATGACAGTTTACTGCTGGATTGAAGCATCTCAGGATTCAGGAAAGCCAACAGGACTTGGCAAGGCAGCCCAAGAGTCACCAGCACAAAGATGCCAGACGAGCGTGGCTGTCCCCAGGCGAGGGGGTGATGTCTAGAGTCAGAGCAGACCACTCTGAGTAGCCTCCAGCCAGGGAGGGCTGCTTGCTTATTGCACTGGGAGCAACTGTAAATGTAAGTATTGAGGACACAGCCAGGGGTGGCCTAACACAAGTCAACAGGAACCAAAATCCTGTTGTCCTTTTTAAAGCCATGGGGTCTGCTTCCCTTCTCTCCTCTGGCCTCTAATTTCCAGTCAATCTCTAAGAGAATAAATGAAGATAATATTTAAACTGTGATTTAAGCCATGGCAGAAGAAAAAGTGACCGAAGTAGTGCTGGGGGTCTTTTGACTAACAGAGCAGTTAGCTGCTCTTTTGTTGACTCAGCTTAAAAGAGTAAAAAATGTTTCTATTTATTTTAGGAAAACATCAAAGGAGCATCCTTCCAATCCTGGCTATAGCCTCTAGGTACTTGCAGTGATTACTGCAATAACAGCTCTTTTTTCCTATGGCTGAGCCAATAAATCTGAACTTACTCCTTGGAATCAGAGTCTAGCTTCTGTGGTGTTTCCTCTTCCATCTCATCCTGTCAGAGAGTGGAAGACAGTTGCAACCCTGAACCTAAAGTTCTTACAGAGACTCATTTATTTGCATGTTTCAGGTCCCAGAGTGGAGCTGGAAGGGGATGAAGGGAAATTTACCAGTGCAAAGCCTGTCTTGTGGCATAGCATCCTCCAGCTGCAGGTGGGGAAAGTGCTGACACACATCCTGTGAGGTTCTGCACACTCTCCCTTCACCCACCCTTGTGTCCTAAACCCACAGAGGGACAGCCGAACACCCGGCACTGAGGGCACACAGCCACATCCCACCCTGCACAAAGCAGCAAAGGTCAGGGACAAGGAGCTCATCCTCTTGGGCAGAATGTAGGCAAACATTTCATGAAAGGAAGCACGCAACATTTAACCTTGTGGCTGTCTCTGTGCAGAGATAATATTTGTAAAATTGTCCCTTGTCTGGCAGAGCCCAGCACAAGGGAATCCCCAGGCTAGGGGAATGATCCAGGCTCAGGAGAGAGGGACTGTGGGCACGAGAGGGGTGGTGAGAGGTGAAAGCTTCTTGGTTCCTTCTCTTACATGCTGCCTCACTGCACAGGAAAATTAATTTGCACCAGAAAAAGGCACATGAAAAAAGGAGGAGTGCAAATTACCTTTTCATTTCACAAATGAAGAGGGAGAGGTAAGACAAACTATGCTGCTCTCAGGTCCAATTCCTTTCATGTATACTTCCTGGGGCAATGCAGTTATGTGCCTACCTAATAGCTCAGCCTAGCTCCAGGTAAGCAGTCATTAGTTTTCTTGGAAATGCTCTAGCAGTAAGATACAAAAAGTGGGTAAATTTATTCGGTCCTTAGTGCTGAAGTATATATAGATAGAGATGTATAGATAACATGCATAAAGATACAGGTACAGGGGTACTCATATACATGGAGCTTAATAAAAATAGATCTGGTACCACTTTCTGCAGGGGTGGAATAGAAAGAAAGAAAAAGAGGGGGACATATGAATTTAATAAGCTCAGGCATAATTGCCATGAGTAAATGTTAATGCATAGGGATGAACTTTTATTTTTACTTTATACATATTAATAGGCTGCCTCTTTGAGAAAGAGTGACATCAGACATTGATAAATTTGACAGAAGTGAAAAGAAAAAATGGTTGCACTATTAGGAACATTCCTGAGGTGGTGTTGAACGGTGTCTTTGATACATCAGCCTTCAGTCTCTGAGCACATTTGTATTAACTTGTGTGTACATCCAGAATTCAAATGAGCTGCTTCTTTAGATGCTGACTTTTAGCAGCAGTCCCACCAGACAGGCTGGAATCAAACCCACAGTTTCAGAATGTGGTATAGTATAATTTTCTCAGTACAGTTTGTGCCTGCTGACTCTCTCAGAAGATTAGAGAAAGAGGCAGCATATAGCAGGTCGTTAAAGATCCACACAAGGCTGAAGAGTGAAAAAAAATCTTCAATGAACACACTGCTCCAAGCACACTCTGCTATGCCAAGAGATCAGCACAAGGCTGTATTTATAATGTTGCTGAAAACAGAGAGATGACAAATTGCTTGGAATGTATTCTCTTAAAGGCAAGGGAGGGCTAACTGCTTATGTCTGAACTCGTCAAAAATGTCTGAACACTGGTGCATTGCCACAACATGGATGCTCTTTATAATCCTTCAAGAAACCACTGGGAAAACAGTGCTACACACCTGCAATATGTGTGTTTGTCTGGAAACATCATACCAGTACAGTAACTGTCTGAGAATCTTACTGTAAAGCCATCATACACAGGTGCATCACATGCTGTAGGATTCACAGTGAGCCTAGAAATAAATAAAAAGCTGAAATCATGCATCTTTTTCTCATTAGTGCATTGCTTTTAAAAACTAGACATCAGGAGGCTGGAATTTTAAGATGTGAGTTAATACTACTGACACACAATTCTGAGCAGCTTCAAACCAAAAGGGGAAAAAAAAAAACAAGAAAGGAAAAGATTTGGGAAGTGGAAAAGGAGGCAGCCTTGGAAAATGAATGCATATAGAGAAGAAACAGAGACGAGTGCATGTGTGTTAGATTATATACATTAGCCTACTAGAAAATTTTGTTTTGAAACCTGGTTTTATAGATATTTGGGCTATTCAGTGAGATTTCTGTTATAATGCCTGCTTCCAAAGGACAACAGGAAAAGCAAAATTCTTTTTTAAAAAGCAAAGTGTAGAATAACCACTTTCCCCTCCTTTGCCTCATTAGCATGCAAGTATTGTCTTTGGAGACAGATACAGAAATAAGAAATAAATATTCACCTTTCTGTTTATCACATAAGAAAACACAATTGGGTTTTTATTCCATTTTTATCTGGTATCATACAACAGTTAAAAATATTGGGATTTTTCTCTTTTAAAAAATATCAAAGTCTCCTTTCGGTAAGCAAATGTAGGACATCATCTATATTTTTACTTTTTTCAGATGTCAACATAAGACTGCTGGCAAATTAATTAGCATGCATAGCCAAGATTATGAGTAACAAACTAGTAACAAACCTTAGCTCTTCTACGCAAAAAAAACAAGCATTTGAGTCTATTCAAGACAAACAATTTTTATCAGACCTGCTGTATATTTGAATCTCTCAATGCCTAGTATCGCAGCATGCCTAGTAGTTAAAGATAATTAAAGTAATAATACACCTGTTAACTGTGCAGATATTGTGCCCAGCATCAGGCTGCTTAGAATAACTAAAACAAACTGGCTGCAGGGTTGAGGATGCAGTTTGCCTGTTCCTGCTGGCTGGGAAGCCTCACACCCTCATCCTGTTATCAGTGAAATAAGGCAAGGGTACTTCTGTTTCAGAGTAGAGGCCACAGTCTAACAGACTAACTATTTTACTGATCATTTTCTTCTTCATAATCAGGTGGACCAATTTCTCTCTTTTTCACCTGCCAGAAGCAAGCACCTTTTAAGTAATGTTTGTCTTGAGAGAAAGTACTCCAACTGCTCACTTGTTCTCTAAATTGCTGCTAAGTGTTTAACATGGCTTTTACCTTCTCTTAAACAAGCTCAGTCTCTGCAAGCCTGTTCAAGATGGGACCTGAGTTTTCCCTCACCCCATGTTTTCAGCATCATCAACATCAGCATTTTAAGCAAGCATCACTGTCTAAAGAGCAGATTGCTTCTGCATGACAGAAATGCTCAAATACTCTGCTGCTATTCAGCAAAAATCTATTCAAAAATCATAGATAAGCAGAAAGAATTTACTTAAGAGGCCCTCGTTTCTACAAAGCAATATGCTTACTGTAAGGAGAGAGGCGGTGTATTTAACTGGCAATGACCACTTTGAGCTGGCAATAACCTGAAACAACAAATACATCCAAGCGTTTTATTCATCCACGGATACTCATTTTCCTCCTCCTGCAGATACATTCCTTCCATGCGTCCAGTGGCTAGAAGCCAATAAATTAATTTTACTCTTAATAATTTCTTGCTAATCAGTGTTAATCTGTTTGGGAAAACATGTACAGCTCAAGTACAAAGAGAATCATATCAGTTTGGTTGCACTGTTGGTGATAGTTCACCAAGAGCAGCTCTCTGACCTCTTCCATGGGACCCACATGGAGGTTCACTCACTCATGCAAGTTGCTCCACACCAAGAACCAACAAGAAGTCTGTGCTTTTTGAGACCTGGACATTTAAAATAAAAGTAACAAATGAATTCTGGTGCAATGTGCAAAAATTTCGCTGTTCATGTCTCTCAGAGCAGTAGTCACCAGTAGTACACATTTACCACTGCAAAGCTCGTGGGGACCTGGTTTGGTCCTACTGAGACCTACTCAACTGAAAAAAAATAATTGAGAGAACTATGTAAAGAAGGCACACATCATGCCAGCTTTGCTTTGAATTTATGGTACTTCAGTTGGGCAGATATCCATCACCTCAATATTTTATATGGGCAACAATTAGGAGCAAAATTCATATCACAGAGTCACGGAATATGATGAGTTGGAAGGAACGCATAAGGATCATTGAGTCCAATTCCTGTCCCTGCACAGCACCATCCCCAAGAGTCACACCATGTGCCTGAGAGCACCATCCACAAGCTTCTCAAAATCTTTCACACTGGTGTCGTGACCACTGCCCTGGGGAGCCTGTTCCAGTGCCCGGCCACCCTCTGGGTGGAGAACCTTTTCCCAATATCCAACCTAAAACCTCACCTGACACAGCTTCAGGCCATTCCCTTGGATCCTATCACTGGTCATCACAGAGAGGAGATCAGTGCTTGCCCTCCCCCTTCCCCTCACGAGGAAGTTGTAACTGCAATGAGGTCTCTCCTCAGTCTCCTCTTCTCCAGGCTGAACAGACCAAGTGATCTCAGCTGCTCCTCATTTGGTTTCCCCTCCAGAACCTTCACCATCTTTGTAGTTCTCCTTTGGACTCTCTCTAGTAGCTCAATGTCTCTCTTACACTGTGGTACCCAAAGCTGCCCCCAGCACCTGAGGTGAGGCTGCCCCAGCTCAGAGCAGAGCAGGACAATCCCCTCCCTTGCCTGGCTGGCGATGCTGTGCCTGATGCCCCCAGGACACGGGTGACCCTCCTGGCTGCCAGGGCACTGCTGGCTCATGTTCAGCTTGCCATCAGCCAGGACCCCCAGGTCCCTTTCATGGCATTGCATTCCCCAGTCTGGACATACATCCAGGGACAGCCCATAAACACAACCCTGAAAATTGCAGCTTCCTCATAAAAACAACAGCAGACTGGGGAGGGAATGGAAGCAAATAGCCCAAACTTAGTGAAATCTCACAACACTTGGCTTTCAAAGCCTGGGAAGGCGCTCAGACAACAAATATTGATTTTACTTCATGCAAAATAATGTTTATGTTATTGCTGCAAAATTCCGTTCCTGACATTTTCCTGTAGGCTTTGAGCCATATGTTTCTGCGTAATACAGCAAAGGCGCAATTAAGCTCCTCTGTAAGGCAGTGCTCTGCCAATGCCAGCGCTCTCCCATGCAGGAGCACTGAGGAGAGGGGAGCCAAGGCACACACAGGCTGTGGGCACTCCTGTGTCTCACCCTCAATCCGAGGGCTCAATTTGGAGCTGAGGCTGCTGAGGCATGTCTCAGCTCAGCATGACGGACCCATAGGGTGGTTATTCAAATGCGATGTTGTCCCAGTTGCATCTGGAATGCCTGCATGACAGCATTTCCCACTCACCCCTTTTTTTTTTATTCATTAAAAATAAGACAGCGTGAGCCTCTGAGAAACCTGTCTGTAAAATAAAGGTCTGCATTAAAGCCAGGTATGAAAAACTGTCTTCCTGACAAGCAGTTGCTATTTGGAGGTGCATCTATCCTCTCAGGGAATTGGTTACGTGCCAGAAACAGAGAAACAATCCCATACAAACAGCAACATTAGGGGAATCTTAAGGTTGAAATTTAAGCACTAAAAAGACAGAGTGCACCTCAGGAAAAGCTAGATTAGCTACCTTATCACTGCCTGCAAGCACACATACAATATTACAGCCCTTAATTAAACAGACATGCTTTCTCTCCGACAGAATGAATCAGATGGTCTTCTAGATTTTCTGTGTTTAGCATATATTAACAATTCGTCTCTTTACTGTGTGTCCATCATTTAATTAGCATAAAAGCCCCCTAGTTTTCTGTTCACTTGGTCATCTTTATAACACATACCCTTACCTCAAAGGTACTTTTTTTAATAATTTCATCAGCACAGATGTACAATGCATTCCACAAGACATTTTTCTCTTTAGAGACAGATATACTTCTTAGCAGTAATTCATTACTTATTACCTCGCAAGCTGTTTTTCAGACAAATAAACTCACAGTTCCATTACCAGTATCTTTTAATGATGTTTCTGTTTCAGATTGCTTTATCATTGGAGTCTAATCCAAATTTCACTGAACTTTCCCATTAATTTCAGTGAAAGGCTCTGTTCTTCATTTTCCAAGCAGCTCAAAACACATCTCGGGAAAATCTGTATACTATTTATTCAAAGAGACATTTTAAAATAAAAATAAAACTATTTCTTTAATATTAAATTGCTTCTCTAATGAACAAAACATCCTGTTTTTTCACTAGTTAGCTGAGAGCACATCCTAGAACACAGTAAGTGAAAGAAACCTGCATGCTGAATGATAAATGGGAGCAGGATGTTTTCAGAATTACTTCAGAGGACAGCACAAATGAGTTTCATATGTAGACTTGCAAAATCATCATGTTGGGCAAATTTGAAAACTTATTCAAAATGGTAATGTTAAGACTGAGAACAGATAGCATTACTGAAAGTGTTAGAAGAATAAGGTGGTCTCTGGATCTCTGGGCTGAGCACCACCTATTCCATGCTCCTAAACACAACAGTGAATCTTGGAAGATTTCCTTCTGAGGGAAACAGGCTGCAAAGAGACATAACTGAAAAGTAGAGTCTCTGTAGAGTGACCCTTCCTCTGTTGCACTCTCTGAGATTCCACCTGGATTGCTGCATCTGGCTCTGGGGCATCCAAATTAAGAAGGACATGGACCTGTTAGACAGGTCCAGAGGAGGGCTATACTGAGGTGATCAGAGGGCTGGAGCAGCCCTCCCATAAAGTCAGACTGAGGGAGTTGGGGTTGTTCAGCCTGGAGAAGAGAAGGTTCCAAGAAGACCTTGTAGCAGCCTTCTAATATCAAAAGGGGACAACAAGAAAGCAGAAGAGGGACTAATTGCAAGGACATGTAGTCATAGAACAAGGAAAAATGGCTTTAGACTGAAAGAAGGCAGGTTTAGATTAGATATTAGGAAGAAATTCTTCACTGTGATGTTGGTGAGGCACTGGAGGAGTTGGTTGCCCAGAGGAGTTGTGGATGCCCCGTCTCTGGAAATGTTCAAGACCAGATTGGATGGGGCTTTGGGCAACCTGATCTAGTGGAAGGTGTCTCTTCCTATGGCAGGGGAGTTGGAACTAGATGATCTTTAAGGCTCCTAACAACTCAAAGCATTCTGTGACTCCTCTACAGTTTTCTGTACTCAGCATATTTCTGGTTATTGGAACTCTGGACTTCACGTAGCAAAGGACTTAGGTCTTTCAGGACCTTCTGAAAATCCTACCTTATTTTATAAAGTCTTTGATCTTGTGCATTTTGCAACCACAAACCTCTCCAATCATGCCCACTCATTAAATTGATTGGTACAAACTGTGAGCATGTGTGAAAGCCAAATCAGCCTTGGATGTCACTATGGTAAACATGGAGATCAGAAAATGCCAAAGGGAAATATTTCCTTTAAGCATGAAGAAGGAACCTCAATATTCCCTAGTTCCATGATCATTCTTAATGGTTATGAGATTTCACTACTTTACTGATTTGCTCGTGAAAAGAATTCTAAAAATTGTAAAGGATACTGAGCAGTTTGCTGTGTAGAAAATTCACCCATATCACCTCTCAATTTCCTCCTCTCACTTGTCTGCAAACTTAAAATTTCTGGCTGTTTTTGCTATTAAGTATATTATATGGTTCCAGTGATTTGGAAAGAGTAAATGGAAGATTAAAAAAATTAAGTCGTTTAAACATTAACTTAATAACTGTGTTGTATTAAGCTAGGAATATTAAGTACTAGTACCTCACACTTAAATTCATACAAAGAGATGGGAAAAGTTACCCTAAGGGCACCTCGTGAGGGGGGACAGCTATGCTTATTAAAATAGTAAAATGGTAAAATATTAATTTTCTGTATTTTTTTCTATAGGGTGGGACTGGTGATTGACTCTGTGGATATTAGAAACTGAGAGAACTCATTACAAAACTGATTCTCTTTCCTTGTTCCGACAAACTTGCTCCCTATAGTTTCTTCTGGAATTGTTTATTCAGCAGTTTATTTTTTAAAAAAAGAAAAGGACTTGTCATTCTTTCCCAAACTTTCACAAAAGAATGAAGAGATTTAAGCAATAGGAAAAAAAGAGATCCTGTATTCCTGTCTTATCAATATCAGAAACTCATTCTAATAAGGATTACTCCTACACTGACACCACAGCTCTTCCTGTTTCTATAAAACTATTCACAAGTTGCATATATTTCCATATTTGATCTGCATTAATATTAAAATCCTCCTGAAGTTTCTGGAAAGATTTACATGTTTTATCATCAGATAAATCCTTCATTATCTTGTACCAAAAGTTCATTCTTCTTTAAAATGCAATAAATATTTAATTTGAACAAACAAAGCAAAAGCAATTAAGGAAAAGACGTGCCCTAAGAAAAAAAGAAAGAAATCTGTAGATTGAATTCACAACTGCATTTGCTGTCTGTGTAAGAATTTCCAGAGTCAATACCAAATAGAAAAAGAAGTAGCAAACACCAAATCTCATATGTGGAAGTAAGAAGAGATACCAGGTTATTATCCTCAGGCTTTACATTACCCATGCACTGCTATATTGGATGGATGAGTAGCAGAAGAGACAGGATGTTGCTGTGGTTGCTGGAGACAGAATGCAAGGGGCAGGTGGCACGACAGGACTGAATAGATAGCAGACCCTCTGGTAACACTGGCAATAGGAAGTGGTAAGCAAAACTCAGTATCTCTTGGACTTTGTTTCCCAGGAGCCAGAAGGTGTTGAAAGGTCTTATTTATTTCTGGGCAATCCTTTGGAGCTGTAAATCTCACAAGAAGTTGCTCAGCAGATCAGGGACTCCTCAAGAACATCACACCTTTTGTTTCTTCAGCACATCCACCTCCCAAGAAGTGTGCAGAGGGTTGCATGGACAGAGGCATTAATAAGAGAACAGGGGGGAAGAAAGAAGGAACTAGAAGCTCTTATTTTATTTGTACAAACATACTACAAGAAAAGAGTGAAACAGATTTAAAGGGAGAGAATTTTAAGTGTTGGGTGTCTGAGGCAAATTTCATTGTCTTTAAAAGTAGCCTAGATCTCAACCACTATATCACTCAGAATATACACAGCAAATGCCACTGGTCTCACCCTGATCCTCCCAAGCAGTTTACTCCTACAGTAAAAAAGAAATTTCATCTTTATCTTATTTGGCTATCTCTCTTTTCATCTCTGCTGTGGCTTGTAATCCCCATGTCTGTGCCATCCGTCAGTGAGACAGGCCAGGGAAATACAGAACCACTGGTACTTACAACGCTTGAAACTCCTGGATAAATCATTAGAGAACATGCCATAGGGAACAACTTCACAATGACAAGGAAATAAAATCAATTTTATAATAAGTCTTCTCAAATTCTTGCTTCCATAGGGTCAATCCTCAGTCATTCCCGTAGAAAACTCTACCCAAGAGGGAGGGAAAGAGAAAAATTGTCTGAGGTTTCCCTCTGAGAACATTTGACTTCTTCCTCGGAGGTGAGGGAGTTTGCTCTTCATGCTCTATGGAACAATGGTGAGGGGATTAATCTACAACTCCATTAAATTTTTCCAGGGCCACAGGGGACTGTGCAATCTCTAGCCCTTTTCTAAATTATAGTTTTCTCAAAAGACCTCCTGTTATACTTGAAATATAGGACAAGTGTTACCACTCTAGCTATAGACCTACAAAGAGTACCCCAAAACAGAGGAGTGAGGTGATGCCTTGGAATCCACAAATATTCTTACTCCATAAACCATTTAAAAAAAAAAAAAAAAAAAAAAGGCAGGGATTCAAAGATGATATGAAAAAAAAGGTTTTCTATTAGCATTGTAACTTTTGAGGGGAGTTAAAATTTTCCCATTCTCCAGCATTAAAAGTAGCACTAAAACACGAGTGCATTATGCAGGACAACACTGAGCTTTAATAGAGACCTTTTTCTCATATAACAAGCCACCAAGCAGCCGTGTTTCTAGGATTGTTATCTACAGAACACATAGTCTTTATGCTGTCACAAGTCTTCCTTGATCTCAGAGTTTGTTTCATGTAATATCCTTCTTCTGCCATTTACATCTCAGAGTAAGCTCTTTTACCTCCTCCCACTCCACTAAAATGCTGATGTGTCACTGCAGCTAAAAGTAAGGGGTAGTCCCTGATGTTGTCATATTTGTGGAAACACTGTGCAGATGACTCTCCGTGCTGACAACCTGAAAACTGCTTTTTCGATCTGGTACTCCCATTTCCTCCTCCTTTGCCACTTCCCGAAAGTCAAAGTAAGTGGACATGTCCATGTGTCATTCTGTGTGTGTGACAGTGGTTTGCAGGATTTTTTTTCTATGTGCAAACAGTTTTGACTGAAGTCATTGGGTTTTGTTTTGAAGACCCCAGGATTAATTTTTCCTTTCATACCTGCAAAAAAAGCAAAGTTCCATGTCGGTATCATTCATCAAATCAGTGATTTCATGAAGGTAAAATGGTGGGTATGAATCTTATTACCACAGTGGTTCCCTTGAGCCTCTGTGGTGGAATAAAAGGGCATCAAACCATATATGAATAATTGCTGTGGTCTTTGAGGTCCCTCTGTTCCACTCATATAAATGGAGCATCAGCAGAAATTATTATCAGGTCAGGTAACTCTAAGGGTGAGATCCTCAGCAGATGTGAATCACTATCACTCAATTTAAAAAAAAAAAAAAAAGGTCACCATTAATGCCACTTTGAGATTAAGCTTTAGGAAGCATTTATCTTACTGAGCTCATCTGAATTTATGAGGAACCTGCACTTAAAAATTAAATGGCATCTGAGAGTCAGGAAAAGGATCAGCTTTACATGAACAATTAAATGCAACAAAACTATACAAAACAAAATTCAGGGCTCTTGAATTGCCAGGTAATTTATCTCAAAGAACATGCAAAAAGGTGTTCCACTGGCATAAGGGGTTGCCTGGAGATAACATCAAAGCTAACACAATACCACTGCTGTTACCATTCAAAAAAAAAAGCTTTATCTGCAGTTAAAAAGATGAACTGGGCACATAAGAAAGGTATTCCAAAATCTAAAATTAAATAGTTTGCAGTCTCCAGTTAAATTAAATGAATAGTGGAACAATCTAAGAAAATACGGCATTCACTTCATGGCTATTATATAGATGGCTATCAGTGCTTGTTATGATTATAAAATCACACTTCAGATGTTCACATCTCTCCGATTTTAAACTCTTCCAAGAGTTATAGCTCTGGCACTTCTCTTTAGTACAAAAATACAGCACAGCTTCTTGCAATTTCCTGAGACACTGCACCTGTAATATATTCATGCTAATTGCTCCAAACTCATGCATACAGATGACAAAAGAAGCTGAATGGCAATTCAGCTTTTTCATGCAAAGGAAACATAATTGTTTTATAATATGCTGTAAGTTTTAAACTTGCAGGTTAAGTATTCATTTAATTATTTAGGGAGAGGTTGCACTTCTACTCCTCTCCATGTACAAGAGGCAGCCTACCTCTGTGCCACACCAGGAGAAGGGCGGGAGGAGCTCAAACTTTGAATTTTCCTTCCTGTCTCTCTCCTTCCTGCATCTCTCTCTTTCCCCTTATTACAAATGCAGTATTGCTTCTAATGCCTCTGCTCATCCACTTACCACTGATATTTTCAGAAACAGGTTATTTGAGCCAAATATGTTGATGAGCAAATAGAAGAGGAGAGAAAATATGTTTCCTACAGAGGCAACTGGTTTCAACACAGGTATTATAAATGTCTTAAATTTTATTTCAGACCCTATTAGGAGAATGGCAGGAAAAAGGATGGTTTTGTAACAAAGTCAAAAGTATTTTGAGTTTCTGATGAGAGAACTATTTACCTCTGCAACAGCAGACCTGGTAAGATGCATCAGTAGCTACCAAATATCTCCTTTGTCTCAAAACATTGCAAGCCTGTGTTTTTCAAAATGGGAGAACCAATTGAAAGATTTATGTCTGGGTTTGTGTGCATGTGTGATCCAGTAGTTATAATATGTTGTCTGCACCACACGGAGTCATTAATTTTGTCTAAAGGTACTACATTAAAAAATCATCAAATGTTATGAACATGGCTTAAATTTTCAAAAGACTTTAAGTAATTCAGGGGTCCACTTTCCATTTGTACTCCCCAGGTAGTAATGAGACTTAACAGAATTAAGAAATGCAACATCTTGCTCACAGTCCTGATCCTACCTCTTACAATAGTCACATAATTTTTCCACGGAAAGGCACAAAAGTATGGGGGCAACAGAAACCTGCTGAGCAGGGCATGGATTAAATTAGCAAGAAATAAATTTCAGCTAAAAAGAACAATGTTTATACATGTGCAGAGAGACAAAGTCTCTGTTCAGAGCCATTAAGCTCCCAAATAATCTCAGCCACTTTCATGATACAAAACATCAGCTCTACATTTTTAAAGAGATAGTGGCAGTCCAGGAGAAGTGAGAGAGTGGAGTTAGGTCACCCAGTGAGGCTGTGGAGGACAGGGTCCAACTGCTCCTTCTGCACAAGCCACAGCCTGAGTTTGAGTTCAAACCAGCACCCCAAGACAGAATCCCAAAACTCAGCTTTCTCAGGGGTGAGAAAATTCTCTCAGACACCAACACAAGAGTTTTTCCTCCTCATAGAAACAATTTTACATGCAAAGGTCTGAGGTAAGAGTGTCTTTAACCCCAGCAACTAGGAAATGTATCTAAGATGGGTGTTCAACTCCACATCTGATAGGTACCACTGCTCCAGAGCAGGGATCTGAACCTGGCTCTTCTCCCTTTCTCTCACAGCTACATTTACTTTGAGCATGTTGTGACCATGCTGGTAACATCAGGTCCATAGCAAAGACAGTCCCATTTTGAAAGCTTCAAGGTTTTAGCCACAGCAGTCCTTGAAGTAGATCTCAATATTTAGGTGAGTTTGGACAGCAATACCCTGAGCATATGCAAAACTTAACATGCTAAACTAATAGTCAGGAGGTAAGTGACAGCTGAGGAGTAATTATGCCAATGGTACATGAATGCTGGGACAAGGTGATGCCTACATTGTGCAGCAGATTATGGTGACAGAAAAGCTCTGAGCCGACTTTCACAGTACATCCACAGAGTTCAGCACAGCACCATGCAGAGACAGTCGCACAGGTCTCAAAGGCTGCCTAGCCTTTTTGGTATGGCAGAACATGCATTATTAAATTCAATCCCTGTTTCTCAGCAGAGCTAATTAGTTCAGGTGCAGCTCAACGCTGCTATAATTATACTCCATCTGCTTCCAGAGCTAGCTGGTTTGGGTGCTGAGAGCTTGGAAATTTCTCTGCAGTACCCCCTCATGGGAGGGGGTATGATACTATTATGTCCTTAGGCGTGAAAAGAGATGGATTGACGCTTTGGTCTCTTTGATGATGCGAGCCTTAGCAGCCTAAATCCTGCCGAGTTAAATCCTCTCAAGGGACAGATTTTTTAAGATGTTTAAATAGCTAAAGCCCCAGGTATGGCCCCAGCGAGATTTTTGAAAAATGCCTCATAAGCACTAAGTGTTTGTTGGTGGTAAATGGCTCTGCGCGGCAGCACAGCAGTGAGAGCCTCATGTCAGACACCCGACCGAGGCAGCCTGTTGCAGGCAGCAGCCCACAGTGCCCCGGCTCTTACCAAAACTTTGATGTGCTCAGGTTGGCTCTGCTGGCTTGCAATCCAGCATGTAAGGGCTAATACTCATTTGGCTACACAGAGAGTATCAAGCCTGTCTGCTTCTCAAGAAACAGATAGTGACAACTCAGATGAATGCTAATTTAGCACGCAGTATTTGCTCGCTTTAAAATGAAGCCTTGATCCAAAGACTACTGCAGTGAATGGACTATCTCTCCTCCATGTCAATTCATATTGGATCAGGCCTTGAATTTGTGGCATGGAGCAATTAGTATAAAATAGATTAGGCAACAGCTTCCTTTATTCAGTTGTACAAGTTTTTTCAAGATGAACTGATTGCCCACATTTGTTTCATGCAGGCAGCTAAATCATCAATACCAACAAGACTGGCATTAATCAACAGAATTACTTCCTATCTCTCACAGGCATTTTGCTTCATATCACTTTACAAAGGCTGTCAGGGACCGTCTGTAGCTTCAAGTACAATACAGCAGTGCCACAGCACGTTTTTCCAGACACTGGAGTCATCCATATGCATTTGGCCTGCAAGCTTTTCAGCAGCACACTCAAATGAGAACATTTTCAATGACCGCACGAACCCTACAGCATGTTCTCTCCCCATCTGCTTTGTTTAACCACACTGCACTACACTTTGATAACATATATATGTACCTGTGGGTACAAAAGTGCATACGTGTCCTGAGACAACGTGTATTCTGCTTCCATGCATGTTGTGCAGGTGGAACTGACACCTGCATTTAACAGGATGGAGTCTATGGGAGCATCTGTGTCACTGCCATTATTACTTTGACACACCACACTGCTGTCAGTGCCAGCTCTTTCAGTATTGTTCTCTCAGCCTCCGCTTGCTTTCTGCTTTCCAGGGGCACTGGCTAAGGCTGCTGAGACTGTTAGATGCTGACTGAAATTCAATCAGTTGCCACTTATTTAACCAATATGCAGACATTACTTCGTGAAATTATTTTAGAAAGTGACAAAGGGAGCTGCCCTGCATCACCTGCTCTTAGGAGAAGAGTTCTGCATTTCTGCTCTGCTTCAGTTATGGCTGTTTCACTGCCAAGCTACTCTCTCAGAGTGCAGGCAGCCTCCAATGCCTTGTCAGACATGAAATAATTACTTGTTATATATAAAGGTTGCTGCCTACTACTTGTGTATATTCAGTGAATTCAGTCTTGCTGTCCTATCACTTATGCTGCCCTGCAGCTTTGGACCATGTGAAGGGAATGCCATGACAGATGGCACCCAAAATGCCTGTCTGAGCCATCCCTGTGCCCTAGCTCACTAGCCCCCACCATTACCCTTCACCACCCCACAGCCCCCAGCTTGCATATTCTGGGGAACTTGGGCTCTCTTAGGCGCACCCCATCAATGGCAGCAGGCTGCCACAAAGCAGATCGGACTGAAGGGTAGTCATTAGTGACTGAGAGGTGGTAAAGAGCTGGTGTAAGGGATTTTTGCCCATTTCTGTGCAAGGCTAGCAGTTTAACTCAAAGCATCCCCTGCAGTGGTTTAGGTTGTTAGAGCCTGACTTTGTACTGAAAAGAGGGAGGACTCGCAGGCAGTCACAGCAAAGAGGCATTTTGAGAAGCTGTCTCCACTCAGTCACCTCATCCAGGCTGAGAAGTGTGTGAGTGACTCAAGCCCGTGCAATGTACATTCCAGCAGGTAAGTTAAAACCACTGACAATTAAAAATAACCTCCCTGGTTTTGCAGCAGGCAGTGGACAAAATGTCACACAAATGCTGAGGCTCAGCTGAGAACCAGAAGCTTACAGATGAAAGTCAGGACATGACTATGGAATTAGCTGGACACAATAAAAAGGGATCAGGGAGCTCTCAGGCCTGAAGCTCAGCATTAAGGTGTGGGCCAAAATAGAACTCTCTTAGACATGACCATAAGTCATTCAAGAAGTCTCATGAGTCTCACTGATTGCAACTCCTCTGATGACCAATGGGTCAAAGGCAAATGCAGCAGATGCAAAAGGAGTTTTCCAGAACTCTGAACTAAATTTTTCTTTGCCTTTTTTCCTTGGTTCTACCTTTTCTTCTTTATCATTTTGTAACCTTCTTTCTGTGCAAAGAGAAACGTTGCCATTCCAGTGTCTGCTTTAGCTCTAAATTTCAAACTTCCAGTTAATTTTGATTTTCCAGTTCTCATTAATATGTTACAGATGACTTATTTTATTAATTGCCATCTATTTTACTAGTTAATTTATTTTTCTGGGAAATAAATACTTTCCTGACCTGTTCCAGTCTTGTACTAATGCTTAGCCAAATATCTTAAGGCAGTGAAGGAAAAAACAAACAGCTGAACATCTGCTGAAAAGGTTGCAAGGGTGAATAATCTTTAATAGCTTCTAACGAGCTTCCAGAAATATACTGCATAAGGAGCAATGCACAGATATGAGTTCTTAAACCCTTACTTGTAAGAGTATCCTGCTCAGTTACTTCACTCACTTACAGGCAGGAGTAAATTTAGATGCAGAATATGTTGCCAATACTTTTAAAATGCACCCTACAAGGACATATTTCTCTCTTCAAACAACCATTAATTGTGCTTATTACTCTGCCTGCTTTTATGCCTTACTGGTGTGACTCACATCAGGAAGACTGGAGGGAGTCCCTTACCACAGCTGAAACTCTCCATCACTTTGGTGCATCTCTTGTCTGTCCTGTAGCTCCACAGAGGCAAACTGAGTGAGCCCACGGAGGAGTTCACCTGCAATCTGCATTCAGAGGTACCTCGGGTGGTGCAGCTCAGCCCTTGCCCTGGAAATGAGCATTGGAAGGACAGTCTCAGAAGTCAAGGAAGGCATCTGGTAGCTGTATAGGTGTAGAAAGAAGTGTTGCTACTATTCCCCAACTCATTGGCCAAAGCAGTAGCATGGAGATTGCTGAAGAGTAATTCCTTCTCTTTGTCTTGCACTTCAATTTCTCCTCTTTGGGCTGCCTTCAGTTCAGCCACATACACCTGCCTGCCGTGCTCACAGAGAGCATCTAAGTAAATGCAACACAAGGAAAGTCAATAGAGTTTCACTCACTTACAATAGAAGTGAATGTAGCCATAAATCAATAATGAAAACCAAAATGTTCCCTATGTGCCTGCTCTTGCAGCTGTCCTTCATCTGATGAGTTCAGCCCCACTTAGAGAATCAATGTGTCAATAAAGAGTAAACTGTGTTTTCAATAAAACTGAAGATGTGAGCAGACCCAGCACTATATGATTATTAATTTCCAAAGTTAGACACAAGCTTTTAACAGTTTTCACTAAATCTCCAAATGAAATTGAAGCACTTGGATAATCATCAAAAATACTGCGTTAAAATACTCTCCTCCATCCCTCTCCATGTGAAGAAGTAACTGGGCATATTCCTAGGGTGAGCAAGGACAGACTCTTGACTGAAAGCAATGATGCTTCACTGCCTCTTATTTCTGGGATAGCCCTAAGCTCATTCTGCCACCTTGTGTGATCAACATATAATACAGCACAGTTTCATTTTCAGGTCCATATTTCTTATTCCACTCCATTAGGTCTTGTCTCTCATTTAGTACTCCTCAAAGCCAGGAGTCTGTTAAACTATGTGTAGATAACCACTCATCTCTGATATTCTAATATGGACTGTCAGGATGAAGCAGATTGAATATTTTGTTCATACTCCACCTCCCAAAAAGCCACTTAGTTTTATTAGCAGTGAATAATTCTTACTAATTATATGAAAGAGTGCACATTTCTGTTAGCTTACTGTTAGATTGTGGTTCACTTGAACTTCACTGAAATTTGCTAAACAATGCTTATGAATATTTTTAGCCCGTATTATCCATTCAAAGCAATTATTTTTTTTTTAAATTCATTTTTTCAAAAAAAACTTGAGTTGTGTGACTAGCCACTCCTTTTTTCATGGCCTATTTTGCCTTTATAAAAATAGTTTCTTTACATTTAACCTGACTGGAAAACTGTGAATGTTAAAAAAACATTTGGCTTTCAGTATAAAATGTCTGTTGAAAGCAAATACAAATATAGTCTTCCAGAAAGTGTCTCCAATGTTTTCTCAATGTTTTTAATTTCTGCTGCTACATTCAGTCATGACATTATGAAGGAAAAAGAGTTTGGGGAAAAAAAAAAGCGAAAGCCTTTAATAAAAACCCCAGTTAAAGCCTGTTGGATAAAAGTGTTTGTTTTGATTAACTGAATGCATTCAACTGTCTTGTTCTGGAAACAGCATTCCTCAAGTTCATGTACAAAAACTGTCTGAAGCTTTAGTTCAGACTACCATGAGAGGCTCCGCAAGGGATCCGCAGGCCCAGAAACGGCTGCTGGTACAATGCAAAAATCAATAATGCTACGTAAAGCTGTTACCTGTGGATGTCACTCTCTTCTGAACACCAGCAAATGCCCATGTGCATCATAAGTACTGAAACACATAAATGTGACACCAACTGCCAGGGTAGAGGGGCATTCACCCTGTTCACAGAAAGGCACTCAGCACATCCAGTTTTTAAATGCCTGTGAGCTTGTGTGTGCTGATCTGCTGTTAAGCGAAGGTGACAGAAGGTAGGAGGCAGAGAAAACAATTATCAAAAGATCCTTCTAAATCCTACAAATGCAGATGTTGACATCTTTTATTGCCTTATGCTTTACAGACACAGAACTACATTTCTTATCAAAGTGAACTACAACTCAGACTTAATTAACCAGAACTGCGGTGCCTACAAGATCTATGCTAAAAGCATAGTGAATGCAGTCAAAGCAAAATTTATTCCTGTAGTCTGGTGTTAATGCCTTTTACACAGGGAAATAATTATAGCTAAAAGCTGATGTTTTCACTTCATACTTATGGAACACAATTCATCTTACAGAATCTCATCATCACCTTAACTTGTGACTGTGGTCAGAAAACTGTTTATATTAACTTCATACCATTTTACTCACCATATATTCTGCAAGTAATCAAATCACAGGGCTGATCTCCAGTCCTTCTGTAAGGAGAAGTAATTGAAGCAGGAAGATTCACAGAGATTTTAATAATAACCAGGCAAAATATGTCTACAAGATACAAACTCAAAAAAATATGCAATTTGCATGTCAGAGACAGCTTTAGTAAATTTGGAATCTAGCAAAAAACTTCAGACCACACAAACACACCCCTCCACATTTAATAACGAAAGTAATTTCAGAAAATCTCTTTTGTTCCTTGAATTACCCTGTACAAAATTTTGACCTTTCTTTTGCAAGTGTTTTACTAAAAAGATTTTATATATACACACACACACACACACACACATATATATATATATCTTTAAATCCAAAATGGAAAACTTTGCCTCCAACTATATGTTTCAGGTTGACCTAAAGAGGAAAATCATATTAAAGTACGGTTGAAAAACACAACCTTCAAAACATGCTACACACATTTCTAATTTCAAAAGGCTTTGGCTCAAGTTTCAAAAGCACAGAGCAACCCTACAATGTGCATAATTACTGTGGTATGAGGGAGCATACAGTAAAGGGACGTGTAAAGTTTGAATCCCTTTACAGGCTCTTGCAGAGCCCTTGGCAAGTCATTTCATTCTCTTATATCTTTATTTCCCTATCTATTAAGTCAGGGCAATAATACCTACCTTCCCTGAAGAGGTGACAGTAATTAAGTCAATGTTTAGCATAGCACTTTCAAGATGCAAATCTCTGCATTAAAGTTCTAAGTACTATTATTATTATCATCATTATCACCGATTATCATTAGGCTAAAGCTACTGTTTAATTCTGTATGTTCCCATTCTGAGAGATACATTCAACTACCATTGTAGGCTAATTATACCATCTACTCTTAAGTATAGGAGTGCAAAAGCATACCTTCTGCTGCATTTGCAGTCTGTTCCCACTTTCAAATTCTCTTTGTGTAAAGGAAAGTATATTCTTAACTAATGCCTTAAGGAAGTGTGCATGATATTGCCAAATTAGCTCATTGCAATTAGTATCTCAGGTTTCTCTGCAATCCCAGGAAAATAGCAGTAGCCACAAATGCAGTTAATAATGATGACTTTGTAAAACAGAACTGGAGGCTAATATTGAAAGGGCTGTCAAAGAGCAAAAGGCTGCATTTCAAATGACCTTTAAATCCGCTGCGACTCCTGCGGAGGATAAGAGGTAACATGAGTGACAAGAAAGGCTTTTCCAGCTCACCAGATTTCACCAGGTCAAAGAAGAATTTGCAATGAATAAATAAGTAGATAATTCATCCCCCAGCTGTTTCGGCAACTTTTCCAATATGAGCACAGGTAGGAAGCAGGTCTGTGAAGCTGGATGGATTTCAGAGACCTGTAAAACAGAGAACCAAAGAACTGAGCCCAAATTGCTCATTATGCAGGACAGAAAGGAGCAGAAGTTTGCCTACAGGGCTTCAGATGCAATGTGTATCTCTGAGCACTAAGGTTTTAAAATGCCATTTTCAAAACTAGCTTTTCCTAAAATCAGTTTGACTCAGTTTCCTCTGGTTTTGCCCACAGGAACATGCAGCCATGCCACTGTCCCAGCTCTGGAAAGAGGAATGTGTATGAGCTTCCAGATGTCTGGGCACAAAAGTGGCCAGCACTTGGTGCACCTCAAAGACTACCTATGGCAAAAACAGACACACAAATAGACACACAGTAAAGAGGTGGTGTGCCACATCTTCACATGCAGCCATGGAGAAAAACATTCTTCTCCTTGTGATTGTTTGCGTATTAGGACAGCACATTAGTCTAAATAAATAAGTAATTTTTAACAGATATTGAAATTTTGCTACTGTCATCCTTGAAATAACCTCTTCAAGGTGAGACATTTTGTAACAACACAGTATTTAGCATTTACATAATCTTTCCATTTAACATTATCAATACAAAAATGGTTCTGAAGTCAAATAAATAAAAGTGTATAAAAATAACGAGAGACAAAAGAAGTGTTACTTTTTATAGGGAAGGAAACTGAAAAATGGAGACTAAAATCTGAATCCAATCTTACCCCGTTGGATGAGACAAATAAGGGCTCACACTGTCAGTCCTGGGACATTACAGTTCCACCGACCATTTGAGGAACACTGTGGCTCCAGTCTCGTCCTTGTGCCAGGGAATCTTTGTGCTGCAGGGGAGCCTTTTGCTGTAGCCCTGGTCTCACCCATACCAGAGGGCAGTCAAAGGCAGCTGCAATGCTCATCGGGATCCCAAATGCCAGGCAAGCACGTCCCAGCTAATAATTAAGCACAGTCTGAGTGGCTGCCCTCTGTAACACAAGGACTGGAGGGAAGGCTTTTCTCTCCCAAAGATGCCTTTCTGTCAATTAATGTGACACAGTGCCCACCCCCCCACACACCCCGGGTTTCCCTGTGGGAGGACATTCAGGAGATATTTGCTCAACCATCATGAGAAAAAGAAGTTAATGAAGCTTTTTCAATGGAGAAGGGGTAAATTAATCCTCTAATGTAAAGAAGGGGTTGAGAAATGAATGAACGGTATTAAATTATATTATTACCTAAGATAATGTGAGATAAGTCATAAAACACGCATGTACATAGACAATTGTCCATCTGCTCTTTGCCTTTATTTAGGTCTTGTAGAAAGGTATCCTGAGATGGGGTGGAACTGGCTGTTGGCATAAATGACTTTATAATTTCAAAAAGAAAAGTGGAAAGAAAAATAGACCGTAAGAAGCGAATTCTTCACATAAATGGCATGTGCATGGCCATCCAGTGCTATCAGTCTCTACAGCGCAAGTGGAAAAGGTTAATTGTTAAGCCAGTGTGGCCCCTTGCTAAACTTCTATTCAAGGTATTTCTTCTTGTTGTTAAAACATAGCTTTGCAAGAATAGCCTAATCTTCCTTATACAAGAAATCCAAGGAACAACCTAGAAACATTATTTCTGTCAGGCAGCTATCAACCATCTTTGCTTCTTTGTCTGGTATTCTTAAAGTCTGTTTAAGCATTACTACAATTTTAAAAGATAGCAAAAGAGGGGTAGGATCAGGCTCTTCAATAACATCTCAGATGGTTCCCATTCTTTAAAACTGAGACAGCTGAATTTTGCCAGTTAGAAAGCTGTGCAATGCAATCAACTTACTGACAAGCTGCAAAATATAATTTATTGTACAATATCATGTCTTATTATATATAGTATAAAAATATTTATCACTGTAGTTAAAAATGATGTAGTTCTAGTTCCCAGACAAAAGGCAACTATAATTCCTTATTTTATTACTTCATTGTTTCTCTTTTAATTAACATTTGAATAGGCTCAGAAGTGGATGGAATTTCAAGTCTAACTTCTGCCAAATCTTCAAAACCCCTGGACGTTTGTATCTATCTCATTCTGTTACTCAAAGCTTCAAACTGATAGTACTGGAAATTAAATTGACCAATTTATTCATCACTGTAGCAGGGCTTAAACCTCCGAAATGTGATTGCCATCATGTCAGTGCTGTCAATGACCTGAATCTTGAGTTTCAGAGATTGCCCCAGTAACAGTCAATAATAAGTGGCAAAACATTATTACTTCCTTTGGTACTCATTATAAAAACATTAATTGGGGTGAAAGGTAATCCACTTCATATGCTAAGTCATGGATCTTCTCTCAGGGTGGACAAGGGGGATTGCAAGAATAAGTATGTCATCGTGATTTGTTGCCACACAATTTCCCCGAAGTTTGAATGAATGGACTACTAGAGGGCGTCACAAGAAGGAAAAGCATTCTTTTGATTTAAATTATCCAGGTCTGGCCTGAAAGGTCACCATCTAAATCAAAACACAACACAGAAATGGGATGAGCTCTGAAGAAATGTCAGTACAATATATGCAGCCCACTTTTTCCACAGTCCTGTTTTGAATAGTTTAATTTTATTTATTTTAGGGAATCACTCCATGGCTAGTTTAAATTCACAGTTCTTTTACCACTCCATTCCTATTGTCTTGCCCCTTCGAGTACTGTTTTAATAGAAAAAAAGCCAAGGGGGGGGAAAAAAAACCACAAAAAACACCCCAAAAATGCCACAAAAAACAAAAAACCACACCACCAATTTTCTGCAGTTTGACTCCTGTTGCAGAAAAACATTAAACTCACAGTCAGGAAGCAGTTTTCCCCCTTCTCAAGTGCTGTCACCCTACCTCTTTAAGCTCTGTTTTATCAGTTGCATAGATTTTTTTTCTTCATTTCAAAGAGCACATTAAACTCTCATTAACAGAAAGGGGAATTAAGCATGCACAGCTAGAAAATGAATAAAAAATTTTTGCACTTAGTCAAGAAACAGGATTCCCCTGACAAATGTGTATTCACAAAGAAATATCACTGCAGGTAACAAATAAACTCCCTTGGCTAAGTCAGATATCATTTCCAAGGTTTTCTCAAAGCAGGAGCTCTCTTGGAGGCATTTCAGCAGGAAAGAATGGGTTCTGCTCAGCCTGGGTTTATCTTGAAATTTTGAACTTTCATGTTCACAGAACAATAATGTTTGAAAAAACAAAAATTTAAATTAAATCCCACACCTCGTAAGGAGGCATCTCAGGGGCCAGCTACTGGCAGGGCTGGAGAGAATGCTGCTGCCAAATGGAAAATGTGATCTGGCAAGTGGACCTGAAATCTTAGATTTTGAACTTGGCAGATCTGAAAAGTCTTGGCATTTGGTTACAGGTCCTGGAATGTGAAGCTTGCAAACAAAGTTTTTCCCCTTAAGAGTATAAAAAGCACCTTTAATATGTGTAAAGCAAACTTCCATCTACCCTTCTTATAAACAGTCCTGGTGTGTTTTACACAGTATGAAGTAGCCTTTAGAAATGCATTGATTTTGCCTAGATATCCTATCTTCATTTGTCTTGCTTTGTCTCATATGGGCCCCTATAACTTTTTGACCTTCCAATAAATTTTAGCGTCATTCAGAAGGTCAAACAGTCAGGGAAAGCAAAAATGGATTAAAAAAAAGAAAGAGCTGCAGTGGATGGAGAATTATCACCATAAGCTTATTAGATATTTCAAATGCTGCAGACTTTAATGGCAGTAAGCTTTTAAAAGTTCAGCCTCTGCTTTTACTGGTATAAAGGAATACTGTTATTTTTTCCATCTGATTTTTAATATCACTAATCCAAAGAGTTAACGACATCTTTCTGCAAAGTTATATGAACTATTTAAATTAATTTTAATTAATTTAAAATATTATTAAGAAAAGCTTCCTAGTGTCCCCCTGTACCCCTGATGACAGGAAAGAGTCACAATATTACTTGCCTCTCTCTGTTCATCTTGGCCAGAATTCTCTCTGTATTTTCTGGTTTTCTCCTTTTTCTTTTCCCCCCCACACTTTTTCAGGGAAGAGAGGGACCAGACAGTACTGGCAAAGGAAAGCTTTGAAAGTAAATAAAGACATGGCTGCAGTCTGTTTAATGGCAACATATTCTCTCTATTAATATTGTTACTGTCATCTCTACCATCATTATAGCTGGAGCCTAAGCATCTAAGAGACACAACTGCTTTCATAAGTCACATCTCTCCTGCAATTTGCTTACATGCCGTGAGTGAGCAATTTATCCTGTTAATATCTTGTTCAGCTCTTGAGAAGTAGGAGTTAGAAACCACAGAAAAGAAGCCCAAGACATAAGGTGCAAAGGAATTCTAAAAATTGTTCTGTAGCAGAGCCAACCCACCTTGGACCCTGCATGTGCAGAAAGTCTCCAGCCCATGAATCATCTATATAGTATGTTGTGGTCCACCATGCAAGCTGTAGAGAAACACATGCCAAAAGCTGATCTCCAAAGCCTCAGACAGCTTAGTCGGTATAAATTATCTCTTAGGATGAATTATTCTGTCTTGATTTGTGAATTTGACACTCTCCATTTGTAACTTGCTTCCTTCATCCTTTGCATGTGTTAGCATAGTACTGGAATACATTTAAAATCACAAGAGATCCATTCCCATTAGTCTGGAAGATTATTTCATGTAAGTTTCTCTTTGTTTCTAAGTACTCTTTTGCTCAGTTATTTTTCCCCTCCTATATCCTGAAAAGGGAAGAGAAAATGGCATAGGCACTGTATAGTGTTTCAGCCTTTCTTTCTTTTTCATTCTTACCTTTACAAGACCACAATATTACCATTTATTCTTCTTCTCACTCACTTGAAACCACATTTTTTTAAACTTCTCTTTGGATTTACTAGATAAAACATACATGCCTTCCAATTAAAACAGTTTATTTTCAGCTACTTTTAGAGGTGAAAACCTGAGATACGAAGTTTTTAATAGAACAAAATTTAAATTTTTTGTCACACCCCCAGTTCAGCAAACCAGAGAAGCCCTGTTCTGATGTCTGGTCAAAGCGTGCTGCTGAAACCACGCTAGGAGTGACGGCTGGGATAGCTCCTCTACATCTGCCTCTGCAGTGCACACGGGAGGACACAGCAAGCTTCTCACACAGGTCTCCCAAGGATTCACAGGTGATTTAGGATTCAAATCCTTTTCTCCATCTCTCTCCTGAGTATTTCCCTTTCATGAGAGAAATCTCCTGCTGGTGCAGAACTACTGTACTGGAACTCACACTGTACCCCTCTTGGCTACAGGGCTGGGGGATGCTCTCCAAGACAATAAACTGATGTCTCCAAGGAGGATTTCACTCACTGGCTCATAGGCACTAATTTAAAGGAGTGCCTAGCTACAGTATGGTATATCAGCAAAGACTACTGAGAAAATAATGGGCTTTTTAAAGAAGACATATTCCAAAAATCATCAGTATCACAACCTGCTGCAAAGTCCTGTTACACTTAACAGATGTTCAGCCAGGCTGCAGGTAAATCACAGAGTTGGCCAAAGGATTTGGACTTTAGGGTATGTTGAAATTCTGAGTTCATTTCCATGAGAAAAAATAAATACTGTTTCATTTTCATTTATTTATCAAGCAATGACTTGCCATCATAATAACAAAAGAAAGTATAATTGTCAGAATAATGAACATCAGGGATAAATTACCTCTCCATTTAGAAGTTAGTCTCTGCTGCTCTTTAGCCAAACTTGGTCCCTAGAAAAGGTATGTGCTCCTGAGATTCCCTGAAAGCCAACATCACAGTGAGGGAGACAGCAAAGTGAGCATAAAAAATAACTGCACAGGTTGGTGTTAAATTACCCAGCTAGTCAGACAGATTGGAGACAAAAATCACAAGTGCCGCAAGACAACTTACTGACACAAAAATAAATAGAGGTACTACAAGATGATACCCTGGCATTATCACATTTTATTCTTTAGAATGTCTGAACACCCTAAAATATCTAAAACACCCTGAAGCCAACATTTGGAAATGGAAGAGTTTGACAAAGAATTGAGTTGCTCTCTGCTTCAGCACGCATAGGATCTTGTACACGACCAACATGAAAGTCAGCTGCTGCAGCAGAGCTTTGATGCTGCCTGTGCCCTCCAGTGCAGACACATCCCTGCGCAAAGGCGGCTGCTCCTGACAGACAGGCGTTCTGGACTTGCATGCATAAGTTCAGAGGCACAAGCCACAAAACCTTGTAAACCACAAGTTCTCAGAGCAGAAGCTATCTGGTGGATTTGGCCATTGTTTAAGGCTCTCTGGAAACAGATGGAAGCATGATGTCTTCTCACAAGTTTCATTCCCACATTAGTGCCACAGATGGTGCTCTCACATCTTTGAAGAATAGGTTTTCTTTCTTACATAAGCAATAACAGCATGCAAACTATTCCACATTACTGCTGATATAACTGATCTCAAGCAATTACTGCTGAGACATTGCAATGTTCTACAATTTTTTGCTTTCTGCCCCTCCCAGAACATATTTTGCTTCTCCATTTAAACCTCTTCCACTCAAAACCAAAAACAGGCAGGGACATATACTGAAATATCAAGTCAGCTATTTATCTATACTTCCTTCTCAAATGGTTCATATGCCCTTATTGTAATTCTATGAATGTCACTGTTCATTGAAAATCAAGGAAACGTTTTTTTCCAAATGATTTGATAACATATTGTACTATTTCCGGTGCCAGTTTTTTGTCTTTTATTCCTCCCACTATGAACAAGTAACTGGATAATTATATTTCAACCTTCTGAGGGCTCATTTCCCAAATGGATGTAAACCATAAATCAAGCACCAATGGGAGACAACTTGGTTCTCAAAACAGGCCTCTATGTTTCAGTATCCAGAATGTCCAACAGCATTTGAATTGTTGTTGCTGCACATTTTCACCTCTTAAACAATGGTTTCATTGTTACATTCTGCTCATGAATATAGGAAAACTCAGCTCTTGTTTATACAAAAAATAATTTGAAAACCACCAAGAAGAAAAAAACTGCTTCCTAATCATCATTCACATCCACCATCAATTTGCTAAGGAAGCATACACTTCAGCAAGCTCTAAAAACTGAGCTGCTTTATTATCACAATAAATAAATCAAAAATGCATGCAATCAGTCATTTGTGCCTGTTGATCACCATCTGGAAAACTTGAAGTCCAGTCCAGACAAAGACCTCTGGCCTCTAGGTGAAGTGCAGCCTATTAGTTATCATCTATGCTTTCCACACCCAGCTGCTGCTAGGGCGGGTTGACTACATTTTTAACACACAGTACTTTTCCTTGATCTCCTCACAGCCTTCCCATGAGCCCCAGAAGGTGCTTACATGCCAGTAGTATACTGTGGTTTTGGTGTTTACTTCTTCAGGTTGAAATGTCTGAAATTATAGGAATGCTGGATTATGGCTTGCCAGAAGAGAGATTTTATACTGTGGTGTGTGTGCTACTCATCAAAGTGTGTCATGAGGGAGAACGAAGAGATGTGAGCACAACAGGGCTTCTGGGATGGTGCTAGAAATCTACAGAGTGGGGAAATCCAAAGCCTTTTCAGTCTTACCCACAAGGCAAAATATCCTTAAACCCCCAGATGAATATGGCCATAAACAATTGGTTTCCTTCCAGAAGTACCCTGGGTGGAAATGTCTGGGAATGACCAGGAAAGCTGGGCCCTGGAACATCCTGGGAAGTTAAGTTATTTTTCCATCTTCTAGGAACTTTGAGATCAAATGGGGTAGAAAAAATTTTAGAAGATTCTACTTACTCCTGCCTTGTGACTCACGAGAGTTTCACTACTGGAAAAATTAAGTTATAACCTACAATGAAGATGTTACTCACTTATAATTACATGGGGGCACCATCTTTACTAAGTTCTATTGTACAAAGAATAAATAAAAGAAATAAAATCATCTAGAACTGTATAAACTTCTGTTGCCTGAGATATTATAGATATAATTACATAATTTCAGCTGACTTCTTCAAGTCTTCCCAGTGTGCCTTTTCTAATTCATGAAGAGGGATATTTTGATTGAATTTCTCCTTAGACATGGTCCTTTGTTGGCTTTTGTGGCTGATGCCAACTTTCTTTAGGGCCTGATCAAACTCCTACTGAAGTTAAAGACTCTCAGTGACATCAGTAGGATGAATTGAGATCATGTAAGTGCTGAGGATAAAATTTCACTCCAGATCGAAAAAGTAACTCCACTGTGCATATACCTGTGAAGACAGAATTTTCTGCAAACTTCTGAAAACCAAAGATATATGTCAGATACTCATATAATATAATTAAAATGATACTGTAAGCGAATATGTATTTCTAAAAATCGACTCTACTGTTGCTAGATAGACGAATGATTCAATAGATACATTGAATTCCCGTGGCTTAAGGGACGTTTTGTACTTCAGATCAAAGATCAATAGAAAAGTCTGATTGTATTGCAGTCAAGATTAAAAGAAGCATATGCACTTCAACAGGTCCCCTCTCTACCCTCATCTGCACAGAAATCTTAATGGGTTTTGTACAGAAAGTTTAACAGGAAAGTCTGAAAACTTCTTCAATTCACACCTGTGCTGGCATGCAGGTCTGAGGTGATAGAAGGAACAGATAAATCTTTTGGGGCAGAAAGCTCTCCAGCAGCTGAGGGCTGTCTTAAGCTAAAGGACAGTCTTGTGAAAGACTCATTACAGAATTATGTCCTTTACACTGACAAAGACTTGAGATATGTGCAAGAAGCTGGAAAATAAAGGATTTTTAGCCAAATTAAACATGTTACTCCATGTCCTAACTATCTGAACATAAAAAAAAGAAGAGGGTTTTGTCTAGATCTTAGAAATTTTAATACATGGAAACGGAGAAGACATTCTCCATTCCTAAAGCTTCAGCCATTTGCTGCTGATGATTTGTCAAAATTACACTTAACCTTCTAGCTAAAAAGGAGACAGATTTTGAAAAATCATTTTAACTGTTCACTTTTAATATACCTTGAGACAGACAGAAGTTTGCTCACTTTCATTTTTAGAATTAGATCAATTTGCAAAATGTAAAACAGAACGTGAAATGTAAAAGAATAATGAAATGCCCCAAAGTTGCCACACAAAACGTATCCAGGTAAAGCAAGAATAACATGGAAACCTCTTGTCCTATGAGAAGGAATCAAGCCAAAAATATCTCAAATGTACACTAATATATGTGAGCATAATCCAAGTGCAGATTCTTTGTTCATTTCACTGCTCCTGGATAGTGTAACTTGGCTGACAGCAACACCTGACAGGGCATTGCAGTAAGTTAAAACATTGTTGTGTAACTACCTGTCCATGTTCAGCATATGTACTCCCAACGACTCAGCCATCATGCTAACAAATGCAGCTGGCTGTGGTGTAAGGGTCTGTTTAGAATAAGACAGAGGATGTTTATTCAAATGTATCACTGCCTCTATGAGAAATGCAGCATGCTTAACTTGCACCTCCAAGTTCACACTGATTTGCCACAATAATTTTATCAGTACATACATCAATACATTAGCATATATTTCAGAATGCTCTGCTGAAGAGGAACCTTGGGCTTGCCTCTTGAGAAGACAGGAGAAAAGGAACCACAGGACTGATAAAGAGCAGTATGTTAAATCCAAGGAAGGCAAACTCCAGCAGTGCTATGACCAGGTAGACAATCAATTTCATGGCAGAAACTTGTTCAAGTGAATAATTTTGGTTTAGATCTCATTCTGGACATAATAGCTGTTTAGCATCATGCACTACTCTTTCCAAAATCAGATTATAGGAGTATTTATTTGAGAAAGGTGCTTAAGTGTACTTAACATTAAGATAAGTTGAAACACTGTCCTGAATCAGGGTGAAAAATATCTTCTTTTGTGCATCTTTAACAGTTTTTCACTCTTCTCTTCTGTTGTTATTATTTTCCTTATAATTGTGCAGTACTGTATCACCTAATATCACTGACAGCTGTGTTCCAGCGACACAAACTTTACTTAGAAAATGCCATATGCCTGTTTTCTTCAAAAGATTTCAGGCTCAAAATGTATTTTGACAAACTTCAAGCAGGGGTTCAGCCCTTACTAGTACACTGGTGGGCTGAATTCACAGAAGACAAAAATAACCCAGCCAGACTCCAGAGCCTCCAGCATCTTCAGCGTTTGAGCTAAACAGTTTGATATGGAGAAATAAACACTGGGGAAAAGAGAGAGAAATGGAAAATTTTCTCAGTCAGATGAATTTCTCATTATTCTAGACACTTATAGTAAGAGATGTTTGCTGTATTAAAGAGGTTACAATCCATCTATGACATCTTTCCACATATTATTGTCACAGTACTTAAAGAGTTCTGTTATCTCCATTTGATAGGTGAAACAAAGAACACAGAGGGTCTAAGTGACCTCAAGTTACACTGAAAATCTGTGCAATGTGTAGGAACTGAAGGTCTCCAGTCTAACCCTTTAGCCACAAGATGCCCTTTCTCTGTCTGGTGGCATGGTTATCAAACACAACTAGCACCCACCCCTTGGCCATGTCTGCATTAGCTAGTGGAAGGAGAAGTAGACTGCTCCTTGGCTTCAAGGCCAGCTGACACAGCATGGTTCCGATCTGCACAGCCAAGAGCTTGTACCCAAAATGGGGAATTCATGTTCAAGCTGTTTGCCAAGAGTGTTAACTCCAAATCTATGTACACTCCAGTGTTGCTTGGGAGAACGCTCCTCAGCACTGGCCAAAATTCTGACAAAACCTGTGCTAACAATGTAACAGCATATACAATTCCAAACCAGAGCCTGAGCCTATTCCCTGACCATCTCAGGCCTGCCCATACAGAAGTAGCCTCGTTTTCCAGATATCAATTGTTTATAAGCTTTGTCTGTTGAGAACACACAGCGTTTCAAAAGGCCCTGCCAACAAAGCTGGACTACAAGCATTTGCTTTTGCTTTCCAAAGTTTCCTATTACTGTGAATTCTCAGTATTACCATGGTCTGCACCAAATCTTTACCCAGTTGTAATGCTCAGAAAATGAGATACATCTTGAAGTTTCATACCCAAATGCAACTTCAGGAGTAAGATATAGCACTAAAACTCTATTCTGGTCTTTTTTGCCTGCAGCTGGAAAGTTTGGAGCCACAAAAATCAATGTCCTATTGTTCAGTGATTTCTTTTTGCATGTTTCTTTGTGCACTGGAGGGAGAATATTCATCTGCTCTCTTGTTGGAAATGCATTATTTAGTTATTATTCATTTAGTAGCCTAAGACAAAGCTAAAGTATGACATTAGTGTTCTAAAGTGCTATTGATTACCAGTACAAAATGAAAATATATAATAGATGAAAACATCAGGATCCTATGGGGACTTACAGTTCAAAAGGTTAAAAAGGAAATGCTGATCTCTTGAAACAAATTGATCTATATGCAGCCAAGCTGAGCTGAGTCTCTAAGCAAGCTGGGAGAGACAAGACAGAACAGCTTGTTTGTTTTTCATCTGTAGTAAAAATACAACGGCTGTAATTTGAAAAGAACAAGTGCCACATTTGTGTAAAGTCTTCTGTTTGTTCTTCAGTTCATTGCCAGCGATACAGCTTTCTGTTTTGTAAATAAACCATCTCATCTCAGTTCCTCACTCCCAGGATTGTTGGGGCTATGGCAAGCCTGGAAGCTGAACTCCGGTAGTACTGGAGGAAAGTGCCATGTTTTGCTGTTGGGTATGCCCTATTTCTACACGGTAAGCAGAGTCAGCAAACCTCAGAGGCAGAGGTGCATGTCTGTCAGTTCACCTAGCAGGATGCCTGGCTACAAAGATGGTTTTGGCAAGGAAGAGTGCTGGGGGTGTGGGGAAATCAGAAAATACTTTCCTCTCTTGTAAGGATACAGACACCTGGTAGCTAGACAGCAGGCGGTGCTGCTTCTTGCCATGGGGACCTAAATGTTCCAATTGACTCCCGCCTCTCCCTAGAAGTCCACAGTCTGCCTCAGGAGCAAAACACTCAGAACACTCAAAGCTAGATTAAATCATCCCTGCCTTTACTATTGAGTGTCTCCAAAATGAGCAACTGCCCTTCTTCTGTGCTGTGATTGTGATACCAACTGGCTTGCATATGAAAATTAGGGATGTTTTGCTGACCTCTCAGGTTTTATCCACAACCAAGAGCCACAGATTAATAGGATCTGCTTTAAGGGTAAAAGAAGGACAAAAGCCATCATATGAAAGCAGTAGTTTAGTCTCTCGCTAAAGCAAAGATGGAGTGTGGCGGAAGGTTGTCACAGCTGATTCTCTGGTCCATTGCTAAGATGGTTGTCAGCAAGTTTGACCTTCTCTTAATACTAAACTTTGAGCCACTGGAGGAGAACCTGCTCTTCAAAGGGAATCCCTTCCTCCTCATTCCAGGGAAAGAAGATAAAACATAAATGCAAAAATATATTTTTATCACTTTCCCTTCAGCTGTCTCAGCAAAGGGCACGCCTAGCATCTGTCATTGAATCAATGAAACACAACAAAGTGCACAGAAGAATATATTTGTCTGTATTTGTTTCCCTTTGGAAAGTAAGAACATAAGAATGTCTGTGTCAGGAAAGACGAAAGGTCCATCTATCTTAGAATGCTCTCTGATTTGGTCAGTACCAAACGTGTCCAAAATATATGAGGATAAACAGGAGGCAGCAGTTCCCCACAGCTTTCTACAGCCTGAGTCTACAGAATTTCTTGAACTCAAGGTCATTTCATTGTGTTCCATAATCCAGAATGGATGTTTCATCCAGAAATTTTTCTATTATGTATTTTACAACCATGTAACTTTTCTCACCCATAATCCCTTTGGAAAAGGGTCCTGCAGTTTAATTGTATGTTAGGTAAAAAACTAAGTCTATGGCAATTATATAGTGAGAAACTCAGTAATTGCTCCCTATTCACAACTGCATTGCTTGCCATCACATCCCCATTCAGCCACCTCTGGTTCAGGATGAAGAGTGTTAGTCTATTCAACCTCTCCATGTACAGAAACTATTACATGCCTTTGATCATTTCCATAGCTCCTCTTTGGGTTTGCTACAGGCTTTTTGAGATGGGTTGATCAGACCTAAATACAATAGCAGAAAGGAACTCTACATGAATTCACACAGGGGCATAATCATATGAGATATTCTGAAGCTTCCTAGAGTTCGAAAATCAGCATTCTGAGAGCCTAGTAATCTATTTATGTTCCCAGCACAACTCCAAGATAATGGAGCAACATCATCCCCAATTCTGCAGAGCAAAAATTGAATCCTGGTGAACCAATAACTTACCACTCATTTCATCAGCAGTGTATTTGTTTAAACAGAGAGAGTTATGTGCCTAAACACATTGGTAAATTTAAATCTGAGAGACAAATTTGCTCGAGGTCAGAGAGGCAGCCTGTGGTGGATAAGGGAATTGAAAGCAGGTCTCCCATATCTCAAATTATCACCATAATCACTCACCTTCTCTCATCCTGTATGTCCATTACTGACATTTAACATTCTTTATCCATTATATTTATCAGTCATCTCTGAAACCCTTATGTGTTCCTAGGCAGAATAGAACAAAACCTTCACACTTTGAAAATCAAAAGTCTATGTAATGAAGTGCTTAAATATTCCTAAATTGAGATTTGGGTTAGAGGAATGTATAGATTATGAGCTGCCTGCATATTCATTTCACTGCATTCCTCACTCCTTTGGAAAAAGAGGAAAAAAGACATAATGTTTACTAGCTCTAACACTGTAGATCTTGCCAACTGAAAGCACTTAAACTCTCTTCCTACAGCTGCCCCTGCTGCAGACTTCTGAAACAAAGAAAACTGAAATAAAAGAGCAAAGAGCATAACGGCTACCAAGTTGCTGCTTTAAAGTTTAGCTCTGTAGTTAAAAGTTGTAAGGTCTGAAAATGTGCCATTAAAATATACCACAGGCATGTACTTGAGTGGAGTTCAGCTTGCACTCTCTCCCTTGTATTGACAGCAACGATCCAGAGTCAGATTTTTTCAATCAGGTTAGGAATTCACTGTTCAATTTATCAGGTTTGCTTTTGGCCTGAAAGAGGGCATATAAATTAAAAGCATACCCCAATAAGACACAAGCTTTGATGTCTAATAGGGTTCTGTGAATTCATTATTTTAATATTTTAGATTTATAATGAGAAGGCTAACCATTTTGCTCCAGTCTACGTAATACGTTTTTCATGGTCCCTTTCCCAGCTCTCTCTGACAAATGTTTTCCTCAGATCACATTCATTAATACTGGGGATGTTTTTCAAGCCCTAGGGTACTAAGATCAGGGATGATTCGAAACACCAACTTTCTTAGGTATTAAAAATATAGTTCAAAAGAAGTTGAGGGACCTTTGCATCATTTGAAATATTTATCTTTAATAATGTATCAGCATAAATCTGCTGAAAAAATTACTTTGAAGGGTAGTATAATATTTAGCAATGGAGATACTATAAAAAAGACTGCAGAAAAGGGAAAGAACTAGTTTGGGAGAAACTCCTCAACAGGAGACTTGACACAGGACAAAGGTTCACTTTTCTGAAGGAAATTGCTGTCACAATTTAAAAGTTCTTCATCCTCTGCTGTTTGCTTGTACACCAGAGCACCGAAGATCCACAACATTTTGAGCAAAGCAATGAAAAAATTCCTCAGATTTTTCTAATCTTAAAAAGTTTGTCCTCCTTTTGACCAGTCAGTCTGCATGGGTAGGACAAATAAACCAGCATGGTCTGTCTGCTTTTCCATTCCCTTGACATGGAACAGTCTCAGCTGCAGCTAGGTCAGAGGTCACAGGACCATCACCTTTTCAATTGCTCTGTAGTATTCTGGAATGAATGAATTAGAAATGGAATTGCAGAATCAATCCTCAGTTCAAAGTTTATTGGAGTATTTGCTTCACAAATACTTTTTTTGCTTCACTTTATCTTTTGGAGAAGATCTAACATGCAGAATTTTCCCTTCTGGTATTTTCACTGCATAGGAGCTGATCAGTGACAGAAAGCCACTCCATATATACAGAGCTATACATCTTGCTGAATCTCCTTTGTTCATATAACTATGAGCAAAGGTACCCCTACTTCTCTGCAAAACGTTTAGATTTTCACAGTACCACTTAGGATTATCCTTAATAAGAGAGAAAAAAATTCAGGTAAAATACTTTTATCTATTATGGTTATGATACCTTCTGGCATCAGTCATACAGAGGGAAGATAAACAGTAAAGAAGGTCTGAGACCAAATCACTGATGAATTTTGAAATTTAAACTCTACCAAGATCCTTTACTGAAGGACCAATCATATTATAGCTTCAGTTTCCAATGGGTTCATTGCCTTTTTGTTATCTGACCTAGAGATCCAAACGCTTTACGGTTAATTGATATTTGGAATGATGCATGTCCCCCTTTTCCTAGGTCATGGCTTATGTACTCATATTTGGTCATTTTATGAATGTGCATTTTCATGTGAACAATGTTAATGAGGTGAAAAAGTTCCAGCTGAAGTCACAGAATTACAGAATGGTTTGAATTAGAAGAGACCTTTAAAGACCATCCTTGTCCCTGGCATGGGCAAGGACATCTTTGGTAGTTCAGGTTGCTCAAAGCCTTTCATAGAGCGGAGATCCACAACTTGTCTGGGAAATCTACTTCAGTAAACCACACTCACTAAAATTTTCTTCCTTACGTCCAGTTTAAATCTACCTTCTTTCAGTTTCAAAGCCTTCTCCCTTGCCATGTCACTATGGCCCCTCATAAAAAGTTTCTCTCTGTCTTTCTTATAAGTCCCATTAAGTACTGAAAGGTCCCCCTAATAAGGTCTCTCCAGAGCCTTTTCTTCTCCATGCTGGACAACCCCAGCTGACTCAGTCTGTCTTCAGATGCTCCAATGCTCTGATCATTTTCATAGCCCTTATCTGGGTCTGCTTTAAGAGGTCCGTGTCTTTCTTTAAATATATGTTTTTAGATATTTTAAAACCATTACCTGGTTTTGGAAGGACTGAAATTTCACACCTTTCTTGCTGGAATTATTAAAAGCAGAAAGAGTAACAGTATTAGAGTGGATTAAAGCCCCATCTGCAGCCTAGGACCCTATCGTGGTGTAGCAATATACCAATAAATAGTGCTCCAATGCTAGTACACTACCTGGTTCTGACTAACTAATGCAAATTGATTTTGAATTTTCAGCAAAGAAAACATATAAAGAGAAAATAATTAATGCCATAGATACTTAGATGATACCATTAAAGGCATCCACATTCTTCTATCTAGGCAGATTATTTTTCATTTTTGGAAATCATTCCCTGAAGGCTGCCTTCAAGGGTCAAACAGGAGGGAAGACAAACCATAAGGGTATAGCATATACCTTTTTTTTAAAAGAATTAACTAGACAGTTGGTCAAAATGACACTCAAAGGAAAAAGCATATTTAAGAAAGGTAACACAGTTATAAGAAATTAATTCTTTTCATCAGTATCAACAGAAGTCAAAATCTGAGGGGTCTAAAGGAGCAATTTTTTTATGGCTTTGAACTTGATTAAGAAGGAGGATATCAACAATGGAAATTTTAAATCATACTCCCCAAGAAATTAAAAATATATCACCCAGGGCCAGGTCATACTCACATAAAGTTTTTTTAAAATTCAGTTGTGAAACTGGAGAATAAAGTACAGAATTATGTCCCCTTCTGCTTACTGAAAGTTCTATTACTTTCCAGCAGAGTGACAAAAGACAAATATCAGACCAAGCTTTGCAAGGGGCCACAGAGGCAATTTTGGAAATTACAGACTAATGAGTCCGATTAACACACCAGAAAATTCATTTGCCTGCTAATTAGCATAAAATATAATAGAAGCTAGAACAGGTGAGCATATGAATAATTGCAACATGCTGGGGCAGAATCAACATCATTTATATAATTCAAGAGAAAGAGATTTAAAGGACATAGTGAGAACAGTGTTTCAGCAAGTATAATATAACATGCATTCAAAACAAAAGAAAACCTAAACACAGGCTTTAAATGAAGTCCTTTAGCAGCAGTTATGAAGACAAATTAAGGTGCCACAATATAAGAGAGAAGGCCTTTCAGGGATTAATAACAGTTTGGAAGACAGGAAACAACAGGTTGGAACAAATGGTTCCTTCTCAGAAGATGGGGAATTTGCCAGCACAAGTACTTCAAAAATCAATGCTTGGACCAATGTGGTTCAATAAAATAATGACCGAAAGTAAAAAAATTGTGAGGTCTGCCCAACTCTGACACTAACCTTCTTGGCTCTCCATGGTAAATTCAAGAATAATAAACCTGGGACAGGGAGTAGAGGATCTTGAAGCAGATGGCAAGCAGCTTACAAGGGATGAAAACCGAGGAGCTGGTGGAAAGAGGCAAAGCAAGAGGCAATAGTGAACAGGACTGGAAGAGTTACCAGTCCATCCCCTCTCTCAAGAATGGGTAATTTCTAATATGTCAGATCACCCTTGACAGAAGTGGTGGGAAAGCCTCCAAAGATATACCTTCTACGGCATTAGGAAAGCACACTGTGTTCAGGTGGTTCAGACTCCCTTCTGCCAGGAATTAAACCTAACATTAACCTTCCTTGCTGCAGTTCACGCCTATTGACCACAGCATGAATGCAGAGAACAGGTTACTCCCTCACAGAAGGCTTTCACATCTTGCAAGTTTGTTGCCATAATCCCACATTTGTAGCGCAGTGAGGTACTCTGGACCAGTTCCTACTCATAGTTCTCCAGTGTGTCCTCACCAAGGCTAAGCAGAGCAAAAAGATTATGTCACATGACTTGCAAACTTCCTTTAGCTTATACTTCTCACTATAAAGTTTGTCCTTGTGTAACAGCAAGATATTGTTGACTCATGTTCAAGTTGTTATCACTATATTCACAGACTCTTTCCTGAAGGACTCTTGCTTAATCAGTTGTTTCCCATCCCGTATTTGTGTAGGTGATTATCACTGCCTTACTGAATATCCCTATTGATTTACAGGTTTTTATTAGAAACTATTTCATCATTTCACTGAGATAATTCTGAATTCCAACTTTGTCCTCCAGAGGATTTGCAGTGCCTCCCAACTTCATGATAACACCAAGTTCAGAACATTGGTAAAGTTCAGAATAAACACTGACCAGAAAGGCCCCAAAGAATTCTGGCTAGGATTGTGTTTCTGTTTAGACAATAACCACAGAGAGTTGTTGTACAGATGTGGCTATCAACCAATTTCATTACCTCCCGTCTGAACTTCTGTAAAGACCACGCTTATCTAAAGAAGAGATGGATTTCCTGCTTCTATCCATGTGGATTGTTATCACAGAAAAATATTGTACTTCTTTGACCTTCTTTTTTTCTTCCGTATTTGTTGTTAAACACCTTTTTATCTTCAAGGTGAATGTAGTACAAGTTTTTTCTTAAATTGTTCCAGAATTTTTCTAGAACTTAAATAAAGGCCTCTTTTCCCCTGTTATAAATAGAAACATTTTCTATTTTTTCAGTGGTGTGGTTTTTCTATTTGCTGTGGTTCTTTTCAGTGCTATGGTTATCATCCATGTATTAAACGTAAGTACTGGTATTTTCAAGTTCTTTAAATATCCATGGATGATGTTGGTCAGTCCCATACACCTGAAGACGTCTAACATTTCTAAGACTTAAATTTCTTTCCTATTGTAGTCTTGAATTGTACCTCCTTTTACAATTGGCATTAATTATGCTGTGAGTTCCTTCAAACAATTTACAAAGACTGATGCAAAAAGGACAACATGACCCCCCAAGTCTTCTTGCCCTCTTCTTGTAGCAGTTTTACTGCATGGTAGAAAAATAAACTTATTTCATTGGTGTTTCCTTCACTAATTAATGTACATGGAATGATTTCCTATTACTCCTAGTGTCTTTTGCCAGGTGTATCCTATTCTGAGACACGGCCTTTTTTTGTCCCAGTGTATTCCGTTACAGTCATCCTTCAACACTGAATCTGACTCACAAGTATTGTGTGTGTATGCACATGTTAGAGGTCAGCAGCGACCTCACCATCTAACTAAGGTGGCTTCTGATACACATCCTGTGATGCATGGTCACAGCTGGTTTTTCTGCCGTGTCATTAATACCATCTCTTCAAACATAATTGTTTGCATTTAAGTTGTTTTGGTTTTTTTAAATTATCTGTTTTCTTGCTCATCTCCTTCCCTTCCTATATAGATGCTACCATTTTTGTGGTGGTTCTGGTTCAAGCCACTCTTTAGTTTCCCATGTTTCAAACATTAGTTTTGCATCTGTTAACTACTCCTTCCATTGCTTTTACCATTTTTCTAAACTGAAATTTTGTCACTTACACTCGTGACAAACTTTTGATCAGCAATTGCTTGAAATTACAGGAGGAGTGAACTCAGACACATGAGCAAATTTCACAGGATAGTAAGCACGATTTCCATGGAAGCCATGACCCAGAAATCTGTTGGAATGCTCCTGAAGTGTTAAAAAGCATATGAAAAAGTATATTTCAGAAAATACCTTCTCCCCTGCCCCTTTACACCACATGTAACTTTCAAACACCTCTCCTGGAAGAGAAGGTCCTCTCAGGATATCAATAATTAATTAATAGTTAAGGGCTATAAAATTAATATTATTAATAAAAGGTCAATTTTCATATTGAAGGTAACCAGTGATGGTTAATGGTGTTAAATCTGATGCTCCTCAGCACATTCATTAATGGGTTGTTCAGGTTTTCTGATTATTCAAAATCACTCACTTTTAAACTAACTCTGAAGAGCTGCAGGAGGTACTTGTTTCAAAGTGAAGAGGTAATAACACACCAAATGAAATCCCCTGTCAGTAAATACAAAGCAAAGAACAAGAGAGGAAAATAACCACACAATGTAGACACACCGATGTGCTCCAAATTAACTATTATCACTTACAAACAGATCTTGCACTCATCTCAAAAAAATATCATCTTCATGCTCAGCAGCAGATTCCAAAATAAAAAGGATCACTGGGGATCAATAGGAGAAGAAAATTAACAAAACTGGCAGCATGATTACATAACTCTGTTACCTGGTGTATACTCTACTGTACCTCATGCCCCCAAAATTAAGGACGATTGTTCACAATGTCTTATAACCTAGCAACTAGGGACACTTTAGTTATCAAAAAGAATATTTAAAGCATCTGAAAATTAAGAACTGTCTCCATAGATTCCATAATTTCGTTAGAATTTTGTTATGGAATAAACTCCACCATTCATAGAAGAAATCTCCATCAAAATTATAAGATGCAACATTAAAAAGCAAACTTTGACTCAAGGAATCTTTAAATTCTTAAGTGTCACCTGAAGGGAATTTATTCACCACTTGTCTAACATTCTTTCCTTCAGCATCTACCATTCACACTATTAAGGCAGAATAATAGGTAGATGTTATGTGACGCAGTGCAACTGCCTTTAAATAACTGGAAATAGATGCTATTAGCCTGTTTCTAATTTCAGTATGGTAGATTGGCAGTATAGCCCATTCTACTTTGCAAGCAAAATAGGGTGGTCTACTCAGTTTGAAGAGTTCTTTATTATTAGTGCACCAGGACTGAACTTTTCATAGATACTACGTTCTTGCTCCAGAAAAAAAGAAAAGAAAGAAAAGAGAGAGAAAAGGAAAAAAGAGAGAAAAGGAAAAAAGAGAGAAAAGGAAAGAAAGAAAAAAATAAAGTAAAAGAAGAAACAAAGAGGGGATGGGTATGAAATCAGTAACTATGAAGGAACCAGTGGAAATGCAAAACTGAAAAAGCCAAGATCTGGGACAGTGGCACAAAAAGGGTGAAAAAACCCCAGAAGTCAAGGCTGTCTCATGCACAGTTATCCTCATCTGAGGCAGGCAAGAAATTAAGGTGGTGGAATAAGAGTCGCAGGAGCAGGAGATGGAGCCTGTGAGGTGAGGACAGAAGGCAGACAAGGAAGGAGGGTGGATACAAGAGAAGGGGCGAGAGTCACAGCTGAGTGGCAGGGGAACCATTACAGCTAGCACTGTATACACATAATAAGATATAGCTATTTCTAGCTTACTAGATTTACACAAATATTACAGAAACATGAGGCTCCCAGTGGAAGAAAAAGTGCTACATTGCCATCTAGAGCAGAAAAAAGGAAAATATAGGAAAACATTACATGAACACAGCTGCATTGGAACGTTTTTAAAAATCCAGTTAAAACAGAGAAGTGTTCAGAACTTCTGCCAGGAAATCCTCAGGAGCAGTAAGGATGCTTTTTATCAAAACCTCACATGTAGGGGAACCCCCAGTCACTACAAGACCTGCAGATGGGCCTCAAATTAATTGGTTAAAGAGAAAAAAGAGCTGCAGAAAGAAAATGCTTGATTTGACAAGATAAATCTCAATAGTGGCCTTCCTAAAAGTATAAGGTACTTCAGAGGAAGGCCCAAGAAACTTTGCAAAGAAACCCATTCACTGAGGGTTTGGTGTTTGTTTTTTAAACTAATCCAAATAAATCAGTTTGGTTCTTGAAGAATATAATAAAAGTTTATTCCATTTCTAAATCAATTTTTATGGTCTTGATACATTTGCATTTTCTCTGTAGCAACATAAATTCAAGTCTGTAAGTATTCATTATTAATAAAAACAAAGATAGGCATAATTTCAATCTAAAAGAGCTATAAGAAAAAAATCTTAAAGAAATGGATAAGAAAAACATTTCAAGGTATTCTTCACAAACTCTACAGTTTTGCAAATTAAATTAACTTCCCAACTTGCAAATTTTAAGAGATTAATAAAATCCGAACTGGGACAGTGCATGAACCCTCAGCCAGGCAAATTGTCCCCTGAATTGCACTACTACTGCCTGAAGCCCTATACCTGTGCCAGAAATGCAACTGTTGGAATGAAGAGAGAGTGCTACTCATTTTATCTGTTCTTTAGACCCTGAAATCAGCAAAGCACATGTGCAGTGATAGGAGCACGAGCAGCAGGGTGCCAGGAGGGAGAGGAAGGCAGGGAAGTGGTGCTGCCCCTCTGGAGCCCTTTCCTCACACTGTCACTGCCACACTCAACAAAAGCACGCACCGCTTGCAGCATGGCACAAAGCACAGCAACGCCTTCAGGTCTTTAAAGCATCAATATCCATGCCAGCCCCCATAACACTCAATTTACAATCTGACAGGGCACCTGCTAACTTCGACTTGTTTTGCTGCTTTCCCCGTGCAACCTCCACAAATCTGGTAAGTCACAGCAGTCGGAACTGTTTGTTTAGGACCGAGCAAGAGCAAAATTGAATTACTTCTTGTTATTAGAGAAATTTGTCCCAGAGGAAGGTGTTGAAACTGCTGAAGCAAGAAAGTGAGAGAGCATTTTATGGCTCACTGCGTTATGAATGGTCTACGAATATAAGACAAAGTACTCTCCAAAGCTACCAGACTCCAAGATACGAGCTCCATGTTTGATTAAAAGATTATAAATGGTCAGACACACTCTTCTGTTCTGTTCTCCAACAGTTTACGACTCCTTTCCATTTTATAGTACTCAGTGGCGAAGTTTGCCTAGTCTAGGCATGCACTGAGGCTCCGAATATTTACCTTAGTTGATTCAAGCTGACATGTTTGAAAATTATTGTATCCATTTGTTCTGCTAGATGTTTTGTCTCCCTTGCTTATACTTCTTAATTTCTCACTTCTCCTATTATTAGCCTTATGACTAAAAGCTTTAATTTATTCACCATACAACTTTACACACATTTTCTGTCATTCATTACATGTCTCCATTGTCTCCTGGTATCTCCAGGGTGCAGTAAGAAGAATCGAATATATAAAAAGTTACACTATATATTACCTCATATGTCTGCCTTAGACTTTAGCTATTGAACTTCTATGCACTTTAATAGAGCAGACTTTTCCCTACTGAAATTATTCAATCATTAAACTTTAATAGTAGGTGCGAGTCCACATAGCATGAAAGTGCATAATCAGGAATGTTAGAAGATACAGACAAATGTAATCAAGACACATCTTTGTACCTGAAAAAATTTGAGGAGAAAATTACCAGAATAAGCAAGATAATCCCTGTCTTCTTATTTCCTTCTTCTGCTTTCAAATTCTATCCTCTCTTTTCCTCCTCTAAGTTTGTTTTTTGTTCACACTTTCATCTGAAAATGGTTTTTTTTAGCACTATCCTCACACAAGTATACCTCAATTTTAAGACATTATGCACAAATCACTATATCACTTGATAATTATGAGTTCACACTGACATACCCTCACTTCTGGGTATACAAGAACAACATGTATTACCTGTATGAGAAAAGTTTTCACTGTCTTTTCTTCCTAAAATTCTCAGATTTCTTGTAGAATTTCAACAGATTTTGACTCCTTGTAAATCCATATCAGTTACTCTTAAGAAAGATTCTCTACCATTGCTTAAGTTGCTAAACATTCAGATGTTGTCTCAACAACCATCCCTGGTGGTTTTTGCTATCATGACTAGAAGGTTCAAAGCATGGCCTTTCCCTCCAAAGCCAATGTCTCTGCATACTTGCCTTTAAGAAATGCTATTTGAACTGCCATCCGAAATTTATTTCTGCAGAAGATTCCCCTACTGCAGTAGGGGAGTAGCCAGCAAGTATCCTCTGCAAACATTTTCTAAAGGAATCACTTAGAGGAGATTTAGCTTGTTCAGATTCAACATTGAACGGTATGAAACAAAATGAACACACAAAAACCTTACCAAACCTAAAGCAATTGCTATATGTAGTAAGGAAGCAACAGGTAAAAGTCAAAAAATCCAGATTCTGACAGCAGGTTTTCTGATCACAATTTTTTTTCTGTGAAAAGTGGTGTTAAAATTACTTCAGATCAATTTTGCATTAACAGGCATTGCCTAGTCCACGATAAACACCTGCAGCTCTCCTTCCTTAGCCATTTCTTATAATTTGACAATAATATTAAAGAGCAAATGTTTTGAGAAGGATCTGGAAAAGAACAGAAGGCTAATTAACCCAATTTACAGTCTAAAGCAAAGATTAAAATACAAGCTTCCCTGTATCCTTGTGGACAAATTAGGCACAAGGACATCAAAATAGAATCTATGCAGACATGCTACAGTCAGTCAGATAAAAATGCAACAGTATATATTAAAAAATAATCCAATTAAAGGCCTGCTGATGTTGGGAAAATGCATGTAACAGACACAGTCTCTTACTTATTCCCAAGTATCACTGTTATGAACTGCTAAGACTTTTTTGGAAGCAGCCAAAAGTCTGACATCTAAGAGTAGTTCTTCATCTCATTCCCAAGCTCTGGTGCTAGAGAACTGCATTAGTGAAAGAGGCAAATGTGCTTTTCTGACTAAGAGACCACCTAGCTATTGTGATGATTACTGCTAGCTAACCTGCAAGTAGCAAGCTTCTGGTGGCTAATTAGAGAGCATGTCATAGCCACAGCCATCATAATGAGGCACACCTACTACCTCTTTCTCATTACCTCAAATAGTACCCAGCTTCAGAAATCATTCTTTCGTAAAGGGATAGAAAAACCAATTCAGTCTATGTTCATATCACTAAATCTATACAAATGCACTCTAAACCATTAGGAGTGCTCATTACAATCATTTTATCACCCTGAGCATTTTTTACATGGAGCTCTGAATTAATATCTGCTTTCCGCAATAATTCTTCTTATGCACCTTCAATAACAGCATTCTGTAGAATTTGTTTAGGTCTTTTCTATTTCAAAAAATGGAATATGGCTCATTGGAAACTAAAATTGCCAGGTTAAGCACCACCTTGTGTTTTTATGGTTTGCATGCATGTAATGGGAATGAGATTTATGTCCCTAACCTTGAAATATTCTGAACCAATTATTTACTTAATATTTATGTTAAATTATCTATGATTGCAGCACTGACTATGAAAGCAACCAGAAAAAATTCTGCAGGTGGCCTGTAAAGCTAATTTTGAAGTTAGCTGTACTAAGCTCATGCAGTGGTCTTACGGAATATTAATGTAGTGTTATAAACTACAGTACCCTCAGGGTGTTCACCTGCCATGGAATTTAATTTACTTCATATCTCATCTAATAGACTGAATCTCATCTATTAGGTAAATATAATGTGAATACGTTTCCTTGTTTCTCTAAGGAGTTTATTGGTAAAACCTGGAGAGGCATTCCCATAGAATCTTCTACTGCTATAATTAGCTTGAAATTGAGCTATTGTGCCCTTTTCTGTATTAAGCAATATAGAATATACAGTCTAGGTACAGAATAGCACCAAGCCCAGAGTCGATGCAGCAGCTGCATTGCTCACACAACAGGTTTGTGTTTATTCTCTTTATTGTGAAGGCGCAAGCTCTGGGGATTTGAGCCAGAGGCCGTGTCTCCACTGTGCCAAGCACTGCGCCAGCCAGGAGAAGCTCTTCCCAGGGACAGCACTACGCTCTGCCCTTGGTGGCTTAAGTGGCACATTCTTCTGTCTAAGGAGATAGACCTCAATTTTGTAGGATTATGTGAATGTTTAAGTTGCCTGAAAACAAATCTGGTATTGTCTGCAGCCAGCATGTTGGCACAACTTCAACAGTGGGAAAGGGTTCAAATATGCTTTGTCCCTCTGCACTTCCTGCAGTGTCTTGTGCCCGGCTGTGGCAGTGCTGTGCTTGTGGCATTTGTTCCCAGTGCAGCCAAAGCATCCTGAAACAGCAGCTTACTGGCAGGCTGGTGTCAGCTCACAGTGAGCACATTTTCTGGGAAAAACTTCAAGGAGCTTGTGGTGTAGAGAGGAGCATGCTTTCTGATTAGCTCTTCTCATATTAAAAACTGTCCTGGTTAGAGATAAACAGTAGCAATGTTTGCTTCTTGCACTCTTCTGCAGATGATCCACTGCTGCATAATATTGTATACATTTAGTTTATTCTTCTCAGCTTGGATTCACAGCAGGGTTGTTCCACCCCAAGTCCACTTCTACAATTTGTTCCTTCCTGCTGCTTTGTCCATCAAGACGGACAGACTCGTACACACTTTTTCAAAAATCATAAGAGAGTATAGCCTTAGTGATATCCCAGAATAAGCCCATTTACCACTGTCCTGTACTTCTGTGCCTAAAGCTCTTTCAGCATAGTTCCCAGGGACTGGGCCTTCAGAAAAGTTAGTAGGGGCAGGGAATTTAGGCACCTGACCTGGTAACTGTTCTCATTCTGTGTATGCCATTTATGAACTCAACTTAGTTGTTATGTCAGACAGAGGAAAAAGACAAGCAGGATGCATAAAAGCAGAAAAATGTGTCCCAAAAACAGCTTTAGAGAGGGAGAATGAGAAAAAGATAGAACCCATGGGCAACTTAAAAAATAAAAAGTAGATGTTATAGTTCACTGAATCAAATATGACATTATAGTGCAGAGGAAATTGAATTCATCTGTACTCGATAAGGGTGGCTTCATTATTCACTTGTGTCTTTGCTTAGTTGTGACACTCATGACTGATGAGACCATCCCCGTCTCATGAAGATAAATTCAATATCCGTAGTATCATTCTAATATATTCTCTATATATAGAGAATGCATTTAATGGATGGTGGTGGGATAGTATTTTTATCTTCACAGGCTCATGAAAGGAAGGAGCACAATTTCCTGGAGCTGACACTTTGAGCAAGTTTATGTGGACCTCTTTTCACAACTGTGTTGAGGGTGAAAGCGTTGGTATGGGGACATAGGAGAGAGGGTAGCACAGAGGTTGACTTCACTGATTTGTCATCTAAGATATGAATCCAGAATTGGATCAAAATGGAGCAGAGATTTGGATATTGTATCCTAATCTTGATATTTGTCTATGTATGAGCATACCACTATCACAATATAGTCAATTAGAAGCAGCACCACTGAAATGGGTTGACATCAATCCAGTGCTGCTCAGTGCTGTAACTTTCCTTCTCTGTCTCCATTCAAGTACTGTTTTCCAAACCAGTGAAATATTTCTCCTTGATGAGGTCTCCAACTCACGTCTCCTCCCTCCTTCGGTAGCGTCATATATTCATACACAGTCATAGCAGACCACAGTTTAAAAATGTGGAAAGCTTGGAAGGCTTTCCACTCTGTACAGAGTGTTCACATGCCTCTTCATGAGAAACATTTTTCCTGTTAGATCCAGGGGGAACAGGGAGAGCTCAAGCCAACACAGGTTTCTAAAGTGACATCTCTGTTCATGTTGCTGCTAAAGCAAACACACATCTACATGTAAATACCAGTACACAGTACTGGTAGAGCTGCCCGCTCCAAAACACAGGACTTTCTGTCAGAAAACTTCTGTCTAGATTGGGACAGAGGTCCATTAATTCAATATTCATACTCTCAAAAGAAGACAAGCAAGAGATTTTACTGACAGGTAAAAGAAATATTGAAGAAGAAAAGTCTGGAATAAGCTGCACATACAGAATTTTCTTTCAAATCCCATCATTTGGCAGCTGACACACATCCACTGCATAATGATTTATATGACTTCAGTATTGCTCAGTTTGTCAGTGTCTTCACCACAGCCACTTGGAGAGTTCCAGAACACAAGCATTAAAATCTGCTTCAGGCTGAAACTTGGCACAAAAATGCATGAGGAAGACAAAGTAAGAAATAGTTACTTTAATTTCTAGAAAATTATTACGTATTGCCTCTTTTCTGGAGTATAGAATATGATAAGTTGCTTTGAGTACCATATGCATAAATTATTAACAGAATTTTCTTCTTGTTTAGTCTAAAATTGTAATTATATAAAGCAGTTATTTTCTGTCATCATCTACATAACAGAATAATAATTTGTTAAGCATACAACAACGTTATTCTACCAGACAATCAGTAATAGAGAGGTGCTATACAAATAAATATCAGCTGTATAACCAACAGACATGCAAATTTTAAACCAAGGTTTTCAATAGATAACAAGGAAACAAATGGGGAAAGTGACAAAGCAAAACAAACAAAAAAACCCCACGAAACAAATTCTTTGCTTTTTTTTTTTTATTTCACAGTTTGCAAATGGGTAGTAAGTCTACAGATGTGTAGTAAGAGTCTAGTGATTTGATTTTATGTACAGAGAGCCCCTTACTGATCAGCTACCTTTCATTGCTATGTCCTGATTCACTGAAATAAATATGTACATTATTCTCAGATTCCCAGAGGAACGTAGAAAATCTATTTTTATAACTAGAATTTAAAGAGGTAGATCTTTTACAATTCAGTGAAACCAGGTTAATTTATACCATTTAAAGAACTGCCCCAGCAACTCATTGTGACATTTCTACTTGGCTTTAATGAAGTTTTGCATATGTATTTTTTTCTCCTGATTTTCAATATAGAATTTAATTGATAAGAGAAATCAAATATTATAAAGTAAACTAATTTCAAATGGAAGTATCACTTTCCAAATGATCAGACTGTCCATCTAGTTGACTCTCCATAAAGCCTCTATTCAGACATGTTTAATGTTTGTGTTATGCTTTTTATTAAAGATTTTCGAGATACCATGGAATTTTGAAATCTTGTACACAAAAAAGTTTGACAGCATAACATAAAAAATAGAAGGATGCAAAATATGTTTTTCTTTCTCCACACACAGTGAATTGCACACTTTTCCTACTGTACTCTCTCCCGCAGTTGAGATAAGACAAATGCTTAAACTAAAACCTTAATCCTGATCATATATGAGAAAAGCATGGTTAATACACCATAAACCAGAGAAAAATTTGTTGTCTCATTAGTGGCACTTTGATCAGATTCTTCTGTACTCTCTCATTAAAAAAGTGTCCACTGCAGAGCAGAGGAAGCATCCCCCTTGCCTCCCCACAGCATGCAACTCCAGCTCAACAACACTCCACACACGTTCACTCCCTGAGTGCTCCACTGGTAACACAATTGCGGTAATTACAGCACGAGCGTGTCCTATGAAACGGATACTGGTTCATTAATTAGAAGATGAGCGTAATTGATTATTTCAACAGCAAGGCTAAACACAAGGGTAATCCCACAGAGAGATCTGTAGGGGGAGATCTGTCCAAGGTGTGCCCTTGACTTCATTGCTTCTCCCAGAGGGTGGCTTTAACAGAACACAGCCTAACGAGGTAATAATTACAGATCACTATTAGTGATAGTTAAGTCATTCATGACCTGCTCCCCTTAGCAAATTGTTCCAGAACCGATGTGTATTTCAGAGGCTGTGTTTGTCATTTGCAGCCATCAGCCAGACAGTTTGACAGACCATTGACACATGGAGGCCCTTGGCTATCTCTTCTGATGATGTTCTGGTCAGATAATGCCCAGATTCAATCTCACCTTTGCTGTTGATATGTCACAGCGGCTTGATAAGTGTGTGTTATCATTTCTCCCCTGGTGTGGCAACAGAAATCTTTCAAACAAAGGAAAACTGAGCACTGAGAGTGAGACACCCCTGTTTGTGCCACCTTCCTTATCATTGTCATTGAGCACATGGCTTACCAAGAAGGCATGGTGCAGATGAAAATCCCCTTGGGCCACTTGTTAACAGATATGCAAACAGCCTCCACGTTTTGGCATTCAGACCCTACACACGTTCTCAAACGCCATTCTGCATTAGCTGACAAACCCCTAATTAAGATCACCAAAGGCCTAATTACAGTAATCCCTTAAACTAGTCTATCCATGATTTTTAAAAATGCAGCACTTTTTGTGGAAACACCAAGCCAGTACTGCCAAACTGGATCAATCATGTCCTTCCTTCTTCTCTCACCTTGTCACAGGCTGATTTAAGGGTTATTGCATCTGGCTTGATTCAAATATTGTACTCAGTCCAGATTGTGGTTGACCACATGTGGGTGTATTAGAGGAGGAGGAAAACCAAGAAGTTTTTCCTTCCCTAGTTGTGTTCCTAGTTACCTCTTTCCCTTGTCAGCCGTCAGCTCTCGGCAGCCCTCTGTGTTCCCCAAGCACAGAAACAGCTCCAGTCTTGTGCTGGCAGCAGAGGCACCAACACCACTGTGAAGAGTGAGAGCAACGACAGTCTCTTGCCACCTTTCACCTGGAAAAAGCAGCCAGCTCTCCCATGGGAACCATATAAACCACATCTTTTCAGGTGAAGGTGTTCCCTTTCATGATTAGTGTCTAGTGAAGCAGCCAGAGCTCATCCACAAACTTACCAAGAGGGCTGGGGACTGAAGTTACCAGTTAAACCCTGGGCTGCTGTTAGTCAGTATAATGGCACTGATCTACATAAACAGATGCTGATGGACGTGTATTGAGGATTCGCTCTGTAACCTTGCCTGAAATTATTAAATCAATACAGATTCTTTGATATGGACACTGCAGACAATAACAATATTAGTCTCAATAAAATGATACTGAGAGGAGAAGTCCTTTTCAGTTTCTTTATTTGATTAAAGAATTTCTGGCTCAATATCTCCTGCATAGTATCCCATGATGTAATTGAATAACGAGATTGAAACAGAAAGCTGTCTCTAAGTAAGGGAATACTTCACTGGGGCTTTTGTTCTTATTTAGTACAGTTTAACAATTCCTTTCATTCACTGAACATGGATGCCTGAGAAACCTGGAATATCCACTATGCCTGGGCATGGCTATACTCCATAGCCCATCGTGTTTGGAAGCACATTTGTAACAGATAAGAATCCAAAATGGTAAAAGTAAACACTTAGGTCAAATTCTTCTCTTCCTCAGACACACACATTAACTCCAGAACATTTCTAAGTGCCAGTGGGAAAAAATCTCTTAGTCTTTTTTTATTGTGTCAAGAAGTCAAAGAAAAACACTTGACAGCTTGTGTGCTGCTCACTGTTAAACTCGAAATGTCACTATCAAATTTTTTTCTTTCCTATATACTCTGCTTTGTTCAGGATAACTGGTGATAGCAGTGAAAAAAAAAAGCAGAACTTCCTCCGTTTTAAACATCACCCTTTTGAATTAGATTAATATTAAATGTTTATTAAATAAACTGACAGCATAGATGAATATTAAGGATTGAAAATTAAACACTATGAATTAAATCTCTGCTGCAAGAGAAGCCAGTAAGAATAGGGTCAGGTCAAATACACCTAAGGGAAGCAGTGATTTGATCTACTGATAGAATGAATGCAGATGTTTAAGGATATGGTCCTTATTAAGCTGCTCCTTTAGTCCACAATGAGCTCTAACTTACAAAGCAGATGAGGCTGAAGAGATAATTCTTCTCCTTTTAAAAAAGATGTAAGTTATATATATGTCACAAAGATAAAAACCAGCTTGCAGTTGCTATTTCCTTATTTAACTACTATTTCTAAATGCCTAGTTTCCAGAGCCTTGCAAATCCACTCAGCAAAGCTGGCTACAACATTTGTTATATGCTATGGGTGATAGACATAATCCTATAATTTCCAATGCCATAATGAGAGGTTTAATTTTCCATTTCTTCCCTCTGTGAGATGGTGTCTGGCTTTGAATTCTCATTTATGTCTGCATGAGTACACAAACCTGATCTACATCATTGTGAAGTCAATACCTGCTCTGACTTCTTTTTTCATTGTTATAAAGCAAAGCCTGACCTGTAATTCAAAGACATAAGAAAAAGTTTATCCCATCAGGAGTCTCTCTCTTCTTTACCTTAAATCTCCTCTGATACGAGGACTCATTGAAGGAGCTGTTAAGAACTGTATCCGTTCATAAAAGGTTGCTTTCCTTTCTTCTTTGTGACTCTCCGTGAAAGGTTAACAATAATTTTAAACTCTGTAAACCAGCACATTTGCAAACTTGCTCCAATAAAATGCATTTTTTCCTGAAAGACAGAGAATCCATATCAAATCTGAGACTAATTCACAAGGGACTTAACACAGAGAGAAGCCAGAGCAGTTCCTCCCCACTGCCAGGGGCTGCTGGGACGTGAGAGTTGGATGATTTCCACCACCAAGGGAGAAGAGGGGGAGGCAAGGCAAAGGGCCAGGAAAACAGTCTTTGTTCTCTCACACAGGGAAGATAGTATGGAGGGCTGCTATTCTCTTGTCTCACTAAGGAGCCTTTCCATCTTCCAGCTACCCAGAAAGAGCTTTCTTCTTTTCCCCTCACTTGGGGGAGTGTGGAGGTAGGGTTGGGCAGAACTGAGAACAGTAACAGCTTATTGTCCAAGTATTTTCTGTCCAGAACAAGCTGAAAACCTCAAAAGCTAAATACAAAACACATTTACCCATATCTCTTTTTATTGTGCTGAGAAATGGTTGTAGTCTTTTATAACACAGAGTAAAATGTAATGGCTTATCTTTAATGCTTGGACTCCCTTTGAGTGTATCAGCCAGCTAGGGCTGTCTGTGTTTGCACATGCTTGTGCGTGAATGCCACTGCAAAACTGTCCATCACGATGGTGGAGAGAACAGACCAAAACAATTTCTTTTTCATTAAAAATAGTTGTATGTGTGGAAAGACTCTCAAAATATAGTTTTCCAATAGTAATGTTTTAAGTATAATTTTGACTGTTGGAGGGGGGAGAACCACAAGCAGATGAAAGCAAAGAGAGTTTTAAAAAAAACCACACACAAAACTGTTTTAGCCAAAGGCTGAAGATTTTTGCAGGGAAATACGAACATATGTCTTTTAACTGAGGCAAAACATCTTAGCAGTCCTATAAGTAAATGCTTCACGTCGGTTCACTATTCAATATGATCCTTGTAAGCTGTCACAACACTTCATAAGAATGGTATTTTAGGAGCCAAACACCTCCATTTTCACAAAGCAACACACTTCCTCTGAACTGCTTTCCAACCACAGCTCCCATTTTGTACTGCAAGAAGTCCCTGAAGTAATCTGTGCTGCAGTACAGACAAAGAAGGCTGACCCATTGAGGTGAACAAAGTATGAGCTATTTGCACTTCAAATGATGGGAAAATCACAGTTGTGCCCTAGAAAAATACAGTTTAGAAAAAAACAAAAAAATTTAAAACTACAGTTTTTAACATCAAGTTGTCCCAAGATGATACCACTTGGTTTGGTTAAATAAACTGAGACATTGTAAATCACATTGGAACAACTTGAAATAAATATTTTGCTTTCTGTTTTCAATCAAGGACTTTTCATGCTTTTAAAGGAAAAAATAGAATCTTCCAAGAAGAGTAGGGATACGTTTTGATAATCTCTACTATTTATATCATGGGCGACAGTTTGTACCAGTTTATTCTGGTAAAAATTCAGATTAAACCTATCATACAATTGTGAAATCAAATTCTGGGCCGTTGAAGTGACACTGTAAAAAGTCCATTCTCAAGTTTAGTACTGTGGCCTAAACTGCCACTACAGGATGTCATGCACTGGCATGTCACGTAAGGTCACTGGGATGCTCTATTCCTCCTCCAGCTCAGTATAGGGCAATGCAGAAAAGACACTCGCTTCAAATTGTTTACTATGCCCTTGCTCATATAAAATCTGCAGGGTTTCCCGTTTATCCAGGGAAGGATTTTCAAGTAAGAAATTTTGATATGCAGTTGAGAAAACCCAAACACCCCTTTAGGTATGTATGTATGCCAACTGTGGTAATAAAAATAAAGACAACTTCTACTTCACTGTTTCCCAGATCTGCATAAGCTTTGTCTGTGTAGTTTTACATACCCATTCCTCCAAGGCAGTAGAGTAAATATATTTATGCCATTTTATATGTGAGATTTCCTCTGATTTGTTAAAGCCACAGAAGCCACAAAGCAAATTTTTGGATTCCTGTTCTCCTTTTCATCGTAGGTCAAATGTCTCTTCAAATCCCATAGCTCTTTGTGAGGTGGTTTTGGTATGCTTGGATAAAACCAAGCACAAGTAAAGTAAAACACAGTTTTCCCAAGCATAATAGATACTTGCTTATTCTGGAACAGCTCCATACATTATTAAAACCATACTACTATCATAATTCGTTTTTTTTTCTTAAAAAAAAATAAACCACACAGACCCATGGTTGTAATTATGTTTATCTTTATGTAATATCTTGTTATCAGTATAACTGCTGCCCTGCTGTTAAGTTGTTTGGTCCCTGAAAATTTACTGACAGGCACTAGTGAGGGATGTAAGCACTGACAAAGTTACTCATCCATGCTCCAGCCCCCACACACCCTCCTTGAATTCTTTCATTATTTCTGTAACACTTTGTTTGCTATTAAGATTACGCAATTTATTTGTTCAGATTGGGAAGTCTCTTCTTGATGAGCTGCTGTGTTCAGTAAACAGCTCCCAACAACAAACAAGGATTTAAATAATCGCTGTGTAATCAGTAGGCACCAGCACATCGGATCTCATCTCTTCAAATCCAGGTAGCTGTCTGTCAAATAGCAACATTTATCACACTAAAAGTTAGATGCTTAGCTGCATCAGAAACATTCCCCTCACTTTCTAAGGAATTTCAGTGAATTTACTAGAAAAGAGTAATGGACTTCCCAGGTTTGCATGGATTCCACTACAATATGACAGTTTTGAACTTAGTATGAAAGTCCTAAGCAGCACCAGGAGTAAGAAGACCAGAGAACTGAGTGGTACTGACTGGCTATCCCCCAATCTGTTTTGTGCCTGGGAGGGAACTTTAGAATAATCAAGTAATAACCCAACAAAATTCAGCCCAAATTAAACACCTTTCCAGCAGCTGCAGTTAGATGTGCTTATTTGATACAAAGATCCCCAAAACCTCTCAAGGAGCTCAAACAATAATGAAAGCAACCTCTGAACTACAAGGTGTATGTACAGGTCAGTGGGTGAATCCAAACAGTAGATGGACACAGGCTATTCACCAAGTTCTTTAATGTGAAAGGATTCTTAGTATTTAATCTATAAAGAGGAGGTGAAGAGTAAGTAGAAGGAAAACATGTTAGATGAGATAAAGAAAATCCCAACTATCAATAAAGAAAAAATGGGCACTTAAAGTGATCACTCTAGAGTATAGAAAGTGATTTTTAAATTACTTATCTGATTAGTAGGAGCTAATCTGTCAAGTAGAAACAAATTCACATAAATATTCCATAAATTAAATATTCTCTTGTCATTGAAGCTGCTTTCGATTGTTAGTGGAGATTCTTTTTCATAAGAAGGAGACAGATTATTACATTGATTTCAGCCTCCAGAATGCATTCTGTAATTATGTAGTTTTAATTGTCTGGCATTTTTATTTGTATGAATTTCAAAGGTATTGACATGTGTTAGAAAGAAAATCCAATCCCAAATCTGAAAAAGAATTAGCTGCCATCCTGTTCAGCAGTGTACTAAAACACAAACTGAAGCATGTGCTTAAGCCCAAGTGTACTCAGTAAAGTGTGTAACCTGCGTTTCATCTTGTTTCTAATGGAACTTAAACAAGTGCAAAGCAGAGTGTGAACCTACACCTCTGTCCTCGCAGCTGTTGAAGGTGTGCACTGTGCCTTACCCATGCATGCAAGAAGAAAGAGTCAGGGATCTCAGCTTATTAACATTTCAAGAATTTGTTGCTCAGCTGCTGTTTGTTTTCTCTGACAACCAAATGTTATGCAGAGCACTTTTGCCAGCTGCAATCTGATTAGGTATCACCTTTTCCATAACACTGCCAGGCCAGTCAAACTGTGGTACAGAGGGAGTCTAACCTTTTGTAGATCTCATAATAAACAGCTCCAAGTTTCAGGAGAAAATCTCTGATAGAGAGAGCCTGACTACAGCTTGTAAATCAAAGCACTCAGATAAGATGTGAGAGCCAGACCTCTCAGAGTTGATCATGCTGACAGCTGAGCTTTGAATTCTTACTTTATAAATCACTGCCTTACCAAGCATCTGCAAAATCAGGATTTGTAAGCCAAGGGGGGAAAAGGAGACATAGTTTTATTTTTGGATTTATTGGTATGATTTGTAAATCTGTTCTAGCACTTACAGATCTGATTTAAGATTTGTTAATCCCATTTAGGACATGGAAATTTTTTATCTGCCTTACCATGTACTGAAATACTTCAGTAAAAACCAAACTGAAAACTACTGGTTTAAAAGATGGTTTATAAATCAAGGGTTTGCAGTTAAGATTTGCTGGCAAGTTCTATAAACTGCACAGCGCATTTATAACCCAGCCTCTTACAAGGGCAGATTTATAAATCCAACTTGCAAATTGTCAGACAAACTATTATAGGCTCAATTCTAATCTGAGAAACAATAGATGTGCTTCCCTGTGCTTCAAACCCTGTCCTTTTCCATTGCCTGTGTCCCCTGCAGCAATCTCACTTGAACCAAGGAGGAGAGAGAAGGTAGGGAAGAGACCTCCTGTATCACCATCACCCTGCCAGGTGGGGAGGAAAGGATCAGGGAAAGGAAAAACAGGAGATGAAATGTGGGTTACAGTTCATCCATCCTGTTGCACAGCCCTCTGGAGCAGCCTGGGCTAAAATCTCCCTCCTGCAATTTTTGCTGGTACCTGGGGGTATAAAGAAAGCAGGTAATCCTAACAAATCCCCAAGACTGACAGGCCTCAGGCACAGTGAAAAACTAAACTTCATATTCAAAACAGTGGAAAACTGGACCTAGCAGGAACAAACTAGCGCAAGTAGAGGATTTTTTTTCGACACTCCCAGTGATGTCCGCCTGTCGATCTCAGATTACAATGAGGAACTTCTGGGAGAAACTCTGGCCCTGTGATGGCAAATATCCCATTGATTTCACAAGGATAGGATTTCACCCTATAAAAAGGGCATTGGCCAGATTCACAGGAATGCTCTGCCTGCCCCGCACCACCCTTGGTCACACCAAGCAGCTGTAAACTCACATCTCTGCTGCAGCAGCCACAACTCCCCAGGGAGGAGAGCAGGGAGCCAGAAGCCAGGGCTGTGGCAGCATCCTGAGGCTCCAAGGCACTACCAGCAGCTGTGTCTGCCCTCCCCACAGCCCTGCTCATGAGGAAAGTGCAGAAAGCAGCATTCCTCGGTAATTACAAGAAAATTTACACATGTACTGGGAGTTAGTACTGCTTCCTTTCAGGCAGTTTTACAGTAGCCATCAGATTTTATCCTGAAGCTGAGGGTAATAACAATGAAATAATAGCACTATTTAATAGCACTATTTTTCTCCTAGAATTATTGTTTTTTATACAGTGTGAAAACTGTTTTTGATAAGCGATGGCTACTTCTAGATCCTATGCAGGAGGTACTAAAACACATTAATGCCTTCTGACTTTTTCCGAGTGTCAAGCTTCCTTGACTTGATGGCTTTCAAAAGTGAGCTAAAATATTTTATTCTCTACTATATTTGAAATTTGGTTCTAAAGTTTCATCAGTGACCTCCTGTTCTCTATTATTACAATGCTTTTTCCCTTGAATTGCTTGCTGCCTTCGATTACTTACAAAACAAAATAAATACAAAGATGCTAGCAAATATGAATTTTATAATTACTTCTTTCATCCTTGCCAGCATTTTAAAGTCAAGGATCTAATCATTGCAAAACTCAGCAAATATTCATGTGTATGCATGTGTGTCTATATATGGAGCTAAATTTTCAGGTACTCTTAAGTACATAAAGGATAAACTGCATGTTCAGCTGACTCTAAATACTATTACAAGGGGAACTGAAGCAAGCAGTGCAATTAGAAACAGGAAAATTTGCTTCCATAGCTTTGCACCTAACTGAATATTCAATTCCACATGCAGAACTGGAGGAAGGAATTGAGGGAAAATGGTTAATATTCAATAAAATGCTAAGTCAGCACTTTACTTACTATACATTTAAAATGTATGAAAATCAATTATTTTGAAAACAGATGTCTTTTTTTCTTTTTAATTGTATATTCCAAAGTATAGAGCCTCACTGTTCCCTTGTGCATGTGTCTGACAGACACAGAGACCTACAAAATTTGGCCTTTTCGCTTGTGTTTAGCCTAAATGAAAAATGGTAAAAAGAATATATTTGCAAGGGAAATAGTCTGCGGGAGGCCTCTGAAAGTCAGCTCTCACATCAGAGGTGAGGAATTTTACCTACAGTTAGAGAAACACTATAAGTAATTGCTTTAACAAACAGATGACACAATTTAATAGAAATAGAGGTTTTTCACATAATTATTTTGCAGGTGATGAATGAAACAGACCTTTACAGACAGCAGCCCAACTGATCTGTTGCAATGCTGGAACTCACTGCTATTTTCTTTGCTCCTTCTCTCATCTTCTTTGGAGAGCACAAGAACAGTTCACCCACCCAGTAACACACAAATTTAGACTCAGCCCAGAGGTTATTTCTAGATTGAAGGCAATCCCAGTGTTCTGATCATCCACCTCAGGAGACAGAACAGGTCACATCTACCTTCTTGGGTTTCCTTTAAATGGGGAGACACAGAAGGGGTAGAGATGTGCCCTGAACCACGATGTGGGGCACAACGGGACCTGGGAACTCTGGAAACCAGGGTGAGGGACACAGGCAAACCACTATAACTAGAGTTCTTCTCTGAGGGTATAAAGGATCTGTTGCCAAGCTCTCTTTTCAAAATCGGGGAAAATAAAACGGGTTTTCTATAGCTGCAGTACAAAGAGTCTATTGCAAAATCATAAAATCTATAGCATGAGGAGAGGAGTAGGAAGTACAATATTGTGGCTGCAATAGTACAGTTTTATGGAGCAATGAATTTTATCTCTCCAGAGGACCAAACACCTAACAGTGAGCATCTTTTATTTAAAGTTTAAGTTGAAAGATTTAGGCCTAAAGTTAAAGTGAACATTTTCTAAAATTCTAAGTGTCAAGAGCACGATCTGATCTACTCCAGCATCAGCAGAGGTAAAAGTCAAGGGAGTAGGAATGATAGAGGACAAAAGCAGGGGCAGAGAGAGAAACCTCCTGGCTTGCCTGTGAAGCAAAGACACATACCAGGCTACCAGCAAAGAAGCAGACCAGAAGCCTATGGCCTTCTTTTTCCTGCTCTAACAATACCAAGCCTAGCAAGAAAAACAGCTTTTCAATGAACTAAACACCTTCTACACTTGTCCGACCTAAGCTTTTAAGCTTTATCAGCCCATTCATTTCTCATTTCAGAAAATTAAAGCCAACATGTTCACTACAATTATTAGCAAGATCTCAGATCATCTAGGAGCAGTAGCTATACAGGGCAATGTACTTCCCTTATGGACAAATCCGTACATTGATCCTTGTTTGAATTCAATCAAATCTTTTTTTTTAAAAAAGGAGAAATACTGAGGAAAAACTGTAAAATTTTTTTATGTATATTCCTTCACCAGCAGTGGCAGCAATAAACATTTTATTTGAAGGTTAAGAAAGCTATGAAATGAGGTAAAAGTGTCCTAATAAAGTTTTGATAAGTTTGTCATTTATTCTGTTAACATTTTTCCAAATGTCACTTCAACAGACATGATTAGACACTACTGCTCCATGGGAGCAGTGGAAATTAGCTTTAATGTTTGTCTCATTCATGAAGTTCTGAGTATGCTGGTGGAATTGCAATAAGCATATGTGCTCTAATAATAAATGTATGCACTGTTTGCCATCTTGAAAGCAAACTCTTCAGCTAAATCATCTGATCTATTCATTTACAATCCTCTTCCCCCATAACTGGCTGGATAAATAAAAATAGGTCTCCTGAAAGTATCTGAACTTCAAGTAGGAACAATAGGGACTTGTCCTTCTTGTGGAAAGCACTGGACATTACAAGTTTAGAGCACCTGATGCCTTCACCCTTCCACCCACAGGGCCTCACATGGGTTTTCTAGTAAAGATGCCTCAGTGTTCATCAACAGTCTGAAGCTGAGCAAGGTTTATGGTAGAAAGTTCACTGTCAGCCTGCCAGCTGATATTCACTTTTCTCTTCAGGGCAGCACTTAATCTGGAGCACAGGAATCTAACACAAGTAAAACACTACTGTGCAAACCCCAAAGCAGCCAGGGAAAGGCTCTCCCTCCAGCCAGATATGGGACTGACACCAATCCCTGGCACACCAGAGGCAATGCTCCACACACATGGAGCCCCAGTCCAGCCCCAGAGTGGTCAGATGACTGGAAATCCCAGCTGGGGGAAGAGCCTACAAAGCCAAAGGACATGCAGCATGTGTTTTGACCCTCCCTCCCCTTGGAATTTCTATCAGCTGAACACTGCTGGAACCAGGAGTGGTACCAATACTTGTTCTTCTCTATACTTTTTCTGACTTTCTCTTTTTCTCTTTCTTCTAAGTGCCTCTTCTTGGAGCTTTGAGTAACTTAAAATCAAATGGGCTTGGAGTTTGCTAAGCTGAATGAGCTAAGTTAATGCTTTGTGAAGCGCTTTATGTTGATTGAATGCTGCTCTAAACTTTTGCCGAAGCTCTCTGATTTTCTGACGTTGCCACTGAAGTTCTTTGTGTTGTTTTGACCTCTTGAGGATATCTCATCAGAATTTCTCCTATGCATCTAACTCAGAGTACATAAAATACCACAAGCCCTTTTCAGAGCTTCGTCTAGCAAGTTTTCTGGCGCCTTATACCAGGACACAAGAGAAAAATGCTGGAACTCTGGCTCTTGCTGAAGCATGACAAAATTTCTATGGCTTCATAGGTTACTCTGTCAACTGAGCCAACCTGGTCCATAATGTGAATGCTTTTACTGCATTCCAGTTACAACTGCTGACTTACGTCTCAGCAAAAACAGATTGAACTTTGACAAGCTTAAGGCTTGGGGTTAAACTTCTAGCATTTTACATTGTACTGAGGTGGGCTAAAAGCCCAAAGGTAATTAGGGCAGAACAACTTCTCAGGTCACCATAATTTAATTGTGACAACTTGAGCCCCAATAAGTGATAACTCAAAAGTTTGAAAATATTTCAAAAGTTCCACTTTATTGAAAATTGAGGGAAAATAGTTTAACCATTACAGAGAGTAAAATGATAAATGGATCAATCTTTGCTAGCAAACAGTAGTAATTAGGTCATACCTCATTTCTTTATTAGAGAAAGGCTTTGGTGTTTAATCATCATTATATAATCATTTAGTCTCCTCCAATCCCTGATATTGTAAACTTGGGCCCGAAAGCCTCAAACGGTTCTGTGCAGGAGGAACCCTATGATCAGCTATCTGAATCAACTAGAGGATTCTTGCTTTATACCATATTTTCATTTTGCAGTATGTCTTCATTTGATAACACAGATAAAACTCAATGAGGGATTCTAAGGGAAAAGTTAAAAATTAAACATCTTTATAAGAAGAAACTGCTACAAAAATGAGTGAGTCTGAAATCACTAGTAAGACACAAGACAAAGCACGGCCTATGGCATAATACCCTCTTGGAGAATGTCCAATCACCCTCTATTGTCTGAAAGCAGATGTACAATTCACCAGATGGACCATGTGTTTGCTTTAGCACAGATCAGTATTGAACTGCTCATTTTCTGAAATAAGCCTATAAAATCCAAAAAGAATGGGAAACATAATGAATGAGTTCTAAGAGAAATAAACAGTGTCAAATCCTCTGAGCTTATGGTTTTACTTCATGGCAGACATTGTCCTAAGTCTACTTCCTCTTAAAGGAACCTGGAATGCTCTTATTGGCTGGTAAAAAGCCAGTCAGTAGCCACTTATGAGGTCAGTAATGATAAAATCAGTAAGACTTACTCTAATAGGAATTTTTCTTTCCCAAGACTTTCCCAAGAAAATTATTTTGCCTTACAGCAATTACCACAGGGAGGAAAATGAGATGTTGCCTCTGTCAGCTTCCTCAGTGAGACAAGGCGAGTTCACACTTCACCACCTGATAACAAATAGCTCTCCATCAAACACAGGCTCACCTTCTCTTCAGGGATGTTGGACTCTGCTACTTTTCATAAGGAAAAAGAAAAGCAAGTTAAAAGTGTTAAATATTTCCAAAAACCCAAAGACATTTTAATTGGAATAAAAACAGCTTCGTGGTAGGGTGCCTTTTCTTTAGGCATTTTAGTGCATGTAAAACAAGTTTCCTTCCTAACCACAGACAGTAAGACCTAAGGCCAATTCAAGGGTCTAATGACAGCCCAACATTACATTTTAGAAGTGGAAATGCTTTACCATGGTGTTTTACCTAATCCCTAAGGGTCCCCACTTGAGGAACCAGAAAAATAGCCAAAGGAAACTCAGTGGGACTGCGTTAATAAAAACATGAACAGAACCTCCAAAACCTTTTCCTTCTTTCTCACATTTACCTTTTTTTGTTAAACCTGATGGAAAACATTTGGTTGAGCCTCTAAGCCTCCTGCTGCTCACACAGCTAAAACTGCAAAGCCTCCTGTGCAGCCCTTCAAGTCCTGTAAGCCCACAGCACCCCAGCATCAGCAGAGTGGTGCAACCTCAGGACTCTACACAGTGAAAACCACCTGCACAATCCATCTTCTGAGCAAACGTCATCATTCCTAGGTCATTGCAGCTTCTTTTTCATTTCTTGGCTATAGCTATCGCATTTGTCCTCAGGTAAGACAGGGAGCATCATGCTATTGCCAAAAGGAGAGTTTCTCCTCCCTCCTTTCTGCAGGCACATTCACTCAGAAACACAGTCCTGTCTTCTCAATTTCAGCAGTCCTGGTGCACTATGAACTCCTCCCCTCTCCATTTTTCCCCCTTTTTTTTCCTTTGTTTTTTTTCATGCTTTTGCTAAGCCATCTTCGGCCATTCAGTGTGCTGAAGCAAGTGAAAACTGATAGTGGGGGTAGAACGGGGAATGCAAGAGCAAAACTATCCTTTCTGGCATCTGGAAGCTGCTGGAGCAGCACAGTTATCTTGTCAAATAACATCCTTATGTGACACACTCTTTCAACTTCATTCTTCTTCAGGTCCCATTCACAAGGTGTCAGATAACTATTTGGAAGTTAGAAATTAAAATAAAAAGAAGGCCCCACAAGCTCTGTAGGCAAGAAACACTAGAAAATATTGACAACACTAAATAGGAAGTTGTCAGCAGCCACTGAAAAGTATAACATAACATAATGGATTTAAACTCAAAAAATTCTCCTTCTGCAGGACGATTTTTCACAAAGTTCCTGGTTTTCTGTTTCCTACGCCACTGGCTAAAGAAACACTAACCTTTTTAACTCATTCTGCTAGCTGAGCAATAAAAAGAAAGGGAGGAGGCAATCAGAGCCATCACAACAGAGCATAGACAGTATTTATCAGATACAACCATATCGATATGCATGGGAGGATGGCTCCATGCCTGCATGAGCTGGACACAGGGGATGTGTCCTGTAATAACATCTCTGGCAGAAATTGCCCATACTGGCAGGATATATTTCTCATGCACAGAATGAAAACAAAAACTAAACCAAAAAAACCACAGGGCTCGATGGAGAGAATTAGGTACTTCTATGACCCAATACATCCCATCTAAAGTACATGTTGGAAACTGGTCTTGTCCTAAAATTGCCTATTTTTCTCCATTAGGATAAAGAGAGATTAGCCTGGCTAACTTAGGTGTAGTGGTTTATATCACAAATATTTGAAGTGAAATAAACTTCACCCCATATGGCAGGCAAGCTGCAACAATTGCCAAGGTTTGTGGCATTATCCTATGGTAAACATGGTGTGACTTAGCCAAGGTTGAGGCTCCATAAGCATACATACCCAAACACCTTCACTTTGCATTCCTTAGCTCTAGATTTCCCTTTCTCATTGACATCCCCCAAATATCTCCTTCACCACAGATCCTTTTGTCCCATACACCCTTCTTTCCCACCTGTCTTCTAGGGATGCCTCCTCCTTTACTATCGGCTTTCATGGCAGTAAAGTGTATTTGGGTTATTTTTGTACACCTGTGTGAGACATATCTGCTGCAAAGCCTCCTAAACTAAAAATCACTAATCTGTGATGACAGGTGACTAGACTCACTGACTCAGGCAGTGCCTTCTGTATAAAATATTTTGTTTCAGGCAAAGAGTAGATTTTTTGTATGCTAGTTTTCACCTTCTTGTTATGGAGGGCCAGTATGCACTGCTAAAGCATTGCAACATTATCAAAACCATAAAAAAATATTTATACTTAATGTCCCCTGATTGCCTTGTAAACTGTAAAAGTAAAAAAAATGGTATTTAAATGAACACTATGAATGAATTTTGAAAAGCCATGAGTGAGATGTAAATACACTCTTTCTGACAGCTTCTTACTCTGTTGCTGTCCTAGTCTCAGCGCTGCCACCCCAGTAAGTATTCCTTATCATAAGCTAAGTGGCCATTACAACCTACTCAATACAGGCATTAGTATGTACTCTTCACATGCACTATATAGAAAACTAGCAAAAGAAATAGGGAGGAAATTACATTTGGGTTTGTATTTAATAGAGTGATTTTCTTTGTAACGGCTCTCTGGAGCCCATTCATTTTATCATGGGTTTAATTTACATCAGGAGATAGTCGGAAATCACACTGCTCCTGAAGGAGGCCCTCCCTGGAATCTTTCGCCTTCGCAACAAGGTGACATTCGATCCATTTTAAAGGGCATCGCGGGAGTGCGGAAACGCTTCTCTACTTCGAGAGAGCCTGCTCTAATGACCGAATTTCACAAACATCTGACATACAGCTCTGTGCCCAGGAGCACGTGAATATTTTAAATGCTGTTTGTAAAAAGCAAAGCTGTGCTAAAATGCCTATTTGCCCCCCGCTGCTTAGCAATATTAAAGATTAGAGCCAATTGTTTTGTATACTGAAGAGCCTATAATGGCTTCTGGAGAAGAACATGTCAGCAAACTAGATAAGGTTCCTATTAAATTTTTGTTGCTGTGGACTGCTGACTTGGGTCATTATACACTTAAATTGAGTTATTGTCATTGTTATATAATGAAACAGAGAGGTTTTTGCCTCCAGTAATGTAGCATATCTTTTAAAGAATGAGCTCTCCTGACTGATTTATAAAATGGTTCTGTTTGCATTACAGTACCAGGCTGCTGGGTGTTTCAAAGTGATTTAGATGAACTGTCCTAAGAGTTCGTGCATATTTCGAAAGACAAATAACAGAGTCTTGTGTGAAACTGCTTCCAATAATCTTTGAAATTTATTGAGTGACAGTGAAAGACATAGCAAAATTACAACTCTCCCCTCTCCCATAATCTAAGAATGTTTCATGCCAAAAGAAGTGTGCTTAATGATTTACAAGGGTTTTTCAATTCCCGATAATTACTTGCTGAGATTAAGAAACAGGACTTGTCCTGTTGTCTTCATTCCAGAAATATTTGTATTTTAAAATCTCAGGGTTTTATTCTTTAAAAACAGTTTTGTTAACACTTCTAAATTTGAACAAAGAATGTGAACAGTGGAAAGATCAGATGACCATAAAAATTAACTACTTCAAGCTACTTTATTTCAAACTAACTGTACTGCTGGGGGACACCATAACCATTCCTTTTCACCATTATCTTTGGTGGAGCCAGGATTTCACTCTGCACATTTTCCACAGCTTTTTCCCCTTAGACGCATCTAATGGCAGTACAAGACAGGATGAAAGCGTCTACACATATGCTATTTTACCTAAATTCTTTTAATTCCCTATGCGACGTCTCTGAAGCACTGCTATATTTTAAGAGAAATTCCATGGTGAGTAGTAAAGGAACCAAAATCAGCAGATGTAAGAATACCTGACTGGAAGAGTCTCATTCCCAGCAGTCTTAGACAGGAATATATTCAAGCAATATGGGCTTATGCTAAATACTTTCTCAGCCTTCAACTTGGCTAAAAAAATACAAGGTCTTTTTGTTTTCTCCCCATTCTCCTCATCATCTTTCTAGCCTTTCTCTGCAGCTTTTCTGCCTTCAGCTGTCTTTTAAAAACACAGGTCACTGGAGTTGTACAATAATAAAGATATTCCTCATCCAGCCACATCCACTTCTCCCTCCAGACACATCTCCTGTGTTAGCAGACACATCCCAGAACTGAATTTTCTTTCTGTAGCACTGCATCACTTCTGGTACTTGTATCATTCTTTGATCAAGTTTTCTCTTATCTCTGTTCTAATGGTAAGAGCCCAAATCATAGCAGAAAATCATAGCAGAAAATCTTTATATGACACTTGTATTTCAGATTTTAAATTCCATCCCTCTTCTGTGATCACGGTTTTCAAGGTCATCTAATCTTGCCACTGTCATATTATGATCCTCTTCTGCATTAATGATGCCTCCTCAATTTAAAACATCAGCAAAATTCATTTGGGCTCTAAACACTGAGCCTTTACGCAGACATTAATGAAAAGATTGTAGGAGATATATTCTAATAGTTTCTCCAGAGGAAGTCTAACAATAAACTCCCACTACCCTATATCACAATATGGCTATCTCCTTTTTTAGACAGTTCCCCTCCTGACAGGTTGGGGGTTTTTTACCATCCTCATTACCAAATTTATCTAACAAGAAATTCATACGCCATTTTATTGCAATTCTGATTAGTTTAGTATACTGTATTTCCTTTGCCTTGAAAATAATTCACTATACTAAAGAAGGTGAGAGGATACCCTTGAAGATTTCTATTCTGATAAAATTATTGTACATTTTATCCAATCCCTCATTTGTTTTGATGTCTTTAATTATTATTTCTCTCAATACATGGTTTTATATAAAGTACTCATCTATATTATATAGGTTTCTCTGGTTACTTTTCTGTACAAACAGATTCTACACCCAATATAAAACCACTTCAAATCCAAGAAAACCACTGAAAAAATTGACCCTGGATCTGTGATTCTATGGGTTCATCTTTCAGAATTCTTCAATAACAGTTATCTGATGCCTTGAAATTATCCATTTCTTTCACTTTGGGCACTCCTCGGGTACCCCTTAAGGTGAACATTGACACAGCTGCATTTCCAACATATTTCCCCTCCTTTCCTGGAACTGAAATTCTAAACTCACTTTCCGTGTTTGACTTATTTACGTGTTTCCTTCACAGACAAGTCTATGAATATCTCACTCTGTTGCTCTCCTTGGCCAAATCCCCGTCTTCGGAAGCACTTCTCTCCCATTCAGACTGAGAACTCTGCAGACGCTCCTCTGTCTGTTCTTTCATTCGGACTGAAAGACAGCAGGGCCATTCGATTCAAAGTAATTTTGTATTATACTCTTTTGTCAACCATCTTCATGCAAAATCAAGCTTAAAATAGCATCAGCATTTGCTAGTTCAGTAATTATTGGAGAAAAAAATTGAAAGACTGTTTTTGTAAATAAGGTGATGATGGACTTCTTCAAAGCTATTTTTTTCTAATTTTTCCTTCCTTAAGAAGTTAAGATTTAGTTAAATAAATACATTTCCACTGCTATTTATCTTTCTGAAATCAATACTGGATCCACAGATATACTAAATCAAGGTCTAAGAGCCCATTGTCAATGTTACAGCTTTTATCACCTTTCCTAAAGGAATTTTGACTTCAAGATCATTTTATCCACTGTATTTGTTGCTTGGTTTTGTTGAGGGAGTATTGTGTTTATCACAAGTACTGAGTGAGGGTAATCTCATTGATTCAGATCGTTTAGACCCTTTGAATATCTGCCTGGTCCAGCCATGGCCACGTCTCTTTCATCTGTGATATTTAATTGCATTCTGTTCATTAACAGTTCTAATGCCTCCATTTTTTGGGCCACACTCCTTGCATTGAGATTTCATATATTCCCTCGTGGCCAGCCTTAACCCAGTGCCTACTTACTCAGAGCTCTTTTTTTTGTTATTTTCCCATTCCTGATATTCATGTAATAAACTGGTAATTATTGCAGTAACAATAATCTTGTACAAAGATTATACAGGTGTCTCAGGGTCATCATCTCCTGTCATTAGCAGTTTAAAAAACCTTTCTCTCATTTTTGCAAATCAGAACACAAATACGGGTGAAATCCATCCATACAGAAAAGATTTTTCTATGAGTGTGTTCTGAAAATACCTACCTTTCTTTGATTTGTGATTTGATCTCACTTATTTTGTCATTCTTTGAGCATCTTTCAGGGATAGTAAACAGGCAGAATCACAGATTAGTAAAGTTGTAAGGCACCACGCTGGGTCACCTGGTTTTACCTCCCTACTCAAGCAGGATCATCCTAGACCACACTTCATGGGATTGTGAGGGAGACACCACAGCCTCTCTGGAAATCTGTGTCACAGACAGAGTAAAGTTCTTCCTCATATTCAGGTGGAACTTCCAGTGCGTTATCATCGGCCCTATGTCTCTTGTCCAGTTGTTTGGCACAACATTTCATTGAAGGTCACTGAAATCTTCTTGTTTTGAATTGTTTTGATCCATTCCTGGATATGTCCAGCTGAATCTGGATACTTAATTTGTTCTGTTGTGGAAAAGATGTCAATTTTGCCCTACCATGTAGAGATTGTTCAGCAGGGTATGGAGAGCTTAAGCCAGCTTTCTTAAGAGCTTGAAATCTTAGCATTAACCATGTTTGAAGAGTGCACAGAAGTCCTGTGTGTGAGAGTATTAAATACAGTTTAAAAATTTTATGCCTTTCTTTAATGCCTAGACAGCATCTGGGGGGTTTTGTTGTTGGGTTTTGTATTGCTTGTGGGGGTTTATTTATGGTGGTTGCTGAACACCACGAAAATTTAAAATCCTGACATAATCACTGGCATTTGTCTATAGGGACAAAAATAAACCTCCCCAATATGCTCACTTCTGTGTGGCTTTATGTTTTCCCAGCAAGCCTTCTCTTCAGTAAGTCTCGCATTATTTAGCATTGCAGATTCAGAGGCATTCCCATTCTGTTCATGTGACTAACAGATATAGTAAGTGGATACATCTGTAGTTTTAACAAAAACTTCTGGGGTTCCATGAATATTTTTGAAGTGCAAATGGCAAAATCTTTTGCAAGAGTCAACAAATTATAGCTGGTTTTACACTTACAAAAATATATAGAAGAACTAAAATGTTATGCACTAAGACTTAGTAATTAGCTCCAATCTATCTATATCCATTGCCAATGACATCTCCATCAAGGGCCCCACTTAAATCAAACAACCTTTCTTCTGGCAAGCACTTCTGCAGAACCATCAGCCTTAGCAGCCAACATATCCAGCTTTCACCAGTCCAGAGGCAGAGTGAAAATGACACAGGAGTTCTTCACTGAGAATGAGTTTTCACAAGAGTGCTGAGCTGGTCTAACAGCTTCCTACCACTAAAAATATGGCTCAGCTTTCCCCTTTTTCTCCGTCTCAGCTGTGTGTACTTACCACTTCCTTTGTGCTAGCTCCAACAGTTTGATGACTCAATTCAGCTCACTCAGCAAGCAAAAAAAGGGAGATAATTTTCTGCCTGTTGAATAAGCTGACATGTCTCATCAAGGGGTCAGACTGGCTTCAGAGACAGCAAAAGAAAATGTGCAGGATCGCACAGCCAGAGTGCAATGGGAAAAGAAGGCACAGGATCTCCTGTGCTGGCAAATTAACACAACCATCTTCTGAAATCCACATTTCTTGTCATCCATCTCTCAGCATTGAAAGTGCGATCGATAACCTGTGTATTGTCAGATTTGTTCCAGGAGCTCTACTCTCCATATGCCACCTTGTTAAGCTTGGACAAACACCTCAAGACTTTGATTATCTGAACATAAACAAAACTCTATTGCTTAATCAGTAACTGAAATACTCAAAATGTCCATATCACTCTTCCCAACAGGATAATCAGATATAAGTATTCACTTAATAATTTTCTTTGAGCTGAAAGCTACATTCTCCGATGGTATGTGAAGAATTTGACCAATCCTGTGACATAAGATCTTTGTTCTTAGCTGTAAATTTCATTAAAAATACTTGAAATGTCAGCCTAATATTGTCTTAGCTGTGTAAGTAGTGGTTTAATTTGTCACAAAGACAGCACAGGATCACAGCTAGCAGCCTCACAGCAGAGGTATTCATAAATAAACAGCCTTTTTGAAATGTGTGACCCACACAAAAAAAAAAACCAACAGAACAAAACTAAAAAGTCAGGGAACCTTACTTTACTGAGTTAATGGTAATAAGAAAACACACCCTTTGATCCTTCTTGCAGCAACTCTTACACAAAGCAGGAAAACCTGTCCTTATAGGTGAGGCCATGAGTTGTGTGCTCAGTTTTGGGCCCCCCACTACCAGAAGGAGATTGAGGTGCTGGAGCGTGTCCAGAGAAGGACAACAAAGCTGGTGAAGGGGCTGGAGCACAGGTCCTATGAGGAGAGGCTGAGGAAGCTGGGGTTATTTAGTCTGGAGAAAAGGAGGTCCGGAGGGGACCTTAATGTTCTCTGCAATTACCTGAGAGAAGGGTGTACCACATGGGGGTTGGTCTCCTACCCGAGGCAAGCAGGGACAGGACAAAAGGAAATCACTTTAAGTTACACCAGGGAGGTTTAGGTTGGATAGTAGAAAATATTTCCTCTTGCAAAATTTTGTCAAACATTGGAACAAGCTTTTCCAGGGAAGTACGGATCACTATCCATGCAAGTATTTAAAAAAGTGTGAATGTGGCACTTAGGGGCATGATTTAATTGTGGACTTGGCAGTGTTGGGTTAACCATTGGACACAATAATCTGAGAGGTCTTTTCCAACCTACATGATCTTATAATTCTATTTTATTTACTTTGTTTTATCTATTTGAACCATGGCTCGTTGACTATTGTGTTTCATGGATTTTTTTATTAAGAAGGTGGAGGGGAAAGCTGTCCATTTGATTTGTGAGAGGAGATGCTCCTTGGGTCAAAGAAAATTCTTTATAGGGAGTGGGGGTCTGCCCCCAAGCACACTCATCTTTTAGATTCCAGGGCGGAAAAAACAGAGACTCTGGGGATCAGGAGCAGACAAAAAACTAGGGTTAAGATCAAAGACCAGGCTTTTTATGTAGTGTCTGCTGTAACCTGGGAAGCCACTAAAACTGAAAGCAGAGCTGGAGGAAAGGACCTGTCCTTCAAGGGGCAATGGTTAAGAGAAATAGTTGTTTTCAAAGCTTTTCATTTTTGTTCTTCTGTAGCAGACTTCAATAATCTCAGTTTCAAATCTAATGTATGCAACGCTGTTGCAGTAAACAAGGGTTTCAATACTCGATGCCCTTTCACACTCACTAGAGGAGAAAGGTGCAGGCACTTAGCACTCCTTAGCACTTTGGCTATGCACTTTGTGCATTCTGTCTCACTTAGATCAGCAGGCTGTGCCCACTGCTAACCACCCCTGCTATCTCCACAGGAAACAGCTTGAGAACAAAATATGACATACTGAACAGGAAAGTAATAATAACCTTTGAGAAAGACAAATCTCCTTGTCAGCAAAAATTTGCTGAAATTGTATACTTTTCACAAAGAAATTTAATCACTAAGCTACTCTGGAATCCTTTATAGCTAATAATTAAAAATCTAAAATCTTATTTTCATCCAGTAATAAATATAGCTAACAATCAAGATAGATGAGACAAAACTAGAAAGGTTTGTTGGATTATTTAAGTTGAAGGAGTTACTACATCAATATATTGTACTCTAAAAAGGGCATGCATCATTAAAAAAGAAGGCTTTATAATTAATATGTTTTCATACAACCTACCTTATTTCCCCTGAGATCGCTAACCAAACCCTTTTAAAAATCGATTAGTTCAAGCACTTAGCCTAATACCACTTTAGAATGTAGCAAGACAGATATTAGCTGAATTTAAAATCACAGCAACTTTATTTTTAATTACTTTCCAAAATGCCAGATTTACATATTATCAAATACATTTCCATGGCAGAACTGACCACTAAGCATTTTTGGACAGGGCCAGAAAAATTAATTATATTCTTTCTTAAAAATTCACTTAGCATTCAGAACACCTGCATTGTTGTCAGGGATAATAAATGTGATTAAACTTGTATAAATTTCACTATATTAACCAGTACAATAACTCAATAGCTTTGCTGAACTGAGCTGATGCTATACATTGCAACGCTGAAGTACCCAAGTATAATGTAGGGGAGTTCTAGAACAGTGTATGAGTTCTGGAGGGAAGAACTGCAGCCTGCCAAGGACAAATTCACCTTCTTAAGCTGTCAATAAAAGGGAAATTTCTGGAACTGAGGCTCTGTTACCAAAAAAGTTCAATCATAAGTCATGCACTGTTAAGGGTTAGCAATATGATTGTCCCGGTTGTGTTAATATATTAGTTATCTGGGTTTGCCTGTTTTATCAAGAAAAAAAAAACAAACTGTAGCAGAACATGGTTTGTGTTTTGGGTCATTATGGTTGGCTGAACCTGGGGGAATTGTGTAGTATCCCTATGCTATTCCACAGAAGGCTTATGAAACAGGAATGGTGTTTGGATACAGCGAAGTCATACTACTAACAATTGGCACCTGCAGCCTGAACAAAGAACAAAATATAAGTAGCAGTATTTCCAGGTAAAAGACATTTTTTCTTTCATGAGATGAAGGTCCAGGCTCCAGAGATCTGCCTAGACAGGCAATAAAGTACCCTAAACCTCTCTCAGAAACCTGGTACCTGGTGCATGCCCCTGCTGAGACAGGAGGAGCTGGCCCTGGAGCAGAGATCCCCTATGGATGCTCCAGTACATCCAGTGGGAATTTGTGCAGTGTAAGAAAACGAGACAGTGAAAGCATAGGCTGGATGTGTGCCTGAAGTCAGAGTGTGCAAACCAGAACATCATGGCTCACCTAGAGCCAGGGGAAGGACTATGGGTACCTGCACACGACAATTTCTCCTGCTTAGTCTTCTCTTTTATGAAAAAAATGTGCCCCTCTCTATCGTGCTTGTTTCTCTGTCAGTTGACTACAGGTAAAGCTTAGATGACAAGAAAGGATTGCTTGCCCGTATTTAGATAATACTGAAGGAGATCTCACCCTGACATAAGTTTTGCATTTTTCCAAAAGACTATGCAAGATTCACTGGAGCAATACCCAAACTCTCCATCTTAAAATTATAGTTCTTAATAATTACAGAAGACTGTTTGAGAACCTCCCTGATCAAGTGCAATGTAGATGATGTGCAAACAAGATCTAAGAATGGGGTCTTTGTGGTTGGCCCAGTCAACAAGGATGTGCAATTTGTTACTCCACAAACAGTGGAGTCAAAACTGAAGAAAGAAAATGAAGTGGCAGACATGCTTATTAGATTGTCTTGTCAAACCTGGCACATCTCATTACTCATTCCTAGATAATGTTCAAAAGTTACAAATATCATGAAGGGAGAAAAGTACCCAGGGACCCTGAGTCACCTGATACGAAAAGGATAAATTATTGAAGGAGTGTTACAAGTAGAAGAGCATATGCAACGATGCCAAGCAATTCAGAGTATGAGGCAAAGGCTTAAGTATGAGAAAACACTTCTAGGAATCTGAAAGAAAGTTTGAAAGCTTTTTATCCTTTTAAAAGATCCATCTCAATTAGTATAATAGCCCTTTGAAGTGCCACAGCAAAGAACATCTTGTGGTGAGGCAGCTTCCAGCTGCTTTGTGAGGGGAATGTTGAATGATTTCTTTATTTATGTCATGGCCATGAGGAGGGAAATCAAAAATATTTCCATTCCGAGGCAACACATCCTACATTAAGTCGTAATGCAGCCATTTCTGAGGAAAAACATTAGGATTCCCCTGTATGACATGGTGATGCCCTATGGTAATTCACTAATTGAAATTCTAGGGATAACTTAAATAAATTATTCCAGGGATTAGTCAAGCTATAGGAAACTGATAGGAAATGCAGAGATTAAGTTTTGTATTAGTCTACCCAAGCAGAGGTTCCTTCATTTTCTTTTATATGGAAGAGTGACATATGTTGTACCCATGAGTGTCGTACCTGAGCATCTTTTGTCATAGAGAACTTGAATGCAACATTGACAGAAGAAAAACACCGCATAGTAAGTCCTGTTTCCTGCAGCACATGGACTCAAACCGTTATCACCAAATCTTAGCTTTGTCCTGCAGCCAGGACAAGGAAGCTGCAGGCTTAAGCTTTAGATAAATACAAATACTTTGGTCCTGTGTCAGAAGTTAGTGCATTCATTATGTACTTCCCCAGTTCTGGGGAAGGTAAAAGCCAGGGAAATAAACTTCTCATCTGAGTAGCAAAGAGACTGGAAAGTCAAGATACCCATCTCCTCCTCCCATGTGGGAAGGCTCCCTCTGTTCCTTTTCCCCACCTCTTTCCCTTCCAGGTCTGAGAAGAACACAAGACACTTCAATTTGTCCCCTTCTCAAGGAGCAAGTACTGTAAGGTACCACAGGAGGACCTGCAGAGTAACAATTCTTGGGGGCTTAAAGGTAAGCAGGGAGACAGGAATGAGACTAGGGACCAGCACTGCCTTATCCTAAACATATGGTGAAGATCTAACATTATTTGTAGAATTACAGCACATACATGCACAGATACACACAAACCATGGCAAGAGGCAGAGGAAGTTTGAAAATTAACAACGAGCCCAAAACATAATATACTCCTTTAAAATGTAAATATTCACATTTGGGGACCAGTCTCAAATTATGGGACCTGACTCATGATTTTTGAAACTTTAGTATTATCAGCACAGCCCTTTATGCTGTAATTACAGCACTCTTAATTAGATTGGGAGATTGCTCCAAGATTCCTGAGACAAATTCTGTAACAAATATAGACACCCTCAAGGCAGTCATATACATTTATGGAAACAGCAATTTAAATAACAGCTATAAATGGATCAAGTGGATCTGATGACATCATCATCATGAATAATTATTCTTGACACCAACATATGAAAAATTATTTTAAAAGTGAGTGATTCTTTTTTTTTCCCACTGCATCAAAACACATTAATGTGATTTAAAATCACTTTTGAGAAAAACAAAGGCTGTTCTTTCACTCATCCACTACAGCACACTTTCAGCATAGAAGTTTATATAGAAGTTTGTTACACCAGAAATAGTTCTGCACACCCAGATTGGACCAGTAGGAGGCTATATAAATGCAACCCTGACACTGCATTCTTTGCTTCACTTGCTCCAGCATGAGGTTACCAGTTCACATGATGAGATTTTAAGCACATTCCTGTTTGCTCTTGTTTTCCATTCTTTTCTAGTGTTTACTTTGCTAGACAAATTTAGCTTGGTTTTAGCAAATATGAAACACAGATTGCATTGCCTTGCCAAATTCCCTCCTACCAAATTACTAAATTACTGAAGGCAATCCCTGTTTCAGTAGACCTTGGTTGTTTTGCTTGACCTCCAGCAGGTGTCCAATTAAGTCTGAAAAATTTATATGATATTCCCTTTCCGTTGATAGTTCTAGAATTAAACTGATGAGATCTCTGGAGAAGGATCATCAGTGTTACACCTTTCATCTTTAATTACACCAGTTGAAGATGAATGAACGTACCAGAAGGATCCCAGCTGGGAAGTAGCACGCTTATTAGATAGTTGATAATTTAATATACACTTTGAATTCTGATTATTTTCTTAAAACATCTGAAGAGCTTTCCAAATACGACAAAATCTTAGAACTTATTCAGCTGGACATGGACTGTATTCTTTTCCTTTTAAAAAATACTGCTCAGATGCAGGCAAAGAACTGTGACTGGCATTTTAGAATAAAGAATTTTAGAAAAGGTGAGTTAAAGGTCCTGGTTAATGCATTCAATCTGCTTTTTCTAACAAGTGCATATACATCATCTAAGAGAGCACATGGAGAAGCAGAGCAGAAGACTCTTAGAGGACTCCTTGGAGTCCCACCGTAGAAAACTCTCAGTCCCTCTGCTCCAGCACTGTAGCTCCAGCTTCTCCTCATGTATTTTACTTCTGAGAATGCTTCACTGAAAATGAAATGGTAAATGAGCTCAAATTCAGAGTGAGTCACAGCAAAATGCACTTGCTAGAGAGAATCTATAATATAGACACCTAACACTGAGTCTCAGCAACAAGAGGTTGAGAGCTACTTGTCTGGACTTCTAGACTGTTGAGAGAAATTTATATGGAAATAGCTCCTTTCCTCTTCAGAAAGAGGTAATAAAAGACACCATATAATACTGCAAAAGTACCATCCTCAGGGGCCGATATGAATGTTGCTGAATTCAGTGTTACACTCTTAAACTCAAGTCTTGCCCAAAGCCAGATGCAGTTAAGTACTAGATTTTGTTCAGATATCTCAAGCTAAGTAAGAATTCTGCGGCAGGATGCTCTGCCTAAGCAGGGATACAGCAGCTCAAAACTTTTCCTTTTTCAGGTTGATGGCTTAAACAAGGAGAGTTTGCTGTTTGTTGGAGCAAGGAGGGTCTGCTGGTTTTAGTGTTGGTGAATGCTGAGATCAGTTTGACCGAACCATCAGACCTCAGCACAAGGACTTGCAAGATATGCATCCCTCCCTCCCCTGAGGCTGAGACCAGCAAGGACATACAAGCCCTGACACAAAAGTGAGCCAGAAGTGTTGGACAGAAAAAACAAAGAGCTGCTAATACCTTTTCTCAGCAGAAAGCATTTTTTGCTGAGTAAATCTGACAAAACATAATCTTAAAAATGTATATGACTGACAGTCAAGGTAACTTTATACCATAAAAGGCCAGTCCCAATCTCACATGGTGAGGCCTTTGAGCACACATCCCTGAGGTGTGTGATGGTCCTTCCCTTGAGTGGGGATACCCCTAAAGGTTACTTCTTGAGACTGAAAGAGATTTGCCTACAGTCATTAATAATTTTTTCTAGTTTCAATATAATTGCTGTAATATAATTGCTTCAATATTGCTTCAAAAATAGGACTACACTAGTAGTTACAGCAATCCATACTGCATAGTAAATAATTCTGATTAAACTCTTTTTTTGTCTAATCATTACAATTTTTTAATCTACTCAAATAAACAATTCATTTTATTTATTTAAATATATCTGAGCAGCCATCCTTAACCCTGCAGGACAAGGTTTTATAAAGGCTCACTTACCTGTATAATTCCTTAGATATAAACTGTTGACTGAGCCTGGGGCTAAGATTGAATCCAGTCACACCAAGGCTCCTTTCAGAGAGGAATTACAAAAGAAAAGACATCTTTTCTACACCTTGTGACTCAATGGAATTTCTCAATTCGGAATTCTCTAATAAATTTTGTCTGAAGCTCTCACTTTGCCCGCCACAAACACATTGATTTGTTTTACTTGAGTAAACTCACTGGCATATGGACAGTGCTTTTTTCAGTTGTCCAGGGCTTGCCTTGGAAGAGAAAAGTAATCAGCCATAATATTCATGGTTTTGTGAGAAGCATGAAATGAAACCCTACATAGATGCGCAACAAGATTCACAGAAACATATCCACACAGCTACAAGAGCCTTACACTCTTTTAAAAAAAAAATTTCTATACCGAATGAATCTGTTCTGTTATTTCAGATTCAGTCTGTTATCAATTAAAAATGTTTTACAGCTCAAACACAAGATCAGTCAACCAAGGGGCTTAGTAAATGTGTTATTTATATAGTTATTTGTTAAAATGAGCTTCATTGCATTATAGAATGTTAAGACAAATTGTTATGCCCTTTAGATTCATTATAGATGACAAAATACTAAATAAATCTTAAATAAGTATTCACCTTTCATCACACAGGAACATAAATGGTTAGATCTTATCAACAGGGGAGTCTTTTTAATCTTCCTTTATCAACCATAGAAGAAAAAAGTTGTTGTTTTCCCTGCCTTCTTTTTTAAAAAACTCTGATAATTCTTGGCATGGGGGCGAGAGTTAAAGCAGAACATCTTTCAAGTAAGGAGCAAATTAATCTCGGTGAAGGAAAGCCTAACCAGCCTTACTGACTCTGGCCTGCCAGGTACAGAGAGACTTCAGTGAAGTGTCAAAGGCAAACCCGCACTTTATAAGGGTACTTCATTGTGCACAAGCAAGGCATGCATTATCTTATCATCTGGTTTTATCACTTCCTGCTTCATTGTGCTGAAGATTTTTAAAAAAAAAAATATACATATATATAAATGTCATCTTCTGTGTCATTAACCTAAAATCTATTAGAATTTTATTAGAAAATAAGTAGCAAGACAGTACAGCTACATTTCCTCCCTTATGCCGTGCTAAATTGCTTGTGAAAGTGATATATTATGACTCTTGCTCTACATCTATTGCAAAACATGGAAGACAAGCCCACATACTGTGTACATTAAATGGTAATGTTAAATTCACAATGAAGCAATGAACATCTCCCTAAATCTCCAAACAGGTTCTACAAATTCCCCTTTTGAAAGATAAAGATAAATAAAGAAATTGTTTCCATCTAGGACTAAACAAATGATACTAGTAAGCTTCCTTGTTGATATATCCAGGTCACAAGCTATTAACCTTTTTTTTAAGATACTCTTTTCTGAAGAATAACCAAAAAAGAAACTGCTCTTGTATTTCTCTGCTTGGGGCAGGCAGTTCCTTCATTATTAAAAGTGAAAAAATCTTCAGAAAGAAAATAGATTTCTGAGCCAAGAATTTAGAGGCTATGAAATGTTATTAAGGTTTCTGCAAAACAGAAAACCTCTCAGTTCATTTAGGTTTTTAAAATATACATATTGGAAAGCAGAATTCAGGAGGGGTTCAATTTATTACTGAGTAACTGGTCAGCACAAGGTTAAATAAAGAGGCAAGTTATGTGTGGACTTCAAGCTCCCTCCTTAAGGGCCAGTTTTACCCAGAATGGAGCACATGAAGAAATTACAAAGGATATATCCAAAAAGTCAAAACAGTACATCAGCAAGTAGCAGGCTTAAACCTCTCTTGGGAGCTCTTGGCTCACAGGTAAACCTGGCAGTGTTGATTTTTTTAGTAAAGAAAACACCTCTAATTCTTGTAATATGAAATCAGACCAAAGTCCAGCCCTTCAGAACATCTGCTGTCCCAGGCTCCACCTCCACAGCACCTGCAGAGATCCAGAGCAGTTCCCACACACACCTAGCAAGCCAATCCCTTCCTCCTTGAAATTTACCCATTCTTGCAGCAGGACCCAGGTAACCTCTGAAAAGAGACCATTTCTAATTCTCCTGATTCCATGGCAGTGGATGGTGGTGATAGTCTACAAAGCATTCAAGCTGCACAAAAGAGCACCAGGAGAAGTTAAAGATCTTCAGGCTGGAACTGCTGTTACAGAATGCAGCCTACCTATCCAACACTGGCAGCTGCCTTCCAGATTTTAGAGTTTTGAGTATGTGTAGTGGGACAGGGATTTCAGAAATTGAAGCAGCCTGTGAGTACAAACTGAACCAGCACATTTTCAATCCATTCTTAGTTCTGTTTAAACTGGGACTAAAATCCTTCTAGTTTGGCTCTGAGTTCAGGACCATAATTAACATGATTGGGCCCAACAATCCCTCAGAGCATTTAACACTGAAAAATGCTGCATTTAAAAACACGAAAGTGACAAAGGTGTGTGACAAAGGTAAAGCTTCCAGGCACAGCTTAGCCAGAGGGACAGCCCCTGCTCCCCCAGCAGCACAGGCATTCTTCACACTTATAGCATAATGCCACAGGGTCCTCTTGCCACTCACATCTGACTTGAGAAGATGGAGAGGCACTACAGGGCTGTGTGGGTGCCGCTGTGCTGTAGAAATCAAGCAGAAGTGAGAGGAAAAAAATAAGCTCTCTGCTACCTGCTCACACCCCCAGATGTACAGAATCTCATACACATTTATACAGTGATGTATCCCACAGGACTACCAAGGTTCAAATGTCCTATAAATAGCTCTGTTATATAAAAAGGCACTGTTCCCTGTTGAAAAATAAAGCAGACTAATAGAATAAAGCCAAGTGAGAACAACAAGTACCTGAATTGATAAGCTCCCATCTGCCAAGCATCACAGCCTTGTATCATGGTGCAGAAATAAGGGCTTCTCCTGCCCACACCAGGGCTGGGGAGAAGCAGAGGAGGGTTAGGATACCCTAGAAGGCTTAGACAGCTCCTGTGCTCAGTAGCACCCCAGAAGGGATGTCACCTTATGGTCAACTCAGTATTTTGAAGTGGTAACTATTTGCTGGTTCAGTCCCAAACTGACTGTAATGATTTCAAAGTTGCAGTTTTGTGTCTGTATTTCTGTCTCCGGTAAGAAAAACCCGAGATTTGAAGTAGTTATATGCTTAGAGTTAGTGCTAGGTTTAGCTGATTGTGAAGAAATGAGGAGATAAATACACCTATATGTGGAAAATTACATACATTTTTCAAATTAACAAATTATACAGGATTCTCTTTGTCCAGAGACAGAAAAAATAACTGGCTCTTCAAAGGAACTGACTGGTGTTGCTACCACTGTCAGAAAGGCTGCTGCTGAGCATTCTTCATCAAAGGACATTTTCATGTCTGCATACACATCCTTCACATTCTGCAATGTCAGTTGGGTCATATGCCTTCAAGGCAACTTTAACTTGGGCACATTTCTTCAAAAGACACTAAAAATTATTTACATTTTTCCTTACTAAATCAGCATTTTTGGTATCATTTGTGTCAGTACCAACTTCCTCTCATTCTTCGCATCTATTCTGTCCTGCCTTTCCCCTGCCTTGTGTGCTCCTGAGTACCACTTGCATGCCAAGAAACCAATGTTGATGAATGCAAAGTTTGTTCAGTTTTTTAGAGGAAACTATATTGTACATCCTCCTATGTAACCTACACTAAAAATCTATCTAACATTTGCCTAAATCTTGCATGAATAGGAGTAATTTTTCTGAATAAGATACTTCCTTTACAAATGCCACATACCTCAGATTTAGACTTTTTTTTTCTCATTACATTTTTTAACTCAAGCAATTAATGCCAAGATGACAGAAAGTGACACGCTGTGACCTCTATCCTGCCAGGAGGAGCCTGGGACTTGATGCAGAATTTTGGACTTGGAACAATCAGTGAGACGCTGTGGTGATTATTTCACCACTGTTCCTTACTGATAATATTATTTTCCCTGACTGGTGAACTTTTCCCATCACTTGCCTCTTCCATCAAGGTAAATTATTAAACAATTCATTTAGCTTGCTTGAGGGCGGTTGGTTTGGTTTGGGGTTATTTTCTCTTTCCCAGGAACTTATTTAATTTACCTTGCAGCAGTGTGCAACAGAAACCACAATGCAATTTCAGGAGGAGTTAACAGGCAAGAACGGCGCATTATTCATATCTCACAGAACTTGATAATAAGTTATTATTCCTCACTCTCAAAGGGACAAACTGAGCCATGAGAAGTGATTGCTGAGATACTCCAATGCTTCTGCAGGCACAATGGTGTCAATGTTTCCAGTGTGGCTCAGCATACTGTCTTCACTTACATTTACTGCCCATGCCAAGCACACAACATGAGGGCACTAAAGTCCTTTCAGATGTTGATGACTCACACTCTTTAAATACACCCCATGCCCCAACAAATCCACCTTCCCATAGAAGGCACCAAATGCCATTGGATGAAGCAGATGTTTCTAGGCAACCTGACCATGACCGTGAAGTGACCCTCATCTATTTTGGATTTATCAAATCATCAAAGGCTCCTGCTCCTGCCAATAAGACTTGGGGCAGGCGATTCAAAGAGGTCATTATATAATGACCAGCTGCCTGAGCCAACTGAGGTAGAAAATACTGCCTAGAGGGGACTGGGGCTTTCTGAAGGAAGAGGAGACCCTGGAAGCTGAGGGGACACAGAACAGCCAATGTCCCCTTCTACCAGGGTGCTGACGCACCACATCTGGGAAGAGGGAGCGCAGTGACTGTGGCAGCCGTCAGCCACTGGGGACCATCAGACAAGGTGAATGAGTCAGACATGGGATCTATGCAGGAAGACCTTTTTGGGAACAGGGGGAGGCAGGGATGGGGACCTGACTGAAGCATAAGTGTGGGATCTCTCCAGAAACTCCCACCAGGAAGTCAAGACAGAAAGGAACCGAGCAACCCTTAATATTTCTCAGTCCAGAGTGGGGACCTGTGCTGAAATGGAACTCCTTACCCATAGGCAGGGCACACATGGGTGATAATGGTAATAAAGGCATTTGGGTGCTCTTATGGCTCTGACAGCATCTTTCCCCTTTCAAAGGGCAGTAAATACCAAGGTTAGCCAGCCTCCCCCTCACTTTGTTATTGTACATTGTGATTACCAGAACACAGGTAATCACAAACATCTGGAGGGCAGCAACTCCAGTCAACCACCTAACACAGCATACTAAATCAGGTACCAGATAACCAACACAGTGTCAAAAACAGGTATTCAAGTAAAAAAAAAAAAAGGTCACTCAGCCTTTGCAATTTTATTCAAAAAAAATCCTGGATCCCCAAGGTCCAGCAATACAACGTTTTACCATAGACAACCCATAGCCCACTTACCATGTAAAGATTCCTGAGCTGCAATCACAGAAGTACTAATAATGTCAAAATTACAATGTGGAATACAGAGCAGGTGGTACACCCAGACTAACCTGAGTGCTACATATGAATTATGTTGTGAAACAGGAGGTTAGCAGTGAAAAAAACTAGCTGATAAAGAAGTATTGTAGCAGTTTATTAGAAATGTGGGCTGTGTCAAACCCCTTATTGTAATCACAAATGGAATAGCTTCTATAGCTATGAGGGAGAAATGAAAGCAGATGACTGCACAGAAAAGACTCTTTATGGAGTGCTCAGGCACTAAGAACTGCTCAGCCAACAGTCCTTTTCAGATTGAGTGCTATTTCCAAGTGCTTTATATTTTGCTCTCAGAGACTCAGACGATCAAAGCCTGGAGTTAAGATGGTAGTTCCACATCAGGCAAGTAGCTAAAGGTAGTTTTCAATCCCTATATTAGCAACATTCTTTTTCAAATGTATTCACCATCTAGTTTACCAAATATTCACCACAAACACCTCCAAGTTATCAATAGGGAGGAGAATGCTTTGATACGAAGTATTTCCTGTTGCCTTTGAGAATTTCACAGTGCTATGGTACCTTACCAATTCTGGTGTAAAGAGGGACAGCTCCCAAAAAAAGACAAAGTCAGCAATTAGCTTGGGCAACAGACGTTGAAAAGTATAAATTTCCTATAAAATTAGGAGTAATGCCGTCACTGCGGAGGAGGGGTGAAACTGCCTGGAGCAGACATCTCCACAGCCTCCTCAACTGCTCCCCAGTCTCTGGTCTGCATTTCCCCCTGCTTCCTCACCCTCCCTTCCCCATCCTCTGTCTCTTCAGAAGCTGCCTGTCCTCCCAGGGGGCAAATCCTTCTATGGCCAACGCTGCCCAGAAGACCAGAGCAGGTTCTTGGAGTGACAGGCGAGAACCACCACACTGAGCTGAGTGGAAATCTGCTGATACAAAAGCAGCCTTCAGTGATGCCACACAGCATGCCACTGTAACCCCAGCAATTACTGAGCTGGCAAATTTCTTTTCCAGACAATCTAGCTCAAAAATGGCAAACAGACTCTCTTTCTGTGTTGTTTACCTGCTAGGAAGCATGGAATAAATGAAGCATGCACGTGCATGTGCACAACTTTTGTATATTGGGGAAGTTACCTGTCCTTCACTTTCTCATTTATTAAACTCTTACTTTGACAGGTTCTTGCACACATGCTTGGACAATTTTTAGAAGTATCATCAATCTACCTGCAGTTGAGTTGCTCTCTCGCCCCCCTGTTCAGACTTTGACTGAACAGTTTCTTTTAATAAATGAGTGATGTGGCTGGGTGTTATCAACCTACTGTAACATTTAATAGATATTCATAACATATATTAATCATGAGCAAGTTTACAAAGGATTCAATCCTACAAGGTGGGGAGAACACTTGATTCTCCTTGAAGTCAGTGAAAGCAGAAAGGGTGAGATTTTTGTCCTTCCAGGTTCTGCATTACAAATGCCTTCTGGACATTAAAAATGTGAGCACAGTTTTCTGAAGCAATGCATATGCCATATAGTCAGTTTGTTTTACCAGTACCCTGTTCTTTGTGGACAGAAAGATCTATTTTTATTTTAAAAGTTGTACTACAAACAAAAGCCTTCCATCAAATTTATCCCAGGTACAGAAGCCTGCCCTTTAGCAGAACTTTCTGCATTTTCTCTGGCTGCTTTGAATCGCAGCAATACTGCTTGGCCGGTAAAAAATGGCAATATTCACGTTCCTTTACACATGCAGAACTCAGAAAAACTTCATGAATTAAAAACCAACCAAGTATATATGAACAATAACACAGTTTCCTGAAATTTAGCAACATATTAAAGTGAAATAGAGAATTAAAATTAAGATTAATGAAAGACAACTAGAATGAATTTCACTCTGTTTTATTTCAAATGCATGTGGGATCTTGTTCATCATTTATATGAACTTACAAAATCTAGTCTCTTTACTGTTATTTCTTCCCTGTATCCCAATATTTTAAGAATAAGGTTCCAATTCCTAACATGAAATAGAAGGGAAAGCATATAAAAATGTTTAAGTCTCATAAAATACTGTTTGCTGAGATTTTTTTTTGCAACAGGAAGATGGCATAGCTGCAACACATGTAACTGTTCATTAAATATCCACCAATTTGTCTGGTTTGTTTACAGACATATTCATGCCCCGATGGCTGTTCAGCCACTTCTTGACATCATATTGTGATGTTAGATATTTCACAAAATATTACAAAAGATGCCACCCAAATTCTGTATACCACAGGAGATGATGTTCTTTTCCCCCAAATGGTATCTCAGTTTTGTAGTTCATTTTCATCTTGAAAAAAGTGATTTTCAGTACTACCTGCAGACTGGCAGCTTGGGCGTGGTAATCTGCTTCTTCTCTTTCAAACTGAAGAGGTTACAGGTAAGGTCTTAAATCTCCAGAGATTGTATTGAACAACAAGCCTTTTGTCTGAGAGGAAATCTTGACTAGTGAGCATCTTCATCATAAGCAGTACTGAGATACATATGTCTGGATGTCAGAAAATCTAAATGATTTTCCTGATGCTTCATTCTTCTGAACATTTCTGAAAGAATTAAAGCATGTTAAGAGTTATATACTTTCTCTCACATCACCAGAGTTAGTGAAAATTCACTGGAAAGCAATTGTCATGGTTTAGGAATGGCTCTCCCCAGTTTAGTGCCTTCTACCCCCAAACGAAGCCTTCTGAAACCAGACGCCACTTGCTTGCTCCCCACCCCATGCACTCTCCCTTCCCATTCTGGGGATGGAGTTGAGAACTGGAGGCATAAAAAGGTGAAATTTACAGCTTGAGATAAGAATAATTTACTGGAAACAGCAACGAGATAAGATAAGGAACAGTAACAGCAACAATATTAATAACAAAGGCATAAGACAAAGAAACAATTTTCACAGAAAAGCGGCTACAAAATACCAACCTTCCCCTCCAAAATGGGAGGGCCTTACTACTTCTGCCCCTTGCAAGTGTAAGATATTATCAAATATGATTATGCCCTTTCCCAGCTACTACTAAAATATTAACCCTATCCTGACCAAAAGTAGTTCTCCAATACAGCTGTTTCCTTTTCCAGGCAACAGAAGATTGAACCTAAAACTAGATACAAGCCTAGGAATGGAATACTTAGGCAGCTGAAGGAGGTAACACAATGGCCCCTGACCAGTGTGACTAATTATATTCCATAGTATTTTATTTTTGCTTCTTCCATATTTATATTTTGGGCTCATTTTTTTGCCATGTTCTATGTTCTAACTGTTTTGCCTCCATAGCCCATGATGAAATGTCCAATTAGATGATACTGTAAACTTGTAGAATATTTAACAGCCATGAAAAAGCTTTTCTTCACCCTCTTCTGGCTTCTATATCCTTGTCTCCTTTAACTTATTCTAGGTTATTTTAGGGGTTCTTTACCTTTGGACATGCTTTCAAATCTCATTATGCAAATCCAGTACATGACACATAAGCAAAAAAAATATATTCAAATTATTAAATGAGAAACCTGAATTCTTTTCAAGGAGTTAGATACCCAGTAACAGAAATTAGAACTGTTAACTGAGAATCAATTTTCCAGTTGTCAGTTTAACAAACAACAATGAAAGTTTTTTAATCAATTCAGTTGGCTACCTGATGTTTCCTTCAACAGGAGGCATTCTTCCCATGACATATTCTTGGGAGAAGACATGACAAAACCCCTATACGTGAGCAGAATGCCTGTAAGAGGAGACATCCTGCTAGCAACAGCCCCTGAAGATCCCAGCTCTGATGCCCTGCAAAGGGGCCAAGCAGGAAGTAGAAGGTATCCCATGCTGAGTGAGAAGAGGAAATAGGGGAGCTATGGTCACAGTGAGCAGAAAAAAGTAGATGGTGCCAGTAGGCTGTAGGATTGTTGATTTTGGTTTGTAATTACAACTGGCAATCATTTTGAACCACTTGCTTTTTTAAATTATTCAGCTTTGATTGCAGTTACCAGCCAAAATCAACAACCCTAGTAACAGAGCTCAGAGTCTTCAGATGAAACAGTCAAACTCCCAAGTGTTTGGAACCAGACATTACAACCCTGAAATTTAACAGGAAAACTTATTAACAAGAAAGGTTTTTGGATCATAAGCTGTATGCCAATGTATTCATAGCCTAGAAACATGAGAGTAAGAAGGTTACAGTGAGGACAGTTGAAATTTTCTTTTGGAAGCTGAATTACAGTCAGAAAAGGCAACACTTACTAAAGTGCAAACCATTTCATGCACCGTTTTGCTGTAGAGACTAGTTTAAGGCAAATGATCTCAAGATGAACCAAAGTCTGAGGTTTTCCAAAGCAGTGAAAATTTTTTAAAGTATCATGTCTGACTTCTAACACATTGGGAATAGTGCCATGTATATAATAAAACTCATCAAATTTCTTAAGCATTTGCAAGCAGGGCAGAAGTATCTTGAAATCTCCTCACTAGGCTCATCCAGCACCACAGGCTCACACAGGATGCAAAAAGTCCATTTTGAGCATGATCATTAAGCATGATTTCCACTGATGTGACCATGAGCACGTAAGTGGAAATCAAGTCAAAGTAATGTCTTTTTTCTGCTAAATAACATATCTTTAACGTCCCATTGCTCTTGAGAAGGAAGGAATCTCATCTTGAATGGAAAACAAAAACAGTCAGCAAAAAAAGTTACAGAAAATCATACTGAAATTACTTCAAGATTACATCTAATCCTTCTCCTCACTGAACTATACCCAAGCCGTGCCTGACAGACAAGTTCCTCAGGTGGAGATTCCACAACCTTTCACAGTTTGTGCTAAAGTTTTCCTAGGTTTGTTCTCATTATATTATTCCTAACTTTCAGCAGGAATCCTCATTACACTAGTTAAAGGCTCTCATTTCTAATTCTACCAACAGAATGAGAAAATAACAGTTCCCCATCCTCATTTAAGTTGTGCAAAGACTGTTATGTTTCCCACTAATGTTTTTCTTTCTTTACTAAACCATCCCAATTACTTAAGCCTTTCTTCATAAATCACATTTTCTGCTCCTACAATTGTTGTTTTCAACAATCTCTCCAGTTGAGCCAGGTATTTGTCAAAAGTTAGTACTCAAAACTGGACATAATACTCCAAATGAGCCTTTACCAAAACTTAATAGACCAGGAGATGATTTCACATACCCTACAGGTAATACTCCTGTGTAACTATCCTATTAACTCAAAACAAAATTACTTTTTCTTATCCTGTTCAGTAGGTGATTCACTGTGACAGGAGATTCAGCCTAACCTCTTATTCTCCAGTGAGGAGGATACACAATTACCCAGCCTCTTACTCTCTCTCTCTGTGGATGTAAGAAGATTATTCCTGTCCAAGCCTAATATCTTGAAATTCTTCTTGTTGAACTGCTGCCTTAGACTGCATCTTTAACATGTCAAACTATTTCTGAAAACTAATCCTGTCCTACAGTATGCTCCTTTAATGTTGGTACCATATGAAAGTTCACAAAAAATACTGGAAAACGATAGTGAGCTTTTGATAAATTTTAAATGCAGTTTTCCAAACAGAGTCCAACTGTTCTTATTAAAATTAAATCTATAGAGTGCTTTCTTAGCTTGTTTATAAAATGTCATGAGAGATAAAATCAGAACTTATCAGCAGAAAGCAGCATGTCATAGCCTGTTTCTTTCCTATCTATAAGGGTAGTTATTATTTGGTTCCAGAAAGAAATCAGATGACTGACAAAATTTCTTTTTGGCAAATCCATAATGGATGTTAATTCATTTCCTCACCATCCTCCAGATCTTTAAATATACTTTGAATATTTGTTCCAATATTATTCCAGAACTAAAGCCTAGCAGACCACCCTATGATTTTTAGTTCCTCGTGTCACCTTTTTTCAAAGGCAGACATTGTGATTTCTCTTTTCCAGTCCTCTGGAAGCCTGTGTATCTTCCAAGAATTATCAAAGATAGTCACTAGTAGATCTATGGTTGTTTCTGCAAGGTGTCACATCACAGGGAATTTCCTGAGACATGAAATCTGTTTTCTTCCTGAGAATACCTCAGAGCTAAATTTTCTCTAAATGGCCTATCTCCTACCTTATTATTTTCTTCTGAGGTTAACTTTTTTAAATTTATGAGTACAACTGGCCACTTTAGAGAAGACTGACACACAAAAAAACCCCAGAACACTAAATTTGTCAACCATCTCAACCTTGACTTTTGTAGTCTTATTTTATTATCCTTTTTAATACTGAATCCAGTTTACTCCTTGGTCTTTTTCTTGCTTCTAACATATTTGTGGAAAAGTTTTCTTGCTGGCTTTTCTGTCCCTTGCCACTTGAGCATGGTGACTGTAGAGAATGTGGTAACTGAGGCAAATTATTCAATTAATTCAAATTAATGAATTAATTAATTAAAACAGCTGGTGTAAGAAGTACAAGGTACATCACAGTACTTTCTGGTCAGCTGGAGTGAGTAGCTGCACAGCAGTCTGACTTGCAGCAGCCACTGGCATTTAGGGGGTGTAGTGGAGCTCGTGGCTGTAAATGTTCACAAGTGGAATGAGAGCTGGGATCATGTCACATGCCAAGAAGAGCCACCATCAAAGTCATCAGAAGAGCAGACAGTGCTCTAATGTATGTCACAGCATCATCTCCCTTCTTCTCCTCGTTGTGCACATTGGAGGTCAAATGTGAGACTGAAAAGAGGGATAACGATGCATTCAGTGGACTCACTGCACCTTGAGAGGCATCCCACCCTGTCTGCCTGCCTGCAGCTGCCCTTGCTGCAAACGCTGATGGCTACCGGCTCTGTCAGCTTGCTTCTGCCCAAAGCCCCAGGCAGGCCCAAAGCTGGACCAAATGGCTCCATTCCTCTCTATTTTCTTCTCAGTTCCTCAGTAGGTAAATAGTGAAATCTCTCTCTCCACCATGCCTCCCCCTTTCTCTGGGACATGCAATTGGAGCTGTGTCAGGGCAGCCAGTCTTTTCTTTGCTCTGATTGAATAATGAAAGGATGGGAAACAAAGACTAGCAACTTTTGAGATTAATCCCCCTTCTGTTCTCAGCTGTCAGACTTACTTATTTTTTCCTTTTTTCAGCTAAATCAGGTCATTATACTACAAATCTTTACTCTGAATGAAAGATTAAACTCAGGTATTTTATTTTCATCAAGGCATAATATTCAGCACAGAATAATTGGCTAGAGTTTCATCTGGATATTTGTGTGGGGCCTCCTATCAAATTCCACTAAAACCTTACTGACTCTTTCCATTTTTTTGAATTCCATAGGATCTTACTGTAGCAGACTCCTGGCAAATGGAATCTTTCACTCAATTATACCTATCTCTACATCTGAGATGTCATGTTTTCATGAAGCCTCTTTAAACAATCAAGAGAATTAAGAGGTCTTCAGGGTTACCTTGTAATAAAAACAGTAATAGAAAAGAAAAAATCCATAACCTAAGTGTTTGTCCTTGACATAGCATTATTTTTTTCTACCATGAGAAGGAAAAAAAGAGGAAGGGAAAAGAAGAAGCAGTAAATAAGAAAAGGCTTTCAGACCACATTTAACTGCTTTGAAGCCAACAATAAACTTACCACAGTTAAACCAGAAGACCAACAAGGCATAAGGTCATCATAACCAAGGCTCATTGAGCCAGTGTATTTGGATAGACGCCATTTCCACTTTGTCAGTACAAAGAGTGCTATATTGCACAGACAGAGCAGAGCTCATGCTGACACAAAATTAAAACCAAAATCCTCCAGTCTATTATGGTGATCTCCTGAGAAGCAGGCAGGTTTGTTATACATTAGTAAACTCTCTGGTGTGACTATTGGATCTACCTTGATGTTTCTTACTTTACTGATTACTTTATTGACAGTGACTTTTTTTAAAAGACATTATCACAGAGGGAATGTATTTTCTCAACTGAGAAAAACTGGCTTTATGCCACTTCTGCTCTACCCAAAATCGACCCAACAGTAGGTTTGGGATTTAATTTAAACAGAGAGAGACAAAGCATGACAAAAACACAGGGCATAACAACCCTATATGGGCCTCTGTTTACACACAAATCTTTGCTGCTGCAACAAATCAGAATATTTCTAGACCTAGTGTTTCTGTTCATGTTTTGCTTTGTTTTCTCTTAAAATACATTATCAATTTAGAAGTAAAATCCTACTATAAAACTCTCCTTCAAAGCAAATAAAAGGGAATGGGACTGACTGATATTTGGAGCCCTTGAAAATTTATGCCTTATATTAATGCTTAAAAATATTTATGAAGCATTTCAGGTTATTTCTCCCAGATGTATCAGATTTTCATTATATAAAGGTCATGGAAAGAGTTAATATCAGAATAGATCCTGCACAGGCTATTTTGTTGATTCCTTTGTTCTCTTATGAATGCGTAGCATTTCAGACACATTTTTAGTATATGCAGTGCAAAAGTAAGTTTAGTCCTTGTGCTCTATGATACAGACAGTCCATTGACTTTGGGCAGGAGAATTCTAATGAGAATTGCCAGAAATACTGCTTGGATCAGCAGTGGCACTAACAAGTTTGAAAGGTACAAGGCAAGCAGTGTCCTCTGAATGTGGAAATCTATAACTCACCTCTTCTTCAGGTTACTCATGTCTTGTCTGATTAATATCCTTCTGAGTTTTTTTTTCCAGTTTTCTCCTTTGCTTAAGCTTAGAGTTTCTCTTGCACGTACCGCTGCTGGTAAACAAAATATTCCATCTTGAAAAACATACAAATAGGAAACAGAACAAGTATAACATCCCGGTGACAGCAATGGCAAAGTGTTGCTCAAAGGATGATGGTGGCAGGGGCTGGAGATTCCACCACAGCACTTCAAAGTCACTGCTCAGGTAGGACCAGGGAAAGCCTTCTACACAGACTACCAGCATGCATGATCCTGAAAAGCCAAAACAGCATTTACATCTAAAGTAAGGAGGGCCTTCATCACCAGTGAGTGAGAGAACCCCAGGGAGGAATAAGTGAGGAAACCAGGATGGGGTCCTGAACAGCCTGGTCAAGCGGCAGGTGTCAGTGCCCATGGCAGGGGGTTTGGAAGTAGATGATCTCTAAGGTCCATTTCAACCCAAACTATTCTATGATTATGTATCACTCTCAGGGGGCTCAAAGCCACCCAAGCTATCCTGAACCCGAATAAGCACTCTTCGGTTAGAGGAAGAGCATGTTGCCCTGTTTTCATCCCATAGACATGTCTAGGGACAGTCCTGACACATTTCAGTACAATTGCAGTTTCAAACGTACCCTGGAGAGCACTAGATTGCAGTGATATTAACAAACAGCCCAGCAAGATCTGAAATCCTTTAGGCACTTGTGAAATTTGCAGACCTAACAAACTCTCTTTTCTTTGAACATCTCAGGCAGGCAAGCAAACACTCTGCCACCATCAGAAATGCCAAATCAAATTAGAACACTACTGAAAACTTCATAAAAGTCAGTGAAGAAATCCTTCTTCTGTTTATTATTAATGGTTGCAAGATAACCTTTATTTATAGCGCCTTAGGGACTTATCCAACAGGATGTAGTGACACTGATGAGAAGGATTATTTATTGTTTATACAGTTGCTTAAAGATGAAGGCACTGCATAAATACTCTGAAAGTATAATTCCATGAAAAAGCTCTTCATAATGCATCAAAATACTTCCTGCATCAAAGTTATTCTGGACTCACTCATTGCATCACAAGCTACATTTGCAATGCTCAGAAGGCCTGACTGTATCCTTTATCTCACAGTATCTGATATGCAGTCAATGTAAAAAAAATGATAGTTTCTATCTGGTATTCATGTAGTACCAATAATCTGCAAGGCATATTGACATCTTTTGAAAAACCAAGGAAGCTGAGGGCTTGACAGAATTTTTTTTAAAAAGTTTCAAAAATTACATTAATAGACTGCAGAACTTGCATTCAGAAGTGATAAAACGGTATGATAAGGACTACAGGAGCAACAAAAACCTCCCCATTTTGTGTAAGCATATATACCATGTTATTACTAGGTTGTGTATGAGCTCAGAAGTATCTCAAGTAATAGAAGATACACTTGTGTCCATAATTTAAAAAACAAATGTAAAAAGAAACTTTTTGCACCCAAGATGCAGGTCAGACAATGCAGAGCACAGTGCAAAACCTGTGGTTATGGCCTTCAACTCTTACTCATTCAGTATTGTCACTGGTACCCCAAGCAAATACATTGATCACAGGACAGTTTCCACCATTTCTGTTCTCACTTTACACCAAGACCACCAACAACAGTGATTTAGTAATCAGTTAGATCTGTGAACTATTCATATGACCTGTAACAGAGCAAGTCACACCAGAAACCACTCACACAGGAAGGACCTGCTGTTTGCCCCACAAACCCTTTTGTTTTGTGTTCTGTGCATTAGGCTTCTAGGAAAATTTTGCTTATTCAATTATTTTATGCTACTGTATCTGATTTTTTATATTTGTTTGAAGCCTGTTATACCAAACACAACTGAAATCATTCTCCATCATGCTTCTTTTTTCTCTAAGCTCCAGGTCCCAGGGTCTAAATTTCCCCAGAGGTAATATGCAGCCTAAGCTAGTTTTCAATTAATTAATAACCTCTAACCAATAGAGCATCTCTAGGGGTTGATTTTAAACACATATCACTGGGTGAAACAAATCTGCCTCGGGAGGCACCCATTCATCTGTGTCCACTGCAGAGTCAGCCGCTCAGACCAGGCGCCTGACTTCTGATGTCCATCATCAGGAAAGCTGAGTGCCACCATCTCTGGGGTCAGCTGAGCAAAGCTACAGCACTACTTAGCCCATAACCTACTCCTGTTTCAGAAAATAAAAGTTTGGGGAGCTGAAATGCTGTCTTTCTGAAGCCAGTAAATTAATCATAGAAGCATAGAATGTTTAGGGGTTGCAATGGACCTTAAAGATCATCTAGTCCCAACCCCACCGCCACGTGCAGGGACACCTCTCACTTGACCAGGTTCCTCAAGGCTTTATCCAGCCTGGCTTTGAACATCACCAGGGTTGGGACATCTACAACCTCCCTGGGTTCAGGGAGGTTTAGACCTGTTCCATTGTCTAACCATACCTCACAGTGAAACACATACATCTTTTTTTTAAATGGAGGATGGGGAGGAAAAATGTCTTATCTTGTGGGAGACATGGGAACAGAACAAAAAGCCTTTTTGGCTTTTCCTGCAGAAAGCAATCCTTAGTGATATACCTCCTCAAAATTTTTTTGTATGCCGAGAAAGATTTTCTGTTAAACTTTTCTGGGTAAATCCATCTGGGGTGTATTAAGACAAATCTAGTTATATTGATCTATTACTTCTGTCTGAACTCTTCATTTTCTTCAATTTAAAAACAACATAAGGGAGTAGGAAAATCTTTAAGCAATGAGACATGACATACTATACCAGGCTGTACTGTTGATTAATGTGTATCCCAGGTGGATGGGGAGTAAGATAAGTGCCTACACCATATGTGGTGAGTGCATTAATCAATATTAACGTGTATTAACAGGTACAGAGAGAGGGTACTGAAGAAGAGCAGATTTTGGAGCACAATCCTGCTGTGATGGCAATGGGGGATTGAATCTTGTTGACACAAGGAGTCAGCCCAACCTCTGAGGCTGTGACCTTAGAAAAGCACGTGCATTTGATGGACTCCACGCCACAGGATGCTGCAGAAGCTAAAAGCTTACATGGATCCAAGGAGAGGCAGGGCAAGTTCACAGATCAGAAACATTTTCAGGCTGTAAATTCAAAGAAACATCTCCAAGTCAGGAAGTCTCTGAGCTGCAAATGATTTGAAGCAGGGAGACTGCCAAAGGAAGTATCACATATTGCACATCCTGTTTTTATCCTCTTTCCTAGAGACCTCCTTTTGATGGCCATCAGTAACAGGGCAGAGACCTGGAGAGCTCTCCCCATTCAGTGCTCGTATAGTCTGGAGGCTTATGTCCTACATTTACAGCGTGCAGCTAGTCCCCATTAAGTCTGTGCAAGCTGTTCCACATTCAAAGTGGAGCAATATATGCAGCTGCATGCATATCTCAATGGATTCACTGAACAGCATCGAGTCTTTTAGGTAACTGCCTTGCTGCAAACACTGGCAGGAATTCGGCACGATCTTGTACCACAGACCTGCCACCACCAAATGTACTGCCAGTGACGTAGCAGCTCCCTTTTCAAAGCTCTGGCAAGCTATGGAGCCTTGAGAGTTACTGCCTACCTAGGTAGGTAGAAAACCAGCCAAGAGACACAAGTCAGTGCAGGATGGGGCACTTCAAGAGCCCCACAGCACCACTGCTCCTCCACAGGAAAGGACTGGGGTCTTCAGGAATAAGGCAGCAGCTCTTGCTCTCCACTGAGTTCAGAAACATACCCATTTCCTACCCCGACAGATAGAGACCTTGTAACACAACTGCCGTGTTAGGGAAACCAAAGAAACAACAATAACTTATTGCTTATTGGAGCATATTAACATGCCTCACAGCAGTCTCATTATGACTGTTAAACTTTTACCCAAGAAACTGAAATAAATGTCTCTTTTATTTATGGCCTCCTCTCTAGACTCTCTGCTACTTCCAGCTCCTCCCACTAGCACAGGAGCCAGAGTGGTTCAACAGCCCAAGAGCCAAATGATGCTGTCAACTCCCTACTTTCAAATTAAATTAAGCTTCTCTAATGCTTCTAATTTAATCTATTAATGCACAAAACAAAGGGAAAGATTTTGGGTTGTCTTTTGTCTGATTCATGTGGCCCTGTGTTTCAAAACCTTTTTTGAGGCTGAAGTGGCTTTTAAATTATAATTTTGACTGATAAGTTAACTAACATATTTGAATGCTGACCATTTTCCAGCACTATAATTTTGAATTTAAAGAGCCTTTTATTTTAAAGGTGAAGAATTCTAAAAACTGGAGGTGACAGTAAAACAACTCAGCTATGTTTCATTTTTTGTCTCCATTCTAGGCAACATGAGGGAGCATCTGTAGCTTACATACAGCTATTAGGATCTGGCCCTGTGTTGATCAATAAAGACCTCACGACTTTACACTTCAGTTCCAAGCCTTAACTACTCAGCAGATAGCCTGTAATTTCAGCAAGGGAAGAGAGCGCCTGCAGGTGTTGAATTAATGCACCATGAAAGCAGAACTCTGCTGTGTTGCAATGGAGTTAAAATCAGGCCTCTCTGCTATTGCTGGCAGTATTCAGCTCCCAGTATATTTCTGACTTTGGATACATAGGCTACCCGGTAATTTTGTCACATCTTGAAAATAGAGCAGAGAGAAAAATCCATTTAGAGTCTTACAGCCATAGGTCATATTTACCATTTACTAACAGACTATTGTGTTGTGAAAGGAGTCTGCTTCTCCAGTCCCCCCACAGAAAGTTTCTTTTGCCTCACTAACACTCTTAGAAAGGAATTCAATAACAACAAAAGTCACTGATTTCTTAGGAAAAATAATGTAAATTGTGATGTTAACAAAAAAATATCCTCAATAAAAGTCAAACTTTGGGGAAAAATGTATTTTGAAAGAAAAAAGTTTTGGGGTTTTTATTTTAAAATCACAGCTGAAACATTGTACTGAGTAAACTCAACTCCACTGATCCCGCTGACTTTGGGCGAGAAAATTGAAATAGGCAGTGAAGAAAAGCCATCATCAATGCAGCTGTTTTTCAGGCAGACATCTGCTCAGCTATGCCTCTGTGGGTCACATCTAGTTGCCATTCCATATGTGTGACATTTCTGAGGCCAGATTGTGGCTTCATCTCCCAGTACCTCAGTAAAGCTGAGAAAATTTAGATGTCTTACTAAGGCCATGTTGACACCTGTCTCTGCTCCTAACCTGTACCACCGAGTCACCCCACAGGGAGAAAGGGGAAAACCTTCTGTACTGAGGTGGAGATGAAGATGTCTGCTCAGTATTTTGAGGACAGCTGCTCTGTTCCCTGGAGCAAGTTTGTAAGTCCTGACTAGAGCTAGTCATCAAGGTGAGGCGATGTAGGCAGCTGCCTCAGGCAGCAAGCTGCCAGGTGGATATCAGCCTTTGCTGTGACTACAGCTGGAAACAGGAAGGGTAGCAGCAACTTCTGGGTGCGAGAATGAGGGGCCTTATTCAAGAAACAACTACCATTCCTCTCTTCTTCTCAGCAATGTTAAATCAGGCTCCCCAAGGCTCTCCCTCAATTTTCTCCACCTTAATTTTACCTCTCTCCTTGCAAAGAAATCTCAGACACAGAGAGACTCTCCCCAGGTAACTGCTACAGGTTCTGGTTTCCCAGTGAGTGATACAGCTTATGCTACCTGTGACCTTCTACAAAGCCAGGCCAGGCCAAATGTTCTAATTAACAAACCTACTTGTTGTGTCAGGCCCCAAACATTCACTGGAGTTCACAGCCTTCTAAAGTCAGAACAGTGCAGGTTGGAAAGGATGCCCAGAGGTCCCCTTGTCCAACATCCCACTTGAAGCAGGGCCACCACAAGATAGCTTTGCCCAGCTAAGGCAAATATCCAGCAGTAAAGATCACACAATCTTTCTAAGCAACCTTCTCCAGTGTGGCACTTACAGAAAAAGCTTCTTCCTAAAGACAAACCCAAATGCAGTCTCTCACTGCTGCCCCTGGTTGTATGACCTGCCACCACTGTGAAGCGCAGCAGTTGTATCATTTTTGTGACTGGTCTCCAACCAGTCTACCTTGTTCCAGGTGCAATGTCACAAGCGTGGACTGGGGAAGAGTTATTTTCCCTAGCCTACCTGCCACACTCCTCCTAACATACTCTGCATGATGTGCCTCCCTTTCAATGAGGCTGCACTGTCACCTCCTATTCATTTTGCATCCACCTGGTCCTTTTCAGCAGAGTTACCATTTGAACAGTCAGCTCTCAGTATTATTGGTGAGTTTATTCGAAGTGGAGGAGCAGATCAGGAATAAAAAAATTCAAAACACATTCATAGGAGTTCAAAAATAACATGTTCAGTTCCCATTATCCCTTGTTCCCCCTTCTGTACTCACACTGCCCACACTAGGCTCTGCCCCATGTTATTATTAAATTCATCTGTTGGAACTCTCAGTTCCAAAGCATTCACAGATGCTTTTAAAAACAGGCCTAAAATCACGATGTTCCCAAATGTAAATGGAACAACTACTATTGGCTTGATCATTATTCATACATGTTCATATAGCCAGAGTGTTTTAGGATAAGAACATATATGCAGGGCAGGGGAGAGAGTCCCCCATATATTTCCCTGCTGCGTCCACACAAGCAAGAAGTGGAGCCCAATAAAGAGGAATTTTTTTTGTATGAAACAGTGTTGAAGACCCACTTTACACTTTATTAGAACTTCAGGGCATTTTATTTTTTATTAGCTCCAGTTTATTCCTGTGGATTTTATCAGCCATGAACAAAGTGAATCTGGTGCAAACTGAAACTGCATCTTTCATTTTACTTTCATGTACTCCAAGACCTATCTACAATGTGAACCAACTATTGTAAACTGTAAAGATTATGATTTGTGCTCCAGAGGTATTCTCCTGATTTGAACTAAAATGTTAATGCAGTGGAACCCGAGTTTCTTCTTTGTGCACTCCCTGACCTTACTCCTTGTCTCTCAATAGCAAGAAAAATGAAATAATTTAGTTTGGAAAATATCTTAAGATCGTTGAATCCAACCTTTAACCCAGCGCTACGAAGTCTACCACTAAACTATGTCCCTAAGTGCCCCATCTACATATCTTTTAAATACTTCCAGGGATGGTGACTTCACCACAGGTCAGCCTCTTAAGGGAAAGGAGAAAGGCAGGATCTGCATGAAAAATACTTCTGATAGAACACAGGCATTCTGACAGAAAATAATATCTCATTTCCATCAACATGTGTTTCATTTTACTTCCCCAGCTTTAGCTTGGTTTGTGCTCAATTACTCATTTTGCAACCTGCAAACAGAAACAAAACAGATAAGAATGTTAAACATAATTATATAAAATGCCTTACTCTGAGGCCCTGAGTATCACTGTGATTACAAGCAAATTTCAGATGTTCAATACCATTTTCTTATCTCATACCTCCAGTTCAAGAACCATTATTGTTTCCTTCTCTGCCTCATATCCCTCATTGCCCCTTTTTTTGCAGCATGTACTGGTGCAAACTTACATCCTTCCTGAAGCATTTGAAAGTTCCTCAGTTTATTTACATTAATACTTTCCACTACACAATATGAGGTTTTAGCTATTCCTTGGACACTAATTTAGTTTAATATGGTAGTTAGAACCCTCTGACATTGTTAATGATCTGATACTTTACAAGACAAGAGACATTTTAAATCAAATTGATTGTATTAATAGTTTTATTGAGCAATATTAACAGAAGTGTGTTGTTCCACAGTGTCCTCAAGCAAAGCCTTTATTGGCACAGTAATGGTGACAGAATGTCCAAAGCCATAGTAAGAGACATTTTTTATTTCTATAAAAAACAATTATGGATAGCCTAAAATTCTACATTAGAAACTGATAACCATCCCACTCTGAAAGCCCTGACTTCTGTGGGAATGTATGGATAACTGTTGCATGCAAATCACCCTACTTAATTGACAGATGCTCTGTGTTTCCTACTGCCCATGCCAGAGAAGAGGAATATCTGGTGGAAATGAGGTGAATTAATTTGCTTCTGAGGTACTGAAGTATCTGGGAGCCCATTTGATATTAGGAAGAGGGGAAGGTAGCCAGCATCTTGAAAAAAAACACTTTTTCCTAAGCAATGGGATATTAGAGCATTTCAAGTCTATGTGATGAGTGCTGAAGAAAACCTTGTGAGGGAGGCAAGAGGAAAGGGAGTAGGGAAGAGCAGGTATTCCATACCTGAGTGAGTCAAAATAGGCCATTTTCATAGTCACGATTTAAAGCTGTTGAGAAGAAACTCACACCTTACTTTCTATCTCATTCTACTGGGACTAAAAGGACTTATTCAAGCCAAAGGTTTTCTCAGCTAGAGGAATACTGTACTGGCCCTCAGGCATATGATCAAAGGATCAGTTTCTCACACAGATCACAGGCCAAATTAAAAAATAAACTTTTCCTCTCACAATGGCCATGTCATTTAAGTAAACTGAATGGCAAGTAACACTGAAAAATTGTAGAATTTTCAATTTTAAAATTTTGTCTATGTCAGATTGCCACGTGATCCAACCCATGTTTCCAACTCATACATACAGACACCCTCTCTGAAGCTGCATATCTGTATAAACAGCCATGGTCAATCAGCTAATGCCATGTAACTTGCAGCAGGTGCAATAGAGTTATCTGGCATAGTTTAAGTTATATTGATCAAGAAAGAGTATCTTCTGCTACATTACTTTAAGCATCCGAACAACTGCAAGCAGAAGAGAGTACAGTTCAACAAAATCTTTCATCTCCAATGCCCTTAGCATTGGGTGTATTTGCCTAACGGAACACATCCGGGGAAGGAACCTGGGGTCATGTATGATGTAATAAAATAATTAATTCAGCCTGCAAAGTGCTGTGTCAGACCACCAGTCAGAGGGCTCTACCTCAGGTGCTGTGACTGTTTTTCTCTGCTGATGGCATTAGTTTATCTCTACTGATAGCAAACTGAATTGCAAATCACTGCCTCAGTGTTAGACACCATAGCAGCCACAAGTCTTACACTAGGCAAATATACCAAGCAGTTTGATTACCACAGAATCATAGAATGGCTTGGGTTGGAAGGGACCTTAAACTTCACCTATGTCCAATCTCCTTGCCATGGGCAGGGACACTTTCTACTGGACCAGGCTGCATCCAAGCTGGCCTTGAATGTTTTAGAAATGAGGCATCCACAAATCTGGGCAACCTGTTCCTGTGCCTCACCATCCTCACAAAAAAGAACTTCTTCCTAATATCTAATCCAAATTTACCCTACCACTCCAAAGAGATATTTTGGATGAACCTTGAACCTTGTAGCAGTGGTCAAAACTGCAGCTTTCAAGGGCTTGAAGTTTTTAACTTGTCTTCTTTTATAGTGTTTTCAAATAAAAGTGCCAGGCAGTCTGTGGGATGTGGCGAGCGTGCCCGTAACCCACCAAAGCAAAAGGCTGTGAGACATTGCCCTAGAGGAGTAAGACTCGATCAAATCATCTAAGCAGCCTTTAGTTACATAGAGTTTTGGCACCCTGCTAGATGAACAAATAGAAAAGGCAATAAAGACTATCCCAACCAAGAGGGTAAAGAAGCCTACATGGCAAACACTTCTGCCATATCTTCTGTGTTTTACTGCTTTCTCCCCAGGCACAAATGATTTCCTGTGCCTACAATTTTCAAGAGAGAGCTTTTGAAACTGTGTATGATGCAGCAAAGTTTGACAGCAATCCAGCAAGGTGGGCAGCTGAAAAAGGATGCTGCAGCAATCAGGGGAGAACTGCAGACAATTGTTCCACAGCCCAATTGTAAGCCTGCGCTTGTGAACTAAAGAATCTATCTCAGATAATTGACATTTATTTGATTGAAACAGCAGGGTGCCCTCCATCAGAATGGGAGGAGACCATATGGAACAACAGTATGAGTGGAGATAATGTTTGTCTGCTGAGTGTGTCAATGTGTTTAGAGATTATTCATTGGGCTCTAGGGATTCCAGTATGTTAATGTTTCAGCTAAATTAGAATCAGATTAATTGCTCTAATCTAATGGAAAGACAATGTTTATCAAATTATTGCTTCTTCACCACATGATATTGTGGTGTCATTACTCTTTGAATTAAAAAAAAAATAAAAAGGCTCTCTTGTATCACATCTGCTCATGAGCTCCTTAACTGTGTTGATTTCTGCACAAGAGAGTTAGTGCAGTTTATAACTCTATGAAGAAATTAATGAATTAGAGTGAAAGTTTTGTAGAAGACAAATTCTCCATACTGTGGGCAGACCTGAAGCTACATTAATTGGAATGACTTTGCCTTGTTTTGGACTTGGGCTTTTTTTGGAGGGACTTTATTTTCACTCAAATTTTGATACTTTTTTGCCTGTTTTAAATTTTACTTTAGTGGAATGAGCTTGGTTTTTTCACAGTAAGTAGCACTAAAACTGAAAAATATAATAAAAACATCAATGTTTTCCTCATTTTCTTTCATCTTCTTTACTTTTAATTGCGTCTGAAAATTGAAATAAAATTACTAAAAAACCTGAGTGTGCAGATAAGATACCTAAAATCATTCAGATATACTTGCCATTATTTAATGCTTAGGGTCATTTTAGATCACCTGTCAAATGCCAACCCAGAGGAGACACAGAGCTCTTCAGCTATTTTAAAATGCAATGGAAATCTGCAATTCTGGTAGCACTGCACTGCAAGTGCTGAGTACCTCAGAAAGTCAGGTACACATTTAATCTTTCCATAGCTTGAAAGGTGTAATAACCTCCAAAGACGTCTTTCAAAAGCTGATTCCAGGTTTTTCACCCTTGGCATTTTAGAATACTTTCAGTATATGTTATACATGCTAAAACACAACATTAAAACATTAGCCCTTTTAAAACTTTATCTAGTAAGCACAATCCTCAAAAGGGGTAGAAGCATGACCTCTTCTCAAAAGTGCTAATAAACCCACCAGGAATACCCAGGAATCCAAACTGACTTTCCACTGTGTTGCCCTGACTTGATGCTACTGAAAAGTGCTGGGACATTTTCACAGGACTTTGTGTATCAAATCAGAACAATAGAAGGGAGTCAGGCACTTTGTCTCAGCTTAATTTATAATGGTGACACTGTGTTTGTGAGGCATTCATGCTACGTGCTTAAGAGAGCACTGAACAAATATTTTCTAGGCTTCTATAGTAACTAATAGTTGTTCCTGCCTTAAAAGGGTCATATATCCTCTCAAGACATATTTCACTGAAATTCTATTTAATAAAAGTGAATGCCTTTGTTAGTCAAGTGTTCATAATGCCTGTTAAAACACGTAGTTTATAAAAGTGGGCCAAATGCAGCCACAAGAGTGATTGAACACTGAGCAGAAAGCACTGCTTACACATTCTGTCCCCAGTAGCTTTCTCTCACAGGTACAATTTGGCACAAAGATGCCAAGTTTTTAAGGCACAGACCTGTGCTGGCAGGATATTTGTTGTGCTAATATTTTAGGATTCAGTGTTTCCATAACCAATTTCCCTCCACATGTATTTTTCCCCAGACATATACAGCTAAGTTTTCTGGCACTTCTGAAGAGACAAACTCTCCTTCAGTCTTTCTTATTTCTGAGACATTAGAAGTTTATGGCAACTCTCCCACATAAAGCTTTGAGTTTTAAGCCTTGCTTTATAAAACATAGATTAAAGTTGAAGTGACATGTGCAATGTAAATTGGGCTGCATAAACCAGACACACTCTGAACCGTGATGATAAAGCCCTAGGCACTTGCTCTTTTCTGAGTTTCAATACAAAGCTGTTGTTAAACCCTTTTTGGCTACCCAGTTTTTTATCTATCTGTTTGAAACTAACGGACTATCTGCCCTCTTTCCCAGAGTCTTCCCACTGCTTCTGAAGTGAGTAAGGCTCCAGAAAGAGCCATGGTGGATGGCAGACAGACACTTCTCTGTCATCACTTGGTGCTTGGATCTAACTTCATACCTTTTGTTCCGAGAGCTCCAGCAATAGCTTCCCCGTTGTTTGCCCTGCCGCAGGAGCTGTGAACCGCTAGCCCAGCCACTCCCCACTGGGCTCCCGAGCTCTGTGCAGCACAAAGATCCACAGCCACATCGTGCTGGGCACAGAACACACTTCTCACAGATATATATAACTTGAGGATGATGCGACTTGCTGAGGAATACTGTGACTCACTGAATAACCCACATCATAAAAACACTATTCAGGAAAAATATTCTAGTTTAGTACGGATCTATAAGCTTCAAAATACAGATGGCTAATCTAAATGCTTAATTTAAATAAATGACTTATTCATGATCTTTAAATTATCCACTACCATTATTTGGAAATGATTTAAAGTAGCTGTAGTCCCACATGGGAGAAATGGTAACATGCTGTCGGGGAACCTTTGTTGGTAAAGTATACGGATTTATCTGTTTTGAAGCAAAAAAATGTTGTACACATAGGACACTCCATGTGGTAATGAATTAGAAGATTTGCAAAGTAGCAGCAGGGGATAGTGTTTCTGAAGAAAAGTCCTTTACTAGAATCTGCAGGGTACTTCAAAATTGCTATTATTACTATCTATTAAAAATCACAGTGTTAAAAATGCATAGAATGCTCTACAAAAAGATTAATGTTATGGTTTATTCCTTGCTCCAAAGAATTTAAAACACAGTTTTGCCTCTGGAGGCATTGCCATACTCACAGAAGCCTGAAGGACCCAACAAAGTCGACAGAAGTTGCAGCCGATGATAAAGAGCATGGCTGGGTATTGATTTTATATAGGCAAAACAAGAAAAAAAAATTAAGAAAAGCAAGATATTCAGATCTGAGAATTTTGACCCTGACTCCTCTTATAGTCTTGTTTAATTGCACTCTATGAAATCCTGGTCACATTGGGAGTCAATGTAAGTTTTATCATCTATTTAAGTGCAAATTCAATTGATTTCAAGGAAGTTTCCCCAGTTTAGTTAGTATGTGTATGTATATGTATACATAAGTTTGAAAGAAACTACATGAGTAAATTTTGGAAAACAGAACTGTTTGCTTTTTGATTTTGACAGTACAGCTCTCCTGCACCCAGTCTTTGTCCAAACTGTCATGCACTAAGAAATCACACAACAACTTATAACTCTTTGGTTTATATATCCAAGCAACAAGATAAGAGGAAGATTCCCAAATAATTAGTTTTGATTACAGTTGTCTTCCAAGTTGTCATTCATACACACATGCAAAATTCATAAAAATACATGGTGTCTTCTATAGAAAGTCAGAGGTAGCTTTAAACCCAGAAATGGTCGCAGTGAGAGGAGAATAAGGACTGCCACCCTACTTACTTTCCCATAGTATTTCTTTGTTGTTTTGGAGCTGTATCAGCAGAGCAGAAGCCTGTGCTGGCATGACTTGGCAAATATCTCACAACTCCACTATTCAACTATGGCATCTGCAGGGCCATCACAAACTGTTGCACCAATATGTATGATGATGTACATTTTCAGTTACATATAACTTTTTAATCTCTGCTATAGATATGTAAAGTACTAAAGGAGCAGGTTATATATATGCTACACAGGCAGCAGAGCAGTTTTGCAGCACAAGGGCAACTTTTCACTGTTCAATAACTCAATTTTTATCTAATTATTGCAAATTATACCACAATTTCTGAGCCAACAACATTGTTGTAACTGATTTTCTGCTTGAGCTGTACAAACACTAAAAAACACCTGAAACTGGCAAGCTCATGTGTGTAATTGGAAAAAAAACAGTTTCTGGTAAACAAAATGTGCCAAGGTTTTTCACCTGAAGCAAATTATTACAGGTGTTAATAAAACCTATTTAAATAGCTTTCCTGATACATGAGAAACTGCCCAAATAGCTCTGGATGCAGCTCTTTAGTTTTGTTTTATGGGAGTAGCCTAGAAATTGCAGTAGAAATAAAGTGACCATAGAATTCAGTATTGCAGAACTGGTGGCTCCTGTAAAGGGATAAACATTGCTGTTTGTCACAGTTCCAGCCTTTGAAAGACTCACTTGTACTTCACATCTATGTCTCAAAAAAGAAAACCAACAAAAAACTAAAAAGAGCCCCCAACACTTCTTCAATTGATTTGCCCTTTGTCACTGTCACAGATATGTTTCCCCTATTTTGACAGGTAGTTGTAATTCTATTAGCAGCCCATCGACTGCCCCATTAAATCGATCTGTGTTGGGCTAGCTGGGTCTTCTTAAACTAGCTGATTTATTGCTTCTGCCTGCTTAAAAAAAAAAAAAAAATTAAAAAGAAGAAAAAGAAGGTCTTTTGCCTCCATGGTAAACAAAGTACCTAAACAGTGTCTGAAAATGAATAATTTTTAACTTGGCTGCTGGCTGTCCCCGTGGTAGACAAGTTGTGACCTCTCGCCAGCAGTTTTGCTGAGATGCCTCCTGATGCTGGCATGTATAAATGATTGTCGATTTCCCTTATTAATTTACCTGACTGCCTCATGTATAAACTAGATCTCATTCACCCTAAAAGTCCTCAGCATCAATCTATCGTGTTTACCTAATTTTGTGATTTCTCACTGGGCTGCCCAACCGCCTGACACTGGAGAACCACTTGAAACCCATCCAATGCCTATTCACTGCTGCAGACAGAAAATTGGGGCACACAGGTGCATTTACCATTGCTGGCATTCTAGTTTAGGTCAGAGAAAGAAGTTAGCATCATACTCTTCTTATGCAGTGGCATCTGACCTACAATTTACCAGGATGTAAAATGATGTCCTGGAACTTTAGATTATGTCTTGATTGCATTAATTCTTTCCTCTGGATCAGAAAAAATAAATTACTTTTCTACTGGCCAGAAAGCAAATTTATGTTGTTTCAGGTTGTTGTGTGGGGCTTTTCTATTATCTGAAAACATGAATTTTTGACTACATCTCTGTGGATACTAAGAGATGAAGAATATTTTTATGTACTTTTTTATCTTAACCAAAAGTCAGTTCCTAGCTGCTTTTTCCTGACAGGCTGTGTAATCAAAGCAGAGCTTTAAAGAAGGAGAAATACTTTTCTTCCAAATTTAGTACCCCTCCTTTTCACATAATGTTAGAGTCATTCATCTTTTCATCCAGCATATGCAATTTGCTAACGAATCCCAAACTAGTTTTATCATGTACTAGAAAGGGTTACAGAAGTACAGAGATGCAGTATTGTAGTTGGTCCTCAGGAAGAAAGCTGACCTACCCAAGAAGTTGCAGTAGTGAGTTATTTTTCTCCCAATCTTTTTTCCTTCTGATTCAATTCAAGATCCATTACAGATCTAAGAGAGCAACTTAATGCTGACTCAAAAGGCCAAAAAAAAAGTAACCTAGTAGCTGCATGACTTTAAAGGAGAAAGATGCCTAGAAGAAAGTACACAAGTATGCGCTGAAGATAAAGAAAGAAAATTCAATAATATCCACTTGAAACAGAGCAAAATAATACTGCTGGAGGTAGCTATTAAAGTTGATACACTATACTTGGTAAAGAGAGAATATACCAAATAAAAGACTGAGATGAGTAGGAAAAGAAGAAGCTGTCTTGCAATACCTACATCAGAAAAAGGATCTAGGACATCTGGGCTTTATTTAGTCCTTTAAAATATTAAAGCCTAAAGAAAAATACAGACCACTGCTCAAGACAACACCTTATAGAAAGATACTGGCAGAAAGAATTTGAACAGACTAGCAGAAATCTCTCAGGTAAGATTCCAATGAAACATCTCAGAACACAGTGATTGCAGTACTCGTTGATAAAAGAAACATTACTAGTGGAAAAAGCACAGCCTGAAAATAGGCAGTAGGCAAAAAAGGAGGTCATTCAGGGCAGCCTTTGGACAGGACCACATCATCAGCCTTCATTCCACAAGCACAAAGCTCCTCGCTGGCAAGACACCCCCAAAGACCTCAAACAGGATGGCAAAGCAACCCCCTGAATAGAGATGACAATGGGATCTACACCAGATGACCCCCCACTTTTCTGGTCTATTCACTCCCACCATAGATCTTTTCTATGTGGGTGTGGCCCAGGGTATGATTTTGTCAAGAGACAGGAAGACATTTCCCACCAGGACTTGGGCCTGGAGTGAGGGTCCTCAAAAACTCTTCAAACCCCTACTTATTTTAAGCATTGACCTTCTCCCTTGGATTTTATATTGCCAGATGTAACAGCAATTTTGTTACAAAACATGTTGACTGCCAGAAAACAGCCAGTGAGACAGACCTTCTGGATAAAATTGAATCGGGTTACTCATTATCACAGGAGAAGCTGTCCTTTTGAGAATCTATGAAATCCAATATTACTTGCAGAAGAGACCTTTTGTAATACTGATAAATGTCAACCATACATGGGAGTCTCCACAGAAAACAAGGACTTGCCAGCCCTGGCAGGTGCCCAATACGGCATTTGACACTGACTTCAGCTGAGTATAAATATAGAACAGTGTATAAAAGACACTGGCCTCTCACAGCAAGGAGACACTGAGTTTAAGTTGGTTACAGAAGAAAACAGGTTCTAAGGGAGACCGTGTTGCACAAAAAAATTATTCCTTCTTCCTTCTCTTTTCCCAAAGGACGGGACCATAAAGCAAACCTGTGTTTTTTCTTCCCTTAGAGTCGCATGTAAGGATGTAAGACTGAAGAAATGTAGTGAAGAAAACATGAATGTGAAGATATCAGCAGGGGTTGTCAGCCCAAGAGGTGGTAGCAAACCATAAAGTATCGACTTCACAGAACTTAAAAAGGCAGCAGGTTCAAAATTACTAAAAGGGCAGGTGACAGCAACAGCAAACTCTACTGATACTTGAGACATTTTTGCCACGAGAAGCAGTCATCATACATCCCTGTTCGTCAGGCTCCTCTTGTAGTGAAGTTTAAAGTGCAATTCTACCTAACCTGTGTATCTGACTTTCACTTATATTTTCTGCACCAAAAGTGGCATTCATCTAATCATTAGGTCTATATAGCATAGATAAGTACATATGAGACTGTCAGAGGAGTACAAAAAGCAATTTATTTAGCCTGAATTTGGTCAGATGAATGAAGTCCATTGATGATCTTATTTAGATCAGCAGTGACCACAACAGCAAACTTGACACCTACTCAACTTTGGACATTACCACCTAAAATCAGACAAAATTAGTCAAGCAGCTCTCTGAAAGAAAGTGCCCAAGCTCACTGAGTAGTGGAGACATGTTCTCTTAAGGGATTTTAGACTTAATCTAAAAGTCCTGGAAATAAAACTTGTTAGGACTGGTAAGGAAACAATGCAGAAAGTGATTAATGGGGAGCTATAATCACAGTGTGCTTGATTTGTTTTGCAACACAGAGCAAATTCTCAAGTTAGTACTGCAGTAAACCTCATCCAGCATTTGAAGGGAATAGTCTGTTTGTCTTCACTGAACTGAATCCTCAACATACAACAGCTAATTAAAGACTCCAAAAGTCTGTAAATACTTTGACAAATATTGATATATAAGCCTGAGAACCTCACTTGGTTAGTTGGCTAAGTCCTGTCTCATTTACTTCAGTGATGCTGCAAATGACTGTGATGATTTCATCATCTGAAACTCCTAATAAAACAGCTACTTCAAGATGTATGAAGAGAATCTTCCTCATATAACAACTGAAGAAATCAATTCTGATAAAAGAGGAAAAATGGAATCATTCACTGTTTATGTGTACTGTTGCAAGATATCAGGGAAGAATATTTCCCAAAATCCTTTTCATTAAAATGAACAATAAGACAAATTATCTAATTCAGAGCTGATTCACAGCGGAGAAATATTATTAAGAATTTGACTCTGCCAATCCATTTACACCACTTAGACCAATCTGGCCTTAAATACTTAAAACATGGTTAATTGGATGCTTACACTCTGGTGCCTTACATTATCATGTAAGATTTACATGCTGAGGAATATTATTTCTATGCCTTTTCCTAATTCACAGTGCCACTGGCAGCAAATATCTAGATACAAATCATTTTTCAAATTACACCTAAAGTCTAACTATGGTATCAGTTTTTATTATCTTCCTATCCACCTCATGGCAAACCCACCCAAAGGTTATAAATATAACACAAGTCAGCAAGCAAAGGTACATAATTAAGATGCATACAAAATACCCTGTGCAGCAAGAAAATATTTTCTTTTTAATTATATTATTACCTGGGTTTATGTTACTAAATTGCTACACAATTTCATATATAATTGATTTTCCAAAGAAAGTATTACTGAAGTGATTCTGTAGTTCAAAACAGCATGAACCTAATAATACACAAACAATTTCTACCTCACAACCTATAGTGCTGCATGGTATTTGTATGCTGAAAAAAATCATTCCTTCATATTAACAGTAATTTTGAATGCAACATAAAAACTCAATGACTTTTTTGTCTCTTTATTTGTTAAGAAGAATACTAACAGTGCTTCCTGTGAGGATATATTTTGTAGGTGCTTTTGCAGATTATGAAAATAGTTGTGCGGAAATATTTGGATAAAGGAAGACAAAGCTCCAGGTAGCAATAGGTTTCATACTGAGTTGATAAATGCAATTAGGGATCAGAAGGATGAACAATTACTTCAGGGGAGTTTTGATACCAGAATGCAATATCAGATGATTAGAAAACTGGAAAAATATAATATTTTTCCTATCGCAGATGCACCCAGCAGCCTCAGCACAACTGAGAAAACCATTGTGCTATAGCAATGGATATTGCATGCCCTGAAGTGTTCACAGGCTCAGTAATCAAACATGAGCCTAAAGGAATACCTGCCAGATCCTGAGAAACTAAAAAGCTACATTACCCCAGCACAATGCAAGGAGCACTGTGAAGAGTTAAAATGAAGGGGATTTGAGGGATAACCTCCTTGGCCCAGAGAGTTTGAGATGGGTGAAAACATTTCCCCCTGTGCAGGAGAAGATCATGGATGCAGATGACACCACTACAGCTCAGATGAAAGGTAGATGTATTTCACAGCCACTTCTAATGAAGGAACTATGAATGTACCAATGTTAATATCTTGCCAAACCAATTATAGCAATATCACAGGGTTTGTGTTACTATTTGCCAACATTTCTTGTCTAATCGATTCTCAGAGAGCAATATTGCCGGCAGCATTCCACTGCTGCCGTCAGATGCTGAGCACCTGGGCACTACCAACTGCCTGAGTTCCTGCCTCCTACAGAGGATGCTCAGCCTCCACCAGACTGTGAGGCATGGGATGGGTCCCTACAGTCCTTCAGAGATGAAGCTTTTGTTTTTGAAGGAAAATTAAACTGAGCATGGTAACTTAATCTTTGATTTGGTCTCTTACAACTTGGAGAAAAAAAGAATGGGATAATAAAACCTGTGCTGATTAGTTAAGCAATACTAACTCAGTTTTTGTTTCCATTATATGGCTAATAGTCTCTTCTGAACAGGCTTTATTCTTGTATCTGTTTGCATTAGACTCAATTTGTGGTATGAGATTGGTATTATTTATTGAATGCTACACCCAGCTACAAAGTTAAAACTATGAAAAGCTTCTATGAATTTAATTATACTACTGTGAGACACAGTCTTGTATAGATGCTATAAATTAAGTTTAGCAAGTATGATTGGTGTGGTGAATGGTTAAATGGAGGTACCAGATCCATGAAGTTGCTCAGTCATTTCAAAAACTTTGTGGATTGTTGTTTTGACCTGAGTTGACCAGACTTTTTGAACTTGTTTATTTTATGCAGGTAAGCATTCAAAATCAAGTCAACTTTACCTAAATATGTGATGCTGGCCTAAGCCTGAATAGGTTCAAATTTGGAGGCAGGTTAGTATTCAGTATCACTGAGCAATGTGACTGTGTGCTGGTGACTCTTTAGTACGTTTGACACCGCAGAATTTTTTTCATTACTAAAAATACTTAGTATTCCGAAAGGCAGAATAAATTTGATAGCGACAAACATTAGCGACTTTTTCTATTTTGTCTAAACCCTTCTGCTCTAAGTGCTACAGACAGTTTCTCCCTTCTTGTTCAAATATGTAATTGACAGCTCTGCCCAATGTCCTTCCCTACCTCTTGATTTTTCCCTGGCTGCTAATAGCATACACCATTTTATACAGCCTCAGTCTATTAGCCAAGTGCCTGACCTTGTGGGATGCTGAACACCTGCTGGAATACACTCAGCGCCCGTAATTCTCATTGATTTCATTAGGAGGAGAGAGAACTTGCTCTCTCCCAGGTCATTTAGGCTGACCTCACTCGTAAAGACAGAGCTCTTGGTGGACTCCTGCTGCTCCAGAAAGTCAGACCAACATCAGAGATGGCTGCTTCCAGTGCATCCAACTTGGAGCTGATGCCAAACAGCATTCATTGTCAGGAAATAGAAATTAGGAGCACAGCTTCCCTTCATTCCTTACACGGTCAGTGGAGGGAAATGTTAAGAAGTGCCCCACTGGGTCTCACCAGTGATCCATTTACCCCAGTATCATGCTTCTGACTTGCACAAGAGAGACACTACTAAGGAAAACACACAAGCCACGCTGCTCCTACTGCCTTTTCTTTACACAGCCCCAGCACTGACAGCTGTTGCTGAAGGTGTGTCAGAAGATATGTTCCTGCCTCTGATACTGTCCTCTAGATCCAACAATGCAGCTTTGGTGAATAGCAGCAGTTCTGTCTTTATCTTGTCTAGCACCCTGGTGACTTCAGAAAGTCTTACCCCCTCAGTCTTTTCCTCTCCAGCTGAAGTATGCCACATCTTTTAATCCCTCCTCATCAGGCAGCTGCCCTGACTATTCATTATTCTACTCACCCTTCTCTACATGGCCCCTAACTCCCCAATGCCCTTCTTGACATAGGGCCAGAAATGCTTACAGTGGTCAAAAATGGGGCACACCAGAGGTGTAAGGGCAAAATGGTGCATTCTGCATATTCTGAGTGATGGAGGCTCTGACCTCAGAGCTTTGTGTTTATATGCCAGTGACCTGCAGCAGCCATGTACATCCAAGTCAATCACCTCAAGCTCCTTTTTAGGATGTAGGTCCCTTCAGGCAAGAGTCATCTGATTTAGATTTTCATCTATTTTATGAAATAAACAGTATCTTCTAGGTACTGCCTGCTACTTCCTGCTGACTGTAAAATTAGCTTACACAGCTAAGGCAGATATAGATGCCTGGGCTATGGCTGTGTACTGTTGACCAGACCATAAGAATGTCTTCTGTACCTCTGATGTCCACAGCCACTCCCTGCCTCCTTGCACTGTGATATGGGGAGAAGCAATCTAAGGTATGGAGTCCTGAAGCATCCTGCAGTGAATTAAAACTTGCTTCTTTGACCCAGGCAGGTTTAGAGAAAAATGGGGGATATTCATCCAGACTACAGGTTTCCCGGGCAAGTGTACCTTGGGCTAAGTTTGGTTAAAAGGCAGTGCTTTTAGAAAACAAACAAAGAGAAAAAAAAACAAACAAAGAAACAAACAAAAAAACCCTAAAAAAACCCCCAAAAAAAACCCACATTGACACATTAAGTTTGCACAGTAATGTGAATGAGAATATGAACTTTTGATAAAGGAATACTGAAATATGCTCTAATGAAGACCACAACTAAGAACAAAGAAAGGGGGAAAGACAGATAAATAACATTCTCTTTTGGTTTGCCCTTTTCTGGAGAGTATGTTTTTCATTTCAGAAGTATGACTAGTTTATAATGAAATGTGGGAAGTGCCAGAGAGAAGAAAAGGTTTTGTGCTAACTGCAATATCACCTATTATTTTATGTCCCATTCACTATTGCTGGAGTGACTCTTCCTGCTTTATTTTACATGCATAAATTTGGCACTACTCAAGAAAATAATTTGGAGGGTTCAGTTCAAAAAGAAAAAGAAGAAAGAGTTAGCATACGAAAAGATAAAAAGCTACTGCTGTACTCCAGTCCAGCCTTGTTTAAACATCCTTTAAGCTTGAGCAGTGAATTAACCTCCAGCAATACACTTTGTGTGAGATTTATTAGGCACCTTGCTTCGGTTTTAGTGAACTTTCCTGTGAGGGAGCCCATTATAAACAACTTTGGAAGACAGAGTTAGTCACAACCTCTAACTATGGAGACACAAGCATCCCTTCGCAATATTTACTTACTGGCTTATTTATTTGCAATTCTCAAGGTAGTGAACTAATAAGCTCCCATGAGGCCACTGAAAGTGATAATATCCTTTCACTGGCATAACTAAATCATGTAATAATGAACTATAAAACTTTAAAAACCTAGAAATTGCAAAGATCAAAGGTGAAAGCTAAGATGTATGTATTAGAAATAACAACAGATGGTCCCAGAATGAAAAGAAATGAAAACACAAGGAGTGCGCTGTTTATGACTTAAGAGAACCCTTCCCGAGAAGTAAAATCTGTATTCACCGTGTAGTCATCATTTGTATCAAACTCCTTACATAAATTATATCAAGTTCTAATAGTAAAAAGTTTTGCAAATTTATTTGTTGAAATTTAAGATGTAGTTACTAGCAACTATTTGTTCTCATGTGGTTTGTTAGCTATGAACCTGTAAAGCAACATTCACCTCATAATATGATAACACATGTACCAATATTCAATCACAAATGCAGTGGTGACTTCTGTGCTGTACAGTTCTCCTCCTTATCAGGTCCAGACGAGCCTGTTGCATCCTGCCCAGCAAATGTGAAACAAGGAATGAAGAATGGATAATAATATGCCATATGCCGACTGCTTATGCTCTTTTCCCTTGCCATTGTACCTGAATGAGTAAAATCAAACCTCAACAAAAGCAGTACAGCTGTCCACAGGCTTTTCTGCTCCTTTGCATTTTGAATGGTTTTCTGCCCTGACAGTAGAGAGGGTTAGGTTGGAACATTACACCACACAGAAATGTATTGGCTCACTGAGCATCTATGACTAGAATTATCTCCTGTAAACTTCAAGGGTTTCCAAGGCTTGTTCATCACAGCAATATATTTCCAGTTGATGTCTGGAAAGTTGATATCTCCTATAAGGACAAGGGCTACCAATTTAGAATTTTTTCCCAATTGCCTATAGAATCATCAGTGCTTTCATTCTGGCCAGGTAATCAGTAGTGGGCACTCACTACAACATTTCCTTTGTTTTCCATCTCCCTGATCCTCACGCAGAGGCCCTCCACTACGTCATCACTAACTGTAACGACTGTGCAATCAAACCTCTTACACATAGTGCAACACTTGCTTGCCCTGCCTATTCCTCCTGAACAACCTGTAGCACTCCATCCAATCATAGGACTCATTCCACCAAGTCTTAGTAACACCAGTGATACCATAGCTTGGGGAGCTGACAAATGCTTCCAGATCATCCTCCTTGTTCCTCAAATGCACATCTGAAAATTCATGCCATGACAGTATTACTGCTTTTCCAGTCTTTTTGACTGAGGAATAAATATTTTAGGGAGTGTTCTCTTTGAACTGTAGCAAAGCTGACATGGACAGTATAATGTTTGTGGAAGAAGTGAGTGATTGCTCTCAATCTGTCCTTCAGTCTATAAACAATTTGAGTAGTGAGTGAAGCTGCTGAATCTGCTAGTCATATGCCAAGTATTCACATTTTCTCTTCTCTTCTTTTAGTGAGATTTTTTCCCCCAATTGCTACCTGAAATCAATAGAGTTTTCCCACTGACAATTGAAAATACTCCCTGAAATGCCCTGAGCTGCTATGCAGAAGTTTCTTGCTATAGAGAAAGAAGAGAAACACCAAGCTGAGTAAATAAGTTCATTTTGTTCAGACAAGAAATAAAGTGCACTTTTTCTTCCCCTAAACAAAGCATTTTTAAGAGCAGAATAGAGGATGCTTAAATCAATAACCATTAAGAAGCACAAAGCTGCTAAAAGAATATATCTTTGGAGAAATAAATTATCAGGCTTGACACAGAAATTACTGGGTGAAATTCTATTTATGCAGGAGGGGTCTGAACTAGATGATCCTAATAGGCCTTTTTGGCATTGCAGCCTGAGAAACTATGAAACATGAGAACAAAATAAATACTGCTCATCCCTGTCACAGCTTTTACAGAATGCTTCCCCAGTGACACAAAACTTCACTCATTCGCTTACTGCATTGAATTTATTGTTTTTCTACATATACTTTATTAGATTAAGTTTTTCAAATTGTCAAAATCATGTTTTTGATGACTTAAATTCCAAGTCCTTCTTTTCAAAGTGAAATATGGAAGAGAGTAAACACAACAGCCACACCAACTGACAGCATTGTCAAGAGCCTGAGACAAAGAGGATATAGGGGCAGGAAAGGTAAATAACACTATCAGGGGTAAAGGATGTTCAACAGACACTAGAGTAACCACAAGAAGTAATCTGGAACCTTCCTTACAGGCAAAGAAGAGCCACAATCAATGGAGAGTACCCAAAGCATAAGGTGCAATAACCTGATCCTACAGATGCCCATGGGAGTTTTACTGTTCATTGAGGCGAGCTTTATAATATTAAATACTGAATAACTACTTTAATTGCTGCATGTAAAGTGTTAAAACATGAAACTAGATCCATGAGTGTGTGCTCTAGAGCTGCTACAAAAAATGGGCTATGACATCCTACAGCCTGGACTGCAGAAGGAGGTAAAACATAAACGGCCTCTGTGGTGGCTGTAAACAGTTCATTCCTCCCCCTGTTCCCACCCCAGTGGGTTACCATGTTCTTGCCTCTAGAGCTAAGCAAATACTTGCAGGTCTACCTCAGAAAAGACCCTTTCACTTCCTAAGGACAATCCACGAGGATGCACAAACACTCCATATTTTTACTGGAACAGTTCAGGAGAGTTACGTTTTCCAGGAAACTCTCTCAGTGCTGTGCTTCTGTGTAGCTGACCAAGCATCAGGAGACTTACATCAATGTACAGCAATCAGTTTAGCTCCTCTAAGTGCCTCTGCATCTTAGGGTTAAGAGCAGTGTAACATAAGCCTCACATTTCTTCTTAAATTCCGTAAAGGATATCTAAATACACTTAATCCCTCCATAACATGATGACACAGAAGATATTGCTCTGCTCAGGGTCTAAGGATATATTGCTTCTCTTCACTGGTAATACATCAAAATCTTTAGAATTAGAAATGCTCCCACTTTTTTTTTTTTTTCTTCTTTTTTCCTTCTTGTTTTAGGCAATGGCTTACTTGTAAAACAAAAATCATGTATTGATCATTTGGAAAGGAGGAGTGCACAGTTCTGGAACACAGTGTTTTCATGCCACAAATTGCCTTCCAAAGCAAATGAAGATTGAGATTTCCTCACAAGTAAGAGTATTGTGATGTGAATGCATTCATCACAGATGGGGGCTAGTTCGAGATCTTGCAAGCATAATTTTTAGTGTAAAATTGACTATTGGAATTTCATTAAGCTTAAAATTAACACAATTTTTTTCCAAACAGTATCAATCATAGTTATTACAGTTCTGCTTCTGATTACACTGATACATTCATCACCCATTTGGAGCCTAAATAGAAACTTAACATACTCACCATTGTTTGTTGACAATTGACAAAGATATTACTGACACAAAATAAAAATTAAGTTGCAGCTTGAAACTATAAAAACAATATAGTCAATGTTTCAGCCGTGGTTGGAAAACCTGAATGATTACATAAAGGTATATTATCAGAGAGGAAGTAGAGGCATGTGGAGAAAAACAGCATCTAATCCCTCTGTGAAGTAACTTCAATAAACTTCACTGTAGTTATACCACTGCCAGGATTAGCCCACAAACTTTGAATTAAAGTACGAACCATGCTCTGACAACATTATCGTAATTTTTTCATTTTAATCCTTGATGAGAGAAAGAATTTGTACAGACTCCAGGAGCACAAAAATAATTGTTACATTTATGATTCTCCAATTATGGCTTATGGGGACAGCCATTTCTTTGGTCTCATGAAGGTTTTATAACAAGGCTTTTGAATAAAACAAGTGTTTTCAATAGCCCCAGCAACATAATGACATACTTTTGCGAAGGAGGAATTTTCATTTTGCTTTGATTCATGTTACAACTTATGGAGAATCAACCTTCTATTTGTTCAGATAGCTTAATCCTCACTTATGTTCTTAGTTTAAGTGGATACAAAGAAAAAACCCTCCTAGGACTGGTCTTTTCTATTTCCACCTCTCCCTACACCATTGTTTGAAAGAGGACATACTTTAAAAGGAATGAAGTGTCAAACAAAGAAGAAATGCAAACCATGTTGTATGCTCTGCTCAGGCTGAACTACTCTCATAGGGGTCCAGGCTGAGCAAAAATATCTTTTTTACATCTCTACGTAGGCTGAGACAGTCAACTCTGAATCCAGTCACAAGTTATCATATGTCAGTTGAGCTCTTGGTCAGGTCAGCAAGAAGGGATTGCTAAGGGTTACAACATCCATTTGCTTTACAGTTGACGTTGACTCCTTTAGAAAAGCAGAAAAATTAGTAGTTCACAAATTTTCCCAAGAAATTTTGCTGATTTTTTCTCTGTCTGATCTGATAGACTATTCTGCATGAAGATTCTATACCCAAACACAGATAAAAACAGGAATCAAAATGTAGAACTGGCAGGGATCACATAATTTATTCCTAAATTACAAGATTATTCATAATTCATACATTATATTATATCATACATGATATGATGAGTTAATCTGACTTTTCCCCACATAACTTTAACAACAGATTCCTATACCAAGCCTATAAGGTCTCCATGAGCTGTAGCCTGTATCTGAGAAAAATAGTCACTATTGATTCAAATAACCAGGCAATTGAAAAGACATCATATTCCAAGTTAAGTAGTTTTGTGGACTAATCACCCTCAATACTAAAACTACACATCTTGTTTGTTCTTCTTACCTTCTGACTATTGGATCCCATTATGGCCTTCCACTGCACTAAAACCTATCTTCACAAATATCTTCCTTATGTAAGTATAAATCAGAATCAGTTCACCTCTTTAATATCCTCATTCAAGAATCGAAATACATGCAGTTTCTTACATCCCTAAATTTATGGTATATTTACAGACTTGGAACTTTTTTGTTAAATCTTGGTGAAAGGTTAGTGACAAGGGCCCTAAGATTTCCCTGGTTTTCAGTATCCTTCTTGAAGATATTCTGTCCTGATTTATTATTAGTCCCATAAATCTCTCCCCATCACGGAACTATGTGGAACACCAGTTTCCTGTTCATACTTGATATTCCTTCCTTGCACACCTAAACATTGTTCTTGCCCTCTGTCCTTGCATTTCCCAGTGAGTTCCCTGTTCAGTGTCTAAGCATATCATTAATCCTTTTCAGCCACATGCATTTTAGGATATAACAGCTGAATTTTTTTTACCACAATTTGCCCAATTTTGCTCACACATCAGACATTCTGATGAAACTCTGCTATTAAAGAGGCACAACTCAACGAGCCAGGTCCCAACCAGCATCAATGTGCAGAGTTCCCCTTGCTAAATTGTGGTGTGACACGAGCTAACATAAATGCAAGACCTGGCCTCATGCATTCAACACAAGCCATTCTTAAAGCCATTTCTCCCACAATCCTTCACATCCTTTTCTACCAGATAGGACAAAGAAAGAGGGCAAGGGTTCCACTGAGTTTCCCCACAAACACATCTGGAAAGTAGGTAGATGGCATGCTTGTCACCATCTAGGAGACCTGACCTGCTGACATGTAGGCTCAATTAATTGCTAAGAAAGAAGGATACAGCAGATTTCTGTCCTTTAGCGGAGCAAAACTTATTGATTCTGCCTAGCACTTCATCCATCATGCAGAAATAATTGTAAGATAAAAAACCATCTAAACTTATGTCATACTTATATTTAGGCACCCCAGGGCACAATGACAGGTTTTCTTTTTTTATCCTGGTAGTTACTTTAAGTTCTAATAAAAATATATTTTTGTAACATGCCCCTTCCTAACCTGGTAAGTTTTTCAGCTCTAGAAATCCTTTTGGTTAATAAGGGCCATCAGCGCCAACTAAAGAGGGACAAACAGGAATTTAAATGTGAAATCAGAGACAGCAATGAGAAGCAAGACACTTGAGAACTCTGCCAATGTTCATGCCATAGAAAATAATGGACCTACATTTAAAAATTATAGCCCTATTAAAGCACAGAGATATTGCACTAAAGGTGTTAAAATAACCAATTAAACATGCAGTTTTACTCCTGCAAAAATACAGAGCATTTCTGTGGAAAAAAAAAACACTGACAAGAATTCACCATGACTGCTAGAAATCAAAATAAATAAATAGCTGTAATTGGAAAAAGAATATTTGAAACCACAGTGCACAGTTTTGTGGGCAAATCAAATCTGTTAGCCAGTCTTTTAATAAGCCCACATTGTACTGGATTCAATTTAGCTTTTCTGTGAACATGGACATAACTCGTTAATAATTTAACACACCTCTGGTAAAGCAGGAATGCTGTAAATAAAGGTAAACTAATAAAACAAAACCAGTGCTTTGTTTTTGCAACTAGATGGTAAATTAATGGAAAAGATTGCTACCACAGCACAAATTCTGAAAATGTTATACACACAGAAATCATGAGATCAAAAATTTAAGATTCCAACAGAGGTATTAGCTTTACCATGTTGTATAATGCAAATGATATGTTTTTCTTCTGGAATGGTTTTTAGGTAAAGGGTGTGCTCTCAGTCCAGCTCAGCAACATTGCTGTGGGAATTTCACTTTATGAAATTCTTCACTGCATTTCACTATGATTCTTTCTCTACATTTCTTTTTCTATAGACAGAAGCAGTTAGTATGTGATATATGTTCTGAAGACATGATTGAGGAACATGAATGCAAGGTCAAATCAGAGCTTTCATACACTCTGTTGTAGGTATTGCACGTTAGAGCGACACAATTTAATGTATTTATTTAAATGAAGAAAGAGCAACAGCTCATAATTGCATCGGGGTGGAAAAGCACTTTGCATTAGTTAATCTACCTCGGTATGTTACAGGTTTCACTTGCTGATTATTCCAAGCCTTGCACAGAGTGAAGGTGACAGAGGCTACAGAGCGCCAGCCCACACAGGAATGAACAGCCGGCTGCCGGGGTCACCCCCTGCTCTCCTAAATTTCACTGCCTGAGCAGGCCCTAGGGTTAGCCCAGGCCACAGCACTGCCATTCTGCACTGAATACATTTGCTGCATTACCAGGAGCAGCCCTGTTAGGGCAATGCCAGCTTGTGAGGGACACAGTGTGCAGTGTGTCCACTGAGGCTGACAGAGCTCCGGGCAGCTCCGCACGCCTTTCCTTCCGAAGGCTCCTGCGGGCTGTCCCTGAAGGCAGCAGGACACCAAACCTGCTCCCTCCTGTCCCCTCAGGGAACCAAGCCCCCCCTGAGTCAGCCCAACAAGCCTAGACAGTGACCGGCCCCTTTCCTGGAGATGGGACAGGCTCCCTGGGCTCCCTCTGTTCCCAGCAGTCAGTGTCCAGACAGCCCAGGCACCTTCGTCACCTGAAGGTCCCCCCACATTATTTCCTTTGCCCTTCAATCCCACTCTTCTCTGTCTAGAAACAGCTTACAGGCCCAGGGAGGTTCCAGCTGCCAGCACATTCTGGCTGTATTTGTCACACTCTCGCAGCACTGTGGGTCTGCAGACAGACCCTTTTGAACAGCCCCGGAGGCCAGCACTGCTCCTGCTCAAAGGAAAAGCAGTCTGAGGAGCACAGGGATCCTCTGTGGGATAACTCCCCTATTTGTCAAAATCTTGTTACCTTCTTTCCATAAATCTTTCCAGTTTCCTTTCCACACACATGAGGCTCCCTGCCTCCACTGTTAAACTTCCTCTGAAGTAAAAACTTTGAGTTTATTATATTCTGCCACTTGAGAAAAGCCAGGATTTGATTACTAAATAGAGCTCCATAATCCGTAGCCATGTAATTGTATGTTACGCCAGTAACTTCTGTTAACAACGGAATTCAGGCAGAGGCACCAAGCTGACATGGAGACAGAGGCTGCTGCTGGGAAAATTGGGGGGGAAAAGGATGTTGAGGGGGAAAGGGGGAGGGAGGAGAGAGGAGTATTGCTGGGAAATATGTGAGTCCTGGAAAAGCAGTAATGGAGATCTGATGGGAAAGTGAGAAGCGAAGACAGACTGGTCAAGGAGGCTTTGTGGAAACATTGTGATGGGAATCCTGAAAGAGTCTGCTGCAGTACGTGGCTGACGGCACCCCGAGAGACCTCAGCAAGAAAATACAAGGACTGGAGCACTGTTTTGGTAGGTTGTTCCCCTGAAAGTCTCACCTACACTCAGAGGGAATCTGTGAAGTAGAAAAATGTTGTTCAAGTGTATAATATCCTTTTTGTGTGATGCACATACCTAGCATCACAATGCAGAGATGTAGACAAGTTTTAGACAACTAGTAGTGCAGGGGCACATGGTAGGAGAAAGGCAGATGAACTCCTTGGTGCGGAACTTGAGTAGACACAGAAATAAACTCGAGAGCTGCTGCCTCCTGACCTGTCCCATCGTGGAGCACCAACACAGGGCTGTGATGTGTTTATTTACACCAGGATGCAGGTGCTGTGGTAAGGTGGTGGGGCCAGATGCTAAGACCTAGCAGAGAAGGCAAGATTCGCCTGCAGAGCTGTGAGCCTTGTCTGACATTGGGGCTGAGCTTTGCTACAGGGTTGCAGATTCTACATTCCCTGTGTGGTGATAAGCTCACACAAGCAGCCGTGAAGGCACTGGAATATGTCTGCTTTTCTTATTTCCTTTATACCATACGTCCCTTCTCATCAGACATGAGAGGATCACATTTCCAGTTTAGGATGCATGAGTGAGAACAAGGACAGAAAGATAAGAGAATTGTGCAAAGCCTCATCCCCCTGCTTTTTATTACCCTTGTCATCTATCAAGAGACTGACTGCTTCTCTTGTTTTTGCTTTTTTTTTTTCTTTCCTCCAGCATATTTGTAAATGTTATTTACTTATTGTCACCAGCTCCTTTGGGCTGTCTACTTTAATTTTATATCACAAATTGTGACCGGCAGCATTTTGTTGCTGCTGCTTTCTTTATTAATTTGTATCTTACTGCTCCAGCAACAATAAACAGTCTTCAGCCCTTCCATAATTTGTGCTCCATTTTGGATCAAAATCACACAGGAATATTGATAGAATTCCAAGCCTAGCAGGGCTGGGGAGGTACTGTGGGCATTGCTATTGCATACCCACACTTCTGATTCAAATCCTGGGCCCTTTTACACAGAGGAAAAGATTATGCAACAGTATCATTATCAGCACTATCATATTTCTCTTTGCATCACTAAGCATCATCATCGGCACATTCCTAAAAATTTTGCTAGTATTTAGAGCCTCCATAGTTCAAGTATGTTATATAGACATAAAAATAATGCTTCGCCCTTTAAGCACTTTGGACAGAAAATTTTTTCTGAGTCTTGAGCAGTTCAGAAAGTCTTCCTTGAGTCAATTTTATGTACAGAGTTTATGCCATCAGAATTATAACTCTACTCATGTGACTGGCCTCTCCAAGTTTCTCTAGAGTCAACATGTCCATGTTTATGTACCACTGAATTGACTATCTTTTATCTGTGAATACAGTAATGGGGTTAGGGGCTTGACTTGATCCCTGCTTGATACTCTATTTCTGACAGTTTCCATTCCTAATTTTCTTAATTTGGACCATCACATTATCTACAACCAGCCTGTAAACCTGAATGTGATGGTCTGATTATTAAAAATTATTGAAATCATCTTCTCTTTCCACACTTGATCTTCTTTAAATACCCATGTCTCACCACAAATAAAATTTGTAAGAGCAATTCTTAGTCCTGTCTTTGTGGAGTAGTGCTAATAAAAGCAATAAAAAAATAGTTTTTCTCGTGAAAAACTTGTTTGTGTGTGCAGAATAGGTATTTAACTACATTATGGGATGTTTATTCATGTCTCTTACTAGTAATAATGAAGAAGCTATATTCTATGAAGGGAAGTTCTCCAGACTCATTTGGCTACAGGGATCCCCAGAAGGCACACAGTATTGCAGCAGCTTGGGATTTCTATTCTTTTTCACTAGCATGAATTGAAACTACAGCCTCTACAGTACAATATATTACATTAAAACATAAAACAGATATAGCTGAGGGGAATTAGAGGAAGGAAGAAAGGCCAGAGATCTGTGATATTAATCCAAAAGAATTAACTTGTTTTCAAATGTGTTTAATTCCTATAGGCTTGAGTTACCATGTCTTAAAGCACCACTCTTTTTCTTAAAGGTATTAGTCAGGGTACAGGAGCTGCAAGATAAAAATAAGATTGGATAAATGTGCCTGCGGCTCAGATCCACACCCGTTAAGCAAAAATCTGCCTGTCATTATGCCTGCTTTGTATGCCATCACTGTTGATCCCTGAGTGCAAGGATTCATGGCATTATCACAGCTTCCTTCTCTAGACCTAAATGCTGGCTTCACCACCATTTGTTTTTTTATTATTATATAGTAGGAAAATTGGACGACTCACACTGCCCACACACACTGGCTGATGCATTTGTACTCAGCAGTCAGAGCCAAAGGTTTTCTAAATGATACACAGAGTGATGCTTTGAAAATTCACGATAAAATGAGATCCCCCTCTCATTTCTAAATTACTGTTCTTCCCACTTGCAAATGTATATGGGCATCCATATTAGGAAACAAGCTTTTTTGCTATGCCTGGGCCAGCCATTCAAATGAGGGCTTTTTTTCCCCATCATATCATCAATTTAAAGAGAAAAAAACCCTCTCTGTAGGATTTGTTTCTCTAGAAATATATAGAAAACATCATAAAAAGGCTATTAATGACTATTAATTCTTAGGGGTTTTAAAGTAATTTCTGTAAAACAGTATTACATTTTTATTGAACTTGTTCAGGTTTTTTAATAGATTTTAAGGCTAGAAGGGACTACCGAATCATTTAATCTAACCTCATGTATTACTCATAAGATAGCATTCAGTTAGTCCTGTCTTGAGCCCATTGCATTTGTCTGAGTCACACGCACCTTTCAGTTTCAGCTCATTCATTCTGAGGGATCCCTGGGTAGAACTGCCTTTTCAAAATACAGATGGAAGTCACATTTAAATTGGAAAGAAAGGAATCTTGTCACTGCTCTCCCAAAGAGGAAAAAAGACAGAAATTATGAGAAATACAGTTCCTGTAAAGCATTTGAGAACATGGAAATATTGATTACCAGGTTTCCTCTTAGCAAATAAAGCTATAAATTATCTGTTTTCCCCCAAGCCTTAAAAGTCTGTCCCATGGCCTGAACTAATTATAGTGATCTAATTAGGTCACAATTTTTGAAACTAGCAAGTCTCAAGACCGCTTGTATTTTTGAGGTATCTACTTTGGTATGAAACAAATTGCATCCCAGAAGCGCCTAGTTTTTTTCATTAATTAATGAAGAAAGATGATTAACTCAGTTACAGACAGTTGCACTTGGGCAGACGAGTCTTATTCACAATGACTTGGTACTTAGCCGTCAAAAATTAGAAGACCATTATGTAGCATTTCTCTGCTTCACATAAAGCTCAGGAGATCTTCAATACAGTGAGTAAGAGAACTTGGGATAAACTGCAAATTTAACCTGTTTAAAAGGTCTGACAGGTATTGCTGGTCCTGCTCAGAAGAGAAAGTCGACGTGAAGAACAGGCTAAAACAGTTGCTTATTCAGGGTTAGAAGCACTTAACAAGTACCAGTGAGAAAAATGCTTATTCTTCAGCTGAATTTTTAAAAGACAGAGTTCTGCAGGATATAATTCTCTCTCAAGACTTTGTTAGCATCTGTGTGCAGCTATGAAATGGCTGGACCAGATGATACGGGCAATAATCCAGCAGCGACCCACAGCACAGTGCAGCCTTCGTTATCTGCCACTCCTGCTCAAATCATGGCTGCACCTTCGTGGTGGCTGAGCTCACTGACAGCATCCCCAAACTGCTAATGAGCCACACACCACTGCAAAGTGGAAAAGATGCCACAAGTGACCATACCTCTGCTTCTGTTAAGGAAAATGCTGGGGAATAGGGGAAGACAAATATACTGGCCTCTCACCCCCACAAGCCAAAAATAGCTTATATTTGAAAAGTGACTGGACAACCTGGAACCTGTGAGACACAGAGGATTATGTTGGAGGCTCTGCACCAGACTTCAAAAAGTTTTATTCACTATGCAATAACCTTTCTTTGACACTGCATGCCCACAGTATTTAGTTTAGGTTAGGATTTCTCACTCATACCAAGCTCCCACAGAGCCGTATCCATCGATAATGCTTTCTTTTATCTCTGATTGGTAAAAAAACTCCATCCTAAGCAAGTCCATCTTAGTTATACATGCCATCATCAACTCCCATCTGGATTGTACCAGTGCATTTTATTTGAACATGAAGTAATCAGACCCTCAGAGACACCTACTAGCTGATTACAGTGAACAAATTATATTACTTTCTCCACTGACTCCGCAAAATATTGAATTAAGCTCAAGATTGCAGTGTTTATATTCAAAGTACTCCCGGGACCTCACAAAGTTCTGTCACAGTGAAGCCTTATGGGGTACAAAGAAAAGTTATTTGCCTGAAAAATAACTGCTTTGTGATCTAATTTGCAGCTCCTGAATCCCACCAAGCATCCCACCACCTCTTCTGAAGTGTATTTTATACTTAGCCAAAAAAATAAACATTCTACAAAAACAAAGCTCATGAACATTCACTCTTTTTCCTCAGGGGTGAACTGGGAGAACAAATGTTATTTGTGGAAGTAAATACTTTAGGATTTTGATGACAGTAAAACGGCTACCACAGTGAACACATTCTAGGTGTTGCCATCTCTGGCAAAAATTGTCATCTTCAGATGGATTAATAATCATAGAAATTACTCTAATTCTTCTTCTTTTGCTACTTATTATTCAGCTATTCTTTTCCTGACTTTTACTGCAGTTAGAGCTCTGGAATGGACCAGAGAAAGTATGTGCAAATGATCTCTTCTATTCATAATGAAATAAAAAGGCAATATATACTGTGACTAACTTGCTTCTATCAGAAGTCACAATTTCTCAGGCAGATACATGAAGGACAGATTTTCCCCAGTTTACTTCTGCTCACGAAAGACTCACTTGTCCCCTTTCTCCACCAGACCACTCCTGAGATTTATTACTAACTGAAAGATTGTATCTGTAATAATATTCTTTTCCTACAAGGTAGTGCCCACCAGGAATAACAGATTAAATCGTGTTCGAGCTTAGACAACTGTTAGCACACACCACAAGAATCTCTTCCTGCCAATTTTAATGATTCTGTCCTAGTGTTTACAGAGCCTGTTTCACGAAAGTGCTAACTTGCTTTGCAAACCTTTTGCAGATAGGAAACTGGGGAAGGGGGGAAAGGGAGAGAAAGAGAAAAAAAAATTTTCCCACACAGAAGAAAGAGTAAAGATGCAAAAATTTTACTGTCTGTAAGTGAAATACTGGTATTAGTTGTGCATAGGGATTTCAGGGAATTTGCAAGGATGATCTCCTTCAAAGAAGATTCTATGCTTTCCAATAGTTTTTCAACCACCTTTAGGAAAGCGTTAGCCCCAAAGGCTGCTCTTCCAGCAAGGCAGAGTGACTCTCTGGTGAGGAGGACTGTAACAGGGGGACCTGGAAGGCATCAGAGCACAACAGCCATTAACAGCACTTCCCAAAAAGCCAAGGCAGAGGAACAGCAAGCACTGCTCGTGAAACCAAATTCATCAATGTCAGTGTTGTCCTTGCTAGCTGAAATGCACAGCCTTCAGCTGGCATATTTATTATTAATTATTATTAAATTTATTTATTTAAGTGTGCTTTGCATAGATAGACACATTGTCAGTCACCAAGGACTTAATATCTAAATTAGTTAGGACAAACAAACACGAGATGAAACAACACTGTAACAGAGAGTGTGTGAGGGGATTACTAATGAAGAGAGAAAGAGAGAAGTAGCTGTTTGAAGTGGTGGATTATTTGAGTCTTCAAAGAAGAACCTATGGATTTAAAACCAGTGATTATGATCATTAAAATAATCAAGGACAACCATTTTATATGATGCCAAAACCAGGCTGTAATATCAAAATGGACATTCACTGAAATATTTCAACCTAGGTCTTGAACCCACCACACAGGCGGCATTCAATTCCATGTCTATTCACCTCTTTCTGTGATTCTTTTACTTTCTGAAGAATAGAAAAGTATTCAGAAGATGAGTACAAAGAGGCTTTCCTGATACTGGAAAAGACATCCAAACTCTAAAGAGCAGCAAGAAGAAAAGAGAAGGCAAGGGAATAAATGAAGCAAGCAGGTTTAGAGGGAACCAGAGGATGCCCGCTCAGATGGGAAACACACAGGGTGATCATTAGCCTTACAGGGTTTTAGTGAGTTAACTATTAAACGTGTTGGAGGTAGAAAGACAGTGCAGAATTAATATTGTATGTTTAGAGTAGCTGAGAAGGATAATAACTGTATCAGCAAAGCACCACTAGATAAAACAACAAGGAATGAGCAGGGCATGAAGGCCAAATGAGATCTAAAATGTCTTTGGCTCCTTAATAAAGAGAGGTTTTTATCTGAGGTCTTTTCTATTTCCAGATAGAACAGAGCAGCAATTTCTATCATTTATTAGATAAACCAGAATCCATTCTTCTGTGGGTGACTAGATATATGTTTGAATTCTTCCAAAAAATTACAAAAGCAGAAAAGGAAAGTACAAGGACTCCCAAGCTTTGAAGGTCAGCTACTTCGCCCTGAAGCATCATGTAGATTTGGTAAAAGCAACTGACAAAGAAATTACAGGAGAATAAGAGACTTTCCAAAGGTCATTTTATTGGATCTATTCCCTCTTAAGTGCATTATTGAAAGATTTCTTTTAATCTTGATCCTGCTGTCCCCTTTGGTGGTCATCTCAAATTGGCAACCCTTCAATTTCTTTCCGTAATACCAAAACTGTGCTTTAGTAGAGGTTCCCTAAAGCCCAAAATGGCTCATAAAACACTAGGGTTTCTGGTTGATTTACACCAGAGTCTGCAGATGTTTCAGAGTGCATGTGAGCTGAGTCTGCCCTGTACAGGTGTGAGTCCAGCTTTATCGTTTTCTTAGGCTTCAGAAAAGGACCATTTAGGAATAGAAACCAAAACTGGAAGCCAGAGGGCAAATATTTTCAACATCTGCTACTCTCTGTGTGATATTCCTCTGCTTTCAGAAGTAGGATTCTTAAAATTGTCTTGTATGGCTTTGATTCAATCTCTGAAGTGCATTTTTATAACACAGAAATACTGTTACTGGGATCTAGTGTCACGGGAAACAAGATTCTCAGATTATAGGGCATACGCACACCTCCCTTTCCTGCTTGTAGCTATGTAGCTCACTTTTCTCTCTGCAAAGATGACTTGTGGCACTGACAGCAAATTCTGACACAGAAAAATGATGTCGGAGAAGCATTTAATCTCTTTTCACCTGTTCTTTATGAACTCTAAGTCCTGGAAACAAGAAACATACCCATGTTATTTAATATCCCTACCAGCAATCCTATCTGTGTACTACTGGCGAACCACTTCAGTGTGATCCCTTCAAGCATATTTCTCCCATCCTGCAGTCTCAAGAGCCTGCCCAAGACACATGCTTATTCTTGTTAGATCGCTTTCAAGCACATTTGAGACACTGCTCCCAGGTCCCGAACACATTTCCCAGGGCACTGGACATATTTTTCTCTCATGAAGAATTAATATTATTATCTCCATCAAGAAAAAAATGGAAATCTAAAAAAAGCCCACAGAAAGTGTTATTTTAAGCATGCACATTTGCAGGAAAGTCCCAGAATTCAGGGAACTTCTTTGTGATAAGGGAAAACAGTAGGAAGAAGGAAGCCTTTATCAACAATAATAGATGGAGATTGTTCAAAAGCAGAGCCAAAAGCTGAAAATGCTGATAGGTCATTTCTAAGTAGGGTGTACAGACGTTTAATGGACCATAACTTTATGCTTTGAGAAGATATAATCATAGAGAAATTCTTTGTATGGGATCTGATGACTAAAGAAAGGGTGCCTATTTGTAAATGTACAGAATGTCTGAGCAGAAGTGTTTTGTGTAGCTCTTCCTATCCCACTCTCATGTTACCTCTGGCACAGTAATGGGAGCATAATACTAATAACAGACCCTACAGATCTGCTTTGCAAACACTACTTGCCAGGAGACGAATGTCCCCTCAGTGCCTCTTTTAGCCCCTATTTGCTGTTCCCATGCCTCCCACACCCTCACCTCAGAGCTGCTAAGTCACATATTCCTAAAAGAGGACTATTTTCTGTACTGTTTTCACCCCAGCAGGATCAGTTCTATCCTCTGACCTAGAGGCCATGAAGGGCCTGCTCTGAACATTTTCGAGTCCTGCTTGTGGATTCAAGGCATTCACTCTGCCTCCATACAGTTTGTATGGTGCCATATTGTTGCACTCCCTTCATTTGGGACTCACTTGGGGTCTCTGTCACTTTCCTGATGCACCTTGCTGTCCCTGGCCTGTCATGGAGCACAAGAATTTGGAGTGGGATATTTGAAAGGAAGGTTTGAAAAGTAATAGTCACACTCAGCTCTCCAATGTATTTCTTCCATTCATGAAGAATATATATAAAACCCAGAGAAAACTAAGTAACTTATTTTTAGAAAGCTATTAGATATCACTAAGGCATAGACCATTGAACATTTTTTAAATAATAGCTAAATGTGAGCCTCTGTATGTATTAATCTTTATATATATATATATATAACTGGAGCCCATTTTGATGTTCCCTCCTGCTTCTAAGTACAGATTGTGCATGACACTTGATTGCTCCTATGACCAGTATCTGTAGGGTAACTGCTTTACCAAGCTGCCTGTGGTATATCCATGCACATGGGGTGAATAAAAACAGCCACACAGAGACACAATGGATGAAAAGGCTGGGTCATAAAAATAGCAGTTTGTGCTTCTAAAATTGAGCAAAAACCTACCTGAGTCCCTCCTTAGCTTTGAGCATAAGGATGACTCACTGATTGAAATGGACCAACACCTGTCCTCTGGTCCTGAGACCAATAATCCCTGCACAGCACATATCAGTATAGCTGAACTCTCTTCCATGTAAAGTACAGGCTACAGCCAAACCCTGATTAACTCTGTCTGGGGAGTCCTTAGCTCTGCCAAGGACTATGCTGACCATTAAGCAGCATGCAGACACCCACACCAGGGCTCAAGTGTCTCCCCTAGCCTTATTCCACTTTTTAATATACGTTATAAACTACAGTAGTATAGAAGTATAGACATGACCACAGAAATTAGGCAAGTTGTCAAATGTGACGGTGGGATGCAAACACATACAGCTGTTCACAATAGATCCTACAGACCTCTGGAAGCAACTGGAAGAATCCCATGTATTGCCACAGAGATTGATTTAAATGATTAATTATGTTTTGTTCTTGTACTTGAGAGCGGCTAGGTCTGTTTTCAGGGAGGAAAAAATGGCATTTTCCTAAATACTTAATGTTTTCAATTTATTTTCATGTCTGCAATTAATTGTAGGTACTGCCTTACTTACATGTAACTAAAGGGAAAAAAAATATAATTTCTGAACAAAGTTACAAGAAGTATCATTTTAGTTTGAAAACAGAGGAGTCTGAAATAGAGTGATCATATTTTTTTAAAAAGCAATAAAAGATAAAAAGTCCAAACAATAACAATGGAGATTTTCTGACAATCACAACTTGCAATAAAATCTATTTTTAATGAGGAAAAAAAGTTGGAAAAAAGCACATTAAAAAAGAGTCTTAAGAACATTCTGCTACAAAATTTGATTCCAACACTGCAACTTTCTTCATTGCAAACAAAAATCTGTCTTTAAAACATGTGCAGAAGGGGGTACAGATATAAATCAACTCTAGCAAAAAAAAAAGAGCTGTATAGTCAGTACCACAGTACCACCTTGTGGGGAAATAAAAATGGCTTCACAATTTACTTCTTCCACTGCACAGTTTCAGGAAATACCCATCATATAAACATAAAATTACAACTAAGACAAGTGAAACAGACCCAGACATCAGCAATGCATGCCATGCATGATTTCTTCCAGTGTCAAATTAGTCTTTTTGAAGAATCCATGTTCCAGATAAAATCTTTCAGAAGTCTACTGTAAAAACTTCCTGGAAGAAAAATGTCTCCTTACACATTCGCTTGCATTCTTTACTTGACTTCCATTTGCTGCAAATTTATTTCTCTAGTTACACTGAATCAAGAGAACAATTGCTTCAGGCATGTCAAATTCCACCCACACAAAATGCTTCATAAAGTTAACGGCTATGACACAAATAAACTAATGCCAGGATCTTCGAGATCACTTTTTTTATTGCTTTTCTGCAACTGATGTAGATATTAGAGACAGTAATATTCCTGACTACATCTGAAGAAATAAGGTTATCAAATCCTCAATCCCCAAAGGGAATTATCATTGCTTTTCTCCATTTCTTTCATATTGTGAAAGAAATTTGTATGATTAAGTAATTGCTGGTTGTCAGAAGAAATAGTTGCCCAGACATCATATTTTAAGAGCTGTATTAAATGCAATTTTCACCCTTTCAAATATAACTTCTTACAGGCGTCTCTGAATTTAATGTCCCTAATAAAGCAGAGCAACTAGCTCCTTCTTTCCCAAGTTGTTTGTGTGTTGACCAACAGGTGGGGTGGGGGGAGTATTCTTTTGGGGATTTTGTTGGGCTATTTTATAATTTCTTCCAATATAAAAATGAAGTTTAAACTTGCTTGCCTTCTTGCTGTGGAAAACCTGCTATTAATGGGAACAGAGCAAGAACAAACTCACAAGAAATTAAACAAAATTTTATTCAGGTTTACTCTTCACACAAAGCTAGGTTGTGACATTCAGATAACTAGAGTTTGGGGATTCATCCACCTACAGCTATTCTACTGAGACTGATACTGGTTTTAGCTGGGCTGGGGTCAGATCTCAGTAGTGGGGCTCCCCTCACCTTATTCTAAGTAAGAAATGGGGTGAGCAGTCCAGTTGCCCGTACATACCTACCTAACATCATCTCAGATTCCCTGGAATATGCTTCCTGGACCTTCAGATCATGATCTGTATCACATTTACCAGCCCCATGCAGAGGTCACAGAATCCCAAGTCACTAAATGACTATTAGTGGGAAGATGAACCAAGTCCTAGGAGTCTAACTGAAGTTTGTCACATGGGCTCACAGTAGAGAGAAAGAGACACCTCCAAAGACTAATTCATCATGTGCTAACATATTGGCAAGAAATACCCTCTGAAGATGTCTGCCTCTCCTTACTGATCGAAGAAGGTGCTCTGAAACTATCTAACTTTCAGGGGATCCCATTTTGATGAGATTAAACTGAAAGCTAATGTATAACAATTATAGACTTCCTCCCTGTTTTTGCATGCTGACAATACACTCTGGGTTGCACAGTGTACATGTGAATTGTATGATGTGATCTGGCCTACAATGCATACATTATTTCAGGACACCAGTCAGCTCAGAGGCCCTTAGTTGTGGCAGCACCAGCAACTGAGGTCTGATTGCCGGGGACTGCTCATACGCACAAACAGTGCCTCTCCACCCTGCTGCTCTTTTAGGATCATATGCTCTCTTCCCAATGAACGCAGCACCCTTCTTCTCCAAACATGCATTTTGTTTGCCAGAAAGACAAAAAAAAATTATGCCTCCCTCTCAGCATGTTCTCCACCTCCATAAACCAACACCCTAAAGTCATGGCATCATGCAAATTCCCTAAATTCAATCTCCACATTCCCTGTCTCCATCAGGGTGGATCTGGCACATATTCCAGAAGAAGATATGTTCCTAGAAGATGCCACCCCAGGGCACACTGACCTTGAACTGCCTGCTGTGCCACTAGTCATGTATGCCCCACGGTCTGGGAGACTCACAGACTTTCTCAGAAAAAAAATATGCAAATTTTGAAGTTACCATTTCAGGCTAGCTTTGAAGTTATGTTTGGAGTTTTCCATCACAAAACCATGAGATCTATGTATTTATTTTTCTTTACAAAATTTCATTTTCCTTTCTCTTCATGAGATGAGGCAAATGGACACAGATTTAGATTCCCAAGAAGGCACATACCTCCATGCCTCATCAAGGTAAATGATTTAGACAATGAAATGCTGAGATTATGCCAAAAGTTAGGCCTTAGCAAGTTAACTTGCTCATCACATCTATTGCATTGATCTGCTGAAGCAACGGCTATAGTAATGGCCTGGAGAAGGCTACCTTCATGAAACAGTACTGGAAGCTTCAAGAGGAAATAAAAAAACATCGATGATTTATTGTTTCCAGATTTACTGTGACTTTTGCTCCTATATGATCTCATCTAATTTGGAGCATCATGTTTTAAACAGAAGACAATGTCCGTATTTCATTACCAAACAAGTGATACAATTATATAAACAGTTTCCTCCCTTCTCCTATATTTGTTTTATTCTTCCACTGATAGAAATATGTTGTCTTGATTACAGATGATTTTGACTGATCTTTTTTTTAAGATACCTTCTAGAAAGAAATACTATCTTAATCATGCATGGCAAAGCATGTTGACAAGTACCTCGTTAAAAGAACCAGATCTTTGTGGTTTTTATTTTACATTGCAGAACACCAACTTTCAGCACACTTAATATGTGACTCACATATCAATTAGAAACGTGATTTTCTGTTGGCATCTTTGCATTCTCCCAAAGAGAATTCAAAGGCTGTTTTCCAAACACATCCACAAGCAACCAGAAGGCAGAGCCACACAGAGTCCAACCAGGCTGGAGGTGGAGGTCCATGTTCCACACTCATGCTGTTGGTTTTTGCAAATCATGCAAGAACCAGGGTGCCTTCTGTTAGATATTTCCAGCCTGCTAGCATATTTCCTAGGAACATAATACAGCCGAGGTTGGAAGGAACCTTGAAAGATTATCTGGTCCAATATCATGTGGGAAAGGGAGGCTCATGAGATTATCTAGCACCCTGTCCAGTCGTTTCTTGAAATCCTCCAGTGAAGGAAACTTCACCATGAACCTGGGTAGGTTATTCTGGTCAATGGTTATTCTCACTGTAAAAAAATTATCTCTTGTATCAAGATGAAACCTCTCCTGGCACAACCAGTAGCCATTTCTTCCCCATGAAGAGAGAGACTCCATCCTTTCTGGAGAAGCCTTTTAAGTGCTAGAATAATTGTGATGAGATTGTCTCTTAAGCCTTCTCTTCTCAGGGAGAAAAGAACTAACTGCTTCAGACTTTCCTCATAGGCAAGTTCTCCATTTGACTGAGAGCTCTATATGTTCCTTGTTTCTGTCAGTTCTAGCTGGTATGAAACCAGAAAGTAAGCACGCAAAGCATCTATTCCTGTTACTCATTTAAATAGCAGAATAGATATTCTAGAAGAAAAACTTTGAAGATAAGTTCCTCATACACAGAAGCCTTAGCGTATGTGCTCTCAGACTACTTTAGTCTTTATCCTCATTATGTGATGAAGGTCATAAGCAGTTTCCCCTCCTACTTCAAGTCCACTGCTCCTGTGTTTTGTGATACTCCACCCACATGTGTGTCTTGTATAAAACATAAAAGGCTATCAACTCCCTTTCCCAATATTGTTTAAAAATCATACCTGCAACAATTCCCTTCACTTGCTCTGATTTATGAGTTAGGAGCTTTAAAATATGAAAGATGGTGATATTAATCATCCAAGAAATAAAAACTCAAAAATTTCTCCTACCTCAAAATTTCACTTCCTAGTTCAAAACACAGCCTTACTCACATCCTTCAATGTAATTTTTACTCAATCTCAAGAACATACAGTTTGTTTCAATGTAGGCTCAGGTAAAGAAATACCATGATAAGAATTTTTTTCTTATTTACACTTTTAATAGCACATTTTTGGTCAACATATGATTAGAAGATACTTCCTTAGGCAATGAACACAATCCTCTGCTGTCATAGATAGTTATGACAAATAAATTATTTCACTTATCAGGACCATTCAGTGAAGTGACTTGCACTGACTGCAAGGAATATTTACAGGTCTCCAATCTGCATGCATTAACAGGGTTCTTGTGCAAAAAGAAGTTTCCTTTTACTTGGACATCACTTTCCATCAGTAGTGTTTACCTCCACAATATCTTTATCTTTCCAATCTCTTTAAAGAGAGGCAACATACATTCTCTCTTTGTTTCACAAGACTGAACATGCCAAGTTGTTTTATATTCCCTTCTGTGGTAAGCCCTCTCTTATCTGGACCATCTTTGTAGATTTTCTCTGCAACTAGTTAGGTCTCAATTCATTTTTCTTGGAAAGCAGATGCCAACACAGTAGAGCCTTTCAGATGAGGACAGCATAAACTTGTATAGCTTTATTGGATATATCACACAGGATATATAAGCTTGCACATTTTCTAGGTGCATTACCAACAAGATTCACAGTCCTCTGAAAACCAGTTAAAACATGCAAGCTGGAATCTTCTTCACCTCTTCCTCACAAGCCTTTTACAGGATAACAAGATGTTATGAGTTCTCAAATTAATTCACAAACTTGTACTCTAATATTTTAAATACTAGCCACTTTATTTCTCTTATCCTTGGAGTCATCTAATTTTTCCCATTTGATATTCTTATCCTTCTCTCCATTAACTATGATGTCTAAACTTGTAACTTCAGAATCACTGTCACACTCCTAATTCTCTTATCAACATCGTTAATGAAATTACTAAGAAGCTTCCTCTCAAAATTCAATCTTGGAAAAAAAATCTATTAGTAACTTCATTCCAATACTTCCCTTTGATAGTCTCTACTATCTTCTAACTACTCCCCTACTGTTCTTACCCACTTTCAGTTCTTTTAATGATTCTTATCATGTCCAGCTTAATTAACGATTTCCCACAAGACAATATATCAAATACATTCAAGATAGAATAGTTCTACCCATTCCCCTTGCCTAAAAATATCACTGAATTTATCAAAAATGATCTTTTGTGAATCTGAGATAATCTACCTTTGATTAAAAAGATGTGACATTTCATTCCATTTACCTCCATGCTCTTTATTATTCTCTCTGTCACATTTTATTTTAAAGCCTACTGAGAGCAGAACAAAAGACACTTAGATGTCTGGATCAGTTTTTGCACCTTTCTAAAATACCTTTGCTACTTTATAGTTACCTAGTAACATTTATGCTTTTCTCTAACACACCTTCTGTCAGCAATTTCATGTACCGTATCTTTCAGACCTCTCAGTTCCAGATCAGCCAGTCTATTGCCATCTGTCTCCTTCTTCTCTGTGCTAAATTTGTTACTCTTTTCCCCATTGGCCGCTTAGCCAAGCCCAGCTACTGATAGCTGCAACAGAGGAAATGTGTTTGAATGGTTTCAGGACTGCATCTAGATAGCCTCTCACCTTTACTTTGCCCTTACTGCACAGTGGCTGCGTTACATGTCTTTCCTGGCTCTCTTGGTGGTTTAGACTGCTGGAAAACACTGGGAGATCTAACATGCCTTACATTAGGAGGTAAAATAAGGCCTGGAAACAACTATGACCATTTGAGTTTCTGTAATACTCATACAATAGAACTTTTACCAAAGTGAATACAATTCCTTGCATGCAACGGAGTTTGGTATTTAACGAAGCAGCTCATGCATTTATTTTGCAAGGCTTTTTTTAGGTTTGGGTTTTGTTTTTTTTCTTAATGTATGCATTTTATCACAAATAATAAGGAACACCACCACTGAAGAAATTAGTAGCTAATTAGGAGATTTTACACACTGTGGGGAAGTCTTCTCAGAAAGCAAAAGAAGCAATAAAAAACCATGAAGTATGCTGGGGCTGCTACCTCAGTGTGTTCTGCAGAAGACACCCTTGTGCTGCTTTCCAAGACTTTGCAAACCATTAATCAAAGACAGAATTGAAGAAAACATTGAGATTCAAAGTGAAATCTGACACACATAATATTGCAACCTGCTTTTGGGGAATATTAATTTACAAGCCAAAGGAGTTGCATAAGAAGAGCGGATTATGCAACAACTCTGCCATGCTGAGAAACAGAAATCTTTCAATATCATCACAGTGATTTGTCCTCATGAGATATTTTCACTGTATCTTCACTGGAAAAAGCAGCAGACTCCTCTGGGGTCCCTCCCAGCTGGGATCTGAATTTGTGGGACACACGAGTTCCACAGAGCTCTCCCATGCTACTGTCATGAGGAACCTGCTCTGGCCTCACACATTGGAAGGCAATGCACAAGACAGTTCATCCACCAGTTCCTCTCACTCAGTTATCCAGGCTAATTCCACTCCTTTTAATTCCTGTAGGTTGTCTATTAATCGAACACACCCAGACACCTTCCAAGACGCAGGTAAGATAAGGCTGATGACTGGCAATCAGCTCAATAGGTGGAGTCAAGATCTTTATTCACAGAAGGTTCCCACAAACCAAAATGACATCACTTCGTATTTACAGGACAATACTTAACTGGGCCAAAATAGAGTCAGTCTTGGCAGAAATATACTCCTATGCTTAGTCTAGAAGGGAACCTCTTTTTTGTAGGCATTCCAGTTGTAGCTACCATCCAACATGTTCCACCACTGTTTTGTAGTATCGATCACTTTAAGTGTGACATTTTAACCGACTTTTTAAAAATTGCATATACTGAAAAAACGACACAAAGTCTTTCGAAGGAAGAAATCACTTAGCTCTTTTCTAAATTAAATTAATGGAAAATAATGCTGATTCACTCCCCTTAAAAAACTCCTACAACTGTCAGAGTAATTTTAAGGGAGCTGGACGAAGGGTAGCTAGGACAAAGGTGCCTTTGTCTGTGTGCATGAAGATGCATCCAAATTCTAAGCTGTACAACTCTGTATATGTTGGATAAAATTTCGTTAAGATATGCAGATATTAGGGCTAAGTTTAAGGTCTGTTAAGCTATCCAGGCAGACTTTGTTTATTATTTGCATCAGACTTACTGCTGTCTCTTCTGAAAAAACAGAGCCTGCGCTCTAGGACAGGTGTGACAAACAACTCCACAGCAGTTGTCTCAGGTTTGAGAGTTTGTGCACACTCTGGCCATGGTACCCAGACATTTCCAACAACCTTTAAGTAATCACCTTCCAGGCAGTGTAACCTCTTTCCACTGTTAGAGAGGCAACTGAGACTCAGAATGTGGGCTTCCCAGGTTCTAGGGTTTTGGGGTTTTTTTCTAAACACAAGAGCAGCTTTTCTCCAAGAAACACAGCAGGTACAGCTTTTCTCTTCTTTTTTCTCCTGTATTTATTGAATAAGTATTTGGGGGCTGTACAACCAATACTCAGACCGCAACACAGCTAATCATAGCTAATTAAGACTGTGTCAGTCAGGAAAGAAGAAAAAAAAAGTAATATCAAAATTACCACGTCCTTAAAACCCCTCCTGATCTTCACAGCAGTGACATTTTGATAATGATGATGACTCTGCCTTCACAAAGAAAGAGCTCATTATTTTTGAGATACATATTTCTACATCAATTTCTGAAAGGAAATGAACCTTACAATCAACTATAATTGGAATGCTCTCCTCTGCTGTCTTAATACTCATCAACAAAATATAACAAAGGTAATAGAAAAAGCTCTCCACTGAAATATAAAAGACTGCAACTGCCACTTGCTTCATATATATCCTCAAGAGAGGTCTGTGAAACATAACAAAATGCCAAATATTCAGTTGCTTTTACCAGAAATCACCAACTGCCACTCCCTAAAGTACAACCACCCCTTGGCCATCTTTCTAAAAGGCACTGATTTGCTCCCTTCTGCAATGCACAACAAGTGTCCAAAAAAGAAACAAAATTTTAAGCTTCCAGCCTGACACCATGCTCATGATTGCAACTAGGTATCAAGACCAGCAGTGATAGATTTTTACACATTCCCTTTTTTTCATTCATGGCTTTTCCCTGGCTTCAGTTGACTTTATGTGTTCCTTGTCTGGATCCACAGGTGTTTAGAGAACTAAAGCAATTCATCCACCTATATAAAGCCAATGTGAGCCACTATGGAGAAGTATGAACCAGACTGAAAGGAGTCTGGTTTTCACCAGACTTGCAGTTTTCTCAATACCTCAGAAATGCATATTTTTAATCTTCCAATAATCAATATATTGCACACTCAGCAGCTGAGATAGCAGCAGCTGCTTACACAAAAGTGGTATGCTTTCCTTTAAGAAGTTGTGAGGTTCAGGTATAAACATGGTACTTTATGACTGTGTCACAGCATGACCAAGACGTGCACTAACGGTGGCTTTTAAGAAAATGAAAATCAAATGCATCTCTGGGTATAAGGGGGTGCCAAGGTCAGTATGAACATCGAAACCTATAAACAACTTCAGAAAGTAGGGGCTCTGAATAACCCCACTGCTGCATGAACCAGATATTAGCCAGATTTTACGGCACCTGGAAACATCCCGTATCTAACAGAAGACTCTTTAGACCTTTCTAGACCAAACCATATCAGAAAATCAAAAAGCAACAGAAACTCAGCACATTCAGGATACAAGTCTGCTCCCCACGCACACACAGATTGATTGGGCGATGTAACTGCACTGACCCAACCAGCTCAGCGTACGAGTTTCATCTTGCAGGCAACACAGTCAACATGTACTGTGACTGCTTGGCTGGGGTTTCTGGATTGTTATGCATCTGAAAATCCTAGACAAATTACAAAAGCTGACAGAAAAATGCAAGAGAGGAGCAAACAACCCATAATGGCAACTGTCACAAAGTGCAGCAGCTCTGATAGAGATACTTTCACTTTAGCTTTTTTAACAACAGCTGAGCCACCATGAGATTACGTCACTGCCCATATTCATCCTTGGTATTTTCTTTCCCAGTTAATTGCTTAAGTGGGTTTCTCAGGTTAGCTCTGTAAAGCAGATCTATCTACATTTTTGATACTTCCTTGGCAGGTACAGACATTCACTAGCATGGTAGCGGAGGAAGATCTAGGAAACCTTACTAGATCTACTAAAATTACACACTATTAATAGTATTGTACAATAACATAACTTTTTATATATAGCCCCAAGGCTAAACATATCAAAATGAAGCACAGCTGTTTCGGTGGAACACAGCAGCTCTATTCACTCATCCCAGCACTGATATCACACCGTGGACCGCCTTGAAGAGCCAGCCTCAGACATTTACCACCAAAACACTGATGGGGTGGGTGCTCCAGCCAAGAGCAGAAGCAGGAGCAGGAGCTAGCCCTGGGAAAGAGTGGGTCGAGAACTCCCTTGGAGAGGGGGCGGTTACGTTCATCCCCGAGCTCTATCCCTTTATATTATGTGTTTACATCGACTGCTCAATTACCCTCCACTCCACAGCCAGCCTCCTACACACGGGTTTCCCCTGAGAAAGCGCCGCTGAAGAGCACAACGGCTGCCCTCGTCCCAAGACCCCATACAATACCTCCTGCCCTGGAGAAATACAGGCATAGGCATATATATCGGGGAAAGGTATATATATGCTATATATACTTATGGAATAGGCCTGCGCCCCCGCACTCGCACGGCGGGAACACGCGGCCCCGAGGTGGAGCCGTGCCCGGCAGCCGTCCCCAAGCCGGGAGCCCCGCCGGACCCTGCCCCACAGCCCGAGCCCGAGGCCGGCCGCCCGCCGCTCCCGCGCCCCGCCGGCGGCTCCCGCCCGGCGGCAGGAACAGGAAGCAGGGCCGGCGCGGGGCCGCGCTGCTCCCCCTGGCGGCCGCGGGCGGCGGCGGGCGGGGCGGGGGCGGTGCCGCCGCCAGGCCGTGGCCCCGCCGCGGCCGCCCGAGAGGCCGCTGCTGCCGGCGCTTCCCTGCCCGCCCCCGCCTGGCGCTCCCTCCCGCCCTCCCTTACTATCTCACTCCGTCCCTCCCTCCTCGGCCGGGGCAGCAGGAAGCGGCTCTGATGTCAGCGGCGGCGGCCGCGGCGCGGCTCTGAGCGGCTCCTCCACCCCCGCCGCGGCCCCCTCGCCCGCTGCCGCCGCTGGGGCTGGCGGAGGAGCGCGGCTGCGGCCCCGGGGGCGCCGCCTTCTCTCGCCTGGGGACGCGCGGCCGAGGCGGCCCCGAGCTGCGCAGAGGCCGCGGCCTAGGGGAGTCGGCGCGGAGCCCCGCGGGGGTGCGGGAGGGCGCGGGATGCGCAGCGGCGGCGCCGGGGCCTGTGCCCGCCGCCAGTGAGGCCCGAGGCCGCCGCGGATGCGGCCCCGGCGGCGCCTCGGCCAGGCCCGCCCCGACCTGCGCCAGGAACCGCCGCCGAGCACCGCGTAGCCCCGGCCCTGGCCCTCGGCTGCCTGGAGCCGGACCCTCGCGTAGCCCCGGCCCCTTCTCCTCCCTGCGGTGAAAGAGGAGGCATGTCTGCTGCCGCCTCCGCTGAAATGATTGAAACCCCCCCGGTCCTCAACTTCGAAGAAATCGACTACAAAGAGATCGAGGTAGAAGAGGTGAGTGAGGGTCCCGCCGTCCCCCGCACCCCCTCGCTCCCCGGGCGCTGCCAGCTTGTCCCCCGCCCCTCAGACCCCGAGCGTCCCCGGGGTTCCCCTCCCCGGCGCCGTCCCCCCGCTGCGGAAGGGGCGCGACCACTTTCCGGGATGCCGGGACCCCCCCGTGTACCTGGCCGGGGGTTCTGTGCTCCCGTGGATGCTGCAGCGGCTGGCGCCAGCGAACAAAGGCGGTCTGGCTTGGGAGCGGAGGTGCCAGCTTACTTCTGCGGTCCTGCTTCTGGGTGCTTTACTGTGGAGTTTTATTTAAACGGGATAGATTTAATCAGGACTTTAAAGTTTCGCCTCCCATTTTGCCACCCACATTAGTATGGGTGGCAAACATAGTTGTCAAGCGTTGTCACAAGAGGGAACTGTTAATTCTAATGTTTGTTTCGGATCTCTGTTTCTCTATGCCCCTGCTTTCACCTTCTGCGACCAGACTGATCCATTGCATATATAACGATCACACCACTCTTAATGATTTGCTAAATTTACAGCTCTATGAGCTGTAAGGATAAACAGATTTTTTTTTCTTAACATAGGCTAGTGATGTTGCACTCGTGGATGTGTAACATTTCATTTGGGGCCGATGCATACTGCCCAGGGCCGATGCATACTGACATTCAGTTACTGTATGACATAGTTGGAAGGAATTTTTTTCTTCTGTGGAAAATCGCATAATAAAATTATTTCAGGTGTACCTTTCATCTGTCTGGGGTTCCTGTGAAAGGAGGGTGGTGTGATCTAGGATAGCTTGCGTGCTTTAATAATGGGCACGGTAGTATCTATATACTACAGTGTTGTTTAACTCTCAGAATCACACAAAAATGTTACTACTGTTGAGTTTTTTCCTTCCTCCCCTACTAAGTTCTCTGCAGTAATGCAGTTGCTTCACATAGCTCCATAATGAATTTGATGAGGCTAACTTGTAGAGTCTGGACCTAACAGGCGTCCAAGGCTACTGAAACAATCTCTCTGCTTTTATTTGTAGGTTAACATCTTTCTTTTTCAGTAATAACTACCCTCTTTTTCTTAAAAAGTTTGTGTGGAAGTGGATTTAGTTTAGTGTAGTAGCTTTTATAGGTACGACAACCTGTGTCCCAGATTTTTAGAGTAGTTTGCTAGATACTGGTTTGTTCATAATTAATCATACTGGGCTTGAGTCACCTGGGGAGAGTTCACAAAGCTTCACAAAACTGTTGAAATCTACAGTATTTCCAGAGAACCCTGGGGCACTTTCTGCTGTTTTCAGGTAGTACTGTGGTAACATTGGCTTTCACCATAGCAGGCACTGGAAATTTTCAGAAGACAATATCTTTCAAAAGATTGCCTGTATCTCTTTCTACGAGTATGGCAATAATGAAGATTTTTGTTTCTGTAAGTCTAATTGTTCCGCTTCCCTTTATGTAACTGTTCTGAAGTGAAGGTATTTTTCCTAGTTTTGCAACACTTACTAATAGCCAAGGATCAAATCACATGTTTTGGGAGAAATGGCGTTTCTCACCCAGCGAAGAAAGTTTAAATGGGTAAGAACTTATCCATTGTAAAAAGGTGTCCAGTGATGGCTCATAGAAGTGAGTAGCACATCTGCTGTGTTAGACATAGCACTTGGAATGAACCGAGTGCTATACAAATCTTTAATCCTCACAAAACCCTTGGGGAGGTTGTTAGCAAGGATTATATTCCTATAGTATTATGTTTCCTATTTTACATATAGGAAATGTGGAGCTGCATAGTGTGTAATTGGTGTAACTAGAGTTATCATTCTAGGGTTTAGTGCTTGGAGCTTGTCTGTGTCATACACGTGCCTGGCACTTGCAGAAACAAGACTGTCTGCACGAAGATGTATGTAGAAACGATCCCTAAGAATAAATCTGTTAAATGCAGTCGTTGCATTATTCTCATCTCAGTGTGTTTGTTAGAGATGACAAAACACGTGCTATAAGCAGGAGAACTCTGATAAAGGGTTGTCTCCATGAAAAAATGTAGTGACAGCTGATGCAGCATTTTGAGTGTACCTGTCCTACCAGAAGTTCTTATAAGCAATGGGAATACCCTAGTGCTGAACACAAAGTGTCATTGTACAGAGAAAGAAATAAGACCTACTTTACAATAGAACAGATGAATTGGAGACCATTCTTAGACCTTGCTTTTCTCAGCTCTGGTGTTGACCTCTTAGTCATGATACAGTTTCAGCACAAATAGTCAACTTTGCAGTCATAACAAAACACACATCCTTAATGAGGATTTTCTGTGCTCTCACTTTAGGCTCAGAAGTTTTCAAGGATTTTAAGTGGCTGTAATATCTCAAAATAGTCATATTTATGCTTGGCAAACTTCAAATGTTTCAAAATTGAGTGTTAAGAGATCTACACTGGAAACTCAAATACTTTTATAATCATAGCTTTGCTGTTGTATTATCAAGGCTGTCTTGTCAGCAGATAGCAGTCCCACTCTGCCACGGGTTTATTAATAGATATCGAAGTTCTGGAATACTTGCAGGCCCAAAGACCTTGCTAATAAATGTGAGATCTATAAGTGCACTTACATTTAGGTTTGTCTGAACTCTACTGGATAAAAACAAAAACATACCATATTTTGCTTTAGCTACCATGCACATGACTAACTGTATTCTAGTGTTGCTCCCCACAAGTCAAATACCTCTCCAGCTTAAGGCTGCCTTTTTGTTCTTTCAAGTGCTTAAAATGAAGTAAAATATAGAGACAAATAATATGAAAGAGTTGGAGTCAAATCAGAGTTGATGTGACATAGAAGGAGCATCTTCAAAACTAGAAGGGGAAAAGCAACTTAAAACCTGTGTTCAACAGAAATGGTCTCTATTTTACCATACAAGTTTTTGATTGTGAAAATGTCCTTTATTAAGTTTGTAGGTATTAGATAGACAAATCATTAGAAACTGAACAAATAAAACTTAATATAACTGAAATCAAGTTAACAATTAAAAGCCTAATGGCCTTATTTTAAAACCTCATATTTAAATCTAGCCTGTTTTTTCTTCCCAGAGGAGCTTCCACATCTAAGCAACAAACAGACTTTAGTCTTTAATTGTTCTGGCAGCCTACTCCTTGTCACTCTTTCCTGAAAATTCCGCAGGCCTTCCTCCGTCATGTAACTGGATAACAGTCCTATACATGACCAAAACGTAGACCTGTTCATCACATGATGTGTGTATGCCTTGGATCACACAGCCAAAGGTACATGTCTGGTCATGTGTACTGTGGCCGTGCCCAGTCACTGCCTGGTGTAGCCAGTTTAAAAAACTAATGCCATATTTGCATAGTTGCAAGTTACTTTTGGAGACTCTGAAAGTGTAAATTATTTGAAAACTGTTGTTTAATGCTCTACTGGTATATTGCAGTTCACAGTGAAGTTTATTTTCAACAATCTATTTGTGCAACAGTGGTTAATCCTAAGAGAATTAGGGTAATGTTTTCTTTGAGACGAAGAGGTAAACTTAATAAATATTTATTTTAGAAAATTTACTTAAGGTCCCAGCAACTAAGGAGATGCAATTTATGGTACCTATCTTAGATATTTTTTAAATAGTTGAATGATTTCATTAATTGAGTATTGTGGTGAGCTACATGTGTTCCTTCCAATTCTGGAGCAGAACAGTTCAGAGGCAAGAGAATGAGCAATACAGCAAGGCAACTGGGTTTTGCTCTCCTTTGTATAGTTAACTTTTAAAAAGTTAATGAGATGCAGTGGCTGGTTATGTCCATTACAAGGTAAAGCAGATTTTTGTAAGCTACTGTCGAACATGGAGCTGTTACTACCTTCATTGTTTCTGTGTACTGGGGGATTGTCTCAAGTTGTAGAATACCAGTCTGAAAAACCAGAAGAAATTTGGACAAGAACCAGATTTGATCTGAGATCTGAATAGCATTCTGGGATGCTGACATGAGTACAGAAAGATTGGTTCTCAAGAGCCAAGGGTGGTAGTTAGAGATCCATTTGAAGTCAGTCGAATTTCTCAGTTTTTTTCAGTAAGACTTTAAGATGCAAAGCTGGGTATTCAACAGCAAAGACAAAAAAATAAGTACATGGTGAAAACATATGCCAGTATTTTCTCTGATTTTACACTAAATACATTTTTTGTTTAATTCAAATAACTATTTCGTTTAGTTACACCAATGGAAGATTCTCTTCTTTCATCTACATAAGAAAATAGCTGAAGTGTCAGATGGGGTGTGAATTTATAGCAGAATTATGCAACACCAATTCCATGTGAATGAAATTTACTGTGCAGTGAGTTAGAAGATGGCCAATAAGCTAGTTAAACTGTTAATGGGACACTTTACACTCATTTCTACGCACACAGATATATTCAATGAATCAGTTTGTGTCCTGTGAAATAGATTCATACTTCACTCTCGTAAAGAACACATGGGAAAGAAACCTCACAGGCCTTCCAGTTCCAGTGATGAAAGCAAGATCTCATATTTATGAGATAATAATAGAGTTCTATGTCTAATGCCTTTCCCTAAGAAAAAAACTAAAACAGCAGAGCAATTTTCATGTGTCCCTTATTTGTTCCACCCAGTGGATTGTAGCAGTATTTTACTGGCTACAAAATATTTGTTTGTTTTTTGGTTTGGTTTGGTTTTTTTCCAAAGACCAGTAATTTTAGACAGTGCCAGCCCAGGAAGCGCAATTCATGTTGGAGTCCTGCCCCCTGAGTGCCTCATTACCCAACATTTTGTTTCTGAAACAATAATCTGCTCTCTGGGCTGCTCTAACAGAACAAATTGATTCATACTAGAACATCAGACAGTTGTTTTGTTAATGTTTTTAAATTGCTGGTAATTAAAATGAGTTTGGTTCTCGAGACAGATGTATAAAACCCGACAGTGCATAAAAGCTTTTTAGTATGTAATAAGCTAGAATGAAAGTATAACTTGATGAACTGTTATCTTTGAGATGCACGCATTTCTTGGAATGACTTGAGCTATCAAAATGTAGAGAGGGTTCATTGCATGTTCAGAGCAAAGGAAGAATTTCTGGAAACATAATTTTCAAGACCAGGCTGGATGGGTCTCTGAGTAACCTGGTCTAGTGAAAGGTGTCCCTGCCCGTGGCAGAGGGGTTGGAACTAAATGATCTTTAAAGTCCCTTCCAACCCAAACCATTCTATGATTCTATAATTTCAGGAACCTGTAAGATGATAGTTTGATTCCTCATAAACATGTTCTGAAGAAGCTGAAAAGAAAATCAGTTCTTAAAACAGAACTAAATTCAAATAGAAGAGTCACTCAATGAAAACTGCACAGTGTTATACAGCTCTAACAGATGAAATGCAGGAACCAACTGTATGAGTTTGTGTCAAGCAGAATTTGCCTATATTTGTTAAGAATTTAAGTTGATTTTAATAACCAATTTCTTTCAGGAAGAAATACTTTTTTCCTACTGTGTTTTGCATAACTGTTAAGTTGAAACTTGGGATCTAGACTAAATTACTTAGTTTACTTAAAAGCAGTTGGATTGCTTACAGGGGTTTTGGAGGTGGGGGAGTAGAGAGGATTTGGAGGTTTCTTCATTGCTGTATGAATCCCAGAAAGGAAAAGCAACATTTAGAGCTGGGCTAACACTAGTACAAATAAAATTAACCAGTCAAAGAACATAGCTGTAAGAATTGGCAGATAGATCAGAACTCCTTCCAAAAAGTGCTGCCAGGGTATTGGCCACAGTCATTTGTGGCACGGGGCCGATTTGCTTCAACCTACTTAATAAAGCATAGCACACACAGAGGAACGAAAGTTGGAATTTGAGGCTAGTTGAATGAATGATAGAAAGTGTTGGCATATATTTTTAGAAGCTGTAATCTGTTGTTCATGGCTTCTTTTGGCACCTATTTTTTTTTTTTAAATTTATGTTCCATGTGTCATATGGGCAGATATTTGAAAAACTGGAATTAGTATGCTTTATTGGTACTGCTGGAACTCTGATAGACAGAGAGAGTAGAAGCCCTGAATTTAAAAGTGTGATTCTTTTTTGTGTTTTTACAAAGCATTATAGAACATTTCTTTTTTTTTTCCACTCTGTCTTGCGTACTGTCTGGTGGTTGAGAGATACGAAAGTGCAGTTTGCATATATACCATTTCATTTGCAAATATACCAGTAAACAAAGCGACAGATATTAAAGATAAAGCCTGCTGTCAGTTTGGAAGCATGGGATTTGTTGGGTTTCTGTTGTTGGATTTTTGTAACTGCTTGTGTTGCTTCCCAAAATCGTAAACAAGCATGTCATGCAGTAGATACTACAAATTATGAAGTCAGTTCTACAAAGAATACTACATCTGCTAACCACGGAGCTATTATATTTTATTGCTGTCTTATATATCCAGCAGGTTTTTTTTAGAAAGAAAAGCACTAGGTATCCAGGATGCAGAACTACTTTACATGGAAAGTTTACAGATAGAGATTAAAACTTTGCATCTTTATGATTTTAAGTTAATAGAAAACCTGTGCAGTTAATGCAAAGTTGAAATTAATTCTTCCAAATTTTTGACATTTGTTAGGGGAGTATGGTGCATCTGAATAAACAGAGATGCATTTTTCTTGTTTTACTGGGGGAGGGGAAATTATTGGTCACATCCCTTAGGACAAAATACATCCTTAAGGTCTTAACATATCTGCAGTCTCTATTTCCTGCATGATTTCTAGTCTACATAACTTACCAGTCAGTATAGTCTACATACTTACAAGTCAGTATCATGTATCTTTGTTTATGTACAGCATTTGATACTATTTGTACACAGAGACAGAGGTAATGCTTGTTCCAGGCTCTTGTATGGTTCATATTCTTTAAATAAGACTCTAAATACATTATCTGGAAAACATGCAAGTGGCACTGTCCTTCACCATGTCACTTTGTCACAGTAAAACATAACTTTTTACTGGTATGAATTTTATATCTTTAAAAGCTCTTTAAATATTATTCTTAATGTAAAATGATTTTATGTCATGTACCTAGTGATTCTGTGGGAAAGGTAGAAGCACACTTGTTCTTATTCTATTTCTAAATGTCTCATCTGCCCTATATCTTCCTTTTTTTCTCCTAGAAGATATTTGGAGGAACAAAATCTTTTACCACAAGAATGTGTTTATTTTTAGATCATTTTCCAAACATACACAGTGCTTCAGATCAACTGCTGTTTATTGATTTGTTGTGTCAATAATTCCATTAACTGTGCTTCATATAATTCCGAATATGCACTGTTGCCCAAACATATGGTGTGGCACCAACAGCAGGGGACAAGAAGGAATGAGCATGAAGAAACTAAAGTTCAGGCAGTGCCTCCCTCCTGTGCTATTAAGTTACTTAGTACCAGCACGCAGTGCTGAAGGAAACTACATAGTGTTTAAACAGTTCTAACACAACCTAAGACTTACTCCTCTAAAGAATAAGTTCACGGGAAGAAAATTATATGTAAATGGACTCTACCACAAGCTGCATTCTGTCAATTATAAAGGGCCTTTTTGCTATGAGTAAGGTACTTTTTCCAGATTAAGTAGGAAAAACATACTGAGTTTTCATGTATGGTAAACGTCAATTTGTATCAGATCCATCACTGTTTCTGCTGATTGTTGCTCCTTTCGTGTGCTATCCAAGAGCCTGAGCTGCTTTAATGGAGGATCGGCTCTTCTGTTTTCCCTGTATCCTAGGTAAATATTCACTGCATTCATCTCCTCTTCTCAAGTTCAGCCCTCTGCCTAAGCAGGCACCAAGTCACTGATAAATTGTTACGAAACCTTGACTGCATAATCATTTATTAAGCTATTTTCACCAACAACAAAATTCACGTACCTGATGGTCTCAGAGCTTTAAATATGTTATTAAGGTTTAGATTGCCTGGTAAATTCTTCCTCTTGGTGCTTGACACTGATTTTTTTTTTTTTCCCAGTCATCAGTGGGACTTCTTAAAGGGCATCTCGTTCTTGGGATTTATTCCACTTTTCAACTAAAACCCAAATATTGTGACATTCATGGAACAATGTAAAACATTACATTGGGCAGTATACTTGGTTTCATTAGTTTCTTCATTTAATAGAAACATTGTTTAAAAATGCAACAACATTGAAAAATAATTATTTTTTTAGTATATGAGATGGAAATACCAGTTCTCAGGATGAAACTTGCAAATAGTCATGGATTTATCTGCAGGTGAACACTATGCATTTATATTGAGTTATGAACTGAACTTCACCATGTGAAATCAAATGCAAGAGATATGTGGGCTTTGTTTTTTTTTTTTACAGATGTGAAAAATAAATGTATTTAATATATAAAAATATATGTAATGTATATAGCATACTCATAATATTAAAGTCATATATGTAATATATATAGTGTATTTGTACATCTGGACATATACAAGTCTTTTCAGCAAGGAACAGTATGACTAGCCAGAAAAAAAGTAAGCCTGACCCATCGCAAACTGTTGTAAATGATTCAGGCTAAGTAAAAAAAAAAAGTCAAATTACTTCATTAAATTTTGAGACCAGTCTTTTAACTGATGTATATGCACTGTTTTCAAATAGCTCTTTTTGGTTTTGTTGCTGGATTAAGTATAGCAGAGTTGTAGTTGAAAACTGTGAAAGATTATGAGAAAAGGTATATTAAGAAAAGGGTCCTTCCGAAAGGAGTCTCACAGAGGCTTACACCATAAGGCCAATTACATCCACCTAGGTGAATTCATTATATGCCCACCTTCTTTCCCCTAAGTGGAGGGGAGAGTTCTTCGCACTCACTTGGGTAACCCTCTTGGGAGGTTACCAGTCCCTTCACAGTGTAGGGGAACAGCAGATCTGGAACTGTATTGCTGCTGCCAATACACTTCATCCTGCACAAGCTGCTCTGTGCCATCTTTCTTCCATTAACTGTCTGTAGTATTTCCCTGGTGTGAGCAGGCTGGTGAGCTGTATGTGCTTGCATGGTGGATTTTTAGGTGCTCACTAATCAGCACTTCTGCGAAATGCAGACTTATGGCACACACCGACCGATGAGATTTTTTTTATTCTGTAGGGCTGGTCATGTGCTATGCAAGGTGGGTAGAGACATTGTACTGGACAACTCTTGTGGCAGTAGAAGATGGGGGGCCTGCCGACCCCAAGAAAATGAGCAATTTTATTCAAAACATGGTCTGAGAAAAGGAAATAACAACTAAGACTGTTTGGGACTTTTATGCCTTCCAGTGACTCATTGTTTCCAATTTGTTTATATGTACTATTTTTGTAGGCTGCTCAGCTATCATTCATACGGCTTAGTGTTTCCAACCTCCCTTGTGGAATGCAAGAAAATAGTTAGTGTGTGTTATGTCAGGACAAGAGTCAAGGCCCTGTACTTTGGCTGGAGGAGGGGTTACAATCAACAGGTTCCATTCTTAGAGCAGTATGGGGCATGTTCTGTGCATCTCCTGTGGACATCTTATGGCAGACTCAGTCTGGCAACCACTATTGTGGAGGGTAAAGGTGAGAAGGCAGGAACTACTGGAAGGCTAAATGCATGCTGTAATGTAAAAGAGAAAAATACTTCTTAAGTATTTTTATATATAAGGAAACCAGTAGAAGAAAGTGCCATTGATCACCATGGCTGTCATGGCCAGCTGTCTCTCACATCCACATGAAATCTTTCAAAAATATTAAGCATAATTTCCCTTATTTGATATTTCTTAATGCAAGGTCTTGATGGGGTTTTTTAATTTATGTTTTTCGTCAGTTCAGATTGGGGCCTAGATTGCAGACTTTCTCATATCTATCATGACAGTTTAGCAGGTCTTGAGTTGTGCACCTGCAGCCTTTCCGACCCCATTCCCGGGGGAAATCAGTTTCACTATTTATTTATTTATTTACTTATTTATTTATTTATTTATTTGGAAAGCATGTAGTAAGAGCCTAACCCAAGAATGGATTACATAAATAGTAGTCAGCCCCTTGTTTCTCCTCCCCTCTCCTCCTTCTCATCTGCCCTGCCTTGCATTTTTTGGATTTGCAGGAGCTCCTTTTTCTTAGCTGCTTCTTGCCTTTGTGTGCCTTACGTTTCCTCCTCCTCGCCAGTCTTGAGCATATGAGTAACAACTCACTTGTCTGTGTTTTCCCATAGCAGCTGCAGTCACTGTTTTGGCAGCATCTTCATTTCAATTTTACATCTCATGTGCATGTTTTGTTATTATTCCTGTGTGTTGCCATTTTGCCTCTGAAGAACAATTAAGTAAAATTTCAGTTTCACATCAAAATTTCAAGTTAACATCATTTCAATATAACATTTCCTCACCAGTAACTCCAAGTGACCATCTCTCTATCCTGCTTTTATTTCCGTGTTTGGTTTCAAAGAGCAATTCTAAATAATGGTGGTGTTAGAGCTTCTTCACAGCAAAGGTTAAAAGATTACTTGAACACTATAGTATGCAGAAGCTGCTACTACTGGTTCTGCAAAGTTACAGTGGAGAGTTACGACTCTTGTCTGGGGCTGGTTTTTTTCATATTTTTAGGCAATGTTAATTCAAAATAAGATAGAAAGCAAACTTCAACAGAAATAGAGAAAGCTTAGTTTATAGACACTGTGCTTCTTTGGAGGGCTTGCAGGAGAATTTACTGCTATCGCACTCTTGAGTCATCTGTGAGAAAGAAAAGATAACTTTGAGCACACTGAACATTTCTTCCTGACTTCATCAAGGTCCTGTGCAGTTGATTGTGTATGCATTTAAATTTCAGAAGTTTGAATTCCTGTTCTTAGCAAGAATAAACAATCACAGGATTTGTTTGTTTATTTTTTAAAAATTGCTCTCATTCCTCTAATTTTCTGCTGAGCAAATCTTGTTCTAAATAATTGAGGTTATACTTTTCTGAAGTACTGTTACTGCACATTAGTAATAAAATATTTTGTATGCATGTTTTCCAGTTCTTCTGTAAATGATCTCTTGAGGAAACTTAGCAAAGACCAGTTATGTTTTGATTGCATAGTATTCAATTCCTACTGCAAAACTCAAGCCTGTGTATCTTCAGTTTCCTAAATTAAATTCCTTTTGTGTTTGTGAAGCAAATGAAACAATTTTAAGTTTTAACTCTAGTGTTTTATATTTTGTTCTAGGTTGTTGGAAGAGGAGCCTTTGGTGTGGTCTGCAAGGCAAAATGGCGAGCTAAAGATGTAGCCATTAAACAGATAGAAAGTGAATCTGAAAGAAAAGCCTTCATTGTAGAGGTACAGTAAGTTTGATGGAAAATATGGTACTTGGTACTTAAATCCATGGATGCATTTGGTGTACTAAAGGCTATGTCTTTATCACAAGATAAATGCTGCCTGTGGTACCCAGTTCAGACCTGGACCCTTGTCTTGCAGAACAGGAAACCTGTCAAAGCACATTGCAGCTCCTTTAGTTTGCTTCTCATAAAAACTGGAAGGCAAGAGTGGGGGAGAGAGGAGGGCACACAGTTTGGAAAATAACTGTTATAGATTCTGTCCCAGTCTGAAGTGAGGGTGCAGCTGGAATGACCACCAAAGTCTTGGAGATGATTAACACTTCCAGTGGCTACAGCATAGATTCTTCAGTACAACCAGGTTTCAAACTGTTTCTGAGTTTTTTCAGCAGTTCTAATAATTTGATTAGTTTTTTCTTATATATACATATATTACTATCTGTAACTCATTTAAAGGCAATCACTGTTTCCATTCCATGTCTGCTTCTTCAAAAGTATCTTGAGTAGTTCAGGTATACTGACAAACTTCCCAAGATACGTAGTATTTTCTAGAAGCAAAAGTTTAATTTAAATGAGATATATTGTGGCATGCTGGTTAGTATTTATTGTTATAATTTAGGATGTTCAAGATACACAAAATACGTTATAAATAAAGCTCTTACATTTAGAACTAACTCTAGTAAAATGTAACCCACTAAAGGGCTGAAAAAAGCGTGTTTGTAATAGGCCTCTCTGTAAATATTTATATGTTGTTCATTACCATGGAAAGTTTTAAAGGTTATTAATCTGAGTGTAGTTTAATACTGAGTAGATCTGATCAGTCTCTTGGGATTTTTGTGTTCAAAAAATATCTGAGTCAAGAATCTCAGAAATGCTTCACTAATTACTGGTATTTAGGAAACCCTGGACAGTGCAAGCATCAGTTGAAATATTTCGTTCTGGTTTTTTAGATATTCTGAAGTGTATAGAAAAAATAGCATTTGTACTGTGTACTGGTAAAAAAAACTTAATACAAAATAGTGCAGTTGTCAGTACAAGCAGTAATAGGTTCTTGGAACTATGTAATTTTAATATTAAATTATTTTATAAGGTTGTGGGCTTGGGGATTTTTGGAACATTAATCTTCTGTATTGTGAAAACAGCCAGTGTAATTCTGATTTTTTTTTATGTAATCAGACATTTTTTGTATTGAAGGCTCTAGGAAGATCACCAAATCTATAGACATCACAGTTGCACAGTGCTTGGGACTTGAGTGACTTTACTACAACCTGAAAAAAAATACTTTTTTAAAATGTAATTTCTTCAAACTTTCCTTAAAACACAGTTCCAGTTTGACACAAACCTGATTACATAGATTAAAATGAAAAGAGGGACTTGTATTTGCTAAAATCACTGTCTGGGGTTATGCAGACATAGAAGATTGTACTTGCTATTGTGGTGTATTATTTATAGCCATGAAAAGAAAGTGTTAGCCTTTTTTTCCCATGGTTTGAAATTGTGTGATTTGTATTGCAGCTTCGACAACTGTCACGAGTAAACCATCCCAATATTGTCAAGTTATATGGAGCCTGTCTAAACCCAGTAAGTTATAGCTTTGTCAGTATGACAGAAGGTGACCAGCTTAACATATGCATGCAGCAATGCACATAATGTGTATTTTATATTAAAAATGTATATTTTATATATATTTTTTATGTTTTAGCCATAATAAGGAAATATATAGATAGGTAAGTTGGTTTATATTTTCAGGTATTTGGTTTTTCTTTCTTCTGCTATGAAAAGTAAATTCTTTCAAGAACACCCCAAAGCCATTTCTAAACACCAGTTATATTTTAGTTAGTCAGAATGACATCTGGTGTATTACAGATGTAGTTGCCTTCATACCTACCTATTAATTGCTTAAAATAATGCTGCATCCCTTTTTTTTCTTAGTTCTAGTGAAATTCTTTTGATATGGTATTTAACTAATTTTTTTGTAAAAAGGGAAAGGAAAAAAGTAAAGGACAGTGAAGTGCAGTTTGAAGACAGTATTTGCTTTTTAAGACTGAGGAGGAGGGAGGTCCTTCTCTTATCTTCTGACTTAAAATGAGAACTAAGTGTAAAACTGATTTCTCTTACATGTGAATACATACATTTCAAACTGACTCATATATTTTCCAATAGCTTAGGTATGGAGGCTTTGCAGTTGCTCTCAAAGTACTTTCAGTTTACAAAAGCTGTTTTCTGCCCACCCATTTAAAACATCCCTATTTTTTGTCCCCTTCCCCCCCAAAGGTGTGTCTTGTTATGGAGTATGCTGAAGGAGGTTCTCTGTACAATGGTGAGTATCATTTCAACTTCCTGGAGCTAAAGTGCTAGTATTAGGGCAAACATAATCTAAACTACAAGTTGTTTCATAAATACGTCTCCATTCTTGGAGCTGTTCAGAAGCCATCTGAACACAGTCCAGGGCAGCCGGCTGGAGGTGGCCTGCTTGACCTGCTTGGTGGACTTCCAGAGGACTCTTCCAACCATTACGTGGTTCTTTGAAATTCTCAAAATAATTTTAAAGAGAAAGGAATGTTTGTCAGTCCTCTTTTCAGTCCACTGGTTTGTTCTTGATATCAGTTTCTTATATTTTATACAAGTAATTTAAGGTTTTCCAGTGGAACATCTGAAAACATTCTTCCTTGATTTGTAAATTCCCTGATATCCTCAGGGATAGCTGAGAACAAGCAATGCCTTTCATATTGATTTTTAACATAAAAGAATATGGAAAGCATACTAAAAAATAGGAAATACTTTTACATTTCTGTTATTTTAACAGGCTGCAGAAGGATATTTTTAGTTGATGTAATGAGGCATTGGTAATTACTTAGATTCCGTAGAGCTTTCTGACTGGTATTTTGTTAACTCCATTGTATCTGTTGTAATATGCAATAAAGTTCTTTTTAGTTTGTGCCTTTGTTTTGCAGTGCTGCATGGTGCTGAACCTCTGCCTCATTATACTGCTGCACATGCCATGAGTTGGTGTTTACAGTGTTCCCAGGGAGTGGCATATCTCCACAGTATGAAACCAAAGGCTCTAATTCACAGAGACCTGAAACCACCAAAGTAGGTTTATGGTTCATTTTTCATATTTTCTTATGATTGGAATGTAAGATTATTTATAATAATTTTACCTGCATTTAAATGAAATACCTTTAATTGGTACTAACTTTTGGAAGTGCTGTATTCCAAATGAAAGGTATGCATTTGAAATTTCAATTACAGAATGATGATATGTGATACAGAAAATGAACTGTATTCATTTACTTTCTGGTAAACTGGAAAAATATCCCGCTCCTACCCTGCATCATGGAAGAGGATTTTATTAGGAATAGGGCTTCTAATCAGAAGCATTTAAAATCTTCCAGTTTTGCAGTGGTTGTGGTGTTCAATGAGAGAACGTTGTGGGGGGTTGATTGGTTCTAATGTCGTATCTAATCTGTTGTGTAAGAGCTCTTTTGCCACATGGCCATCCTCCTTTATCCCCTCCTTCTGCCTGTTGCACTACCCCTGCCAGAAGCTCCCATCACTTTCCACCAAAACAAAATTGAATAGTTTTCTGCCCAGTCAGTTTTTTATCCAACTATTTTACAGCTTCAGATCTGGCTCCACAGATTAGATAGAAACAGATATTTGGGGATCATCAGAATCGTCTCTTTTTGGTGGTAACATGCAGTTATTACCAGGTAAAATTATAATATGAAGCCACAATTTAAATCTTTAGTTCTTTCTTGTATTCCCCAGTTTTGGTTTAGAGAGTTGTTCACATCTAACTTCAAGTGCTTCCATTTAAATAAATAGCTATGTTGACTGACATTAGTGGAAGTCTTGATTGTTCTTCTTTTATTAAAATTGTTACAGCACTTGTTGATTTTCAGCCCTGGCATCTGAAAGACTCATTTTGTCAATATATGCTTAGTGGTTTACTATGATTAAAAATATTTATTTAAAATCTAGCATGTAGAAATATTAATAAATCACAACATTTGATTACTTTAAAATATTCAGTATGTTTACATTAGACGCAAATTACCTTATTTACTTCCCAGATTATGAAAGATGAGAAGCAAAGCCTAAGATATTCAGCTATATTAGAATCATAGTTGTTAGGATAAAAAAAAAATCAGTGGTTTGTTACCAGACTATTTCATTCTACAATTTTAATATCCTTTTTTTTCTTTGACAGTTTGCTCTTGGTAGCTGGGGGGACGGTTCTAAAAATCTGTGACTTTGGTACAGCCTGTGATATTCAAACACACATGACCAACAACAAAGGGAGTGCTGCTTGGATGGCGCCTGAAGTTTTTGAAGGTAATAAAAATTCACGGGGTCAATATTACCTTTTCTTTTTAGGAATGAAAATGTGAATTAATGTGAAGTTAAAATAAAGTTTACTGAAGTTCGAAGTAACAACTGAAAGAGTCTTAGCAGAAGTCTGACTTTTTTTTTAAATCTATGCAATTGTATATAGTCAATTGTGCAGAGGTTTGAAGAGCAGCACTGGACTCTCTCATGTTAATATTAGACATTTAATTACATGAAGATGTGGAACCTTTATTTGTCATTGCTGAGATTTAGCTAAGGAGTACCTTTAGACAGCTGCTGTTCCTTAGTTTGTAAGTAAAATACAGCCAGAAGGTTCTTTCCCCACAATTTTGTTGTTTCCAAGATTCTTAAATCATTTCAAACTCTTCTGACATTTAAATACACTGTCATTACTTTCACTCACTACTCTGATCAGCTTTTAACTTTAGAATTTCACTGTTAGTGTCTCTAAATTGAACATAATTGCCTTCTTTTTTGATCCCCCACTTTCTTGTAACTCCAATCTGCGTCTGCTTTTTGTGTAATTTAGAGATTTTATGTACTTCCTCTTTCCTACATACTGAGGAACTTGTTATTACCAGTTAATTTGGTTAAGTAGGAAAACAAGCTGTTTCTTGGAGTGTAATTAGGGAAAACTGATGATACTTGATAGATAGGTATAATTGCTGCATGATTATCAGAGAAATAATCCAGTAGATATTAAATTGCAGATTAAACACCTTTTAACCAGTCGATACTTTGAATTATCAATGCAATTTAACAACGGTCTGGAAAAGTCGCCTTCCTGCTTAGGGAAGCAGGTGTCCTGGATTTTATATATCTGGCAAGGCCCTATGTGCAGCAGTGGTTTCCCAGATTCTGGATCCGAGTGGCCTCTTTTCATTCACTGTCCATTCCAGAGATTGTCCATATACAGTTTTAGGATTCCTCTTGAACATCACCTTTGGAAATTTTTGTTCTGGAGGTACTGTTTTCTTCCACATATTTCTTTGAGTAACCACCCAAGGGTTATTTGTTTTGCTCCGATGTCTGAAAATGTTCCGTTATTTCACTTTATGTTCAGGCACCTACTCTGTCTTTTTAGCCAGGAGTGCTTCTTTTCTTGACACTTGTTTATTATTAAATTAAAATGTATGAATAGGAGATTATTTTTCTTTTAAAAGTAATTGGACAATCAATGTTAAAGCTAGATTTTTTTTTTTGTGAAAAATCTTAATCTAAAATGGATATAAATAAGTGTATTGTAGTAGGGATTTACAGTTCATATCCTAGTTCCTCTGGTGTATGAATCCAGCAAAGCAGAAGAAATCTTGTATTGCAGTTGTATTGTTGGACAGCAGCAAAAAGCCCTCAGTTTTCAGTTGTTTTTAGGTACTTTTAACTGAACACATTTACTGATAGACAAATTGTTATAAAAAGACAAGAATCTAGTAACTTCTATGATGCAGCATATCAAAATTACTCTTGAAACAGTCATTAAACTACTAAAATAACCACTTCAAATGTCAAAATTGTTAAAAACTTCTTTGCTTATGTTACTGCATGAGAATTCAAGAATGCAGTAAAGGCTAATATTACTTTGGTGCTGTTCTAGTACTAAGGTTTTTAGATGAAAACGTTAAAGGCATGAGAAGCATCTGTTGCAGAAGACAGTGCTTAATAAAGTAGTTGCCCTAATATTAAGATTTTCCCCCCGTTTTAAACATTGGGGCCCATAAAGCCTTGTACAGATCAAATAATCTAAATCAAAATAATATGATTTAGATCAGGATAAAGTGAGTGATTCTTATATCAGAACTCCCATTAGAAGAAACAATTTTAAAATTACTTTGAGATATTTGGATAAATTGAGGAATTATTGTGTCTATTCAATATTAGTCTCTCACATAAGAAACAATGCAGAATACTCTCTCACTTCTTTTGGACTCTCAGTTTTCAGAATTAGTCCAAGACTTTTCAGCCACAAATAGCCCCTGTTGCTCAAAAACGGGAATAGCATTACCTTAGTTTTCATAGGCTGTGTTGCAGAAGTGCTGTCACTGCATAAATGAGACTGTTTTGCTTCCGTTAGTGATCTGCCATTGTTTACATGAAGGACCCTAGGACCTTTGAAAATACAATTTTTTAATTCCTACCTTTTGAACTCTTTAGGTGCACTCAGCTACTTTGATACAGGTGTAAAGAGTCTTAGAGAGCCACATTCTTAGACAGTTCTGTAAAGTCCAAATTAGTGCCTTCACCTAAAGAGGGCTTGCAGTTCGTGCTGTAGCCTGTTTCTTGTGTTTGTCTTGCAAACTGGCTGGACTGCAAGAACTAGCCAGAGAAGGCTGTTTGCCCTGCACAGTTTGTCAGAGGTATGGGAGCAGAGGAAGCTGTCTCACAGGTAATGGAGCCTGTTGCAACTGTTGCTGTATGGTGGGTATTCACAGGATGCTAGACCTCTTTAATTCCACTGTTACTGAAATGATTTGTCTGAATAATGCGTTCTGATTAGGTATTAACAAAAAAATCTCTTGGCCACCATATGCCAATTTTAGTCCTTGTTTGAAGACAGATGAGCAAATATCCTTTAATTTCTATTCACACATTTTTTCTAATGTCATTAGCCATTCACATTTCATACTAACATTTGCAGGAGTTATGGTTTCAAAGCATACGTTCTTTCTTTGCAGCCTCTGAACATTTTTATTTCTTATTCTAGGTCATCTACCTGTCGTCAGCACCTTAGGAGTCTTAGAAATATTTAACTTAGGGACAAAGAATTTTCATTAAGTACTGGCATCACAGAAAGAATAAGAATAATAAACAAGGAGGAAATAAGATGGTGAGGAATTGAGGACTCTCCTGGTTTGTTCATATGGTAACTTAGTAGTTCTTCTGAAGACCTGTCATTAATAAAAAATAATGGATAAGAGAGATGCTACTGGCTGGCATATTGTGACTAAGGTTGGAAGAAGTGAATTGAAGAATATTTAGAGGAAGCAAATATCATGAATCAAACCCTGAATGCAAGAGATTTTTTTAATGTAATAAGTTGTGGTTTATATTATATAAGAAAACTGATGGATTTTTTAATTTCAAGATGACTCCCAGTGAAAAGGACTGATTCCCAGAGGGAATCCCCAGGGGCATTCTTAACAGTCATGCTATCAAGGGATTCCAGACTTAAGTTGGCATGAATCAGCCAGATTTAGAAAACTGGTTTTTCTCAGCAAAATAAATGTGAAGTGAAAGTAACAATGTAAAGCTATTTATTTGTTGGAGCAAGATGCCCAGGGAAGTGGTGGAGTCACTACCCTTGGAAGCATTGAAGAAATGACTGAGCATGGCACTTAGTGCTGTGGTTTAGTTGACATCATGGTGTTTGGTGGAAGGTTGGATTCAATGATCTTGATGCTCTTTTCCAGCCTTACCGATTCTGTGGTCTGCTCAAACTGTATTTCTTTTTAATGTGTTACATAGAAAAGAGTGAAATTATATTGATGGCTTTCTTCCAGGTAGCAATTACAGTGAAAAATGTGACGTTTTCAGTTGGGGTATTATTCTCTGGGAGGTAATCACCCGTAGGAAACCTTTTGATGAGATTGGTGGTCCAGCTTTCCGAATAATGTGGGCAGTTCACAATGGTGAGTTGAAAATACTTTATTGCATTTGAAGTTCTGGATATGACCTATAAATTTGCTAAACACTCTTAACTGTACATCTTTAAATTATTAGTCTCTCTATTTTATGCTTCATTAAATATGCATTTTTGTTTAAAAGACTAAATAGTTAGACATTGCCACATTTGTGTCAGTGTGGGTTTAGAGTTACTTAACTGCTAGAGTGCTTGCTACGTGTAACAGGTGTATGAACAAAGGAGGATAAAGAGCAACATCCTAATTGTTACAACACTCCATTTTAAAACTGATCTGAGAAAAACCTCTCACCTGTGAATGATGATTAATGAAGTTGTCTTTCTTTTTTTTTTTTCTTTTTTTTTTTTTGATTGATCATATAAAAAATGTGTAACTTGAAGTAACTTAACCTGTGTGTAGAAATGTTAGAAACTATTAAACTCCTACAGGACCATTAGGCATTAGAAATGTTTTTCATCTGTGCTCTTTTGGGTTTTTTATTCTGCAGTTTGAATGGTTTTACCTTTATACCTAGGTACCTGCACTCTCAGAGCATCACTCTGCTGTGCTAGGTAGTGTACAGAACCGGGTCAGGGTAGTAGAGCAGATAGTAATATCTTCATGCTAGAGGTATAACTTTTTTACTGCTGTGTTTTTAGGTACATGGCAAAACAGAGTTTTATGAATAATAAAGTAATGATAGTGAAGTAGTTCAGTGAATGTCTGCAAAGAGTTTCTATCATTTGTGAGATTTAACATCAAAGCAAGCAGAAACTTCTTTGGAAGAAAAATTAACAAATAAGCAATGAAGGCTGATACTCTGGTCTGAGTGTCATTGTTTCAGTGTTAATGATAGAAGCTTAAGATGAGCACAGGCATATGCTATTCAAAGAGGAGAATGGGGCAGGCAATGATAGAATCAATGAATATTATAGTCATAATAATGCACAAATATAGATGTTTGCAAATGGCATTTTTGAATGAAGAGATTCTCCAGTTTTTCAAGGACACTGGCCATTGACATTAGGAGTGATAAGTGCCTTGCATAAAAGCATTAACTGTAAAACTAAGTGTAAATGTAAGTCGTAAATCCGGAAGCCTCAGCAAGGTGTGGAGTATCCTTTAAAATTTCCTATCTGTACCTACTTTCGCTTTAAAATTTTATCTTTTTTATCTTTTACCATTTTCTTTCTCCTTCTTCTTAAGAAGGAAGTGTTAATGCATTTCATCTTACTTTAAACTGTTGTGCCATTCTTACTTCATGTATTACTTGTTCTGTTTAATATATTCTTAAATACTTACTGCTTTCTTTGCAAACTGTCACCGTGTCTCATATATCAAATACAGCTGGTTGTCCATGAATTGGTTTCACTGAAATTGTAATAAGAGGAGGAACTTGAACCAAAAACCAGCTGAATAGTTATAAAATAGTTGAAGCAAAATGTTATAAAAAATGTGTATAGGCCATGAAAATATCATACAAAATTGGTAGTTCCAATGCCTAGTAATTTTTCAGGATGTTCTTAGGAGCAAAATCACCTTTCAAAAATACTTTGAGTCTTTTGGGTTTTTTCATTTTTTTGTTCTTGTGAATACAGCATTAGGAACCAAAGACTGCTTCCTAGTTTGGCCTAGAACTTTATTCTTAAGAGAGTAACTTTCCATTGGCTTTTGTAATATGCTGTATTTGGTCAGTCAGTGAATATATTCAAACCTGTACTGAAGGAAAAGTGTAATTTTTTTCTACTGCTGCTATGTAGTGCAATGGAACTTTTTTTGTCAGTTTTCGTTTGTAAGAGAGAAAATTAAGTACAGGCCAGTTCATTCAGATTACAATTAACTCTGCATTTTCCTTTATTTATTTAGCAAAATACTGGAGAGAAATCAGGTACTCTCTTGTTTTATAGTCTGTTTAAAACATTCAAGGGTGTTTTCTAATTTCTATTACAGGTACTCGGCCACCACTGATCAAAAATTTACCTAAACCAATTGAGAGTTTAATGACCCGTTGTTGGTCCAAGGATCCCTCACAACGACCATCCATGGAGGAAATCGTTAAAATAATGACACACTTGATGCGGGTATAAAAATTTATTTAAGTGTTTTAATCATTTCTTAATCTGTTTAGGTGGGAAATTGATTTACAAAAGGTATGCTTTTCATCCTACTCAAGGTGGGCTTGTGTGTTTTCTTTTTCCTCTCTCCTTTTGACAAAAAATGTCAAATTATTACAGTAGAAAAGGGAAATAATTTGTCTCCTTATGGGAGGGGTATAATAACTCATAACAGATTTGAGAAAATAAAAAAATAGTCATGGGTGTATCTAATGTATTACTAAAAATAATTGCATTCATTTATATTCTAAATAAATTATTATAAAAGTAATATATAATTTACACTTATAAATTATGAGGTGCTATTTAAATAATTTAACAACAATTGTTAATGATTTTTTTATGAAATAACTACTGCTTTTTCACAGTACTTTCCAGGAGCTGATGAACCTCTGCAGTATCCTTGCCAGTATTCAGATGAAGGCCAAAGCAACTCTGCTACTAGCACAGGTACGTTTGTATAAGTTAGAGAAAAAGAACTGCAACATGAAATGATGCAGATAGATTATAAAACACATTCTTACATTGATTTTGAATTCAAAATGGAAAAGATTTCCAAAATCTTAAGCATCAGCAGACCCTATTTATTTTGTTAATATGTCATACCTCATCATATTTAGTGTTCTTATTTAAATGGTTTTGTTGAACTCTACCTATAATGAAGAAAAAGCTCATAATAAAAGCTGTCTCCAAATGCCCAGGTTTAATATCTCCTTTTTCCCCATGAATGCTGCTAGCAATTGACACCCTTTTACTTATATGTAATGTTTAGGAGTTGTCATTTTTAAATTTTTTACTGTTCTTGAAAGCTGCCCATGCTTTCAGTTGCAATCTCCACAATTTAAACTTGTATTTGTTTTATGTTAAGATGCAGTAAATACAGTAATTTAAGTGCAAGAAAAGTCACCAGAAAGGTAGATGGAACAAAATGTGAGCTAGACTTTCAGGTAGTCTTGCCCTCACAGAAATCTTTCTAATAATAAAAAATAAAGATCATTTAGTCTCCTTATTGTTTGGAGTTCAGTAGTTTATAATCTTAGGTGTTTTCAGCTTCCTCTGCTTGCTTAGTTTATTTTCTGCCTCCAAAGAAATTTCTGTTATTTTGGATAAAGCTCGGTTGACTACTTTGCAACTTAGTGAACTTGATATTAACGAAACCTTTGCAGCTGTAGCATTTTACTGACTTTACTAGTTGTTCTCCACATCTGGGCACATGATTTTAATACATAATTTATCACTTCAAACTATGAATATATATTGGCTGATACTTTTCAGGTATTTGTGCTCCTCTGTCGTTAATGATGGTCTTTGTCATTAATTGTGAATGAAGTTACTATTGTGCTGTTAATATAACAGCTACCCTAATGAATTCAGAGATAAAGATTGACTTCAGACTGTTATCATAGTATTTAATTATGTATTCTTTTTCTCTCGCCTCTTATACTAATTGATCTGTAGCAGTCTTACAATTTGTCTTTCATTAAACGTTTTCAAAAGTTTTGCTTTAAAGGCAAGTTAGACTTCTGAGAGCTCTCCTGTGAAGATATGCACTTCAGTATTTTTAGTGGACATTCTCAAATGCTTTTCCTTGTTACTGGTTTCTAGGTTCATTCATGGACATCACTTCTACAAACACAAGTAACAAGAGTGATGCTAACATGGAACCGAGTGACTTCCAAGGACCTTCTACCAATGACACTATTAAACGTTTAGAGTCAAAACTGGCACAGCAAATCAAGAATACAGCCAAGCAGCCGGTAAGCCAATGTGTGCCATTTTGAACCATAGTAATAAAATGGACATGGATAGATACAAAATTTTCATCTACTCTGAAACATTAGCGTCCGCATTAAAAAAATAGTGCAAAATTTGATCCAGTTAGTTATAGGAAAAGAACATGAAAAGGGACAGGAAAATGTCAAAGGATTCCAAAAAGATAAACTGGAAAGCTCGAATAAGATTTCCAATAAAGTGTAAAAAACAGTTCATTTTATTTAAAGGGATTTATTAGATTGAAAAAATAAGTTTGAAATTTGCTGTATTATTATGTAAATTAATTTGTAACCAAAATATTAGTATGACATGAAAGGATTAAACATTCAGGTTAATTTTGAAAATGCTGTTGTCCATTTCAAGTAGAATGCAAAAATATGAAGATTCTCTTCTGATAATACTGGCCTAGTTCTACTGGTTTTTTATCTGTGTAAAATTAGATTCTTTTCAAAGCTGCAGATATTTCATTCTTATGTTCCAATAATAGTTAAATTATCACCATTTATTGTGTTAAAATTTTAAATCTTGCCACTTTTAAAATGCACATTGTAGAAATATGCTGGTACATATTATGGAGGGGCTTCTGCAAAATCTTCTTTTTACAAATATGGCTGTTTAACAGGGTGATCCTGGCCGTTTGAGTTTGCCCCCATCTCGTGGGAGCAGTGTCGAGAGCTTGTCAGATGTTCGCGCACGACCACCATCAGCCCTTGTTTCTGGAGAAGCCAAAAGGATGAGTGCTGACATGTCTGAAATAGAAGCAAGAATAGCTTCCATCACAGGTAAAATTTAATTCCATTTGAGGAGTAGGCTAAGGAATTGGAAAGAAATAAAGGAGGAAGGAAAGTGTAAAAAAATAGTCTGACAGAAAGTTAACAACAATAGCCATATGAAAATACTTAAGCTATTCGTGTAGTCTTTAATGTCCTTTTTTTAATTGGGGGGGCGAAATGCCTTTATTTATGGTTGTACACTTAGCAAGATTTAGTATTTTAACTATTTTAAAGATTTTAGAGATTCTGTTGAATTAGATTTTTACATTTTAAAAAAATGCATTATGAGACTTTTAAATATCAGTCCTATTCCAAATGCACAACTTTCTCCTTTTTATCTGAAATTATGTTATTCCATCTCTGCTAGCATAATTATTTACGTAACAACATTTTCTTCAGGGTTGTCTCTATAATATTTTTTAAACTAAGAGGTAGGTTTAAAGTTCAGCATGCTCCCAAATAAATTTTAAAATCCACTTTGACAGATTTCAGAAAGAGAAATATAGTTAGATGTTATTCACCAGGTTAAGAAAGCTTTGTCTTTTGTGAAAAAAAAGCTACAGGTGTTTTGCCAGGTTTCCTCCAGATATAAACTGTCATTTCTAAACCTTAAATCTTTGAGAGAATTAGAATTTATCTGTAAGTATAAATACATAATTTTATGGTGAAAGCAATCTTGATTCATCCCAGAAGAGTGAATTAATAAAAACATGTACACTTGGCAAACACTTTCTTGTCTCTTTTCTTCATCAAAGATATTGTTTGTTAATCTATGTAAACTTCAGGTTTTAAGTTTCATATGTGGAAGTTTTTTGTGTTATGGCATATAACCACAGATTTAAATAATTAAAATTACTTTGATTAGTTCAGGGTTATTTAGCTGTTTCAGTATTTTTCTACCAATCTAAAAATTAGGGTAGTCGATTAGTTGCAATTAATAAGAAATTACACATCAAAATTCTGGCTTTCTTGTGCACCGTGACTATTTCATTTTTGTTCTTCATTGTATTATGATTACTCCAGGATCTTGTTTTACTAAATATTGAGGTACTGAAATAATATTTATCTTGCCCTAAATTCTTTTTACTTTCATGTTTTTATTTTAAAGCCTTATTCCAAAATGTCTTTTGTATTGTCAGTCTTTGACTAAGTAGCACATCGCACCCTGAATATCTCTAAAGGTTTCTTAACACAGAAGGCAGCTGTGTACTTACCTGGTAATAACACCATGCTGGTTTTATTTTAAAACATGTCAGGACTCACTTTGGTCACTGACATTCTTAATGTAATCTTTTTACATTAGCAGAGATAACCTGGCCCTCCTTTGTATAAGTTTTTAATTTTCCTAGTTTGTCTTCTTTAAGTACATTACTCTGAAATAATAATTACTGTTCAGAATAGTCTAAGGGTTTGTTTTTGTTTTTTTGACTATAGAGTTTCTTCTTCTTGAAATAAAAGTACATATTGAACATACTATTTTTGGTTTGGGGTTCTTTGGGTATTTTTTTAAGAAATCACTTCATGCAGTAGTGGACTATGAGAAATGAGGTCAAGCACATCTGACTGTAACTTTTTCAAATAGAGGTGAAACAGCACTGTATTGGTTTTGGTTTCTTTTTTTAATCTTCTTAACTGTGTGACAGAAATAATATGCTGTGAACCTGAAAAAAAAATTGCGTGGCCAGGTGAGAATTGGGCTGTTGTTAAATCAGGTTGAAAATTACTTAATCTTGTTCCATCTTCTTCTAGATTAAGTATAAGAGTAAATCGTGTCATGCACATTACCTTTACTTACTGAGTATGCTACGATGTTCTACCTTTGGGAGATGTATTCAGATTTTTTTCTAAATAGGAACTATTTATCTGTAATGACAGAAGTAATCAAATTTAAAAAACATTATTAGATTTTATTTCAAAGTGTGTAATGTTTCTTGAACATTATTCAAAAATGAAAACGTTGATAGTGATATCCAGTTTTCAAAACAAAAAATCCTGACTAGTAGGGCAAAAGGGCAGGAATGATTGTCAAATGTCATAAAAGTAAGCATTTTTTTTTGAGATAGATGAGATTTGCTTTGAAAGGAGGTTATTTAAAGAAACAGAAGTACCTAACTGTTAGACTTTTTTATAAAATAGCTTGTACCCAACACTAAAGAGAAAATGTTAGTTAAGTTCAGGCTGTCAAGATTTTTTTTCTGAATGTACAGGTGAACTGAAATAATTTAATTTGTTCTCTGTTTGGATAATTATATTTGGTTTTCCCTTCTGTGTTGCCATGCTGCTTTCTGTGTTTGACTTTTGTGTTGCTAACTATAACTAATTACACCGTGTTGTAATGATGGCTAGTTCTGCATTTTTTGCTTTTTAACAGTTGCTTTACTATGTGTAAGCATGAGTGGAAGGCAATGCAGTTTATTCTGCATGACACATTTTTGCATGAACTCTAGTTTAACCAAGTATATGAACAAAGCAGTATTAAGAATTTAATAATTTTGCTCTTGCCATTTTAGTGTTTTGCATGTGTATTGTATATGTGTATTTTTTCAGCCTATTCCAAGCCTAAACGAGGCCATCGTAAAACTGCTTCATTTGGCAACATTCTGGATGTCCCTGAGATCATCATACCAGGTATCGCAGACCAGGTGAACGGGTCAATTGGTTAAGATGCCGGAATAATGATCAGACTGCTAAAATACTTCTTGCTCCAGTTGCTGTAGGACAAACCCTGAAATTTTCCCACTACATTTTTCATAATGCTTCTGTAAAGAGGAGCATGATATTTTATTGCAAACTTACTTTTGTCAGTGAAGGATTCAATCGTCTAGTTCAAATTTAGTTCTACTGTTAAAGGATTTTTTCTCTTACAATCTTGTCGTTCAGAGTCTTCTTACAGAGCAGAACTATATATGCAGTCTTGTATTACAGTACCTCATTTGGTGAAAATGGACCTAAGTTGAAAAATTCCTGTCTAGGTAATTGTTTTGCCCTGATCTTTGTTGTGTTTGGGCACCCGTTTTTAATGAGATAATAGTAGCACAAAAAACTAAGATAAATTACGTACAGAATTTCAAATCCATGTGATATTTGTGATTAAAACATTAACACTTAGTCTGTGTAATTCTTATATTGACTGCACTTTTTTAGAGCTAAAATGTGTGTGCATGAGGTATTGCTGTTGTGTTTAAGTTAATGCAAACTAAAATTATTAGGAGAGGCTGCTGATAGGAAAAAAATTAATATAATCAGGCACCATGGATGGTAATGTTATTTGGGACTTTAATGAATAATTCTCATGTATCCCAAGTCTATTGCTAGTTAGTAGCATGTCTTCTTTCTTTCTTTCTTTCATTTCATACTTCTCAAAGCCTAAAAATAAGTATAATCAATCTCAAACTGTGATAGGCATACCATTAGCAGTATGCAGGTCATTTCAAAATGATATGTCAGGGGCAGGAAATGCAAGTGATAGTATCTAGAAATCCACTAAAAACTGTGGCCCTCCTATTCTAAATTTGTGTCATCTGAGAAGGTTTTCTTGTAAATCTTGATGCTGTTTGGTATTACAAAGTTGAATGCAAAAGATAATTTTGTACAAAAGTTTCTTTCAAATAACTTTATTGAAGGTTACATTAAAAATACAGAATATGGAAAACTAGATTCCAAAGAGCAATAGCAGCCATGAAAATAAAATCTCTTTGGTCTTGAGACTAACAAACTAGCAAAAAAGTTTACTAGGCTAGCTTTCCACTGTAACTTTCAAGTGGGCCTGGCCTGCACTGATGTAAATGAAATCCTGAGAAAGCAAGGAAAGTGAAAGTGAAGACACCCATCCAGTTTCAGTGTGAACTCACGATGAGAGCCAGGTAAATAAGGTCTAGAAGCTAATGAGTGCCTCTTGTCTGTGTACACTGTCTGCCCATAACAACACTGAGGCTTCCAAGAAGTATTGAAACTTTTAAGCAATAATGAAGAAGTCGGTGAAATAAAATACCATGTTGTTTTCACAAAACAGATTGTACCAGTCTGTTTTTTAGTTAGACAGAGGCAGTCATTAAAAATTCTTCACCTGATCTATTTTAATTGAACTTGACAGGATGGGAATTCCAAGATAATTTGGAATACGTACGAAGATAACAGCAACCTGTAGAAATGAAAAAGGATGTAGGGTTGGAGCAAGCATATTAATGAATTTTCCAAAATTTACTCCTGAGGTATTTAAGTCAAATGAGCGAAAATAAAATTCCCTATTAATGCTTTTTCAGAAGCAACTATTCATAAAGAGGATTAGAGTATCACGTAGGGAGAATTTTGCTGTGACTGAATAGAAATAGGGTAAAATCCAGGGTCATGCACTAACAGCAATTTCTTTTAATAAAATGACATGGGACCATAACACATGCATGCAGATTAATCCCAGATAGTATGAGCCATGAATCTAATGCAGTTGTGAAAAACTGAAATCATAAGGTTCGTTTTCAGGAAAGATAAAGAAGCACTGACACTATTACTTGCCCTTGTTGAGTTTGAATCAGGAATTCAACATACTCTTTTGGTCAGCCATATAAAAGAAACATACATGCACTGAAATAATATGAAGAAGCATTACTAGGATAAGAGGGGTATAGAGAATATAAAAAAATACTCTGAAAGCATGGCTTCTTTTAGCCCACAAAATGAAAGCTGAGAAAGAATAATTATTTTCTATAGATGAATCTGCAGCTAAAAACTAGGAAGAGAGAAGTATTTAAGCTAAAAGATAGTATTGGCACTACAGAAAAAATACATAAATTGTCTGCAGATAAATATGAGCTTTATATTGAAAGTTTTCTGGTTGTCAGTACAGCTTTCCAGTAATAATCCCAAAGCCAGAAAGAAATGTGATTAATCATTACATGACGGAATGTGATCATCTGCCCCGCGAATTAATTACGTTCATCTGTATATTTCTCACTTCTTTCTTTTCATTCTCTATCAGCACAGGGCTCTCAGTTCTGGCCTCTGAACACACTTTTCGCTTTTTAGACCCCTAAATTTCCAAGACCCCCAAAACTGTCACCACCATCTCAATCCCACCCAGCTACATTCCATACTTCTGCCACAGACCCGTCTCCTCCAAACTTCCCTGGGCATGTCTCTCGATGGGGCGAGCAGCTCGTCCCTGTCCTTGGAGCTGCACAAGTACCGGTCTGTGCTGCTGCCTGGAGTTGTGCTGAGCACATGGTAGAGCAGCTGCTGCCCGGAGAGGGGAGGCACCAGGCAGGCATGTTACCGTGAGTCAGCTGCTTTGGGCAGGGCTATTTTGGAAGTATGAGTACTACATCTGCTATCATTGGGGGTTTTCGTAATGTGTTGCCTCAACTACATTTCGTCCATGAACTGATTATTCTACCAAGGTCGTAAAATACATGTTTTTATCAATTAAAGGTAAAATATTGGCAGAAGGGGAAGTTTTTAGAATATATTTGCTCTTCTTTCTAAATAAGTACAGTAAGGATGAATAGAACTATTTGTTCTTTTAGGATGCTATTTTGTGTTACTAGCTTACAAAACTTAGAAACTGAAAGATTGATCAAGTAATTCCTCCTTTGTGTAACAGCTTAGCAAATGACTTTGCAGTGGTAGTATCCTGCAACCAGTGATGTATCAGTTCTTTTTTTTAATTTACAGTATGTATAGCACAGGTTATAAGCACCAACTTTATTTTTATATACATATATAAAATGAAAACCTCAGTAAGTACAAAAGGCTTAAATATCTTTATGTTTAAATAAACAAAAGAAAAATCTGAATTCTAGTTTGTATACCTTTTTGACAGATACCATTTGAGCAGCATCTATCAAATATACCTACAAGTACAGCCTTCTCTTCAGGGGCAATGTTAGACATCTCGTGAATTTAGCATGTGTGCATTTGGCTTTGTAATTTTGTCATCTGAAACTGTGCCACAGTATTACAATTTTTGTAGCATTGACACTGCATAAATGATTACTCAAGATAGACACATTTTGTAGAGGGTCTTTAGAAGGCGGATAGGAATTATGGATGCTGTAGGTCTGTAGTTTTGCTACCTACTTTTAAAACCAATCTATGCCAGAGATCACACCCTTGTCTTCCCAGATCACTTTATTCTTCTGGAATTCAGATCAGTGTTTTAACTTCTTTGAAATGTCTTCTAGCACTGTTACAGTCACTGATAATCCTGCATGGTGAGAGAGGCTTGAGCCTTGTAGGTGTGTAAGGAAGAGAGAGGACTGTGAGTAAATAAGAAAGTGTAAAAGGAGACGCAAGTATCTGCTAAAGGGCAGGGAGAAGAGGTCATAGCTGGTCTGGATATTTGGTGGCCGGGTGGGGGTGGTGATCAAAAGCTTTAATAAGTTGTAGAATTTATTTTTGCCTGGAGTATGTGGGGCAGGACATGATGGAAGTTTCCTGTTTCTTTATAATTTAATTTTAGAAAATAAAAAACAGTATGTGAAATGGGTTTTTTTGAGGCCAGGAAGTATGTTTGTTACATTTGCTTTTTAATCTTAAAATCCTGTAAACTACCAAAAGCCTGGCACAGTGCATCAAGCTACTGTGGATTAACTTCTGTGCATGTACAAATCTTTTCGTTTTTATAATGAGGAAAAATTATTTTTAGATGGACGTGGAGGTAAGAACAAGATCAAAACTGGGAGAGGAAAGCGTAAAGATCTGGCAGTGATCTTTTCAAATAACATATTTTCTGTTGTGTTGTCTAGTATATTTTTTCAATTGAAATTTGTCTTGAATCTGGAGCAATAAGTATTTGTTGATTTGTAGTCTGTTTCTGCCTTGTTGAAGCTATTTGCCAGATGTCTGCAGTAGTTATACTAATTAAAATGGCATTGCCTAGTAGAGCTTGCTCTTCCATCATGCTACTAACTTGAAAATATTTCATTTAAAGGTGTTCATTTTTTACAACACAGTAGTTTTGGCCCCTCTTCCCCCCCTCACCCCTTCACTTCCCGCAAGGCATTTTCTTTTCTTTCTTGCACCCCACCCTGATTATTTTAACATTTTGGCGGCCATGTTCTAATATTTCAGCAACACATGTGCTGGGTTCTTTAAATTCACAAATGTTGCTAATCTGAAATGAGAATTTCAGATATTTTTGCAAGCCTATTTCAGCTGAGCTAATTTTATAACAATGTTGTTGAATGAAATGTGCACATAATTTTGTATCGGTCGTGGGTGGATCACACATATCTTGAATATTGCGATGAGCTGTGGCAGCCAGATGAAGTATCCACAGCACAGAATTCTATTAAATGTATAATCTTGTTTGTTAAATGATTTCAAAGTGAAAAAGTTCACTGCAAATGAGCAAGTTCAGACATTTTGACATAGATTTGTCATTCACAAGATCCCTAGTATCAAACACAATTTAGCCATTGTTGCTTAGGTAAGTATGTACATTCCCTGAATTTCAGAAGAAAACAAAACAGTTGCAATTCAAATCCATTTGTAGTCAGAGCAAAAAGTATATTCTTGTTCTAGAATCCTGCTTGAGTTTCTCATGTGCTTGTTTCTTAAAGTACTTTCTATAAATTTTAGAATGTCATGGCAAATTGATAAAGTGACACTAAAAATTTCATATTGCTGTTTTGCGGTAGTGTCTTCCTACATGTAATAGTACAAATATTTAAAAACTTAAAGGCTTAATAAATGTATCAATCAATATTAAATAGTCTTGCACTTTTGTAGTAACAGTTGCAATTCAAAATATGTGTCCAGATAGGCTTGGAGTCATGGGAATGATGCTGAATAAGTATCTAAAAGGTCAGCAATGTGATGCCTTTTGCAGGGCTTTGAGTGAGCTGTGTTGGTTGCTGAGTGCAGGGCTGCTGGGCGAGGGGCTGCCACGGCTGCAGTACATGTTTCAGATGCTCCCCTCCAGTAGCAGAGTTACGTAATGCAGAGCTAAGAGCAAGAATTTTGAGCATTGTCAGCTGTTACTCAGGACATTTTGGTGTTTCCTTTTGGACAGCTGACCTGCTCTCAAGAGATAATATAAACAATCACTGTAATAAAAATCAAAGTAGCCAGGGAGATTCTGTTGCATAATCTCCTTTTATTTTTAAGGAGATTTTGTTTCCTGAAAATGCCTTTGATTGCGTGTCAGTGCTAAAATTTAAACTGTTTTATGTAGCTGTCACTGGTGGATAATTGCGAACAGGTGGAAGGAGAAGAGGAAAAGATTACAGCATTGTGCTTCGTAGGTTGATGGTGAGATGTGATTTAGCTGAACCGTCCCCTTTTCACACTTCTCAGAGCATGAGAATAGGACATAGTTTCCTTCCTCTGAAGTAGACAGGAGACCAGAAGGAAGTGCTTTCGCTTCTTAGTTTTCTTGAGGGGAGCAGCACGCAGGCAGAAGTCCTTGCTGTGTTCCTTGAGCAAGCCAAAGAGCAACAGGTTAAAGCTGGCAGCCTGTTATCTTCGCGGTTTAGCTTTTAGAAATCCCCATAACGTAACGCACTTGAAATAGATGTCGTCATCAGCTCCTGCCCCAAGTACTAAGCCTGACCAAATACATGTGACAGAAGATGGTGGAGTAGAGTGCCGCAGCTATTCATGTGGTAGGAGTGGTTATTGTATTAGGGTATACTTTTTGTTGACAGGCCAGCATGTTTTGAGTTAAAATTCTGCAGCTGTCTCTCTCTCCCCCTCTCTCACTTTGTCTCTGTGGATTTGTACAAATTCCAAGCTCCTCTGCAACAGTCGCACCCTTCTTATTTTGTTCTGAATATATTTCACTGGTTTGTTTTTGTTTTGTTTTTTTCCCAGCAGGAAACGGACAGCAGAGGCGCAGATCCATTCAAGACCTTAGTGTTGCTGGAACAGAGTCCAGTCAGGTAATGTCCTTCTCATCTCTTCTTTGCTTTTCAGCAAAGTCAGCACCAAATCTGTACTGGGGAACCGATCTGGAAATCTTCACCTTTGATGCTTTCCTAGAAATGATGTGGAAGCTTGGCAGACTGTAGTGTTGTTTGTATTGCATCGAAATGACATTCCATGAGAGTAACTATGAATGAGCTGTAGATGAGGAGCATTTTCTGTATAGCTTATGCAATATTTATCATTTTTATGTACACATGGTTTTTTTGTACCGCTTAATTTGGCTGAGGGCAGTTGTTACACAGGAAAGTCTTTTTGTCTCTCGTATGTAGAAAACAATTTTAATTGCTACCTATTGTCTGAAGCAGTTATACATAGACTCACTTTCTGCATGAAAATAAAAAGCATGTGCATCAGTATCATAAATGTTATTTATTATCATTCTCTGAATTCTGAATAGTAACTTACAGTAATATATTTCTTCTGCAAGGTTTACAGCAGGGTGTTGTCACAAAGTTATGTTTTAAAAAATACTGTTTGAAAAAGATATTTTATAATAACATAGCTATTTGTCTGGTATTGTAAGTGCCATGGTAACAGAAACAGTGGTATGCTTGCTACATAACATGTTCCTAGTTTCATTTCAATTTTAAATGAGAAAAGTACAGCTAATGCTTCATTCAGATGTGTTTATTTTGTGGTTTTAATTGCTTCAGTAATTCACAGAGGCTATTTGGTCCTTAGTGTGAATTCGCAATTTTGAGATACCTACTATTATTTGAATGTGGCATACTGGCACTTAGCATATTCATCAGGTTAATCAGGTTTCTGTATTAAACAACCTACTTCTATGATCTAAAACAGGTGGTAATTCTTAGGGTGTCGTTATCGGGGAGATAACCTTTGATTTTTCTTTAATTCTGTGAAGCATGATAGCCATAGAAATCTTATCAATCCTGTAGGTATTAGTAAATTTACTAGGTACATCAATCAGAAAATAACAAATAAGTCTTAAATGCATTTTAATATCTTCAGAGAATACAGGTTTGTTAGAAAGGAAAGAAATTAATCTGCAAAATTTAGGAAAAAATTCAGCCTATTCAGTTAATTGTAGAATTAAAATTCTGCAAGACTTGGGGGAAAAAATTAGGTGACAATATATCAGTTGTACCAGCTTGTGCTGATTGATGTATGAACTATTTAATTACAGCTTTTTCATTTAAAAGTTTTCATTCTGTTCGTTTTAATGAATGGTTGATATTTCAAAATACAGATTTTCATCATTTGCTTTATATCTTAGTAAGTGTTATAATAATCTTTCTTTGAAAGCTGTTCTGCTGCTTGTATGGATGTTCTAGCTAAATTGTCCTTGTGAACAGAATGATACAGAAATTTTGTTTTACATTTGTCACAAAATTCTCACTAATTTCTCATGTGGGTCTACAGAAGTACCAGAGTCACATTTTACTTTCTTGCTTCAGATAGTGTACATAATGGAAATTTAAGTGGAAGAATTACAGTTATCTGTTCCTATCTTGCAGTTTCTTTTGGAAACATTGTGGTAAAATCTGGAAAACATAACATTTTAACAGGCATGAAAAATGCAGTTTCAAAGACATTTTTGAATGGTCCATACAAACAAATAATGATTTTTTTATCCCCTTTTTGGTCTGAGGAGAGATAGAAAAGTCCACTGAAACTAATGCTAACTTTTAATGTACATATGCTTGTATATTAAAAAAAAAATTTGGAAAAGTGTGAGGAAACAGAGCACAAATTTTATTATGGCTAAAGACTTAAGATTAATCTTTTTTGGTTTCCTTAGCTCTGGACCAGAAAGTACCTTGATTTTTTATTAAAAATTTTGAACTGCTGTCCATATAAGCAATCTACAAGCCAAAGCAGAAAAAACATCTGACTAGTGTAGTTCTGGTCAGTTTATCCAATCTCCCCATATGCACCATACCATGTATAGGGTATCCTTTCTAATGTGAAAATCCCCTTCCCGCTCCCTCCCTTCATTGCAAACATCCTTCTTCCCCACATTCCATTCTCCCTTACACCCACTCTGCAGCACAGCCTTCTTCACCAAGCAGCCATGGCACTGAATGCCTCTGTTCCTTCACCCAGGCCACGAAAGCACCTATCCTACTCAAAATTGAAGGATTGCCATAGTGCCTCTTTTCTAGCTTTTAACTATTTGACTGACACAGTAAAGCTGATCAGAAATCTGTTTATTGAACGTATTTTTCCTGAAAATTGCTGCTGTGTCAATAGAAAATGATTCTGTTATAACTACTGGTTTTTAATTAGAAAGATTTTAAAAGATTTTTCAAATTCAGAATGGAATTTTTCTTAAGATGAAGGAAAACACCAGGCTTGTATATGAATATTCAAATATATACATATATATATATATGATATTGAATAATATACTATAAAATATATACTATATCTGTCTAAATAGACAATAATTATTTAATAATAAATATACCAGAGTTTGGGTGCTTACCTGAAAGGGTAGACCAAGACTCTTGTCTTTCTATTTAACTGTTTGTCTGTTTTAATTTAACCACTTTGTGTGTTTTAGGATTGTATGTCTATTTTATTTCTGTGTTCTCTTAGAAGAATTTTTTGTGTGGCTTCTATGGCTGACAGTTACTATGTTTCTGTTGTTGAGACACTTAAGGCACTTTACAGTATTGCTCTTTCTGGTGTTCTCAACAGCAGACAATAATTGTGCTTTGCAGATTGTTTTGCTACTCAGCCTCGACAGTTTAGATAGGAAAATTTGCTAGGTCAAAGGTTTTCCATCTTTGGATCAGCTGTTGGAGTGATTTGGTATTGAGAATGTGTTTAAGTCTAAATTTTCACAGATTTTAGTGCATGGTGACCTTAGTCTGGTCCTTACTCCAAATGACATGAGCAGCACAGATGTAACTGCCCCTTCTAAAGTCAAATGCTACATTTTCATTTGTTTCTGTCAATATACTGTGATGGTTTATTAATTTCTCCGGGTTTTGGGGCGTTTTTTTACACTGAATTGTTTCTTCTGCCTTTCTATTTCCCTGTACATGCACTTTGAAACATTTTAGTGGGTCATCTGTCTAGTGCTTTCTCTTGCCTAAACACCTTTGTAACACAGAAACAGATGTGCAGATTCTGAACTGCAACTGCTAATACTTTTGGGTACTTGAAAAAATGCAGCAAATCGCTATTTACGCTGCATGCAGTCTTTACAAAATTTAATATTTTATACGGGTACTGAAAAACATTTCTGTCATAATGACTCCAGACCTGCAGGTTGTGATCAGATGCCCAGTGTGGTATCCATCTCCTTGCCTGTGTATCTTTTATTGGTTTGGTTGTTTTGGTCCTCATCTTTCGCAGTACTATCTTAAATACCAAAAGTACCTACTACCTCTTTCAAACAGTTTTTTCTTTTGTTTTGGGATTTTTGGCTTTTGGGGGAGAGTGGGTGTTGCAACTGTTGCTGTGCCTTCATAACTCTTATAGTTTGCTTTGAAGTGAAAAAAATTAATAAAGAAAACCATGTACTGACATGAACAGTAGAGAAGCAAGGTCAGAATGTATGTACGCACATGCATGCAAGCTAAGTGGGATAATTTGGGGACCTGATATTATACAGATGACTCATTCTGTCCTTGAGATTGTAAAATTTGTCACAGATGCACATTCAGGTTTTTTCTCCCCTTTCACAGCAAGATAAAATTTGCGGAAATGAGAAAACAGGACTAGTAATGAGGATTTCTTTAAACTGTATTGCATGTTTAAATCATACTTCAGGGGGGGATTATTCCTCAGAGCACACCAGCTTTTCAAGACTGTAAGTCGTTGAGAAATGGAAGCTAAGAATGCCATGTGGGTTTGACCCACCTGGCAAAGATGATTTGGGAGTAACCTGCCAGCAAGTCTGGAAGAAGCAAGGATGAAGGGGTAGCAGAAGCTCATTGCTGAAGTACAGACACTGGTTTACCTCTCAGAGGGGCAGCTGTCCAGGAGACCTAAAGCATCTCACTCAATGTACACTCAAACACTGTAATCTAACCAGTATTCAGTTTGGGGAACTTCCCTTCAACTTTGTAGGGCTTTTTAGATATGTTTCAGATGTGATTCCTTCATTTCTGTATCTACTGAATTTCATGTAAATAATGTTATCAGGAATTTTTTTTTTTTGTTGATGGACCAAAACAATCTAGTGTAAAGCACTGAGAAGTTACTGTAACTAGTGTATTTCTCAGGTGCCCTTCACTATCCACTATAGATACTCAACAAATCTCTTTTTGCTTAAAGGACTTATATGCTGTTAAAAGTGCTTTCTTTGTCTTCTGATCTTATACATGAGGAGGATGTGTTTATCATTGAAATCTGAGGACACTTACAGTAAGCTCAGCAACTTAAACCTTACTTAATGTCAACAAAGACTCCAGCACAAAAGATTCTTCAAAATGTCTGATGCCATCATTTTGATAATATCCATCAGATTATTAACATAACGCACAAAATGTTTAATAAATGTTACAGAAGAAAGACTATGCATTTGAACTAATGGATCTTTCAGTGTGTAGAATCTTGTTGCTTTTTGGATCATTATTTGGCTGAAATCCTGATTTTTAAAACTTAAAGTAGGATATTTGGAAATTAGAGTCCTAAAGAAATATAGTTTCTAGTTAATGTATATTTGAGTGCTTCTTTTGAAAAATGGAGTCATGTAATGAATCATCTCATGATGAATACACCATCTTGAAAATAGTTGTATTTTAATAGGATCTTTTCTTTTTACTTCATTTTTTTCTGAAAAACTTGCTGGGGCTTATAGTCTTAAGTCCTTTACTGTGTTAATTCTATGTCACTGAGGGGGTATGTGAAATAGAAGTATATGTGTTGTAAATAAGATTTCTGAAAAAGCAGCTTAGTAGAATAATCAAGTCTGTATTATGTTAGTGTGCTTTGGTAAACAAAAGGATTGGAAGAGTGAAACTACATAAAAATCCTTCCTACAGAATTTTGGTTTAATTTGCTTTGTGCGGGAGAAGGTACTCATTTTCTGATTGATGTACTTCAATTGATTAAGCACTTTTTTCATGTTTTCTGAAGATTAATCATGCAACTTCTGAGTTAACAAAAGAACCAGAAGAAAACTGTATATTAATACACAGTAGTCTAGTGCAGCTACTAAGATGTATTCATTTAATTGAATGGAGTTCCATCCATTGATTAAACATTGGAAACAAATTGTATTTCTTCCTTATGGTATGGAGCTCCTAGATTTCACTGGATGATAGTGTGAAAATTACTAGACATATTGTCATGATTTTCTATAAAGATCTTGAACGAATTGTTCCACATAGCTTTTTACTATGCTGAGTAGAAAAATTGTATCAATTTCTTTTACATAGTAAAGGTGTAGAAATGGGGATGAAATTATCTCTGCAATGCATGTAAAGTTGGTCAAACTATCAGGAGAGTTTCAGGGTAAGAGCTTGGGGAGGGAGAGTATTTTGGAAGATTATAGGTTCCGTTTTCTACAATTTTTTTTTTTTTATGAACTATTCAAAATATCTTCTGTTAACTTGTACTTTAATTTTATTTTGTCATTTCAGGAGAGTAGAAACAGCAGTAGATCATCTAGTCCTAGTGTGAGAATGATCACTACCTCGGGACCAACCTCTGAAAAGCCAACACGTAATCCATGGACACCTGATGATGCAGGTAATCCTTTGTTCATTACTTAACTTTTTACCTGTAAAAAAATTAAAATATTTATTTGATTGTGATGTGGGTTGTGTGCTCAGACATTAATAAAAATAAGCAATGAAAATCATGGTTCTTTTAAGTTCTGCTTAAATCATTACTGCCTTGTTTTTCACATATGCTTTAAGAATGCTTTTTTACAGATTTTAAGTTACATAAACTTATAAGCATTTTGCTTCTAAGAAAGTACTGTACATTGCAGTGATAGTAATATTTAATTAAGGTCTTGTTAGCACCAGTTTTTTACTACTGTGTGGTTTTAGGGAATTAGGGGAATAGACATCTTGGAATATTTTAGTCTTGTCCATTTGTATTTTAAATGTACATTTAAAGATTTCATTGCCCTGAAATCTGGAATTAAATGCTATATAGGTAAGTATCAGCTGGAGTGGTTTACTTCTGTTTATCATCTCTGTTGTAATTTTGCTTATGCAGAATGTTCATGTACACACAAAATTACTGGTTTTAAATGAACTAACATGTGTCTGCAGAAACACTGTAAATACTTCTAGTTCATCACTAGTTTCATCACTGTTCTTATGTTATAAAATAGGATTAAGAATGAAGATAATTTAATGGTTCAATTCGATTTTAAAAGTCATAATGCATTCTGTTATGAAAAGAGCCAGTACTGGGCTGCAGGAAAACAATGGATCCCCACAAATTCCTTTTTAGAATATAAATAAAAACTAGATTTTTGTTAACAAAATGTACATGTTGAATCTTAAACTTAGTTTCGAGATGGTACTTCACAGTGCCTATAATTCTGCAATCTTTTTTTTGTGGTCTTTTTCATCTGGATGATCAGACTCTTTTCCTGTAACCAACTGCAAAATGGAAACTCATGTGGTGACTGACTCTTGCACAAGCAGATGTATATATACATATATATGCGTGTATATTTGCACACTTGTATTTTACCAAATATAAGGTGATCATGTCAGATGTCTTTTTTTCTTCCCTGTTTTAGTGGAAGGAGAGCATACTCCTGTGTTTTGCTTCTCTATTTTCTTCTTTTTGTCTGTTGTTGCTTTGCCCAACCACAGTCAGTGCCCTGTCATTCATAACTTCCTAAAGCCCTTGCCCACCGCTACAGCCCACCCTGTGCCCTCTTGTGCACCATGGTTCCTGAGCTGCTTTAGGCAGTGAGCATTAACGGGAATTGCTGCCTCACATTGGAAACAAGCTCTTACCCAGTCAGCAGTTCATTGGGAACTGAAAGTTGCAAATTGTATGCCAGTGCAACAAAAGTTTGTGCCAAGTTTTTGGTCTTAAATGCAGCACAGCACTGGAGCTAAAAGTCAGGTCTGTTTTTTGGCCCACAGAAATTGCTCACCTTATATTCAGGTAAACACAGAATTTGTATTTTTTCATGCTAGGTTTATGTAGTCCTTGTACAAAGAATTGTTTGAATTTCTAAAGCAAGAAATAATTCTGGCTTTCTGTAAAAGGTGCTATGTTTTTAATTTTATGAAACAAAATGATAAAACAAGGATGCAGCTGAATCTGGTCAATCAAAGAAAATTTGCAGTTCTTTGACATGGTGCTGAAACGCTCAGGAATTTGAAGTGTTTACATGTATTGATGCATTTTTGAAGCATTGCAATGATTTCTTCACAGTATCCATATATGGCATTAGTCTAATGTAGGGAAGGACTTCTCATGTTGATTGCATTTAAGATACCGTGGTGATTAAGTCTCTGGTTTTAGGGTTGTTTTCTTTTTCTTTTTTGTTTTTACCACCTTCCAGTTTCCTTGCAAGCATACACTTAACCACTTTTTCTCCATTCCCACCCTCTTATTTCTGTTTCCTTTTGAAGCTGCTCTTGGAAATAGCATAGTCTTTGAGGGCAACACCTTAGTTTCTCTACCACGACTACTCTGTGGCAGGTGCTTTTGGGGTATGGGTAAGCAGCCCCTTTTTTTTCCCACCTACCCTCCTCCATATAATCCTCTAGTAGCAATTAATGCGGCTGTAAAATCAGTAGTTTCTCCATGTGTCTTTACTCCTATGTCTCTTAAAGCTTAACAATAACCTTGTGATCCCCAGATCCTGAGCTACCAAAAGATAAGAATTCAGGAGCATATTGAATCTGGTATGAAAGCTCTAGAGAAGTCCAGAGTAACTGCAGTGTGAGAAGTGAAAGCTCTAGAGAAATCCAGAATAACTGCAGTGTAAGAAGAGAGCAGCCATGCCCAGGATTGGTTATTGGGTTCCTTGCTACCCAAAAAGTGTCTATACAGAGCAGAGAAGATGCCCTAGAGCATGTTGTGAGGAAGACAGAGACCTCTGATTGGGAGCAGGTTTCAAAACTGAACAGGAGGTTGTGCTTATTTTATTTTGGCAGAGCTGATTTGCACAGCTTCTAATTTTAAAGTTATTAGATGCATGGGCTGGCTGGCTGATCCTTCATAAACAAGAATGAAATGGCAATTTTTTTATAAACAGAAATGATCGTAAACTGTACAAAAATAGTATTTTTTAAATCTGTGTGTTGTTACATGGCTTCTAGAAATGTAGGTTGATAACCATAATTTTGATTTCTTCTTGATGTGGTAGACCATACTTTTGATGTTCTTAACTATCGGAAAAACAAAATGATTCATCTGCCTTGGGATTGGAACGCTGCTGTTTCCATCTGCCTATCCACATTCAGATTGTGTATTGTGAAATTACGTAGAATTCTTGGTTTTGTTCTGTAAGAATAGAATTAACTCTTGAAAATGCATTAAAGTTTTCTTTGTATTGTTACAGAGACCAATGGGTCAGATAACTCCATCCCAATGGCATATCTTACATTAGATCATCAGTTACAGGTAATAAATATACACTTTATTAGATTCTCAAGTTTGCATTTCATTCTAATGTGTGACTTTGGGACTGCAAAATATAGTGCCACATATTAACCTGGGTTTATGTTCTGTCTAATTTTTGACCAAGGCTAAAAAAAATATATTATGTAATCTGAGATTGGTTGACTCAGGTTTGATCAAGCTATTAAAAACAAGCCCTGGGAAACATGATCCCTAAAACCAAATGTAAGCTGAGTTTGACTGTCAAAATAAGACATTATTTGCTTGAGTGTTACTGAATCAAATTGTTGTATACGCTTTATTTTTTGTGTGTGGGATTAAATGCTGCTTTGATTTTTGTGACAAGTGTGAGGTTAAAAACTTCAGATTTGAGTAAACTTTGACATCAGTGCAGTAATATTTTCCAGGGCATGGTTTAACACTTATTTTTAAAAGCTTACTGGTTTTTAAAAGATGTTATAAATACACTGCAGAGACATTCTAACACACTATTTACTAAGATATCAGTTCATTAGTCTTTAACATGTCTGATTTATTTTCAGCCTCTAGCACCATGCCCAAACTCCAAAGAATCTATGGCTGTGTTTGAACAGCACTGCAAAATGGCACAAGAATATATGAAAGTTCAGACAGAAATCGCATTGCTGTTGCAGAGGAAGTAAGTGAAATATGTTTAAACTTTTCTATTCTTCTGTGTGTTTCCTTTACACAAAGTCTGTGTATAATAAGAAAAATATGTTAAAAAAAGTAAATAATAGCCACTGTGACTATTATTTCTGGCTTTATGAAGTAACATTTCATAGGGCATAATGATTTTCCAACCTAAAACTCAGAAATACTGAGCTGCTCAGTAGAGATGGAATATTTAGAGTAGGTAACTGAAAGTTCTAATCAATATCAAGACTCTTCTTCTGGGCAAGTCCTACATAAGGTCGTGGCAAATCGCTATGTGTAACAAACTGATAATGTTTGCTTGTATCATCTCAAATGAGAGACCTGGACTGTTAAAGAACCTCGGAATTTTATTTACAACACTGTCCATTAAAATATTTTCAATTGTAATTTGTAGATAATCGTTTAGTTAATGGATTATAGAATTTTGAGTAATATGTCAATTGTACTCATTTTGCACTTAGTTTTTATTGTATATCTGACTTTTGTCAAGCACTGCATTTACAAAAGTATTATCAACACTCATATTTTTCTGCCATGGGTTTAAGACCTAATACTTCAAAGCTGTGTGTACCTTCTCCTTGTGCACTGGAAATAAACTCCTCTTGCATTGTTTGCATGTGTAAGTGAAGCAACTGCACATGTTGTTGTATTAGGTCAAAAACTATTGCTGATTCAGAACTTGAGTTTCTAAAAAGTTCTGTTGTGCTCTGTTTCCTGATGCTGGGGACCAGTTCAGAGAGGTCATGGTCTCACACTAGACCAAATAATCAGCTTGTTTCCCACCAGTGTCTGAGCCACTGCAGGCAAGCAGCTGTTAATAGGGAGCTTGCCTTGGTGTTTGTGGATTAGCTAATGAGAAAAATGTGTGTATAAACCTTCTGTACAGTAGAAATAGCATAGAGAATGGGGGGAAAATATTACTGTAAGATTAAACTCCTGTTACATGTTCACTTTGGGCTTAGTATTCTGAGAACAATTAATTTTTTTCACATGTAACTAGAATTTTTTTACATGATGAGGAGATAACGAAGCTAGAGTTTATATCTTAATTTTGATTTTATTTATGTTGTCCCTAAGGGTTAATGAATTACTTAAAATATATTTGTTTTGAAACTGTTAATTCTCTGCTTCTACATTCCTACTGGGTTTTTTTCTAGGATGTTAGTATTCTTATTTCTTCCAAACTGCTTTTTCTCAGTCAGAGTGTAACTGTCCATAGGTGTTAAAACAAAAAATTATGTTGTGATGGCTGAACTTAATGCTAGTTAAGGTAGTTACAATTTCAACCCTCATAGAATCATTAAGTTTTCTTTAACTGCAATTAAAAACCATATGGCAACAATTAATTAGCATGAACTTTCTCCTTTGCTATTTTGTTGCAAAAATACTGCTGACAGCTTGCCTTCCTGTCACCTCATAAAAAAATAGTGAAACAAACTGCTACATCAGTTTTGCAGAATAAATTATAGCAGGATTATCAGTGTGTTTGGTCCTCTAAAATCTTTGCTAAAAAAAATCTTGAATACTTCCATCATAAGTTATGTGAAATGTCATTTACAGAAGTCATTTCCTTTATTCTGCTTTTCCACTGCTTTAATATGTTCACATCCAGATAGAAAATAGCACTTCACTAAAAAGTTACAAAAATTACTGCAATCTTGTATTTTAAGTTGCCTTTAGAGATTTAAAATGTATGTATAGTTATCTAAAATTGGAGTAGAATATATTTATGAAGTTTTTTGTGGCTCCTTAGATATTTTACTGTGACCTGTAAAACGACATCTGAAAGACATTATCTAAAGGACAGTTTTAGTGACTGAGGCTCTGTCTTTCAGCTATTTTAAAGTTTAAATGTGGATTTCATTTGGAAGAGAATTCTTCCCCAGACTGCATTAAAGAATAACATTTCTTTTGTCAACTTTTTTTGCACAAAATATCACCAGCTGTGAGTTCAGATTGATAATCAAATACTGATTTGAAACATATGAAGTCTTCTACACACAAATAGAAGTAGATTATAAATGACAATGACTTTTTTTTAATTTCAGACAAGAACTAATAGCAGAACTGGACCAGGATGAAAAAGACCAGCAAAACACATCCCGTCTGGTACAAGAACATAAAAAGCTGTTAGATGAAAACAAAAGTCTCTCAACATACTATCAGCAATGCAAAAAACAATTAGAGGTCATCAGAAATCAGCAACAGAAACGGCCAGGCACATCATGATTTCCTGGGACCTTTCAAATGAAAAATATGCACAGAAAAGACTGATTTTTTTTATTGTTATTATTATCCCTTATTATGACAGCTCATGAGTGTTAGCTTCTTGGTGTGATCTGTACTTGTCTGCTACACTTAACATCATTTAATTTTCTTTTTCCTAGGTGGACATCCAGTTCAACAGGTTAATCGAATAGGGTGAGAAAACAGTGACTTGAATTTACCAATAGCCCTCAGTTTAAAGCAGGAAGAGTGGCTGTTTGCATGCTCCTTGTGTGAAGGCTAGCCTAACAAGTGTTGAGGAGGCTGCTAAATTGTGAGACCTTATTTTTAGTTTTTGGTGTTACCTCGGTAAGAGCAAAAAAAAAATCAACTTTCCATTTAAGAATGGTTTTGTTCCAGTGTCTCATCTCAAACTATTATTATGATGATTATTTTCATAATAAACTGATGAAACATGCACCAAGCTGCAGAGGTGATGTCGGCTGACCAGAGTAATTCATGATGCATTAGTGATGCCTTTTACCTGTAGACATAGTGTATTTTTTCCACATGCAAAATGGTAGGCAAACTGATGCCAGCATTCTTGGTTCAGTGCTTGATAGCCCTGCATTTTGACTAATATATTTCTTGTAATCTTGCATTCATAAAATATTTGAAGTAAAAGGCTGTATTTTCTTTACTTTTCTGGGGTGAATGACATGCAGTTTCATTTGAATACTGGGCAAAAGTTAGGAAGGTGATCACTGGATGGAGTTGATCCCTTGTATAAAAGAGATATAATGAAAAACATTTGAAAGTGTGTTTTATACCTTTAGAACTTTTGTCCCTGCATCATCTTTGGAAGAAAATTCAGAAAGATTAATACAGAACTTGAAATACTTGCTCCCTCTATGTTTTTGCTCCCTTACTGGTTTTGGGGTTTTTTTTGGGGGGGTGGGGGGGGGGGGCAGGTTCTTTCTTACAACTTATTTGGTGAAAAACACTTACCATAAATGTAAATAAGTTAGTTTTAGATAGGAAGACAAGAGTTTGGGGAAATGAATTTATTTTAAATAGCAAATTTTTAAATGGAGTTGAGTATGCAAATAGTGGAAACTATTAAGAAAATGAAGGAAATGGCTTGGATCTCCATCAGGAATCTCAGTTATTCCATTCATTTGAACATAGCTCAAAGGAAGTCCATCACAGAATGCCTGCTGCCTTTGTGACTGAAGAATTGCATTTAATGAACTCGAGTGGAATATGTAATGCTCAGTGTCGTTATTTACCATTATTACACACAAGAAAATAATTACTTGTTTACATTGCAGATTGATTATTTGGATTATGAATTAACTTTTAACTGGTACAAAAATGAGGCACTTCTAAATGTAATGATGAATTACTCCTTACATATATGCATAAGTTCTTGATGTACTCAGTTACAGGCAGGGTTTTAATAACACTTGTTTGCAAAAGAAAAATAGGAAATTGAAATTTTGCTGCTGAACCCTATAAATAAAAGAGAAGTAATCTGAAATTTGAAATACACTTACTTCAAATGAATGGTTATTCATAAGAGCCCATGAGCAGAACTTGGAAAATCCTTAAGGGGAGAAACTTCGCTCTATTTTCTCTTTCCTGCTTACTTGATAAAAACCATTAATACTGTTGTGCTTATCTGTGAACAGCAAAGATGACAAACAACTTACTGGACATCCTATCTTGAAAATAAATCTATTGTTGGCAAACATTTGGGAGTTAGAAACCTTTCCCTCGTTTTATTTAAATAAAGGAAGGGTTCTCATTCCCAAAACCTTAACAGATAATTTGATTAGTTAGCTGAAACTGATATTGGGATCAACTTAAGGGCACACGTATTTATAGCAAAATGTAATTGGGGGAGAAAATAACTCTAGTATTAGGAATAGCACAAGTTATCCGAAGCATTGCTGTTCACGTACATCTGTCTGTCTACCAAAATGGAGACACTCCGTGATCGGCAGCTTACTTAACATATGCTGAAGCATTAAGTAGAGCAGCATAAATACTGATGCTCAACTTCAGAGGCATAGTTGATAATTACATACACAAAATCATTTCCCAGGACAGTTTTTAAATTTTGCTGTGTAGTAAAAGAGATTTGCTTAAGGTAAATCAGTGTTGTATGTGAAAAGTCCCTTTATGGCAAGGTTTGAATAATGAAAGTGAATGCAGTGATAAATTAATGGTACATAATACAAAAGTAATTTCTAGCAGTTGTTTATTTTTCAGGGTTTACATTAAAAAGGGTCTCAGATGATAAAATAAGTGCTGTGCTACCATGTACTGTTGGCTTCAATCAATAGTTAGGTTATATCACTCTTGTAATTTTCAAAGGGAATTTGGAGTTTGACCTTTGCCTAATTGTCCCTTTCTTAATTCCACCAAAAATTTAAAAAGTACTTGCCCAGATTTCTCACTGAGGTTTTCCACATGACAAAATTTGTTTATCATAAAAAAACCCTATAAGGGTAGACTATAGCAGTTTGGGCTGGGAAGAGTTTAACAGCTTAACTTTCAGTGACCTTTATTGTTTTCATAAGGCTCTTGTTTTAACGTTGTTTACAAATGTGCTTTTATTTTTCTGTTAAACTATCTGGACTGTTCAGGAACTTTTTTCATGTACTCTTCTGTCCAGTTAAAGCTGTTCCTCTAATAATGGAGATGAAACACCTAGGTTTGGCAGGGCTCTGCCTTCTCAGAAAAGGTAACAGGCTCTGCTTTTTGTTACAGTATGTGCTCTTACAGTATGTAAGATATTGCATAATTGAAGTATGCTTCTGTATACTATGCAGTTTTTCCAAAAAAGCTTTTTTAGGCTTTTTGGTTTGTTATTTTTTCTGATGAGGAGTTGAAGAATGTAATTCAAAACTTGTACATAAAATGGTGAATTATTTCATATAATTCAGGAATGAGCAGTGTGGCTTTCTGTTACGGAGTTTTACTGCTTTGTCAGGAATCTGATTAATAAAAGCTGAAAGACTTCCACAAACATGTAGTAATGCCCCAAGGCTTGCCAGAGCATCCGCAATCTCTGATTGAATCCCACACTGGGTGGAAGATAATCATCATGCAGTTGTTCCCACTGCCGAAAAAAATTTTTCTGCTATGAGCTCGTCCCTTCCTGTATGCAGAACTAGGGTGTAGGATGAATAGTCCTACTCATAACTGAGTAGAAAGATATTTTAAGAATGCCACATCTTCCTTGTGGATGTTCTGCAAAGATATAAGTGCTTGTCTTCTGTTGTTAAGTTCAGAAAAATTCCATTCCCTGGAACTTCTCTGTTTTGTTCATAATGGATGTTACAGCTTGAGAGGTTCTGTTGCCATACCACAGACAGAGATGACCCCCATAAGTGTCTCATTGCGTGTGAAGAATACAAAATCGTGCTTCATATCTCTTCTGAAGTGTTCTGAACAACTTGACCCTTTCAGGTGCCCTGCTATAACTTGCTGGAAAACTTTGAAAAGAGCAAGGGGAAGGAAAAAAAGGTGTGGGACACCCAACCCCTCAGAAAACATATATCCCTGGTGAACTGGTTGACAAGGAGGATCTTAGGAAAGTAAACCTGTGTGGATGTATATGCAAACATAAACATGGTGTTACATACTTGCACATTCTTACCTACCTGAAGGGGGAGTAGAGTCAGGTGGGGGTCAGCCTCTGCTCACAGGCAGCCAGCAGCAGGACAAGGGGACACAGTCTTAAGATGCGCCAGGGGAGGTTTAGGTTGGACATTTGGCGGAATTTTCTCACAGAAGGGGTGATTAGACTTTGGAATGGGCTGCCCACAGAGGTGGTGGAGTCACTGTCCCTGACGATGTCTAAGGAAAGACTGGACATGGCACTTAGTGCCATGGTCTAGTTGGCATGGTGGTGTTCGGTCATTGGTTAGACTTGATGATCTTAGGTCTTTTCCAACCTCATTGATTCTGTGATTCTGTATATATCAAGTATAGCTGCATATATCAAATCAGAATTGATACATGTCTCTTTCTTTCCAAAATCAGAGCTTTCTTTAGTTATTTGCTTTAATAATGTCTCTAGATGGGGTGATATTCTAAGCCTGTGAAGATCAGATTCTCTAGAGGCAGATAAATACAGGTGTGTGAGAGTGCATCAGTTATTTTCTGTGCCCCTGTAGCAGTTTCCTGCTTCTTGCAGGGACAATTCACATCTCCCACTGAACTTGGAGAGATTTGCTACAAATGTTTTAACTTTGAACCTACGTCTGTTTATGGAGCTGTACTTAATGAAAGAGCAAAACTGAATTTAGACTAAGTAGTTCTAATTTTTAATTATTAATATAATACTGCCTTAAAATACTTAGAGCACTGCTAATCCTAGGGCTTTAGCCTAAACAAGCATTAATGAAGAAAAGATTTTTATTCATAGCTGTGTACTTTATGCTAAGTAGCTAAAAATTTGAGATACTCCAAAGGATAGAACAGGCTTGTGTCTGCTTAATTACACATAGTTTGTCAGTACTCACCTTCTAACTTGGATAAAGGCAGCCATACACTTGGGAGCCATTCCTTCTATGGATGGATGGAGAGGAGCACATCACACAATCACAGAATCATTAAGGTTGAAAAAGACCTGGTGGACAACAAACTGTCCATGAGCCAGCAGTGCCCTTGTGGCCAAGAAGGAAAATGGTGCCCTGGGGTGCATTAGAAAAAGCACTGCAGGTCTGGGTAAGTGACTCTTCCTCTGTACTCAGCCCTGGTGAGGCCACATCTAGAGTGCTGTGTTCAGTTCTGGGCTCCTAGTACAAAAAGGACATGGAGCTCCTGGAGCAGGTCCAGTGGAGGGCAATGAAGATGATGATGGGACTGGAGCATCTGTCTCATGAGGAAAGGCTGAGGTAGCTGGGCCTATGTAGCCTGGAGAAGAGGTGACTGAGAATGGATCTCAATAATGTCTATCAGTATCTGAAGGAGGGTGACAAGACAATGGAGCCAGGCTCTTCTTGATGGTGCTGAGCAATAGGACAAGAGGCAGTGGGCAGAAACTGATGGACAGGAAGTTCCACCTGAACATGAGGAAGAGCTTTACTGTGCAGGTGATTGAGCACTGGAACAGGTTGCCCAGAGAAATTGTGGAGTCTCCTTCACCGGAGATACTCAAAAGATGTCTGGACACAATCATGAGTAGTATGGTCTAGGAGACCTTTGGAGGTTGGACAAGGTGACCCACTGTGGTCCCTTCCAACCTTTCTCATTCTGTGAATCTGTTAACAGTCGTGCAGGCTGGTGGAAATGTGATGGTCTTCCCTTTTCCTGTTCATGCTTTTCCCTCCCACTGATACTGACCAGGAGAAGCAATGGAGTAACTGCATATAGACTGCTCTCCTGTGGTAAATAGGTAAAGGACCAAGTAGTGACTTGCATTCATGTAACCTATGGGCTTGACATGTGCAATGGAACAAAATCTTAGTTTATACCAGAAAATTAGAAAAAAATTCCTAGTTGTAGGCAGCTTGAAAATTATATAATCTTCATATCTTCTCTGTTTGGAGGGTGGTGAGGCACTGGAGCAGGTTGCCCAGAGAAGTTGTGGATGTCCCATTCCTGGCAGTGTTCAAGGCCAGGCTTGATGGAGCTCTGAGTAACCTAGTCTAGTGAAAGGAGTCCCTGCCCATGGCAGAGGTTTGCAACTTGATGATCTTTAAAGTCCCTTTCAACCCAGACCATTCTATGATGAGGTGGATATGCCTGTCTGGGTCTGTTCCTCTTCTTTCTCATTAAGAGTAGCAGTGTGAACTTCACAATTGTGGCCACCTTTGAGTGACTGACCTGGTAGCTCCTACGGTGTAAAAAGAGGGGTGGCCAGAAAGGTACTTAAGACAAGCAGGAGAACCCTACATGTATCTGTACAGTACCCTGCTGTATCTGTACAGTAGATGCTTTGATTATTCAGACTCTCTTCCAAAAACAGGCAAAGTTACAAAGATTAGGCTAAAAAAGGGAATAAATCATCCTGTCATCTGGGGATATCTGTACTTGCGAAGCCACTACTGTGGAAGTATTCCTGTGAGCATTTATGTTCTCCAAGGTCCATGGGGAGCCTGCCTATGCCTGTCACTGGAGGTCTCTCTAAACAGATGTCTCCAGAAAGTTAAACCTGGTACATGGGAATCAGACTTATTCAAGTTTCTTACATCACCTTCATCGTTAGCAAAGTGGCTGGGGCACAGCCGGGAATTGTTCATGAGGTGGGAGGCGTAGCTAATTTAGCTTATCCTCTGAGAGCTGCCTGGGGCCTGCAGGGCTGCTGGGAACAAAGTGCTTCAGTCAGGAAAGTGTTTGGACGGGACCTCAGAAGAAGAGAAAGTGCAAGCAGCCATTTTGGTCAGTGCAGCTGTGCTTTGCACCAGAGCTCAGTGCCATGGCTGAGGTTACAGGGCTGATGGTGAGAGCAGGGCTGCTGCTTTTCAGCAGCAGCATTTAGCCATCACTCGGAGAGTCCTTGAGTGCTGGCAGACACCAAGGCTGCTGTGAAGTGTGAGATTTAGGGTGGTAATTTAATGCCTGTCAAAAACCCTAGTTCCAAAGAGATGGCTCAGGAGGGATTTGGTTTATTTTTGGGGGGGAGGAAAAAAAAAATTGGTGTGAGGGTCATTGAGTGCGCTGTATCCCACATCTCTGGGTCAGAGAAATATGCCTGTAGCCTTGACACAAGCCCTTCTCTGAGTGTGCTACCAAAGGAACCATGTGATGAAACAAGTGGTGTGGCAAAGGCTTTCATGGTTGCTTCCTAGGGTGCTCTGATATCTCAGACCTGAAAGGAAAAAGAGGAAAAAGCCTTAATAACACAGCTTGGGAGATGAATGTGGCTAGTTTATTGACAATTTTGCATGTTATGCCATGATCCCCCCAAAAAGTGCTGGAGGTTAAATCGAGTTTTCAATCTCAGCTGCTTTAATTCAGTGGTTTTAGGACCATGCAATGTGCACCTCCTGGGCAAACCTCAGCCTTCACCTGGCCTTTACAGCTGAATTTGCTCCTCCATAAAGCAGAACTTTTTATCCAAATATACCAGGAACAGGACCTCAGGTTAAGAGCTTGATATCTTTTTGGTGAAATCCTATTGTGGTATATCCCAAAACATGCAAAAAGTGATGAACAGTAAGAATCCTGGTTTTAATTGTCAGAAAACTCCAGTTTTGGTGATTTTTTTTTTCCTTCCCTGATACCCAGTCTCAGAGCGAGAAAAGATGCAAATATAACCAGTTGCACACAACTTTTCTGTATTCTATCCAGCTCCTACAAATTTACTCTCTGTCAGTGAGGTTCAGTGAGGGGTCTGGAACACAAGTCTTGCAAGGAGCAGCTGAGGGAACTGGCTTATTTAGCCTGGAGAAAAGGAGGCTCATGGGGAACCTTATCACTCTCTAAAGCTCCCTGAAAGGAGGCTGCAGCCAGATGGGGATTGGCCTCTTCTCCCAAGAAATAAGAGGAAGTGCCCTCAAGGTTTTCCAGGGGATGTTTAGAGTGAAATTTCTTCACCAAAAGAATTGTCAAGCATTGGAACCCCCGCCCAGAGAAGTGGCTGAGTCCCCATCCCTGGAGGTATTTAAAAGCTGCATAGATGTGACACTTAGGGACATGGTTTAGTGTCGGACTTCACAGTGCTGGGTTAATGGTTGGTCTCCATCTTTGAGGTCTTTTGCAATTTAAACGATTCTATGATTCTGTGATTCTATGTACAGAGCTTAGATGGTTGCTAAAGATAAAATATATTTTTTAAGAAGATGGTTCCAGGGAGGTTTAGCCCTTACTTTATTTGTTTAGGGGCAGATTTCATGACAAGTGAGCCATTTTCACAATATCTTTATCAGGAGGAACACCCCTCTGATGGCAGGTGTTGATGGTACAAGTTTTTAATCAGCACTGTACCTTCACTGGGCTGAACAGTTACTTCTAGTCTGGATATTGAAAATGCTGGGGGAAACCAGAGCTTTGGGATCATAGAAAGTAAAGTCCTAGTAATTCCATTTCTGAAATCAAACAAAATGCTGAAACCTCGAAAATTTACAAGAAAAGTGAAAGAGAATGCCAATGAGGAAAATTAATTCGCAGTCACTTTGGCATGCTAATCCAGGTGTCTAAAACTGGTTGGGAAGGAAGTAAATGGTGTATTACTCTTACACCTGTGCTGGGAGATGGTGTTCTGAAAGATTTGCTTTTATCCTGCTCTATCAGTTGGTCTGAGATATTGTTACTCTCCCAGAGAACCATGGCTGGCCGAGACCCTTTCACTGTCACAACTACAGGCAGTACTGTACTCTTTACTCTTTAACAAACATCAGGCTCACAGGACAGCGCAGTGTTTAAGCAGTAACAGCTCATGCAGGAGTAGAAAAAGGGTATGTCCTTCCCCATTTCCCAGGAGAGTCTCATGCATATCACAGCAGCAGCTGCAATGACCAAGTTTCTTACAAATGTTTTGTAGTATCAGGAACTGGCTGCTTAATGTTTTTTCATTTGTATTGGCTTCTTGCAGCACAAGAAAGCATTTCTCACAATTTCTTATTCCCTCCCCCATGAAGAAAACATAATAGAATAAATGGAAAGGTAATCTCTAAATTAATAGTTAATAAATCTGACTTTTGGAACACTTGTTAAAACAAAAGAACTCTCCATGCTAGCAGTGTAATACGATATTATCTATAGCAGCCCTTTGTTAGCCAGTGGGGCTGGGTCCCAGGAGCCCTATTTGCTTGCAGGATGAATGAGCTGAATGTTTTTAAGTGTGCTTAAAAGAAGTCTAAAAGTGCTGACTGATTATGTTCTGGTTCAATGTCCCTCCTGCTGTGTAATGGACAACTGTGCAGTAGCTCTAAAATATGCCTGAAATACAGAAGCATTCAGGCAAGGCATTTATTCATCTGTATTCAAGCCACCACAGCAGCACGCTACATTGTGAAGTTTTTGCAAGATCATCACAACAGATTTCTCAAATCTCAGTGCTATTGACTCCATCGTCTGCTCTGTGGTCCAGCCTGAGCATGTCAAGAGAAGAAAAGTGGCCGTCCCCTCAAGACAGTCAAAAATTGAATGCAACATCAGTGTTATTGTAGTCAGTTGCATAAAATATTGCTGTACAGTACAGCAATGAATTGCAGGCAATGCTGTTCCCTTATTAACTTGGCATAAATTCAAATCCCTTAAGAATTAGATGATGAACACTAAGCACTTTGAGCCCTCCTGAACATTTATGATTCAGTGGCTGGTATTTACTTGGAGTGATGTTCCCCATGGTATCAGCTCAGATCTGATCATTGTTCTGTGAGTGATGATAACACACTAACGCCAGCTCCTCTGTCTTTCAGGCACAGCAGAGTTCAAAAATTTTCAACACAACTGTAAGTAAGCTGTGACTCTGGGGATCTTTTTTGTTTTGTTCTGAAGAGATGTGGGAAAGAAAACTACAGTTCATTTACAAGAGCTGAGTGTGATTCTTGGGTTTGGAAAGCCTGCCCCAGTGAATAGGGCAGCAGTGAATGGAAGATGTTCCTGCTGCTGTGAGCTTAAAGATACACAGCCTTCTTCATAATAAGGATCGGGTTGTAGAGGGATGGTGCTGTCTCTACTCAGTAGAGAGTAGAGCTGGCTATTCTTCCTGTACTGACCATTTTCCCAGAGCTCAGCCTTGAAACAGGTGGCTGGAAGGCTGGTAGAAGTATTCACAAAGACACTTCCTCCCACTTGCTTCACAGGCAAGGGAGACACCTGTCCATCTGCAGTAATTCAAGTTGTGAGCAGGGTCCTGAAGTGGATGGTGCATGGTCTCTCTGCCTTACAAGTGAGGCTACACAGGTGGATACAGGAGAGATTGCTCTCAGGTGCCTTTAGCATTTGTGAATACCACAACAACTCCCCAGTCGTCAGCATCTGCCAGTGAGGAAAATCAGAGATGATACCTACGCTCATTTTGACCCATCCGTTGTGTTTCTGCTGCTGAACATTATTTTGGACTTGCAAATCATTTAATAGCCAAATATATAATTGACTGCCACTTCTTATGGTATGAATGCATAGCATAACTTCCCCTGTTATTTCGACCAAGGCTAATGTTCGATGTATAATAGCCACTTTTATCTAATTACCCCTAGAATTAGTAGTATCAAGAGCAGCACAGGCCATGTGTACCCTAAGTGTGTCTGCAGGAGGACCTGTGACACAAGGGAAGTCTCAGAGTCACCACAACTCTTCACCTCAAAGAGCAGCAGGGTTGTTAACTTGTGGCAGTGATTTTGCAAGGTTTATGCCTGCAATCCAGGCTAACATCACTAATTCACTCTGTGTTTGCCACTCAGCAGACAAATTAATGGCGTGAGTCATTGTCAACTCCTACTAAATAAACCAGTGAACTAGAGATGAAAGGCTCTGTATCCTAGTTGTTTTCATTAATTGCACTGTGGGGCAAGGGTAGATTTAATTTCAAGGACAGGAATATTAACCTCAATTCCTTTTCCTTAATTGAGTGTGGAGAAACAAGAGGCGTAAGCAAGGGAAGCAGAGAACAAGGACATGGGTCATTAGCACTGTCATCTGGTCTCACAGGCAGCAGCGCCTTGTGAAAAATGTCATTGCAGCAACCAGGAGGCAAAAGCTTGTTTGGCAGTGCACAGAGCATAAGTAATAAGGAAATTTACATCGGTGATTGAATTTTCACCAGTATTTAGATGTACAAGTCTCAGCACAGGCTTATAACGATAAACCAGTAACTGGAGCCCATCTTGCAATGATTCATAAGGTAAAAACACCAGCAAAATCCTCCAGAACCATCTCTGTGGGTGATGCTGGCTTCATGGGAAGCCTTTAAGGGGAAAGATGTGGTCATTAGGCCTACTTTTATTACTGATATGTAACACCTGCAGAGCATTTCTCACCGGAAGGCTTCAAATCACTTTCAAAAAGCATGATTACAGGGAAGTAGAGGCCCAAGGGAGCACAGCTGACCTTCCAGAAGGGAATAAGAATTTGGGAATAAGATTCATGTTCCCTGCCTGTCATTCCAACGATGTATGTGGTGGGCTCTCAGTGATTCTGTCACTGCAATTATCAGTTAAGCAGCACAGTTCAGGAGAGGCTAGATCCAGGAAACATCCTTTTAGTTAGCAAGGACTGGGTACTTTTTAAATCACTTTTAACTGCTGTTTGAGTTGATTAAACTGATGCAAATGGAAATAAACCAATTGCAAACCAGGCCAGCTGTTGTTGTGAAAGTGGGATAGCAGTGAATGAATGGATACATCTTTTGGATATGCATAGCAGGGTGATGAAATTACATCTTAGTATGAGATAAGGTGTCTGCTACATATAAAAGGCTTTAATGAAAGACCATGAATTTTGGGCTTTCTACAAACTAGCTGACTGTGCTTTATCTTGTTCAGGATCATAACTGTTAATGAAATAAAAAAACCTAAGAGACAACTTTCTGGTATTGCCCTAAAGAATTTTATAGTTCAAGAAGAGAGTAAAATATTCAAAACCAAACACATTGCTACTTGTTAAAAATTCTGCAAAATACTTTTAAAATTATGGTATCATTTCTTTGTTGATGGAGGAGATTAACAGAGATCTATTTATGTTATACACTTCATGATCTTTGGTTGGTACAAGTGACTGTGCTTAATTACATTTAAATGCTGTGCAGTTAGGAAAGAATGTGCCTAAAGCTGTATCTCCACATGCAGTGCTCATAAGAAGAAAGAATTTCTCACCAAGCTCAAATTCTTTCTTCTCTGCTATTTAGAACACAGGAAATGTAAGATCGTCTTCCTTTTATGAATTCAGCAGTGATTACAAAGCTGTAAATAAAAATGCAATCCTTTCTTGTGATGCCAGTGAATGAAAAAACCAAAATTAAATAAATAAATGATTCACTTACATCTGCAGAAAACCTTTAAGGCTCTATGGAACAGTAAATTGTGGGAGTCTCTTGATTTAGTTCAGTTACGCTTGGCTCCCTGGAGGCCCATCATTTTGAAAGAACTGTGGCCTACTTGGCTTGAGAAACCAGGCCAAACTCCCTATACTTAGAAAAAAAAGTAAAAATAAAATATTAATGCCAGAGTTAGTTGCAATAATCCAAAGCACACAGCTGAATTCAGGAAGGTACAGCTGGAACCCAGCACACTACAGAATGGCACTGTTCTGTGTTTAGTCTCAGAGTGTCATGGCTGTGTGAGATCTGATTTATCATCTCTTGCCGGGGGAGTCACCTCTTTGAGTCCTGCAGAAATTGCTCTGCATGCTCAGCTTGGGGCTCTGCTCCCCATCCTCAGGGCTCCTGGCCAGGGAGCCAGCCAAGGCCAATGCCTGTCCAGTGGAATGTGCCCCCAGCCTGTGCCACCTGTACCCTAAACTGTGATTGAAATAATCAGTCCATTTTTTGATCAATGTCTTCTTCGTGCCCAGCTCTGGTTTCTTTTTCCCATATTCTTCATCGCTGAAACTCAGCTGAGTACAGAGGCCTTACGTCATCCTGTACCTGTAATCTCTGTTGTAAGACTGGGTATGAGCACACGTGGGTTTTAAACTACGTAGTCACCGACCTTATTTGCCAATATATATAAATTAATATATGATAGAGACACAGCCTCTAAATTCAGGCGAAGTGAGAAAGAAAAATGAGATATTTCTTTTTAATTGAGCACACCAGTAGACAAAAGCAGTATTTTTTCGCTGTGTAAGTGGTCGTAAGTGCAAGTAGTCTTTCTGCAGAATTTCTCAGTGTCAGCTTTGCAGTAGCCAAGACACAGCATTTATGCTGGATCTGCAAGAAACTGCAATAAATATGAAAAAATTAATGAAACAATACTGAGACTGCCAGCAGGGGCTAAATTACGTCATGCTATAACCTGGGTTTCCTGGAGGTGAGAGACTTCTGCTAAAGGAGGGTTGAGCAGCAGGAGAAAGACCTTTTTCTGAGCTATACTGCTCACAGGGCCCTTCAAACCATGGCATTCTGCTCTGTAGCTGTGATGAGACCCTGAATAATGACCTGGGGACAGAGCAATGGTGCCAAATAGCCCTCATAATCTCTTTTGTGAAATGCAATTTTTCTCTTGCATTAACATGCCAGAGCACTGAGGACTTCATACTTACTATGACGTTTTGTCTTGCCATTTCCCACAGAGCAGTGAATTTTGTACTACTGAAAGCCGTGATTATGCAAAAATATGGCCCTTTTTTCCCCCCTTGCCCCTGGAGGAATATCACTGCTTCTGAAGAAGCAGCTTTGCTCTGCAAAGAGAACCCGGCAGGCTTGGTAACTTAAAAATCTGATTGCCAATGAACAAGTCTTGAGCTGTGTGCACATTTCATTTCAATGCAGTGGCCTGGGAATGTTCTCAAGCTAATTAAAATGCACTAAGTAGTCAGCTGGTGGTGCTGAAAGCTGCTTTACAGCTTGGAAATGGGAATTGCAGTGGTTTCCCCCTTAGGGTCCAGAATTGTTGGGAAGGAACGTCAAGTGTAGCTTATTCAATGCACAAAGCCTCTTTAATGGGTGCAAAATGGTTTTGGGGGTTTTTTGTGTCTCAAATCACACATTGTTAATAATGTAAGAGCAAGGAAAATGTGCTCTTGGGGAGAGGCTGGGCTTTGCAGCTATGACAAAGAGCCTACTTAAAATCTAGGCTGACCTTGATTGCAGCTGGACAGGCTTGGGCTCAAAAAAAGTTGGATTATAGCCATTACTAAGAGGTATCTCAGAGGTATCTGAAATTAACCTGTATTTAAATAAACACCTTGTGTGTTTCTTTTGCATTAGAATTTTCCCCATTTAAAAAATCCCAACCAAACGACAGCACAGTATCTAAGTCACTCAGATGAGCCACCAGAGTATCCTTTGAAATGATCAAAGGATGCTTGCAGTGTTTGCAGCAGCTGCCAAAGAGCAGAAGGACTAGTGCAGAGCTCTCCTGCTCCATCACAAGCCCTGGTGTAAGCCTTCATACCCATAGTGGCTTCCTGCCTTTAACCCTGAAAAAATTCAAAACACACTTGCTGGAGTCCAGCTTCTGTTTCAGCAGTGGGCAGGGCTCTTTAAAGGCAGAAGTGGGGCATTTGCACCACTCTCATCCTCCTGCCTGGCATAAAAGATGCAGATGAACCACTTGGAGGTGAAGCATCTCTGCCTTTAACTACATGCTCCCTCTGACTACCTTTTTGCAGCAGTGCAATCTTTTTAAACTTACAAGTGATTTACTGGAGCGTGACAGAGAGGAAAACGAGGCGCGTTTTTACATTTCCTTCTGCCAAATGAGCACACAGGCTCACAGTCACCTATGGAAACTGGAAGGGTGGAAAAGTGAATTTTCCTTTTCTCATTGCAATTTAAAGAAACTATATGGAAACTATTTTGGTGGATCTGCAATCTGTATCTTATTTAAAATTAAAATTGTCCATTGAATAAATTTCCATTTACTCTAGCAGAGCTCTGGTGATTTACATCAGTTAAGAATCAGCTCATCATTTCCTTTAAAGCTACTTATATCATTCTGTGGTTATGAGCACTCTACAGAGCATTTAGGCTGCATTTTTAAAGAGTAGAAATCCTCAACAACCTTCCTCTTGCATATACAAGTTTGAAGTGATATTTCACCATGAAAACATGGTTAATATTCCTCTTCCAGAAATTTTTGTGAGGTTTAGTACTATTTTAGATATAGTGATCTGTTTAATAACATGGAAATGTCTCATCCTGTTGGTCTCTGTGTCAATGTTTGTTCTTTATATTATGGTTTTGAAAAAAGTATTATGACAAACCATTCTATTTAAACTCAGCATGTTAAACATGACTGTCCTGAAGTTCTGATGTAATATCAATTATTTAATAGGCAGGGAGCTTACAACTTAGCTAAAGGTTATCATCTATAATAGATACATCTGCTTGTGTTTTCCTGAAAGCCATGCATTTTGACTTTTTTGCTATACAAAAGACTAAACTCTTTTTGTGTCTGTACAAACTATGATGACGCTGTGGTTTTCCTCCAGAGTTTGTACTGCTCACCTTACATGATCTTGAATTTTAAAAAATATTGCAGCAGATTTAAGCCAGAAAATAAATGTAAGCACTGCTGTACTCTCTTGAACATGAGCTCACTATGATGTAAAGCTCTATATTAAAACCAGTTTTGCACACTGTCAGACTGCACCACAATACACTCCTCAAGACAGCGTTCACGTCCGAGCAATTAAAGTTTTCTAGCAAATGAGACAATTTCTAATAAGGTAACATTTTCTCAAAGAAACAGATGACTTAAGGATCTGGCCTCCATGCTCAGGACAGTGTGTAGCACCCTGAAATCTAGGTTTCACAGAATTCAATGGGACTTGCATTCCTAAAAGATCAAGTTGCTTTTGAAGATAAGTGCCAGTTGGCCAAACCTGTTAGAATAACTGTTAGAATAACAGTCCTATTTTAAAAAATCAGGTCTTTTGGGAAATATATCAGCAAAGCCATGGCCGCATTATTATTACTCTGCTTCTGTGGTGATTGATGCCCCCAGACTTGGGGTGACACAGACCACAGAAATTTGACACCTGACTTTCCAGATACAACAGTGGGCCTTGCTGAAGAGTGGCACAGCCAGGCACTGAGGAATGGGCCCCAGTCACCATCAGTGGCCAGAGGGATCAGTCTTCCAAGTGCATATATTTATTCTTTTTAAATGGGACAAAGGCTCTTAAATGATTGGCTGTATGTAAAATTTTTTGCCTGGTCCTACCAGAACTACAATTTCAAAGACACAGGGAAGAGTTTTATGTTTGTAATGATAACCCAGAGCTGCTTCATTTTAGTACTTGGGGATATTTTTATTCCAAACCCACCCTTCTTCCACAACATGAAGAGGAACCTCCCCACAGGGAAGAAAATTTCCTAGACTGATGCTCAGTGCTGTGGTATCTTGGAGATAGATTTTGCATGGGGTCTCCTGAGATGTTTCTCTGGTTTACTCCTAAAGGAAGATATTACCAGGGCTTTGTGGGAGAACTCTGTTCCTTCCATGAACCTATATGGAACCAGGTAGGAAATATTAAGCAATCTATTATTTTTAAAGAAAGATTGTTTAAACCAGAATGCCTGGAAGCACCTTAACTCTAGATGACTGGAAATCATTTTCTAAAACCTCTTATTCACTAAGAATCATTTAATTCTTTGAAACCTAGTCCATTTTCAAGTAATTTTCTACAACAAATGGGACCAGCTCAATCTGTTCTTCACATTTTAGTAATTTAAAAGGACATAACTGAATTTTATTTTAATGGTAATTGCAAACTCATGCAGAAAATGTAAATGCACACTTCCCGATTAGCTTGCAGCATAAACCACGGCTTCTATTAATGTATTCCAATTTGTAATTCTTTGCACAGTATGAGATTTGAAAGCTGTGATTAAAATTAATTAGGTTAAGTAAAGTTTATCCCCCCTGAGCACTGCTATTTGAAGAAAGAAATAGTAAAACACTAGCTACATCTGGCACTGCAGGAGGCTAAAGCATCACGAGGCGTAGCAGCATTGCTTTTTCAGAAGAGTTGCTTATGCTGCTTTTCTTGGCGAACCTTAAGCACAGTGTTTCCTCCTCTAAAAGCTAATTTGGAGCTGTTGAGTTATGCTTTGCCTCTTGTAAATGCTCTGGAGCTACAACATCTGTATGAGCATCTGACAAACCAATTCTTGTAGTACAGTGGTTGATGCTAATCTGCAAGTGGCACCATCCCTACCTAGCTTGGCATTAGAGTGCTGCCCCACTGCCATGGGAAACAAGTCTCACGAATTCAAGAGGCAGCAGAAATGCTGTCCTGAGGGAGCTCCCAAAGTTTCTGCTTGCTGGTGTATTTGGTTGTTCTTAGATGGGTTTTTGCCAAATCTTTTTAAAGTATTTTCTTCCAGAGAAGGAGTATTTGGATTAAAAGTAGCACAAGTGTTGAGAACATTGAGCTTGCTGGGATGGAAAGGCCTTTTTGAAAGAAAAGACAGTCATACCTGATCCCCCTGTTCTGGTTCAGAGACAAGGACACTGGTGGGAAACACTGTGTAGCTCATCTTTGTGCTCCACTCTACACTCTGATTTTTGCCACTCCAGAAGTGGCAGCCAATACCTCAAAATCTGGTCTTTTGCTGCTCTCTGTTCCTTCAGAGCAACTCATTAACTAATTGAGCAATTCTTCATCAGGTGAAGCCTTTTGCAATCAGCATCTGTCACAGCCAAGCCCCCGTATTAGTTACTGGGTATTGAATATGCTTGACCTAATAACCAGGTTTGTGCCAGAAGCAGGAAGGTATTTTTGGAGACTGATGCCATTGGTGACTCAAGGCAAAGCCTTCATGCCTCTCTGATGAAGACAGGCTGTTCCCATCAGGGGAAGGTAAGGGCACTGTGCCAGATGACAACTCCTGAAAATGTTTTGCCCTGCCAGTCAGTGCTCCCTTTGCCGTCTCCTCCAGATGGATCTCATTATAAGCTGAACCAGTGGAGCACTTCCAGCTCCTGTGAGCCGTGTTCCCACGCCTGGAGTCCCTCTGTGTTTGTGTGTTTACCAGGACGCAGCTTGGAAATCCAGTCAGATGGGAGAGTGAGGAATGACAGGAGATGCATCCCTACAGAGGGAGAAGCACCATGGGCTTAGCCCACAGCACCCTTGAGACAGCAGAGAGAGAGGGACACATTGGCACAGGGATGTCTCCCAAGTTAAGCCAGTTCAAAACTGGATAAAAATTTTAGAGGAATTAAAACGTTGAAATCTAAAGCACACTCCAGGTCAGCAGTGAAGTCTGAGAGGAAGCTTTCACATAACTATCTCTGATTCTGCTATGGCATCTAATTAGGAAAGAAATGGAAATTAATTTTGCTGTTGTTACCCTTTTTCTGGTCCAATATTAACAAGGACAGCAATAACAAGAGTTATGGTGCCTTTATCACCCAAACAACTGCACTCTCTCACGTATTTCATTGCCTGGAGTCAGGCACTGTGCAGAAAATCCAATCCTGGTGGAAGCCTAAGGCCAAGCTGCCACACGTGGTGGAGAAGCCACCACAGGCTGGCACCCAAGGAAAAATTGCTTGTTTCTGTTGCTTTGATGTGAGAGTTGAAAAAGAAGAAATGGGAAATCCCATTAAGATCAAAATGCTTTACACTGCCTTCCTGACACTAATTTCTGAGCAAGAATTTCTTACTCTCTGTGGTCTTTCTGGACCAGAAGGAAAGACCAGAAAATACACAGACGTGTAACCCTTTAGCTATGCAGCTGCCCGAGATGGTGAAAGCACTGCAACTGGGGTGGTAAACAAAAGGGACAGGAAAAAAAGAGGACTTTGCAGAATTGTGCAAAGCCACAGGCTCCACAAGGCAATTCATGGTTTCCCAGGCTCACAGGGAAGCTCTGCAATCCTCAGGTCTATCATCCTTTCAACTCAGGCCAGGGAGTTACACCCAGTAATTTTTGGTGCAGGCCTGTAATTTACCTGAGCTAGTGCTCTGTGCTGTAACCAGAACGGCAGGGGAATGGAGGGAGGATTGTTAGCCTTGGCACAACAGGAATTCTGTGCTGAGGAGATGTCAGGGAGCTGCAGGGCCCCTCAGATGCAGTGCCCCCAGGATGGGAGCCATGGCAAGGCAGCTCAGGAGGGCTGTAGCTGGCCAAGGTCTGCCCTGTCCCCTTTGAAGGATGTCATCCTACTGGGCACTGAGGGGCTTGTCACACCCTCCTGTCTTTGGGGCTGCTGTCACAGGAACAGAGCGGGTCTGAGTCTGGCATGCAGTCAACAGCAAGGAAGAGACCATACATAAACCAGACTTGCTAGGGACAAAGTTCTACTTCCATTTTTTCATCCCACTCCTCCCAGCTGCCCCCTTATCCTCCTTTAGCTCTCTCCTTGGCACAGCACTGATACCATGACCACTCTTCTCTTCCTGCCCTTCTGCTCCTCACCCCACTGCAGCTAACACAAATCAAGCAGCTTGGGTTTGCTGGTGTGTTGGGGAAATCTGAGAGAAGGGAAAGGCAAGGTCATTACAGAAAAAAGAAATAAACAGGACATGATGGCTGGCAGTACTGGCAGCATGTAGGTAAGTGGGACTGGGAGCAATGCATGATGATGGATAACAATGGGAAAAGGAGAAGCATTGCATTCACATGGGACTTCAGCAGCTGTGAAAGATTCATAGGAGCACACAAAGTGAAAGCTAGTGTGGTAAGAGGGGTGTCTGCTCCCTAGCATTCCTTCACCCATTCATTTTAGGGAGCATGAGAATGACCAGTCTGAGCCATTACAAAGGTCTCCCAGCCCTTCCAGCCTGTCTTTGATGGATGCTTAGAGAAACAGGGCACAGATGATGAGATCTTTCTGCTGGCAAAGTGTCCTGGGCCCATGTGAGCAGCTTGTGCTTCCCTTGAGCCCGAGGTTGCAACATAAATCCCTGTGTTTCATGAACCTTCATAGCTGCTGAAGTACAAAATTAAACCAACTGCAAAGCATCTTGGAAATTGAGATCTTCCCATACAGCACTTACTCTAGAGGGCTCCCTTCTGCCATGTACCTAAGGAAGAAGGCACGTCATCAAAAGTTAGGTAGAAAAGGCTTGTGAGATTAATTTTCCCATTCCTCTAGAGTGCATTCCTAGCTTAAACAATTACATGTGTCCTATGAGGAGAATCTCTTAATGCACTCCCAGTGCAGAGCTGGCTTTACAAGGCTACTTCACAAGTTGCTGAGATGACCACTAGCCTGCTGCCTTATCCAGTGCTCTTACATGGGCTTCTGCTGTGAGCACTTTAAAATTTTGGGGACTTGTTGGTTTGTTGGGGTTTGTTGCTTGCTGCCTGAATGATGTATTCTGGGGGAAAGACGATCCTCCAGATAAGAGATCTGAAGAAAGGATGTGATCAGCTGCCGCACACTAACAGCATAAACTCTCACTGACCTGCATGATGTCATTGTCCCGAAGTGCTGGATTAGAGAGGTTACTCTGCATGTGGGACTTTGCATAAGGAGAGGTTAATATGTTTCTGCTGGCCTGGCAAAAATTCATAACAAATCTGCAATTCTGCTTCAAAGATCACCATAAACAATTCAGTGCTCTCGTTAGTGTCTACACCCTGCAAATGTTTAAACCACAAGAAACCACAAACCGCAAGAAACCTGCGAACTGAATAAACAGCTGCTGCTCCAGACTCCAAATCAAATTTACAATATTCTGCTAATAGACAGGCATTTGCATTGCAAAAGCAGATTTCATATTGCCAATATCTATGTCACAATTAAAGTATAGCTGAGCTTTTAGGTGTTTAAATGAATTCATGATAATATACTCAAGAAAATTATGGCTTCCATTAAAAAAAGAGGAAGCTCTAAAATGTCAAAAGATAAAGTGGCACAGGATGTGGATATATTAACACCTCAGGTAAATGGGACTCATTAGCTACAATATTTCATACATTACAATATAAGGTATGCACATAAGAAAAAACTCCCTTGGGCTTTTGCAGCACATGAGCTCTCTAGATTTTCCACAGTGTTGTTGCCTGAATTGTTTTAACACAGCAGCTCTGTGTATAATTCTATCTGTCCTCACACTGAAGAAAACATCCCCCATAATGCTCTTGTCCTTGGACTTGCTTTTGTGGCTGCATGCAGGGCAGGCAAAGAGGAGCTGCCAGCCAGGGCACATCAAACTCAGAGTGGCCGGGGGATGCTTGGGGAGCCACGTCAGAAGTAGTGCAGGTCCTCCTCTCACCTCACGGTTAGCTGGGACCTGGAAATCTCTGAAGAAAGAATGGAGGGTCTGAAGCTCCTTGGTGGATCTTTCTGATGTGAGTTTACCCTAGTGCTTCCCCAAATCTGTGGCACCTTTTTGATAGGCATGACAAAGAAGAGCAGGTCTCATGGGAGGTGCACAGCCATGCCAGAGCAGCCCTTTTTTGCTGAGAGGAAAGGAGCAGAGAGCTCTTCAGTGAGGGATTGTTTCATCTTCTGGCTGATGAGTGAGTCATTCATCATAACACCTTTGATCAGGCTGATTACAGCCACCTTAGTAAATAACATGGGCCTGAGATGGCTTTCAGAGTCCAACACCCACCCCCTCACAGCACCCAGGTAACCTTGTCCAGCTGTCTGCCAGGAGTACCCCTGGAGTGCTCCTCAGCACTGAGGAGGGAGTGCTGGCGTGTCAGGACCTTGCTAATTAACCATACAGACCATGACATGCCCTGCTCAGGCCCTGCCCCTTGGCTGCTGGAGCTCTGTAGCAGAGGAATGGTTGCTGTGTCTGACCTTTGCAGGAGGAGAGGTTGTAATCCCCACAATACCTGTGCTAGTCAAAGCCAGGCTTGTGTAAAGGGAAGAGTGGGTCAAACAGAAGAGATGGTAGGTCAAAGCAGAGCGCACTGGTTTTCTTAGCAAAACCTGCTGAGCTCTGCAGAAAGAGACAGCAGGAAATGCCATAGGGGAAGTGTTAAGCATCGGCCAAAGCAGGAGCTGAAATTCCTGGTGCAGGTCTCAGTGAAGATGGAGAGACCAACTAGTGCAAAGAGAAATGAAAGAGAAGAGGACTCTCAGCTGGGAAAATTGGGAAAACTCAGCATCACCCTAATATTTCTATTGGTGATGTCCATAGCACTGGAAAGAGACAAATGCAGCTCGGAAGCAGCTTGAGAGGGGAGTAAAGAAATGTCAGGAGCTGTGGGCAGCGAGGAGCTGGCAGGCTGGAGGTCTGAGGAGAGCCGGGGTCACTGGCAAAGCCCTGAGAAAGGTCAGGGGAAGTCTGCCCTGGAAGTAAGGCCAGCAGACAGCCAAGAGGAGAGGCAGGAGTGTGTCCCTTCTGTGCCAGGTGGCTGCAGATGGAGGACAAGAGCAGAAGGCAGGCAGCAGGGCCACAGGCATGGGCTCACACTGACCTCCCTCTTGCTTCTTGCTGTCTTGTGGGAAGATTTCTCCTACCACTTTATTCTCTTGAGAGCATTTGCTGGGTCATTTTATCAGCAGCCTGGCTGTCGGTGTCCCCCTTAGGGTGTTCATTAGCAGGAGAAGGCACAGCCCATCTCTCACCAAATGCCCTGATTCCATCCCACTGGATGGACACCAGGGAGCACGAGGAGGGGCACAGCCAGAACCAGCTCACATGCCCTTCAGTAAACCTGTGCGTGTGGATTTCCCTTTCCTGACACATTAAAAGTTCACATGAAATAGGAACTTGGATCTGAGCTGCCTCCAGCTTACGTCAATTTGAACCACCCTAAATTTTTGCCTTTTCAAAGTTGCCTTCTGTAATTCTGAAATAAAGTGAAGATCTGAGTCCAGAACGTCACCTTTTTTTAAGGTTCTCTAACCCAACATTCACCCTGAAGTCTGGGACTGTCCTGGCTTCAGTGCAGATCTTTGCGTTGGTCCATTGGACAAAATCCTAATAAAAAATGTCAGCCCAAGGAAAATGCTGGAAAGTCAATCCTGGACACAAAGGTTGGTGCTGTAAACGGCCCTACCCTCACAGCTGCCTTGGGGAGAATTCCACAAGCACAATAGCCACTAGGTGCCACTATAAGCATGGCTTTATATTTCTAAATAAGATTTTTTTTTTTAAAAAACAAAGTGAACCGTCAAGGTTTGCTAATTGGAAAATAGTCCTTTCAGTTTGTAGTGCATTTCCTTTGTGCAGGCCAGCTTTGCTTTAGAATTGCCATTTCCCCGGGCAAACTTTCTGTTGCCTGTCTCCATCATGATCTCCATCCTCACATACAACACATCAAAATGTACTTGTGTGTAAATGCGAGTACACCTTTGTTTTGCCCTTCCTGGGCCATCCTCCTCAGGAACAGCTAAAGTAGAAATTACCTTTGGCATTCTCTCCTGCATCTTTCAAAAGCACTCCTCTGGCTTTTGAGAGAGTCAGGGAGACATTCACGTGTCACCTCAGGCAGAGAAGTGTATTGCACTATCAGCAATGTGCTCTGCTGCACAGCATCATCAGCCCCACGCTCCTGTGCACACTGACCCCATTTCCTACAGGACAGCAGGACTGTAACCAGCTTTCACCCCTATGGCCCAAAGAGCTCTGCCCACTGCAAAATTGGGAATGGCCCAGGATCCTTTAGGTGAAGGAGATGTTACACTGTGAAGAGCAGCACATCTGCAGAGAGGGCAAGGGAGCTGGAATACACAGGCACCATGCCAAGACCCCATCACATCCTGGCTTTTCTGCACAGAAAGAGAACTTCTCTGCACCCCAGGGGCCTCGTGCTCCCACGGCACCAACCACATTCCCTCTCCACCCTGCACATTCCCTCTGCAGGGGCCAGACCCACCCTCCACCCCAGAGTGCTGAGCAGTCACATCCTGACGCTGCCACAAGCAGGACACACACGCTGTTTGATCAACCTCCTTCCTCCACCGTGTCACCCAGAGAACTCCTGGAAACAGCGCTGGTGGTGAAGGAGAAAGCGTGGCCCCCACGCAGCCGCGCGTGACCCGACCCCAAACCCGCGAGCCTGCAGCAGCGTGGCTGTGCTAATCTCTGCCGTGGCTCAGCCGGCGTGGCACGTGCCTATGTGGGTCACGGCTGTCCCAGGCCGAGATGCCACTCAGAGGGATCCTGGGCAAAGGAGGTGTCTCTTGTTAGCTGCCAGTGCTGCAAACTGGAGCCCGAAAATTAAGCAATTATTTCTCAGCCTCAATTAGTCATCTAAGAGACATCTATTTTAAGACCAGACGGGCCTATTGTAGATGGGGAAGCATCTGCCATAACAGGTGGATAAATGAATGTAGGTATTGGGGGAAAAGCTTCATTTTTTAAATTTCATCACAGTTTCAGATGTTCCCTCTTTGCAATTGAAAAGCCAAATGGAAACTCCTGCTACTCGCTGACAACCCACATCAGGTTTTAGAGCTGCTTTTGAAAAGTAGAAAGGGTATTTGGCCAAGAACTGGTGGTAAATACTAAAGATTTTGATGGGTTTTCCCATTCAGTAACTATTTCATTTGAATGCAGAGGAGGTCTGTGGGATTTAGGAGGAAATGTACCATCCTAACTGGTGTTGTGCTTCTGTTTTGTTACCCTGTTTGAGTCAACATAAAAAGAATGGTTTTCTTCTCATCATTTTCTAGTTATTTTTAAAAAGGAAAGCAGAGTCTTAAAAATGAGGCACTTAAAAAGTTTTGTCTTCTATTTTTACCTGCACAATTGAGTGCTTCAAATCCAGAGCTTTTTCCCAAAGGATATTAATAAAAACTGACAAATTCAAAAATGCACAGGGAGAACATCAGAGATGAGCACTTGTTGGGCAGACATACAAAAAATGAGAAAAAATATCAATTCTCATGTGAGTCCTCCCCTTTGGGGTGGTTGTAGACACCAGCAATCCTCATCACATTTTAAGTAAGGTTGGTTGCCTGCTTTACCCTCTAGAGATGTGCCTGCAAGAAGTCCCAAACCTTCCCAAACCGTTTGCAAATGCTTCTAAGTGGAGCAACTATCTCTATTAAGGCAATGAAAACTAAGTTTCTTTCCCATGCACTCCTGGGATACTCTCTATTTTGGCTCATATTCAGGAAGGCAATTAAATATGTGCTAACTCTATGCTCATGAATAGTCACATTGAAATTTAAAGAATTACACATGCCTAAGTGCTTTCTTGAATGAAGCCCAAAGTTTGTATTCCAAAGTGAGCTAGAAACACTGTGGCTGAAAGCCACACACCACTCTGAAGGCCATGTCAAGGGAGCTACAATTCAGCAGACGCTCCCAGGAGGCTGCGGGGAGTAAAGGAAGGGAGTCCAGATTTACGGATGTTGCAAAAGGAAACTCACCATTTTCCATTTGCAGTCACTGCCCTACTGCTCTTGAGGAAAGTATACAGTGTTTTCCTTCCATTCCCTGTTTTTTCTTCCCCAGCCTGATAGAATTTAAGTAATACCTGATGCTCCCTACTTTTCGAAGTTCACTTACAGGAGCTATCTAGTCCCCAGCCTTGATGCTGTGGATTATAAGTGAAGAGGATACAAGGAGACCCAGGGGAATCCCTGCTAAAAAGGCGCAGGAATTTGGTTAGACTGCTCTCTGTGGCCTTAGCAAAGGCAGGTAACTCTTTCTCATTTTCCCCAGCTAATGATAATAATTTCCCAGGAATACAAAGTGAAACTTCTTCGGCACAATTTATTTGTTATAATCTGTGCTCTCATTGGTATTTATAGTGTCCTCTCTTGGTAGCAGAGCTGCTGTCAAAATAAAGAATCCTTCCTCACCTGCTGCCACAAGGTACAGTAGTTTACAGTCTCTTCTGCCAGGTGACCTCCACCACGAAGGCTGCACTGCCTACCATGGTAAGGGCAACCCCAAACATGCTGATGCAGCCCAGCAGCTTGTGTGTGCTTGGGTTGGGCTGAATTAGTCAATAACCCAAGAGAAATGGGTTTTGCTAGGTATCAAATGTATCCTGACAGTATTACTAAGAGGTTTTCAGTCACTTCCCTTTTTTCTAGATGGTCTGATACCTCCTGCTTTGTTCAAAATACAGCAGAATGTCATTTAGCACAAAAGATCTGTTTTTTCCCTGAAACTCACTGTGGGCACACTCTACCAGGAGCTGATGAATGATAATGTCACCGTGAAGGGACACTTGGGTGACAGCTGATAATTCACACATCACTCAGCTGGCAGCTTCTCAGGGAAGAGTCACTGAAATCAGCACACTCCCTCCACAGGTGCCAATGGCTGGCTCACCTGAGTGCCACAAATTTCTTGTGTGGCCTCAGACAATGCACCCAGGCTCCTACCACATTCCTTTTCTCCATTCCTTTTTGTCCTTTCCATCTGCAATCTCCCCCACGTCCTGTGCTCTGGTAGAAGGCCTAATGCCATCGGGTCCTGTTCTTTTGTGGATGTGGTCCAGGCAGCACAGCAGAAGAGCTCGTGCAGGGAAGTGAGAGGTCTCAAACAAACCATTCTCTTCAGCTCTGACAGCTGTTGCCCTTGATTTGCCAGTTTCAAGACAAGGTGCAAAGTCACAAGGAAAAAAGAAACCTAACCTTAATTTTTAAGATTGTCTTGAGCCATCATATATCCGATCACTGATATTTTTTCTGTTTTTGCCCTTTTTAAATGCAAAGACTTTAGTTTTCTGTTATGCAGAAACATGCTTACTGGAGTGGTTTTGGTTTCAATTTAGCTAACGGGTGTGAAAAAGAGCACTTTCTTCATTTGGACTCATTCATTCACAGTTAAAAAATCAGTTGGGAGTGGAAGAGGCAGCAAAGCACATTTCCTCTTCCAGCCTGTGACTAGAAGCAGGTGGGCAAGGTCAAGACATTCTCATTTTAGAAACATAAAGCATGTGGCTAAGACTTTCCAAACTACTCAAGCAGGTAGTGTTCCCACTTCACAAAACTGTCACTAATTTCCAGTGAGATGCTTTGGAAAATGTCACAGAGAGCTCATCTCCACCTTTAAGAGTTTATATGTCTTTTAATACCCAGTTCACAGTGACCAGTAACAGCCTGTCCATTCATTTTCATTAAGCACAGTTACTACTTTCCTTATTTAATATGCCCATTAGATGTAGGTACAAAACTTGTTTTGATGCCTTGTCTATTCAACCTTCCCCACAAAACACCGCGTGCATTTGAAGCAGTTGGGGTTTTGTTTATTAATAGAAAATGTTGGTTAAATTGGTCTGATTTCTGTACTTTTTACTGATTTTCCACTTCCACCCATCAACCTCTTGACACTAATAATGGAAAAATTAGTTCTAAGAAATGTCATTTACCTTTTCTGATATGACACTCGTGTCTTCACGTACAGCCCTGCTCGTGATCGGAGAAGTTAGATGTTTCCCCTGCTCAACCATCTGGTGCTGTGCCCGAGCATCAGAAAGGTCTCCTGGTTACCAGCCACCCACTACAGCAAGTAAACATTCATGCCCTTTATGCCTGTCTCTCCAGCATGGATCACCCACTCTCCAAAATTTTGGGGTTTTTTTGCCAGGGCAAGAATAAAACTAATTTCCTGGAAACATCTGCAAAAGCAGACCTCAAGTGGTGTTCTGGTACCAAATCTAAAAAAACTGCAAATGTTTTCTGGAGACTTTGCTGAGCTATAACTTCTCCTTTGCTGAAGTTCCCAAATTATTATCTGATCTGTAACCTAAAACTGGTTTCCATGAGAAATACTTTCAGTTTGGTTTTTCATTGAGGTCTGAAAACAGCGGTCTGGCACAAACGTCCTGTCCGTGTTACCAACCGCAATTTTTATATATAGCAAGCACTCCTGTGAAATAGATTGATTGCAGTTAGCCGACAAGAATTATTTCTACCAGACAGTGAGATCACCTTGCGAGTATGGAGACTGTTTAGGAGGAGGTTGCTGTTTTAAGCTCGCTTGAGGTGTGCCCACAAGTCTGTTTATTCTCATGTATCTTATGTGGTCAGGGTGGTGGTGCTGGAGATTTTCATTGCTGAGCAATTTCTTTCAGTTTATTAAATTAATTTAGTTTCAAATGGAGTACTGGGTTTTCGTTTGTGGTGCTGCTTTTCCTGTTACTGTTGTTGTGGTTTACCGTCCACGCTGGGGTGTTCAAAAACTGCTCTTCAAACTTCACCAAACTTGTTTTGTGATTTGTGTTTTTGCAGTTCTGAGTGTTTCTTATTCTTGGGATGCTGAGCACGGGCTGGGACTCCTTGCAAGAGGAATCACAGTGTCTACAGTGCTGGGTCAGCACTGGAGGCTTGTGGCTTCAGCCACGCTCGTTCCAAATCCTTGCTGGCCAGGAACTGAGAGGATGCAGAGACCCATCCAGACAGGGTTTACAATAGCACTAGGGCCTTCTTTTACGTGCAGATGATGTTGAGGAGTTGCATTTCCAGATTGGCTTCTTTTCTATATCCAGTAGTGCATTTTAATTGCTAAAGTAACTCATGGAGAATATAAATAAATAAATAAATGAGAGATAGCAGAGTCTTTCCCAGGCTTAAGCAATGATTTAGAAGATGATATTGGGCAAGTTTTGGTACTAATTTTCCTATTTGTAAGATAGAGATCTTAAGATTAATCACAGTGGGCCAGTCCCTCAAGGATGTCATGAAGGTTAGCTCCTATTAGAAAGTATTCTGAGCTAATCAAAGAAAAGGTTCTACCCACACGAACATAGTGGGAGGCTTGGCATTTCTCTGCTCAGCTATAGTGACGACATTTGAGATCGTGACTCCAGTTCCCAAACATGAGCAATACAGGATCTCAGCTGGGGAGGTAGGAGTGAGACAGTGCAAGGACACATCAGGGAAGGGATAACTGAGGGTACCTTCTGCTCAGACCCTCAATGGCCAGCAGAGCAGGATGTCTTGCATTTTCAAGTGCGTATTTCCATCAGTGAATATTTCCTTAGCCTCCAGAAAGGTACAGTTTAAACAGCACAGGCAGCACAGAAAACAGAAAGATGTTCCCCTTTCCTTTGACAGGAGCTCTGCTGCCAAAGCTTTTTGCTTGGCAAGGGCCGTATATCTGACAAAGACTGCTCAGAAGGTATTTGCAGTCATAAAAAAGTCTGCTTGAATAACATCACCTCGAGCCTGGGTCTGATTCTCCCTCAGAGATGCACAGCTGCTTCAGTGGGAGTCTCTCCAGTGAGGTGTGCACCATGGGGTCACAAGAGCTGCAGGAAAGCTGCTGCAACCCAGCTGCAAATGTCCCCAGCTGTGCCCTTTGCCTTGCCGTCACCTCATGTCTCTGACATCATCCTCTCTGCTCCCAGCACTGTGTCATGCCAGTAATCCCATGGTCACCCTCAAGAGTCCTTAGGCTGCCTTCATCACCACTCATCCCAAACCCATTTATTTCTCGCTTGCTTTAAGATGGACTCATCGCAGTTGTCTGCAATGACTCCTCTTGCACAGCCCCCAAACTTCTGCCACCGTATCAGCTTCTTCGCACCCCAGTCACATCCCAGTCAGTTTTCCAGCACTGTCCCACTCCTAAAGACCATCACAAACAGATGAGTAACTCCCATACTGACTTTTCATTTATTTTTAATAGAGATGGTGAGTTCCCTGTGTGGTAACTTTTGTGTGTGTCATCATCATCTCCATCATTATTTCCAGTATGCAAATCTTTTAAGGCTCTTTGTTTCATACCAAAACAACTTGGCCATTTAACAAAGGGAGGCAGAGCCCTGTCAGTTTTTCAGTTGAAGTTTGGTGCAAAATAAAGATTGGAAACCACCAGCATAACCAGCTCTTAATCTTGAGGTAGTCTGCAATATGTTCCAGTGCTCAGTGGTCCTTATCACTAGAAAATGTTACTGATGGCTAAAATAAATCTGCCTTGCTGCACATTAAGCTTGTTATGTGTTGTGCTATTGCCACTACATATGGACAATGTTTTATCACAGCGATGTTTTACATATTTGAAGACTATTTCCTTCTCTTTTCCAGGGTAGATACAGTCTTATTTTTCAATTTTTCCCCTGAGTTCACATTTACTAGACCTCTAATCACTCTTGTTGCTTCTCTCTGAGCATTCTCCAGCATGTTAGTAGGGCAGCTAAATATATCACTGCTCTTCTTTGAGATTCAAATCGGCCTTTATGCTATGAATTATCCCCAGAGCTCCCATAGGCTTGGTTACCAGCCTATTCACCTAAATCCTTTGCTAAACCACCACTTTCTAGGATAAAGCCCCTATTCCTGTAGGTAAGCTGCCTTTATTTATCCCTAGCTTCACGGTCTTTCATTTGGCTGTCAAAACATGTACTGTTTAACTGACCTTCCTTTAACAAGTAATCCAGATCAATTTTTCTAGCTGATCTATCCCTAATGCTTCTTCACCAGTTCTTTATCTCCAAATATTCCACCAGGGCCAGAAAGGAAACCTGTGGGACCCTGCAAGGAACAACCCCTGGGGTGACAAACTCTCATTTACAGACAACATTTAATCTATTCAGGATGGGCTCTTTTGACTTTGCAGATCTCATTTATTTTCACAGCACCGTGCGCAGTGAAATCACATCTTACAAAACCCTGAATGTGTTGTGTCATCGCATTTACCCTTACCAAACCTGAGATCTGCTCAGGAAGCAATAGCAAACCTGCTATCTGGAACAAACCTACTGCTTTCCTAGGGAGTGGCAAAGGGTTTGAGAAACAAAAGCTGATGTGTTGCTTGGAAAAGAGAGAGAAATGTAAAGGCAGGAAAACCATTAGACATAGGAGGAGTGTATCTGTGCTCATTTCATAAAGATATGAATTAAGTACTGGAACTGACTATCTAAATTGATTGCATCTGGTAAGCATTAACTGAGTACACATTTCTGAACTGTTTGCTGCTTTTTTGATCCCACTGGGTAGTCAGCTTCTGATATTTCCACTGAACCGTGTTTAATCATGTTTAGCAATATTTTAGTGATAAGTGATAGCTCCACTTCCAGCCTTTGATGCATATGATTATATTACCTCCTTCTTCAGTGAATGCAAAAATCCACTGGTGACTGGTACTATTGACGTCTGAGGAAGTCAGGGCTGTTTTTGTTTCAGTGTTCAGCATGCTGCCGCTGCACTGCTTTGATCCGTGGCCTTACGTGGCTTTTTAAAGCGGAGGAGGGTGGAGGGAGAAGGGTTACTGGGCTTGTAAACATTTCTATTACATCAGATTAGTTTCCCTGCCATGTACAATCTGCTGGTGTGACTCAGACTCTCACATTTTATAAAGTCAGTCATGTCTACCGGGACTACAACCATTCTGAGAAATTCTAGATAAATGTGAATTAGTTTTATTCTTATCTTATTACACAATGTACAATTGTACAAAAAAATGCCCTTTTGTTGACTTTTAGTGCAGATGTGCAACCACTGGCAGATAATGAGAACAACATGTTCCCTGTCTCACCAGCTCCTTTATTCTTTGGCTGAGAGTCTTAACCCAGGTTTAGGACTAATCCATGTTCATTCACGGTGTTCTCAGCTGCTCTCCACCCACCTCACAGCTTCTCTTTTTTCACTGCAACTGCACCACGGTGACCTGAGATAGAAGCCACTAAATAGCTAGAGTCATGTCTCCCAGAGTAGATCATTCAACCACTTTTACCCTGGGAAATAGGGCATGCTTTTCCACAGTTATAAGATCTGGGCAAGACAATTTTTTTTAGCCCTTGATTTGGTTTAAGGCACTGCCAGTAGCATGGGAAAAGTGATAGTCATTACCAGTACAAATATTAATGTCTCATATGAAATAATCTGAGGCACCACGTGTAACGTTTTCCCTTCAGGACTTTCTGGGCAGGATTTTCAAACACTCCACTTCATGACAGTCCAAGTTTGCAATTGCTTTGTTATTTCCCACAGATTTTATTGCCAAAAGTTTCCACAGCTGTCTGCTATTCAAGTAATGTCCTACTAGAGTGGTGGTCATTTTCATTTTCTTAGGGAATGAGCAGGATTCACAGGTTGTTTGCAGAGATCTTTAGCAATGGCTGCAATTTCTTCAGCACTGGGGCAAACCAAAGAGTGTTTTTCTTTTTGGATGACCTGCCTGCCTGCCTGCCTGCCTCACAAAGGTGCATCACCATTTCTAAGTTTTCCAGCAGCAGTAAATAGGACCAGTTCCCTAGCCCCAGGCAGAGGAAAAAACTGCACCACATCCTTGAAGAAAACATGATGATGATTTGGAGGGAGGCCCCAGACGTTCCCCCAGGGTCTTGCAATGGAGCTCTGCAGCACAGAAATTCAAAACCAATGTTTTTGGAAAGTGCAGGGTGGGACTCACAGACAAATGAAGACAGTGAGTGAGAAAAGAAAAATATTCAGGAGATTGTGAATGATCCTTACCAGTACTTCACATAGTGGACTGAACATCATTCTTTAATTGCTGATAAGCAAAGAAGGCACTAAAAACCGTACAAGAAACTATTCAAGATGCTCACCAGATCAGCCATCATGGTGAGGTGCAGCTCAGAGGTATCTGCTAGGGTCATGCATGAAAAACCATTGCCACACACACTAGGGTCTCACATGGGGATGGGAAGCAGGACTAGAATACAAATCAAGTGAGCAATCTTCATTGCCCAACCTTCCTGAATGAGTCTCTTGGTCTTTCTTTGTGCACTTGTGTTTAACCCCACACTCATGGCCAGTTTTGAATGCAGAAGCCTCTGGGAGGACAACCCAGTGCACAACTGTCCTCTCCTTCAGGTGAAGGGGGACCTTGGTGTCCTTGGGTGGGAGATGAGGTGGGTGCTGAGCCCTGCAGCCAGTGAAGCCCTTCCCATGGCTGCCATGGACCATGGCACAGGCTGGGAAGATGTTATCACTCAGAGGAGTGTGTCAGTGCAAGATATGAGCATAAAGATGCTCTATTTGTGGAAAAGCATTTTCTTATTAACCAACCTGTATTTGACAGGGTTTTTACTGAAACAACAGCCTCCCCCAGGGCAGGTAAATGTGACTGTGGCAGCAGCCAGCATTCTCCGGGGCCTTCCTGCATCTAGGATACAATTAGATACATTTGTCTGCAAATGCTTTAAATATTTCAGCTGGTATGCCATTATGGAATAAGAAAGGGCTTCATGTGAAGAGCAGCTCAGAGCACTGCAAGGCAGCCAATATCACAGCCAAGGCATAAGAATGATTTGGGATAGATAATGGTTGTGAGTAATGTTATAAATGATCTCATAGACTTTTTATTTTTTTCTTCTGTGAAGTAAATGACCTTCCTTCTCCCACTTAGGGAGCTGTGTGGCCATTACAGTGTGAAAAATGTTTCTCTCAGTCAAGACCACTCAGTACATTTTTACTGAGGTCCATTGGATAATTTTAATGACGTCTGCTCATTTTCACTCAGCTCTTTCTTGTGGTCTTGCCAAGACACAGTGGTGAGGGCAAGGAACAAGGGCTCTCTCACAAGGATGCAGGAGGTTTCACACATCTGGGTCTTCTCTGGTATCTGAAACATCACTCATGCACCTTTGCCTTTTCAGCTCCAGATGCATTGCCAGTGCTTTTATCAGCAACAGCAGGAAGATTTACTCATATTACAGCTAAATTTATAAGGGTCAATGGGAACCACGGCACAACAGGATGAGACACTACACCCCTGCAGCATCAAACAAAATAGCTGTCTTTCAGAGACCTGATGAGCAATAACAGGAACACGACAGGCGTGTGAGGATGCAGACAGTGGCAGTTTGCTGTGAGCAGGAGGCCAGAGAAAAGAGTGTGTGACCCACAGCACCGATGTGATGCTACCAAATGGGTTATCAGTGGGCATTGCACAGTGTCAGCAGTTGACTCAGGCTCTCTCCTCACCTTTCCAGGCCATGTCTTGCAGGTGTCACATCTTTCACCCCTGCCACTGTACACGTAGTCACAAAGCTGTAATGTGGAAGTTCTAATTTGAGATATGCCTGGAGGAAGGGCTGCCCCAAGATCCTGTCTTTGCTCTCTTTCTGTGTTAAGGGTGTGACAAATAAGCTCCATTTGGAAAAGAATCCCACTCCAAACCCACTGAAAATCTTTCCTTTCCTTCTTACTTGGTAAAATTTTCCTCCTTTCTATCTCTGTGGCATGTCCAAGTCATGTGAAGAGAAAAAAATTATACCTTCATTCTCTCTTTGCTTTCAGAAGATACTCGAGCAGAAGATCCTATGAAAGGAAGCCTTGTGCCCTGGTCAGGTTTTATTATTCTGGATGTCTAGTAAGGGATGAATAGCATGCAAAAGCCTTACATACTTGTTGTAAGTTTAAGCATAACAATTCAATACAATACATAATTTGTAATCATGTATTCAAAATTGTTAGACTTTGTAGCTAAAAGTCCAACTGAGACATATTTAGGAAGACCAAAACACCCACAAAAATATTTCTGTGATATAAATTATTCAAATCCTTATTAATCTCACCCATTTTACTAGTCAAAGCCTATCTGAAGGATTCCTGCATGGAGTAAGATTCAGCACACATGGCAACAATTGTGTGACTTCTTTTGATTCCCAAATTGCTATATTTACCACAAAAACTTTGTTTCAATCAAAGTCCCCTTGCAAATGTGTTTCAACTTAAGATGTCAGCTAAAACACTCCATCAAAACCTGAAGCCCTGCCTCCTTTTTCATTCAGAATTTGTTCTGGCAAAACTCCCCTCAAGTCAAGCAGAGACACCACCACTGAGGACAAAAGCTTCACAGTTTGACTCAATAAACTTGTCATCTTCACATAAAGAAATGGATAAAGATGCAAACAAGCCATTGTCCTGACACGTCACATAGCTTTTAGGCAGGACACTTTGTTCAGCCTCTAAGTGGGGCACCAGACCAGCGCTGGCAGTGATCAGGGCTGCTGAGCTTAAACCTTCAGTCATGGCAGTCCCGCAGCAATTCTCAGATCGCTCTGCCGTGAGCAGCTGTGGTGGCCAGACAGGAGCAGAGGACAGCCCAGGTCCAGCTTGCAAGCTCTGATGCATTTCTGGTGCTCACACCAACACTGATCTCCTGCCCAGCCCCATCTCATGGCCTGGTGGGAACACACTTAGGTACATCCACCCCGAGCACCAGAAACCTGCCAGCAAAAAACCCACAAGTCCCCATCCCTGTTCCATAGCCTTTCTGCCAGAACATAACGATTGCTTCCCAAGGCTTTCTCTCCTTTCTGTAGATCAGGTCTGACAGCACCAGAACATGGGCTGGTTGCTGGTGCCTGGTGAGGGTGGCTCTGGTGCCAGACTCTGAGATGTAATTAAGACACGGGCAGGCGACGCCCGTATGGTGCAGGATGTCCGGTTGTGTGCAGAGACCTCATGCTAGACTAGTACATTACCACATCATATTTCCAGCGATAGAAGATGGTGTGTTCATGCCATATTAGAGTACACTCCGTGCTACATTTAGCTGAATATTTCTTTCGAGTCTATCAGTGTTTTTCAGAACCCATAGTCCAAAATATCTCATGTAGCTCATATGCCTTATTCTCAACATCATCAAGTATTGGTCCCTAAAATTTACAGACATTCAGGGTGAAAGATTGCCTGGATTTGAGAGAGATGTCGTTGTGCAATGAAGTGTTCATGTTTGGAGTTGAAAAAGAAAATGATTTAGTGGAATATTGATTTCATAAGGAGAGGGGGAATTACAATTGGTGATTGGAGTTAGTCCAGCCAGAGATGAGTCAAAGCAAATGAGAAGACTCATGCACTTATGTTAGGAGTTTAGTTTCCCTTACTTAGATAATTACTTCTCTGCCATTGTAGAAAATCTTACAAATGCAAATGCAATGTCTCTGTGAGACAGGGAAGGGTTGTTATCTTCCATTATGCACAACAGAGGCCCAGAACATTCAGGCAATACCCACAGGGTTTCTTGGGGTTCCCCTTGAAGGCCACCACCATGGTCCAAGACATTAGGGCACCCCAGCCGGCATCAGATCAGGAATAAACCCACCTCAAAGGGTCATTCTCACACTACCCCCACAGCTGACATGTTTACATCCTCTGATCCCAATCCCTGGAAGTATAGACACATTAGGTATCCAAATCCCTGCAGGCATTCAGCTTCCCACAGACCAGGGTGCTTTGATAGACTGATATGTGTGAGCAGAAAGGGAGCTTTTGGAAAATGGAATGATATCATCACCTGTGTTGTGATCACACACAGAGAGCCCCAGGCAGACCGCTCTCCCCTACACCAGGAGCTCTGAAAATTTCTGGAGGCTCTTTCCACCAAGCTCAGACCCATCAAGTTCAGGGCACCTACCATGACCCTCACTTCTTTTTGCACAGAGGAGATGGAAGAGAGTGTATGAACTAAGAGTTTGCCCAAGGCCCTAAATCAAAATAATAAGCAGATGTAGAGTGCAAACTATTTTGCAATTGTCAAAAGCAAAAACTTCAGTTCTCCAATGCAAGAAAATTATAATGGTCCCCTGCAGAGAAGTTACTGCCATGGAGTAAACCCAAAAACAGTCCACATTTATTAGCCTTGCAGCATTAATGACTAAAAATAACACTAAACTTTTACAAAAGTTCCAGACTTCCTCACTGGGGAGTCCACAGATAATAGAGGTATTTTCATATCACTTTTTTAAAAATTGGGCCAGCTCAGATAAAGCACAGACCACTCACTGAAAGGCTGGTCACTCTCTATTATGACAGCCATCTGGAATCCTCTCAGACTAAATGTGCCCAGGCCTTCACTGGTTTATAGCTGGAATAAGCCATTGCAGAAGAACAGAAAGCATAAAACTGTAAGCCGACCAAAAGCTTAAAAATAAGTAAGAAATATAGTCTGCCCTTTTAGCACTTTCTTGGGGTCTGAAGACATTCAATAAATAAAGAATGAGAGCCACTAACCCTTTCTGACTTGCCACACCAGGTGTCAAACCCAGATTATGAGCTATCTGTCTATCTTCTTGGTAAAGTGGATTTGTTTCCATCATCTATAAAAGAACAGAGACAGGACAGTTTACCCTACTATAACACGAAAAAGAAAAAAACAAAAAAACCCAAAAACCAAACCAAACCAAAAAATCCCCAAAACAAACAAAAACCAACCCAAACCAAAAAGCCCCCAAAACAAACAAAAACCAACCAACCAAAAACAAAAACAAAACAAAACAAAACAAAAAAACCAAAACAAAAACAACAAAAAGAGTTACTGGTGGTTTTCAGGTGGCTTTTCCAAAGCAGCAATCCTGTACCTTCTCTTTCAGTATGAAAAGGAGGACCAGGATTCCAGACAGGCCGTGCACAGGGATACATCTTGTGTCCATGCCCCAGTGGTTCTGTGGAGGCCAACTGCAAGAAGGTGCAGGAAGATACGATCACCCTTGTCACAGTTTTCTCACAGCTGCAGGGCTGCATGCAGGACACAGAGCAAACTCCAGAGATGGTATTGCAGAACTCTATCCTTCCTTCCAAAAGTGAGTGCTGGGGAGGGCAAATGTAAAGCCAAGTTTCTTACAGGTTCCGTACCTGGAGATGCTAACCAAGGTGCACACTGCTTTGGCAACTGGGCACCTGGGCAATGAAAAAAATTGGCCTTGAATTTTCCAGCAGGACTGCGGCTTGTTAGATTGTGTTGGATAGATGCTGAAGATGGCTCAGGAGAAAAGCACAGAGTAAGACACAGAAATTCAGGTCTCTTTAGAGACCTTGCAGCTGTCAGTCTCACCTAGCTGTCCTCATCACTGCCGTATCCCCTTATGCAGATGCCTATGCCCAAAGCAACACCTATTTAAAACAAAAAAAAGGGAACTTTTTCTTATCACCCACGGGCCTTTGTAGCACACAACATTGTTTTTCTTCCAAGCATAACAAAGGTCTGTGGCAGGATTTATCGGTGCGCCAACAACACTCTTTATTCAGCGCAGGTGAGAGAACAAAGCGATGCCTCCCTGCCTGCCCTCGAGGACCTTACACAGTGCCTACACAAACATTAGCAATATGTGTAGCTGCTGCACTGTGCACTTGCAGGGTGGAAGTGTCAATCTGATCTCCTGAAAGGGTATTTTTCATGATGCCTCATGACATAATAGTCTTGTAGCATCTTTAATTTAAAATAAAAGCTCCTGCAGAGGATTGCTCTCACAGCCTTCCCGACCTGAAGAACTCAAGCAGGGAGATGGCACGCAGACAGCTATACCTTAGAGGATTCCACTCATGGCTCTTTCATTGTTTGTTTGACGGTAATGCAAAAAAAGTGCAATCGAGATCAGCATCAGTCGTGCTGTGTGTCACCCAAATACGCAGAGAGATGTAGATGCAGGTCTGAAAATCTGTAGGCATATTTAACTAGCTGCTTTTGATCTGTGTAGCACTGTGAGGCAACAGCAGCTCTCACTAGACAGATGAGCAGAGGCTGAAGGAGCCAGAGGTCAGGTCTGTACAGTGTCATCTGCAGGCACATGCACTACTGACACTATTAAACAAGGCGGTGTCAAGGAAAAAACATCTGATTCACCAAATCACAGACCTGCCTATGCACTGTATCCATTTTGAGAGTGATTTTTAATGAATTTTGGCCCAGGAACCCCAAAAATATACGTTTGCTTCTTCCTTCACACAGAAGAGATGCCTGACCTAATTTACAGCAGGGACACACAGGCAGCACTGTCAGCACAGGTTGGAGAAAAATCCCTGCAGGGGGGAAAAGAGTGGCTGAAAGTGAGGTGCAGGTCTGATCTGGCATTGACACCAGCACTGGGGTGTCTGCAAAGCTCAGCCTCAGGAGCATCAGGTCTGGGCACCCCCACTGCTGCCAGGTAACCTATGTCCATTCACAGGGGTGTCCACAAGAGGATCAGGGAGGAGAGATGGAGAATTAGAGCATTCCGAGAGTGGAAAGATATCATTAGCTGCACAGGAACGCTGTTTTTAGGTACTGTCTGCCATTGCTTTTCCTCCTATTTCTCTGACATGAATAATTTAGAAAATTAATAGATTAAAAATTAATATGTGCCATTGTAGAATGTGCATGAAGGCACATTGCAAGAGATTATCCTTTCCCCATTCATACTGCGGGCCCAAAGCTGACCTTAGCTACCCCACTGGACTCAAACATTTTTAGTTTTCCTTTGTGCATCTTGGATCCAATAGCTCAAGGGAAACTGAACAAAGCTGGGAAATGGAATTACCAGCCTAAAAACAAGACAGATCATGACTGTGACATTTCTACACTAAAAACTAAAAAATAAAAGCACAGAGAAAAGAAGGACTGACTGAAAGCATACATGAAGAATTTCCCCTTGAGAACCTGTTTCTATGTCTTTTGGGATTAATTTAGTCAAGGAGGGGACAGTGGATACATTATAATGCCTGCTGCTTCAACTGAAGGCTATTCTAAGCAAACAAAATCTTTAAAATACACAAAATCTTAAAAATACACAAAGCAAAGCCATAAGCCCAAGAGAGATGGGTTTGAAGTAGTACATTCGATCATCCTGTATCTGGTACAAAAGTTTCTATTCAGCTCCGTTTACAACAGTTTAAACCATGTATTTTTAACAGGGAAAGAGAAGAAAAACAAGTTATTTCATGGTAAGTCACATGGTTAATGACCATTTGCAAGGAACTGCTGTTTATTCACCAGAGGCAAGTTTTGTGATCCAGCCTTTGGGCTTGAGACAAGTTTCAATTTTAGTAGAATCCCTTCAATGCTTAATTTTTCCAGGATAAACTCAGTGGATACCTGTCCGTGCTCTATCGATATTTACACTATCAGGATTCACATAACTATATTTTCCGAGCTGCTACTGTGTGTGAACTTCCACGAGAACTTTCTCTATTATCTGCCTGATATGGATGTGGAATGTTTTGGTCAGGGTGAGGCTAAAGTCTGATACAGTGCAGTCAAAATTTTCCACAGTACAGCCTGGCTTTTCTCTGGCATGAGTTGATCAAGCTTTTGTTTCAAACCTTAGAGAACTGCTTGTGATCTGTTCACCTTTGGTTCACTGTCTGCTTTTATCTGGCTTCTCCCCTGTTCTCATTCTTTACCCCTTCTCCCACTTGTCTTTTATTTCCACTCACATTGCAGCTTTCCAACTGGAGACACAGCCCTATAGAGGAACACCCCCAAGACACAAACCCAAGACACAAATCACACAAGAAGCACACAGTTAGTCTCCTATTTGCTGCCATCCCATTATTTGCTGTCCCTAAACATAGCATCCTATTTCTGCCTGGATCCAGAGCTAGATGAAGACACTTTGGCAACAGAGGCCACCCTACTCTCCTGTTTTTAAAGCATTGCTTTGTGTCCCTTCTCCTCCCCTGCACAAGCACTGAGCATCAAGGCTGGAGAGACACAGGGGAAGGTTTGTCCACATCCACACATCCACAGAGCAGGGAAGGTCACCCTCCTACAGCAAAGGACAGCTTTTCTCTGTATTTCTCTATCACATATCTCCTGCTGGGTGGCTTTTAAGGCCTGAACCCCGCAGTGTGGAGAGGTTGGAGCTCTGCAGCCGTGTTGTGTGGGGCAAGAAACTGGGACCTCTCCCCTCTACAGTTCATTTTGAAAAGCAGGGATGCTGGAAACATGCCCTTGTGTTCAGGGCTCATCCCAGAACATTTGGTACCCTCATCATCCGAGGAGACAAGGTTCCCATAGGAGCTGTCATAGTCACTACCACCACCAGGATTCTGACAGCATCAGAAGACAGAAGGGCTGCAGCATATTTACCTCCTCCTGGCACCGTCACCCATCTTCTTAGGGGTATGAAGAAAAAAAGTCTCCAGCCCACTCATTTTTAAGGTTTGGGGTTTTTTTCTGGCTGTCTATATGTCCAGAAGAAACCAGCTGCTGGTTTTGCAGTGTCTGGCATGCTCGGGTCACAGTTTTGCTGGCACTTTAATGATTTTATTAATAATTATTATGGTTGATTTACACTGTCCCACTCCACAGTGTACACACTGGCCTTGCAGAGCAGTTGCTTGCAAGCCTCGTCCCCCAGCACAGCTGCATTTTCTGTGGTGTGCCTGATCTACGTGTAATTCATGGCTCAGCTGGGATTTCTGTGGCATAAATAGCATTACACCATTATGAAATGACAACAGATGCCAGAGCTGTTATCTGTCAAAGTGGAGCCCGAGAGTGCAACTTCTACCAGACTAGCAGCAATTAGGTTTGCAAGTGTAACCAGATCCTATTGTTAATCCCAATTCTGTTTGGGCATCTGTAACAACTGGTTATGTTGTAAGACCACGATGGCTTCCAAGTAAGAAATCACAGCATTCTCATTATGTGCTGAGTGTTCATCACATCAGATCCATTTCTCAGCATTTAATGTTAATTACTAGCTTGGGTTTGTATTAGCTGAGAGCTAAATGATGTAGCACTGCAGAAAACTATTAAGATCTGCGTCACATAGGCAAACATGACCATCCACTTCCAGAATGTGAAATGAATAATGAGTGGGTATAAAGGAGTTCTCAGAAACCCCAGCTGAATGCATTCAAGAGTAGTGCTTCCTCTTTAATGGGCTCTCTGCCAGAATGACACATCACTCTGCCTCACTGAAGTCATTTATAAACAGTCCTTCACAACACCCTTTTCTCTCTCGCGTGTGCTGCTTCTCCTCACAGGGATAGCTGGAGAGGGAGGATGCACCTGACAGTAAAATGCTGCACTGTTCAGAATAGTAAAAACTCCTGGAGAAAGCAAGAGCCTAACTCTCTCCAGGACCAAGCCCCAAGGAAAAGGGAAGGCTGGGTGATGTGAAAAGCAGAGTTACACAGAAGAAGTTGGCTACCGACCAAATACCCAATTCTTTGAGGCTGACTTGGGTTTTCCACTCGAAAGCACTGCCTTGGTTTCAGACTGTAATGCAATATCTGAAAGCATCCTGCGTAGCTCCCTGCATTCCTGAAGAAAACCAGGCTGGAGCTGGAGGCTGAAGTAAAGCTCTGTGAGGTTTTCACAGCATTCCCCCCGAGGGACGGTGCTAAGGTGTATCAAAGAGAGTGTTTTAAGGGAGGGAAAGGAGCTTCTTAAAATCACTGTGTGCCTTCCCCTCCCTTCCTCTCTGCCCAAGCACGCTCCCATGCAGTGAGTCACTGGTGCTTGTCACAGACTTGGGATCCCCACTGCACTATTCAGTACACAAAAACACCATCCTTGCTTACAACACAGACATGAAAAGCTAGACCCAGAGACACAACAAAACATAGGACAATTTCAGCCATGCTGCAGGTCCAGCAAACCACAGACAAGATTTTGGCACGCAGTGTTCTAATGAGAGCCTTTATGAAAACAGGGCCTGGAAGAAAGGGAGAAAGCATTGCATATTTTTAATCAGGAGCTCCACCCAAGCCCGAGGAGAAAATAGAAGAGGTGCTTGCTTGTGGCTGATGAAGGTAGAAGTTAGCCTCCTGACAGTGAATGAAGGTTTATGGGCAGGGTGGGGACAGGCTCTAATAGAGCTTGCAAGCAGCAAGAAATTATTTCTGCCTGATATCACAGAGATGAGAGCCAGCACAGGGATGTGATCACCACAGAGAAAGGAGCCAGCAAAGAAAAAGTGATGATTGAGTAGTCTAAGCAGTGGGTGAAGGAAATGACCACTGCAGCAAAGTTCCTGCTGTAATAAAAATGTTAAGATGCTGGATGCTGAGACACTATGAAGCCAGCCAGCCAGGAAACATTATATGTAGATGGAGTATGAACAAGAAATCTTTGAGGCATAAACTTGGCATGTTTATTGTAAGAGAAAATACTAATTACTTAGGTTGGAAGAAAAAAAAGTACTTCCACTAATATCCGAAAATCCGTATGCCAGAAGGCCTGTTACATCTTTCTCAAGGAAGAAGAGTCAGCTTTCCTTTTGGGTAACTTGCCCATCAATTACCTGCTTCAACAAAGTTATTCCTTTTTCCACTGCCAGCCATTTGTGTGACTATTTATACGTGACCCTACAGATGTTCTGTACTTGCAGTCTAGATGTGAAACTATAGACTCACATCGAAAGCACATACAGCAATGCATCATGAAAAAAATGTTCCTAAACAGACAAATTCTAAGCAAAACCCTTTAGCAGGTCTTTAAAAGATTGCCCTGCCTTTAACCAGTTCCGCCTTATGAGACACAGCACTGAATCTAAGACAGAGTGGAGTAAGAGTGCTGGGAGTTACAAGGGAAGCTGCTCAGTTGCCAGCTTTACAAAGAGAAACTATGGGTATATCCTTCCTTGCTACAGTTTCTCGGGTTTAGAGGGCCTTCCCTTTTGTCCCTTTGAACATGCAGTACTTCTGCCTAGATGCGCTAGAGCCTCTGTTACTTCAAAACCATTGTTGGGAATTTCCACAATTGCAGCTTTCTCCTACAGTTGGAGGAAAGGATGGCTTCTGACAATGAACTTCACATACATGCAGACAAGAAGTGCATTGTGTGGCTTGCCACTTGCCTTTGTTTCCCTGTTTTGCAGAATTTGCTTCTCTCATTGACCTGCGTAGGGCTGCCAGGGACTAATATTGCCAGTGTGGTGTTGGATATGTCAGTCAAATGCTGAGTTTTGAACAGAGAATATCTTCCTTTACAATTAAAATGGACTGCTGTCTGGGGAAAGGTAAGGCTGTCAGCTCCAAGGAAATTTAACTCGTCCAGTAATCTCCTCCCTGTTTCAAGACTTCATGACCTCTGTGAAAAGACGCTACAAATTTTGTTAGTATAGCTCTTTCAGTAATTCAGCTAAATCCTATTGAGCTACTTGAGCTACTTCATTTCATCTTTAACAGCAGACTTAGAACCTGAACACTCCTGTAAATTGAAAACAAATGTGGGTTAAATACCCAGCAGGGATTTCTCTACCTACCCCAAATGCAACTTAGTACTTTCCCTTCTCCTAGTAGCACCAACAACTTCTTGCTAGGAAAAAAAATTACTAGGAACACAGAAGAGCTTGCAGCAAATACAACAGGGTAAAACAAAAATGCGACAGCAGTGGAAGATAAAGAGGAAAGCATATAGAGTAAGAAAACTTATTCACAGCTTCACAAAAATCTCCAGTTCCATCCTTTTCTCACTACCGATGGCTTCAAGGTTTCAGGATACCTGGGAAGAACAAGGGACAGAGGTATTCACAAATACCAGGCTTTGCCTCCTCTCTAGGCTAACTTCAGAGGCCAGTTTCCCAAGGACCTGTCTGGAGTCAGTGGAGAAAGGCAGGCAACTCCAGAAGACAATTTATGGGACCTTAAGAGACTTCAGATCTGGAATGTCCTTGGAGCCCTTTCACTCCAGCACAGCAGTTGACAAGTGACATTGGCTTGAGGTAATTTATCAGTCCCCCTCTAGATATGGTAAAGCTAGGAGAGGAGCAGAGGGAGAAAATGCAGCTCCTCTCTCTGGGCTGAGGGACAGAGTGGGTCTGCCCTCTGGACTGGATGATTTATCTCCATAGGCTCTCTCAAGGTGCCTCCTGTGGCAACGTAACCAGACACAAACTTCAATCTGGAGGAAACAGGCTTCCGAGGAGCAGCACCTTTCTTGTGAAGAAGGGATGGTTTCCCACACACAAGTGAGGTCCTCAGATTTCCTGGCATGAGACAGCATTGCTCAGGAGTGGCTCTGCTCTCTGCTGCGTGGTGCTGCTGGGGGTCTGGCAGGAGCCCAAGCAGTGGCCGAGCCAACAGGCTCAGGTCTTTCAGAGCTGTCCTGTACCCTGTGGGTCAGCTCAGTAAGCTGGGCTGTGTGTGAAAAGGAGCATAGCCGAGGACCACAGGCTTAGCTGGTGCTCCAAAATGAAAGAGAAAAGGAAAGGAGGGAAAAGCCATTCCAGCAGAGAGAGCTGATTAACAAAGTTCATAATTAGGAGAAAGGATGTCAAATGTTTCAAGGCTCTTTGACTAAGTCACCAACCTGGAACACTTAAAGAAGAGTGAGTGTGGGTGTTCTGCAGAGACAGATGCCCCCAATTAGTAATTATCCACGTTTAAAAGAAAACTTTAAAGTTTGCTGCCTTACAGATTTCACTGGCAGGGTTATTTGTCAAAGGAAGTGCATATGCATAGTACTAATGTTAGCAAGGAGTGGGATTTACAAATGACATTTATCTCCAGCATTCAAAGAATAATAGCTGAGGAAGTGAAGGGCTAAGGAGTGCTTGTTTGGCTATGTCATTACTCTGGCATTGTCAAAAACTGGCATACTTGTCTCTATGGCTCTTGCATTCTGGACTGTGACAAATCAGTCAAAAGACCAAAATTTTCATCTAGAGAGAGAGCTATATATAAATGTGTGTGCGTGTGTGTGTGTATTCCAACATATACTGAAAATATTTTCCCTGATTCTCCCTGAATCGTTATAGTGATCTCTTTTAGTTTGGCCAAAAATATGAACATTGTGTCATCAAATATGACCCAGAGGTAATACTGTCAGAGATATTGCATTCTTACCAGCAGCCATAAACAAACAAACAAACAAACAAACCAGAAAACCCCAACAAACAAAAAAGCTTATAAGAGCATTTACACTGCAAGATATGCTGGATGATGAGCTGAGGTATTAGCAGACTGCTAAGAATATTCCTGGACATTTCTGGCCCCTGAAGGAGCTTCTTTTAGGGTTTGTACTTTATTAAAGAAAAACTCCAGCCCCTGGTCACGGTGCCACAGCAAAGCAATCTCTCCAGTTCTGCTCCTCTGACCTACTTAGTTGGGTTTGGGCTGCTATTTTCATGCAAAGTATTTGAAATCAGCCTCATCATTACAGCAAAGAGCATTATCTCTCGCTGTTTTCCATCTAGCCCCAAGAATAACTCTGATGTCAGCGGGAAGCTCTCTCTCTGGCAGCCGTCTCCTTGCTGCCAGCTTGTCAGATAAAAGGTCAGCAGGCTCTGCCAGCTCCTCGGACAGACCCACTCTGTGGGGTCCCCTGCTCACACCCAACTCCCCAAGCAAAGCAGCCCTGGGGGAAGCCAGCTCCTGCTCTCCACTTCCAAGATCCCACTCAGTTGCCTGTCCTCATTTACACCAGCCAGTTGCAGTTCTCAAAAACGCACATTGCATCAGGGGCTGTGCCAGTGCCTCCCAGTCCAGCCATTCCTCCTCCACAGCAAACATCCCACGCTGGAGCCCCAGGATGGGGGAGAACATCCCCATCCTCATGTCAGGGCTTCCCCAGCAAACAGCTGGCACGTGGCTTCCACATCTGTCCTCCTGCAGGACTGATGGGGAGAGAGGGGAAGACGGCAAAAAGCTGGGACTCGAAGTGCTGACGTTGGGCACATGGAGGGAGCACAGGCTCATATTGGCCTCAGCAGTGAGAGCTGGGATATTTTGTCCATTTCAGGAAATTTGTCCTCCAGCTGCAATACAGCCTAGAGTTCCTTACATGAAATCATTCTTCTAGCAAGGATATAAGAAATTACAGGGTGAACAAGAATAACCCCCCAGGAGTCCAGGCCTGAACACACAGTCCTAGCAAACCTCATTCATATCACTAACCACAATGGCCATTTTGCCTGAGGAAAGACAGAGCTAGGACTTCAGAGTTTGGCCCAAATCCTAGACTATATAAATAGATTTCTATGAATCAAAGCTCCATTATGTAAGACATAAAAATAAAAGAACAAATGAGAGGAAAAATAAGCTGAACTTCAGAGTCTGCAGTGAAGCATCATCTTAAGAGTCTGGGCACTGAGTCAAGACACAGATCTTTTTCTTTTATTTTTTCCCCAGTTTGCCTGCTTTGCTTTAAAAGTGACTCATACACTCGCTCCTCCTTTCACCAGCACTTCCCATGTTGTTTCAAACATGCCTGTACATTTTAATGCTCAACGGGACCATCCAAACTGCCTGATTATCAACTGCACATCTACATTTGCATTTCCAAACTAGAGGGGAGAAAGGGATGTGCCCAAATGAAAAATGCCTCAAACACGTCGCCAAGGTTAGGAGAACCGTGGTGTGAGGCATGCTGCAGTTTACAATGAATTGAAATGTGACTAAAGGCAGCATGTGACAGCCTTCTATATTTAGTGGTGGCTTTTGCTTTTACACTCTTTGAGACACCCTGTCAGAAAAGCATCTATGTTTGTGCATCTCAGCAGAAGAATGAGCCCCTGAAGGTGTAGGAAATCTCCAACAATGGCTTTGTATACATTCCAGTTGTCGTTGGGGCATTTGTTTATACACATTGCAGGCTCGCCTCCCTCCCCACCTCTGGCACATTCTCATCCGCTCTTTGCTTTGACCAGGGAGTATTTTTAGCTGATGTAGAATGTGACTTCACCATTGGATCTCCTTGTCACACCTTTTCCACAAGCCTTTAAAAGAGAAGGCTTGAGTGCAAAACACGGTGCCTGTCGTAGAAGTGCTGTAGTTACCATTCCAGTAAGAGATGAGATGCATATTCCATTTGCATTTTCCTTAATTTATGTTACTTGCATAGCCAAAGGAGTGAGGAGTCTGTGTTTTGTACAAGGCAAAATCTACATTGAACACAGTTTGGTCCGAAGGGTTTCTTTTGTTCAGAGATATTCCACTAATCATATGTGCACCCTTTCAGAAGAAAAATTTTAAAAAACAAGCCAACTATATATATATGCTTTTTCTAAAAATCACCCTGAGCCATTGTTCTTTTGGGAGAGGGAGATTCTTTTTTTCTTCTTTTATTGCAGCTTTTATCTACTGTTTGGTAAATAAAAGCATTTTATGTGCACTTGTATTACATGCATCCCTTTAGGTTTATAAATAGTTACAGAAAATGATACTTTTTTCACAGTCCCCTTTCTAGTCTGTTTAAAGCCTTGCCTGACTGCTTTTAAAGAGGGCTTAGCGACATTTAGATAACATGGTGATGCATGCATATAAGAACAGCACTAATAGTCTAGCTGGGATAAGCATTAGAGCATTCCCACTATTCCAGATTTCCATAAATAACATAAATTAACCTCCCAGCTATTTATATGCAGCACCAGCTACAATGGCCTTTTATTTCATTCCTTTTTTTCTCACCATTTGCTAAATCAATATTCAGCCAACATTCTGGGGATGGCATCCATTTTTTTTGCAACAGGCTGCACAAGCACAATGGATGTTGCATAAGTTTAATGGGAAACAGTCACCAAAATGTCTCACTGCAGCCCATTGCTGCTCCTTATAGGCCTCTCCACTGGGAGATTTGCAAAACAAAAGTAAGGCTTGTTTTACAAGAAGCTCCACATATTGTCATCCCCAACCAGGATGACAGTCTGCCACTGAATTCATGGCAGCTGTGAGACTATACAACAGTAAAAACATTTCTCTGCATAGGCCAGGAAAGGGATAAAACTCACATCCTGCAGACCTTGAAGAGATTCTTGGTCCACAGCCCAGCTCTAGACCTATACTCCATGTTTCCAGGGTTTGGACATAGTATTTTTTGTGCTACCATAGCAACTGATGCTCACATATCTTCTAGCAGATGGCAGTTCCAGGAAGGAGGCCTGAAAATGTCTTTGCACCAATAATTGCATCCCTTGGACACTTCAGAATGACTCTGTCTTCCAGGCTGCTCTTCATGATGTTTCAGGCATCACTGGTTGGCATGTGGCTTCACGAAGTAAACACATGGCAAACTGGGAGCTGCCCTATCAGTACCAAAGCCAGCTGTACTGAAAAAACTGTACTGAAAAAATCAGAGTAAACTTTTTAAAAAGCATTAAACAAGTAGTTGCATGGAAAAACATGACAGAGAAGAATCATGAACAACGTTGTGCAGGGAAGCTGTGTCTCACAAATCTAGCAGAGTTTTCTGGAGGAGTTCACAAACATGTAGATGTAGCTCATTTGGTTGATAAAGTAGGAACAGATTTGCAGCAAGGTTTAACAATATTGCTTACCAAGGGCTCATAAAGATGCTAAACTAGGGGGAAAGTTCTCCATGAATTACAGTTAAAAGAAACAAAGAGGAGGAATAAACCTGGAGGTCCTGTGGAGCTCTGTTCTGCTGTGTCATTAAGCATGTTCACTAACCACCAAAAAAAGGCAACGGAGAGTAAGCTAATGAGGTTTATTGATAATACTAAGCCACTGAAGCTGTAAAAATGAGTGATGACTGCGCAGAATCATAATTCAGTGCTATGGTACAAAGCAACCAGGTAATAAGATGTTAGACAAAATTTGGTGTCTATGAACACAAGATCTATGCATATAAGGAAAAGCAGCCGTAACTTCAGAGGTAAGTGAGGGGTTTGGAGCTGCCTGTTAGCCCTCAGAAAAGTAATGCTGGTGTTACAACAGCCTTTTCTACAAACGTGTTAGCTCAGGGTTTGGCAGCATCAAAGGAGCAAATGGTATCTCCAGAACTATTAGGAAAGAAACAGAACCCAAAACCCTCGTTATTCCTGTATTTTGAAACATCTATGGAGTTCTAGTCCTTCACCAATGAAAAAACTGATAAAGGAAAATGAAAATTTTATTAAAAACAAAAAGGGTACAATTACAAAAAGGACAGACACACACCACCAATGATTAAAAGCATGAAAGTAAATATTCAAGAAGCAAGTAAACAACCTAGGAGTCCTATACCTAGAGGTCAGCAGGGAAATGAAAGGTACCCTTGAATGGCATGGACAAGCTGGACAGGGAATGATTATTCACTCTTTCTATACAATAGGAAGTACACAGCATCACATCTTGAACCTACAAGGTGGTAGTTGCAAAACAAAGGTGGCAGTTTTTCACAGCACGAAGGATACACTGAGGAATTAATTTCCACAGGATGCTGTAACTGCTAGAAGTTTGCATGGGCTCCAAAAAGCAACTGGACAAAGTCATAGGAAAAGACCATCCTGAGCTATTCTGCATAAAGATGCCACCTTCAGCTCAGGAAACTTCTGGGTTAGAGATTGTCAGAAAATGGGAACATGCCTATATCACTGGCACCCCAATACCATTTTCCTGTACCCTGTCAGTCACTGTCAGAGACAAGGTACTGAGTTAGCTGGGGCTTTGTTCTGGGTGGTCACAGTCCCGTCAAACTGCATCATCTGATCTGTAGGAACTGATCTCAGGCTGTGCTAAACATGATCTTGCCTAGCACTTTTGACTGAAAGCCAATCTCCATCAGACATTGCTTCAGATTTATCATAAATTTGTAAGAGCACACATGGTTATGGTACTACTCCATTCCGCCTTGGCATCATGTGCTCTCTTACTTCAAACTGGAATGGGCAACTCACAGAAAGCATGAAGGGAAGCAGAATATTTTGTATTAGGCTTCTTCAAGCCCTCTAGACCTTATTTTTTTCCATGCTTTGTTTTCATCCTTATTTTACCTGAAATGTCATAGAGTAAATTAAGATCTACTGATCCAATAACCTCCCTCATCCATCAGCTCTTTTTCAGGAGGAAATTACTGCCATTTGGTCTGAGCATTTTCCATGGAAAAAGGAATGGCCAGACTCTGAAGACTGGATTCACCCTAAGTTGTACCTCACTCGAATACAAGTCACATCACAATCACTGCCACTGCTTACAGGATTAAAAATTACAAGGCTAATAAGAATGAAAATCTGCCCCAATGTACCAAGTCACTCTTTTAGAGCCCTATTTGGTTCGTCTTACCGTGGCTGCTGTCCCATTAAAGCCTTAAAGAGAAGTCATAAATATAAAAATACCCAAGAGCGTGGCAGAGAATCCTGCCCTGAATAATTGTACTGAAATATTCTAAAAGGAACTTAATTTCCTTCTTGATAGTCTCAGTAATACTTTGAAGAGAGAAGAATGAAAGTGAGGACATGCATTACATTCTGTAGAGGTACAAAAAGAAACCTTTTCTCAGTGAATACGTCAGGGGAATATGGCTAAAAGGGCATATCTGTGAAAATATGACCTCTGATTTTGCCAAGGTCAGCAAAACCTACTGTGATTCACTTTGTAAGTGTCGGTCACACAAGTTAAAGCTGCCTCAAGGCAACTTTAACTTCTCTACCCAAATTCAACAAGACATGATGTTTTTGAAAGGTTTGCAAAATCCTCCTCTGTATGGAGGAGCATGATTATCTAGTCCAACATTTGTTTATGATTATTTATGGATCCAAACCAAGCTAGTTCTTTACTATAAATTCGTATGGACTGGCAGATCCAAAAGTCATTAAGAGCTGTTAATCTAATGTGGTACAGGCTTTTTAATTTGAGTTTCCTGGCACATGCTGTTCATGGGTGGGTGCTGTTCTTCTCTTAGGCTCAGAGGCAAGGAGACCCTCACATCACACAGGCCTACAGTGCCATTTGTTGAGAAAATCTGTTTATAACTCTGGGTTACACCATTTGCTGAATATTTCTCAAGTTAAAGCTGAGAAGAGGGAATTGCACTCTGCATTGAATGCCTTTATATGGCTGCTCAGAGGCTGTCACTGCACCTCATAATCACTGTTTTTAGAGACAGAGATGGGCATCTGGGGTCACACCATTACCCATTCCTTCAGACATTCCTGGTTACTAGTGTCAGAAAAATGAGCTCCCAACATCCTCTGCACTTGTGCTCACATGGGATTTCATTATTGTGCTTGGAATAGGAGGATTTCCATAGAAGGCTAAAGCATTGTTTTGTCCTGCATGAAACTGGCCAGTCCTAGATGTTTCAGAAAAAGGTGCCAGGATCTAATTAAGCAGTTGTATAGGAGTAGTGTGATATTAAAAACCAGTTTCCAATTTACCTGCACTAGGAAGAGAAAGTAGTTTATCATCTGTGATGTATTTATATCCTTAATTTTTCCAGGTATCTTACACAGGCTAACAATACATATTCTTTTATTGATGTAAATGTCTAAATGCCTAATGGTCCCTTTACTTTCTTCATGTCTTGTAGCAATGAACATGATAGATTGTTGAAGAAGTATTTACCTTTTACTGGAAATTGTTATCTTCTTTCAGTTTCACTTCATCTTTATCTCAGGCAGTGCTATATGCATTGTTTGTGTGCCATAGGGTGTTCTGTTCCCTTCTATTCATCTCCTGTATAACAAGCCCAAGCCCTTTTAGTCGGCTTTCCATCAAGAAGTCTCCCATCACTTTAGTTGTTTTATCACCAGATTTCTGTATCCTCTCTAGAAGGACTGGTGCACCTCTCCATGAGCATACCTTACATGACATATTTATAATGCTTTTGCAGATGTAATGGTATAATCTCACTCATTTTTTAATTGTCTGAAGCATATTTCTTGTTTTCTGGTAGCTACAGTATAGCATGTGGTATCTTGATGTTCCCGTCTACAAAAATATTCACAAATCCTTCTGGTTTGGCTTTTGGGTTTTTTTTTAAATTGGAATTTGTTTGTACATCACTCGGTGACCTGAACACTCAGCCCAGCCTGTCCCTGGTGATGGACCAGCGAGGAGGCAGAGCCCTGGTGGGGCACCCTGACTGAGCTGCAGTCAGACAGGATCACTGCTGCAGGAGGTGATGCTTCACTTCATCCTCACAACACCTCTACACTCCTGTCATGCAGCTGCACCTACTCCCATCCTGCAGCACCAGCGTTTCTTGGAACTCTCACTGAACTGAACCAACTCCTGAAATGAGAGGGAAACAAACATCAGAAGCATAGGGAACATTCTGATGGATCAGATAGCTGGATCAGCTCCACAGTCAGCCTGAAAAACAATGTCAGAAAGAGGGTGAGAGTCCTGGTTGGCAGCAGCAGCAAGAGCAGGAGGAAGGAGAGAGAAAGAGGAATGAGATGGCATCTGTCAGCAGCACCAAGCCAACAGAGAACCCCCAGGGAGAAGATAGGATGATGTTTGAGATGCATCTGTTTCTGAATACAAGTATCCAAAGACAGAAATACTGTTCAGACTACCTGACTGCTAAAAGCTAAGGGCAGAAGAAAAGTTCACCTTTCCACAGAGCTGCCAGGCAAGCATCCCAGCAGTGCCAAGCCTCCAAAAGTGTTGCACCACTGGTGCCAGCAGCCATCTCGCTCTGCCGTCTCAGCCCTTTTGCTGCTCTTCACTGCCCTCTCCTGAGTCACGAACCCGGGGCGGGTTGTGTACATCTGTGGCTGCCGTGGTTTCTCCTCCTTTCCAGGGTGACATATGTCAAACACTTCTCCAGGTAAGGTGTTGGGAGCTTCTCCTTGTTAGCACTCAGCCACACTGAGAACTGCCAGCCTGTTTCTGCCCTGCACTTCCCAGCCATCGAATACAGCACCCTTGGTCCTGGAACTAGTTCCTCTATGAACTTTTTGTCAGGGACTTTGTCAAAGGCTTCCTGAAAGTGCAGGTACCCAGGATCACTGTAGAACAATCCCAGCCGTGTCTCTAAGGAGTCCATAGAGCTGTAATGTTTTATTTTTGCTTTAAACTTCTGCTTTCTCCTGTGAGTTTCCTTTATATTCAGATGCAGAAATGATGCAAAACTTCACAGGAGGGAAAAGGTGCAGGGCAAAAAAAGATGAGATAGGGAGTGTGATTATGCAGGAATCCTGTGCAACTTGAATTGTAGGAAAGTCATTTTGTCTCCTGCACTGGAATGTCTCCTGCTGATGGGTGCAACCCTTTCCCAGTGACTGTGAAAATCTTGATAAGGAAAGTGATGAGACACTTAGTGCAGCTAGAGCTCTAAGACTTGGGTTTGCCCTCCCACGCATTTTGGGTGGGCAGGCAAACCACAGAATGTCATCTGTGAAGTCAGAAAGCATTGGGTACATTTAATTACTACATTAGCACTTGCTAACTCTTTGAATGCCAAGAACTCGTTGTGAAGGGTTTGGGGTTGTTGTTTGCACTTTGGTTTTACCTCAACATAACTATTGGGGTAGGAGCTCACACATCTGAGAGCTCGAGTCAGCCCATTAATAGGCACTTACTGCAATAAACAGGTCAGGAAATAATTGCGGCAAAGCAAAGAGCTGAGTGGCTTGTTCTGATACTTCCCATTGTTTCTTATTCTCTGTTTTCTCACTCACAAGGTTTTCTTTTCGTCAGTTTTCTATTTCCAACGATCTTACTTGATCTGAAGAAAAATCAAACAATGTAAATAAAGGATCTTTTCAGTTAAACAAGGTATTTCAGCCCTTGGGAGTTAGGCACCACAGAAATCCCCTGTGAGAATCTGCCCTGACCATTTTAACAGGACTTGTGCATTGCTTACTGCACAGCCCATTTATCAGCAGCACCCTGATGACTGGCCACAGCCTCATCATGCATCCCATGGCCCAGTCACTCCCTTTCCCAGATATCCAAAGGAGCAGGCCAAATCCACTGGCAACAAGAGTAGTCAGCTGCTCCCACCCCCTTTCCCATGAGGGCACAGCCATGGGGTAACACTGCATGACCCTGGAGCAGAGAGGGATCCCAACATCTCAAGGAGACACAAAAGGTTCTTGTCACCCCAAATTATCTGACTCACCCCAGTACCCAGTTGCTCACCCACTGAAGCAGCTGTTCCAGATCTTGCTGTACAAGTTCTCTGGACAAGCCCTGCTGGCTCCCAAAGCCCCTTCCCCTGGGATACACACTTAGCACCACCAGGACCTTGTCAGAGACACACACAACTGGAGGCATTGCACAGCACATCTTTGTCTGACACAATGGTAAACCACATGGCCTAATGACCCAAAAAGTTGGGCACTGTTTCTTCACACAAGAAAGGGAAATGATAGTTGCATTTGGCAGTTTCCCTGAGAACAAAAACCAAGGCATGCAGCTGCTCTGATGTGATCTATATAAATATTTGTGTAGGCAAATACCTGAATCAAAAGGAGCTTTCTGACAGATTTAGGATCTTTCAGTTATTTTTCCATTCTTGGGATATCTGAAATGAGTCAGTCATCACAAAGTCACTGTTGCTTAATGCTGGGGGATCAATGACAAACCCCCCCCATCAAGAGCTCCTCTGTTAGTCAGCATTTCCTTCCTGATCCCACAACAGGAACCAAGGTATGTGTGTACCAGGGCTGAGATTTGCCTTCCCTGTTCACATTTGTCTCCTGCTCACCAGGGAAGGTGAGAGCCTTCCTGCCACTCCTAGTGTGCTGCAACTGTGCCATCTGCCCTGGGGCCATGGAAATGTCCTGACACTGGGCGTCTTCTCAAAACACGCTCAGGCTTGCAGGATCCATATTGTCTTGCCTAACTCTGCTCCAAATATTGTTGAATCAGAGGCTAAAGGATTGCAGTGCCTGTTGTTCAAAGCAGGATTAAAATACTACACAAGTTTGGGGGTTGGTTACGGATTTTTTGTTTTATCCTTCCCTTTTCCAGCAGATCACCCTTTGCCAAACTATTAACTTTGAGGGTATTTTTGTTATCTTTCTATTTCCCCTATAACTTCTGCCATGCATATCCTTGTCAAGCACAGACTCATGCATTGGGACACCATGGCTTTACTCCACAGGGAGTTATTAAGCCTGATGTAAACACACTGTTGTTTCCATTTAGCTTATAGGTGAGATGCTAAGCAGGTTTTAATCGGTGTGAATACACCTTTTCTCTGAACCTGGGGTAGATTTTTGTGCATGGATATCCCCTACTGGTCTTCACTTAGGCTGCTACACAAAAAGCAAGGTAAAGGGGTAAAACCACATCCTAAACCAGTCCAGAGAGATTTACACTGATGCAACTGAGCTCATGGAGGTTTGGGTGTGCACGAACTCCTTAATTGCTAGCAACCAACTTTCTGCAGAGTTGAGAGATGCATTCATACGTATCCTTTTCTAGAGAGACCGAAGGTGGTTGCCCCAGAGAGCACTTTGTTGACACCAATGTCTGCCCACACAACTTGTGAACTCATGTTTTACTGAGTTCAGCTGGCTTGCCAGCTCTTGTGAGTTCTGAGCCACAAGAACTTAGAGATCAACAGGACCACGGGCTGTAGGCTCTGACCAAGGAGATCATTCCCCAGGGCAGGGAAAGCATGCAAAGGTGAGGGTGCATCCGTGCTGTGGACAGGTTCACACACCACGTGGTGCAGTCAGCTGCGCTAACCGTGTCACTCTGCACCCCTGTCGTGCCTGACTCACCCACCCCACATCCATACATTATCATCCAGGACATTTTCACAGTAGGAGCTCTTTTCTACACAGAGTAAAAAGAGAAGAGGAAGAGGAACATAAAAATACAGAAAGTCCATGATTTTTCAACACTGACCTCATCCAAAAAGACCATTCAAAAAACTCCTGTCCCAAATAGCAGTGAAACTTTTTGATAACTTTCTGTTCCATGCAAGTTCTCAAGCACTGTCACCCTGGAAAATGGCTTGGTCTTAACCTGGCCCAACCTTCTGGAGCAGCATCTGTGACACTATGTGGGAGTGCCAGACTCTCTGCAGTGGGGCCACTAGCCCACAGAGACACCAAACATACACCAGCCCTTTGGAGTAAGCGGATCTAAATCCCAGAGTGTGAGATTTGACACTATCAGTAAGATGTGCTCACTCCTACTGACTGGAGTGATGTTATGTGGGGCTCCAGATGCTGTATGTGTCACCTGAGGTTGCTGAGAGAAAAGGGCAGATAATAAAAAAAAAAAAGCCACAAAACACACATAGCAGATGTTTTCCCTCGCAAGTGACACTGAGGTGTTCAGGAAAATAGGTGAGTGCCTGCTTATTATCTAATATTTGCAGACATTTTATTTTCACTCGTATTATCCTTTCAGGATATCAAGCTCTTAGAAGGATTTTAGTTGAATCATTCCATGAATTGGAATAATCAAGCTTGTTATTTCCTTGCTAAGCTTTTCACAGCTTTCTAGAAACTAGTTCCACGACAATATTGCTATGTCTTCCTTTTACATTTAACCTTCCTGTCACTCTAGTTTTACCACTGTGGGTCTGAAATTCATTCACCTAGAAGCTCACTGTGGACTGGTGGTTGTGTAATGTCCCTTTATTTTATTATTTAATCTTCTTTTCATCTTGCTCATGTACAATATCTATGGCTGCATACATTCAGCGTGGTTATGAAATATCAGACCACTCTCTCTTCTTCGCAAGATGGGAAAGAGAAAGGAAAGGGAAGATTTCATCTCAATCCCCTGATATCCTGCTCTGAGTGTTATTCACTGTGCTAATAACTGTATCAGCATGTTTATAAGCTGATACGCTTTTAATTGTTTCAGTCACTCTCTCATACACATGAAGTAAGCACTCTAATGGGCTCTGTACCTTTCATCCTTTATTTTATTGTTAATGGTATCTCCAGTAATATAAAATGACGGATGAGTGCAGTCTGAGAAAAGCAGAAAAATCAATACACATCCAGACTCCATAAGAGAGAGGCGAGGAGCTGGGGCTGCCAGGCACTGCAATCCCTCTTCGGCCAGACGACAAGAGTGAGGCAGTGAGCAAGGAAAGGCACACCTGCAAAACATCTCCTGTGGAAACACTGTGTCCTGGGCATCCTGCACACCCATCCTGCCCCACCGTTATGTCTCCTGTTTGTAGAGAAGGGGGCTCCAGCCACACCTGATGTACAGACAGACGTGCAGCGTGGCTGTGAGCATGGTACTCGTGCCACAGCCGGGCTCACCCACAATTCGGGCAGCACACATGTGTGGCATTACCCTGTGCAAAGCGACTGGGTTGCCTTCTTCCCAGGCTCTCCCTGAGGGGTCTCAGGGATCCAAGGGGTCTTGAGGAATTAGAGAAGCAATGGCAAGCTTTTTCCTTGAACTCAAAAACAGATGTGTCCATGCGGGCAGGGGCCGTGCCCAGACTCAGGTGTGGGCAGACTCATGTGTGCTGGAAAAATTATGCCCCAAAACATGTGATGGTGTTAGGGGGTGTCAAGCAGAACAGTGAAGCAGCTTTCTATAGCTTGTGAGAAACACCTGACAATCCTCTGCATGGCTAGAGGAGAGTGTCACACACATTCTGCAGGAACACAACATCCTCGTGTCACATCCAGCGACCATGTTAATAATGCACAGGGGCAGCCACTTGCCATTTCCAATTCTCTAGACATCTCTGTTTTCCCTACAGGAAAACAGCTTGATCTTTGGCCATCCTGTTTAAAAAAATCAGGAATAATTTATTTTTTTTTTAAAGCCACAGGAACAAGAAAGTCTAACAGACACCAACAATTTTTAATGCATTTAGAGAAATAAACCCAAAAGTAAGGAGAAGTATTGTTTGTTTCAAAACAAGAGCCCACCCTTCCCATCAGGCCATAGCCTGGAGTGGGTATCGTACTGCCAAGTTATAAGAGCCTGTAATGGAAATGCTGACAGACCTTCAGCACCACTGCAGTCACAGTCGCTCTATAAATAGGCTTTGCAAATGCTTGTGAGATGGGTTCAAGTAGCCACTTGACAGCATCTGGCAATTTGACCAACGATTATTTCAGAAAACAACAGATGAGATCTGTTTGTCTTTGTACTCATTCTTGCAGGTGGTTTGGGTGCGTATCCTACCTATCCTCCAGGGCCAGATACAATGCATTAAGGATGCTGTTCTGGCAGGTACAATGCTGCCTCTCAAACAAAGCTGTAATATGACCTACTTTGCTCAGTCTAGTACTATTCAATAATAAGTGGCCTCTATTGGGTTTCTACATGTAGACAACATCAAACACATTTCACTGAAACATTTAGATATTGATTTTACTCAGTCTGGGAACTTCAAAGTGGGTTCTTTCCATGTCATCTTGAAAATGCATCCTCTTGCCCCCATGCTATAGATTCTGTGTTAGTGCACGTGCATGTGGTCTCCCTCAGCTGCTAGTCATCCCTCTGCTCTTTGTTCCTAAATTAAGGGCAATTGCTGTGTCCCTTTATCTCCTAATGGCAATAACTACTTTGTATAGCAATGCAGGAGCTGTCTCTGCTCCTTGGCTTCCTTACAGTTACCCAGCCATGCCTGGTTTTTAACCTGAATGCAAAATAAAGCACTGATCCTAAATAGAAGCACTGGGGGTACTGGAGGATTGTTTAAAATTTGTGAGCCTGTTTCTTCAGCTTTAGGGAATGTGTTAAGTTTTCATCATGCATTTGCTCATCTCATCATGTGTTCTGGGGCTCTGTCTCCAACTAAAAACTTCATAGAGATTTGTTTATATTCTCCACCTATCGGGATTGCACTGTTAATTTCTTTTCTTTCTTTTTTCTTGCTTTTGGGACAAGAACTCAATCACTTAGGTAGAGACCCGAGTGCAACAGGCTTCTTGTTAGGAGCTAACTAGAAAGTGAAAAGGGGCTATCAGGTATACTTTCAGTAGGGGAGCTAAAGGCTGAGCTTGACTCAGATTTCCCAGGACAAGGTGATACTCTTTTTCCTAAAGTTCTCATGGTAGTCTCAAGTGTGGGGAAAGTGTTCCCTTCCTGTCGCAGTTTCTTACGTTGTTTTTCTGCACATAATTACCCTGCTGCCATGGTGCCATCCAACGTCAGTCACATCCTCAGTCAGCCTCATGCAGAGAGTGGCTGAGGGCCTTTAGTTTTGGGATATGGGTATTTAAATAAGCTGTCCTGAACCTTACTAAATCCTGCAGCAGGAGACACCACTGGCATCAGAGGGGATCGATGAAATGGAGCCCTACCTAGGCATGGTCCATGTTCTTGCCACGTATTTGGGATAGAAAAAAACTTTTTCCTGCCCAGAGTCAGGAGGTGTTGGTGTCCTCTGCCCTCTGCCAGAGCAGCACAGACCAGATCCCTGTCTTCCTTATCTATGAGCCAATGCAGGTGTCCAAAGGAAACATCCATATGTCTCAGCCTTAAATCCACTCTGCAAACTTGAGTGTGTGGTATTTAATCAGGAAAAAAAAAAAAGCAAAAAAAAAAAGCAGCACATAAACGTTCTTTTCTAGGGTCTTTTTTGATGGAAAGTCATTATGTAATCTATTATTATGGTGTGCTGGGTGTGATGTTGTTATTATTATTATTATTATTCTGTCTAGACTAGCATCATTAGGTCCATGGCAGTTATTTTCTTGTAGAAAATAATGAGTTAAGAGCGCCACAGCAAATGAAAATCAACAAGCATGTGAAGCAAAGGAGCAGCAACATTCTGCTGCAGGAGGTCAGCTCTCTTTCAAACATGGCTCTTTCAAACTTTTGCTTCTTCATCGGCACAAATGAGTGTTCTTGACCAAGTGCCATTTATTCGGTAATCTTTCCTCCTAAAAAATTAGTTTAGACAAAATTCATCACTTATATTCACAGCAATTATTTCCCGTGAATGTCATTTATTCAAAAGGCTGAAAACAGAGGATGATGTCATATCCCAGTAATACTCGAGAAGGTTTGGAACAAAGCAAGAGTAATCACATTGGGCACCTCATGAGGAAAATGTTAAATCTGGGAAGCACAGACAAGGTGGATAGTGGCACTACCCATCACCAGAGCCCATCACAGCCCCTGGGGCTCCTGGTGCTTCCCTCAGCTTTCTGCCCAGCCTGCAATAGACAGGCTGTCTGGGGCTCTGGGTTTTGCACGGATGCTGCTTTGGGTACTTCTGTGGTTTGGTAATGCCAAATGCCATCTGCTCAGCCAGCACTGAGGAGCACACGATTCTCACCACGACTTTGATGACAGTAGATGGTTAAACAGCAAAAAGTGACAAAGGCAGAAAGGATGGGGTTGTTGTTTTAAGTCTGAATCCTTACGGTGATGGGGTATGTTAGAGCACTTTCAGCATACATTACCAAAAAAAAAAAAAAAAAAAGAGTAAATCGGGACGATTTGATACTGCCAAACTCAAAAGCGTCTGCTGTTACATTTCTTTATGCATCAGAAATACTGATTAACAATTGCATGTTTCTTTCAAAGGAGCACTCACAATCCACTGTGGTTTAAAGAAGGTGGAGGAAGCCCTGACGGAGAATAAAGATGAGCTACAAAACCCATAGTAAAGGAATGCCTCAGTGGAGATCACTTTTCTGCATCCTTCCTGCTTTCCCTGGAGCTAAGCACAGTGCTGCACTTAACTGGGGACCAGATTCTGCTCATTTTTTCAAGGCCTGTCATCTTCAGTTTTGCTCTTTGTATACAGCAATTGGGATTCTGTCCTACATGTTAAAATAAGGATATTTGCTAGCAGAGAGAATCCCTTCCCGAGCTGAGATAAAGTGATGGAGTCTGCTTTATGAATGCTAAAAGAGAACATGCAGTGTCTGGAAAACACTACACTGACCTGCGGGGTTTGAAACCTGCCTATAAAGTTCCCATTTAGATGAGATGCTCTCAGAGTGAGTAAGCCAAACTGTGCTCTTCCTAAGTGTCTGCTAATAACCTTAATGGAGTGCAAAAGCGTAGAGAGGCACCAAAAGGGATTTAAAAGCAGAGAGAGCGGGAAGAGCAGTAATGTCACTTCATACATAAAATCCCACACGCCGAATAGCACAGAGGTGCTGAGGTAGGCAGGAACCTCTGGAGATCATCTCACCCATACCTTAAAATTAAACACTCCAATCTACACATTCACATGTATTCAAAATGGAACACAGACACCACATGGCCATCATTTGACCAAAAACCCCGGAGGACCAAAAGCATTGTCAGGAGGTTGGAATCATAGGATGAGATCTGCAGACACGCCTGAGGGTGCTGGCACACCCGAGGCTAAATCTGCTCCCGACTCAGTGCTGCCTGACTTCGTGGTTCGGATCCATAGGAATCCAAGCCGCAGGGCAGAAACCCACATGCCCTACAGGCTGTGTGCAGAAGGATGAAAAGCAAAATAGTGAGCTTTTGAAACGCTGGCAGGGTGAGCAGGGAGCAAAAGTAGGTGGCCATTAGCGCCCAGAGCAGACGGGGCAGAGCTCCTCAGGGACAGCTATGCTCTCTGCTACATTAGGAATTCTCACTTGGAGCTGGCTGCCAAATCTTGCCGAGTCATTCCATGCAGGAGGCAAAGAGCTCTCCTGCTCTGTCCCAGCCTTGTGTGCCCAGCAGCTCACAGACACAGGCTGGGAAAGCTGTGCTGACAGCCCCACACATTGGTGTGAGCAGGCTGTGAGTGCAGGACACTCACCATGTGCACAGGCTGCCCTCGCTGCCGAGCTGTGACCATTTTGGATGAGTATTCATCTACCCTTTCGATGCCATTCCAGCTGTAAAGGCCCAAACCCTGGTGGGTGAGGTGGGATCCCACAGGATGCAGGCTCCCAAAGTGGTTTCTCCAAACGAGGCAGCGCAAGAGTTAAGCTTGGCCTCTGTGTGTTCTGGGGAAATACTCTAAACACTCAGGTGAGATAGGAACTTACACGCAGCGTTGCTCTGAGGGTTTTGTCTGCACTGTTTACAGAGACATTAAAGCAGCAGTTCCTTTTGTCAGGGCTGGTGGGAATTGGGTACTACTCTCCCTCGGGGGGTTGAGAACTCCCACCCAGGAAAACAGAGCACACCCAAAGATCCTGCCGAAGCCAAGTGACGGCAGCGGAGGGGAAGACATGATCAAGGATCTCCCTGAGCATTTTGAGCACCCAAATTGCTGCCAGAGTCTACGGGAATGTCTCAGTAGCAGTCGGGGGAGGTGGGGGAGCGTGTGTGGAAGCAGCAAAGAAGAGCGTCTGGCTGGGCCAGCCCCTTTCCTTCAAGCGGCACAGCCAAGCTTTGAAAGACACAGAACAAAAGGCAGACTGGCGAGTAGGGGAAGAAAGTGCTGGAAAGGAATTTGTTGCTACAGGAAGCTCAATGGTTTGTCGTAAAACAGACTGCAGTGCTGTTGTTTCCCTGTTAAACCCTAGGAAGGGGCAGCCCCAGCACACAGTGCATTCTCTGGTGCAAAACCAGTGCAGCCTTGAAAAGAACGAAAGGCAATTTGACCTTCCCAGATGTAGTAAAAAATAATAACGGAGACCAAGATCTTTTTCCTTTTCTTCTCCTTCCAGAAACTCCCTGGTTTCATCTTTTTGAGTCTTAAACATTGATTCCAGGCTTGCCTTTAAGAGGCAAGAAAACGTGTAGAAAGCCTTCTAGATCCCAAATCTATGGCAACACTTCCAATTTTCATTACCAGAAATAGCAAAAGGAAATGAAAAGCAGGTGTGGGAAGGCTTCTCTGAATGATACCAGGGCTGTGCTTTAACCTTTACTGGAGCAAAATACACATCTGTGCATGCCAGGCTATTGCCTTACTGCACCGTTCCCTCACAGTTACAAAAAACTGACAAAAGCAACCAAACACACTCAAGTTCTTCTAAGCATGTTTGCTGACAGCCCTTGCCACCGAAATATTTCACTGACCTTTGACAAAGACAGTAAATAAGGTTTGCTAGGCTGTAGGAAGGAAAAAACTCAGGGCATTGGGGATCTCAGAATTAAACAAAGGAAAGGGCAACATGAAAACAACTTTGGAGATCAGTAGGAAGAAAAATAGGCATCTCATTTATCTCTCAATCACACCATGCCCTTGCTTTTTTGCATACATTCATGGTACTTTCTCCGAGTTACTTGAGATGACTTTGGTTTGATCCTGCCAGATGCTGAGCAACAAGCCACTGCCACACTCAGCAGTCTGCAGAGATCGAGCTGAGATTAGTCCCAGATTATCTCGGTGCAGCCTGTGAAAGCCAGGCATTCTGTTTTTCATTTCTGTGGCAAAACTGCGAGATCCTGGAATTTGTTCTTTCTCCTCCTATATACCATTCAGCGAAGCAAGAATTAATGCCCCGGAGCTAGCTGTACACTGCCAACTCAAGCCTTTAAAATGAACACAAAAATCACAGCCCAGCCTGAACAGGGAAATGTAAGCCTGAACCTGGCCCCAGCGACAGCGGCTGCTGGAAAGGCCCCCCGAGGCAACTCCAGCACTGTAATAACCTACGTAAACAGGGATGGTGTTTTTTCTTTTTTTTTCTATCCTCCGCCTTGCTTCAGTGGAAAGGGGTGGAAAAATAACTCACTTGCGTACACAGTCATTTAGGCCCAGTCATGATTCCTTTAGAGCCTGTGCCAATGGATTTTAGTCATTTTCTGGCAAAGGTTTCCCTTTCAACCGCAAATACTGAATAGTTACTGGGTGAGTCACCACCTTGAGTAATCTAATTCTTTGACCAGTACATGCTTGCTTCCTGCGCTGCAGAATGTCTTTCTTCACTAGGATATTTTAACATGTGCCTTTTGTTCAGGGTTTTTCTTTCCTGCAGTGGCCAGCGTTGCAGGGCTGGGAGTCCAGAGGGGTGCAGAGGAGTTGAGAGTCCAACTTCCAGGGCAATTCCTGCTGCAGATCCCTGGCTGCCTCAGGGCTGAGAAAGGCACTGTGGCCTACTGGCCTCCCCCACTTCAAATGCAGCCTGTGCTGTCCCTGGGAGAGTGGCAACCTCAGGGTTAGAAGGTAATTTTTCAGACAGAGGGCCTTTACTCAGCAACTCTGGTCACAGCTGGAGGCATCATACCGTTCTATGCAGCTTTATCAGCAAATTGTAAAACAGCCAAACCTGCAACATTTGCCTTGTACCAGTGTCCCAGTCAGCCCCTTGGATCAGAGCAATCAGTGCCCCAGGGCTGCTCTCACAGACTTTGGGAAGCGAAGGCTAATAACAACTGCATGGGATGGTGTTGGTGCAAAATGTATCAGCTGGTGTTGGTACAACCTTTTGCATGGGGTGTGACCTGTTTTCCCTCTTCTCGTGTACCAGCTTCGTAAGAAAATGTACTGCTAAAAAATCACAGGGGTTTAGAAACACTCCAGAAGAAAAGTATTTCTTTTCTCCTTTAGAAGATGCAATGTTTCAGGAAAACTTAAATGCTTGAGGATTACACTGTGGTGAGTGTTCACAAGACACCTTTTGAAGAATGTTATTAAAATTTCTCCTAGCTCTTTCTTTCATGATTGGAGCTTTCTGTTTCATTTCCTATTTATGGGGGCCCATGCTTTCCTCAGGGCATCTTCTGGCCACTATTTACCGAAAGCTTCTTCTCTTCAGGGGAGAAAAAGAAAACAGAGGCAGCAAGAGAGGAGGATTAAATTATACTCTGATATTTTCATGACAAGAAAAGCAGACTATAATAAAAGTACTGTAATACAAATTTATGATCCCAGTAGAAAAATCTCAGAGTAAGGTGCCTGTGCATTTATGTACATACACACACTGCTGATAAACAGAACGGATCCAACTGTGGCTATGTTGGATAGGCATTGTATGCCTTCTAGAACCATAAGATCCTCTCCTGACCTAATCTAGATGAACACAGAATTACTAGCAGAAAGCAGAGCTGTTCAGAGACACCCCTGAAGAGCCCAGCTGTCTGTACCAGCACTGTCCACAGTGTGCCAGTCAGCGGAGCCCAGGACAAACTCCATTTTGTACCTTTTCCGAGAGCTGGGGCTAAACATTTCCATGTTTGCTATGAAACCAACATAGCGTTGTTGTCTCTGCTCTCACTGTCCTCCTGTCAGCTGGCATTTCCCCATCACTACTGCGGAAGCACACCAAGTTGGACTGGAAAGGACAGGACGGTATCACCTACTCCAATTCCTCTCAGTCTTGGGTGCATTAGGAAAAGCATTGCCAGCAGGTCAGGTGATCCTGCCCCTCTGCTCAGCCCTGCTGAGGCCACATCTGGAGTGCTGTGTCCAGTTCTGGGCTCTTCAGAACAAGAGAGACATGGAGCTCCTGGAGCAGGTCCAGTGGAGGACAATGAAGATGATTAAGGCCCTGGAGCATGTCTCTTATGAGGAAAGGCTGAGGGAGCAGAGCCTGTTCAGCCTTGAGATGAGACAACTAAAAGGGAGCCTCAACAATGTCTGTAGGTATCTGAAGGGAGGCTGCCAAGAGGATGCAGCCAGGCTCTTCTCAATGGTGCCAAGCAATAGGACAAGAGGCAACAGGCAGAAACTGATGTACAGGATGTTCCACCTGAATATGAGGAAGAACTTCACACTGGAACAAGAAGACCACACACTGGAACAGATTGACCAGACAGGTTGTGGAGACATTCAAGAACCATCTGGACACAATCCTGGGCCATGTACTCTAGGATGACCCTGCTTGACCGGCGAGGTTAAACCACATGACCTGCTGTGGTCTCCTCCAACCTCATCCATTCTGTGATTCCTTGAACTGTGGGCCTTTAAACGTTTCCTGTGATGGCAAGGTCTTCTTCTGAGGTTAGGAGGTGGCATGGGTGAACCCATGTGGCTTTTGAGCATAGTCTGACATCATACTTAAGGCAAACCATCACCAAAGTGAGAAGTCCTTCACCTCATCCTCATGCCCATGAGTTACTCATGTCCTCTTTCCTCCAGGGTGCTGGCATTCATATGAGGTCGGGATTCTTCAGTACAGCAGCTGAACCAGCAGGGAGCAACACACCTTTTCTTCTGGGGTTAGTGCTTTCTGCACTGGCCAGGTCACAGCAGGGTCAGGCCAGCACATGGTGGCAGTGCAGGAAGCTGTGGGACCACAAAGAGCCAGAGGAAGCAGGGCATTTTGAAGACATTGGCTGTATCAGATTGGTTATCATAAAACTGAGCTTTGGCTTGCACAGATGGCCCTCAGGCCAGCCTGTGAAAACCACTGTGCTCCCTGGTCTGAATCAGAGAGGTTCATGCTTTACAGATAGTTGTCAAACTTTTTTTAAAAATTTATTTAAACCTCCACCCATTAAATTCATCATCACTTAAAAGTTATCTTGGTTTTCCTCCTTAACATTCCTTACAACAAGAATAACTTTTGTCCTGTATATAAACCTTAAGTAGGCTCAATAATGTGAGCAAAACAAGGTCTAAAAACTTAAATTAATCCTTGGGACTCTCAGGCACAGGCCCAATGCAGGAGAAATACCAATTTCCTGCAATGTCTGTGGCCACCACTGCAGACAAGCATTGCAGGAAGCAATCAGGGGTAATATTCAGATGTTCCCAACAACAAACTTCTTCCCCTGGTGCAGAGCCCTGATTTACCTGCCTGCCTCTCAACCCTTCATGCCACCCAAGAGCTGCATCCCTCCTCACCCTGCCTCCATCACAGCTCTGATTGATCTCAGCTGTGGGGCTCAGCCTGCTCCCTCCCAAAGCCAGGAGCAGTTGTGGCACCATAGACATTGTGGCGGCAGTGGGATAAAGATGCATCATTCGGAAAGGCAACTATCTCATCTGAGTGACATGAAGCAGCGTCAAGAACATCACCATTGTGGTAAGCTATTTCAATACCTATTTACCACCACTGATAGGAAGGTGCTCCTATTTCAAGGTTGAATTCATTTAACTTCAGCTTACAGATATTGGATCTTGTTATATTTTTATATACGACATTAAAATACCACCCTAGGTCTCATTTCTCTGCAAATATCTATAAACACAGATCAAGTCACCTCTCAGCCTGCATAAGCTTTATCTTTGGGGCTTGCCTTCCAGCCCTTGGGTCATCTCTGTAGCTGTCCTTTGAATTCCCTGCACTATTTCACATCTTCCTTGAAGCATGAAAATGAGAAGTGGACAAAGTGTAGTAATAGCTGTCATTAATTCAAAATCACTTTCCTTCTTTTACTTCATATTGCTTTATCATACATCTATGGGTTGCATTGGCCAATTTTTCCTACCACAGTGCATTAAGTGCTTGTGGTTTGGTAATTATTTGCAATGACCCCTGTGTCCTTCTGCTCAGCACCACTTTCCAAGAAAGGGCTCCTCATTCTGTGCAAGTTTTTCAATCAGAAGATAATGTGGTATGAAGTCAAATGGCTATGAGGAGTATAAGCACAGATATCGATGCAGATCTGCAGGCCAGCAATCCTATCAAAAAAGGGCAAGAGGTTTGTGTGATGAGACATACCATACCTGAAACCATACAGACTTACATTTGCTACCATTTTGGATGTAACTAGAGCTTGGTTTATTGTTTGTAGAGTCCTGAATTCACTCTTTTAATATTTTGACCAAGGTCTCATACTCCCTGGAATTATACTGCTCGTGTCCTGCCTACATATCCAGTTTTTTCAAGCTCTGAGCACCTTGACTCACTCCTTTCATCCTCTTGGCTATACATAATCTGAATAGGCTGATTTAAAATTTTGATCTTTAGCAGATGCTGCTTCATGCACCTTTTTCTGTACTTCAGAGGTTTCTGCTCCTGGCTCTAACTTCATCTGAGCTGGATATATCCCCCTGCTCCACCCAATCTACAACACAAAAATCTCTTTGAAAATGTCTGCCTTTTTGAGATCAAATTCACACACCCACCATCTGCAAGCAGCAGTGGAGCCTTACCTGACCTACAATTTTTTTTCTTAATATGACAAAAACATCTTATTGCATTCAGCCATTTAGTCCCAAGCTATGCAAGTGACTCCTACAGCTCTCCCCATCACTGGACATTATTTACAGCTTTTAGCTTCACTATCCATCCACCCTTACAGCCTGGAAATCTTTCCAGGCAGCACAACTTCCCCATGTAACTGCAGAACCAGGGCTGAGGGATGCCATTAGGACAGTATGAAACAATCCTCAGTTTGAGGTAATGGTTCCCGTATTACAAATCGGTTCTGTCAGCAAGAGGTTTGAGTTTTTGGAATACTCTCCCTTTTGAAGTTCCAAATACACATGATAGATGTTGGTACTTTCTTTACAAGGTCAATGAAACCAGGCTGATTTCACTGGTGCAAGCACAGCTGCCAATTTTTAGGTCAGTGATGATCTCATCTTCTTCAAGCAGAATGAGAACCAGTATGCGGAGTTGTCATATGTTCTCCTGATACCCGCACGGCTACTGCAGCACCAAGGTCAATACTAATTTAATCTGCTTTTGTGACTGCAGTGAAGCCACAGCACTTCTGCATTAAGAAATAATTCGTCATTTCTGGAAACTCAGGAAATGTTGCTACTGGCCAAGGGAGTCTAGTCAGTGTGTCCCGAGAGAAAGGGGGGTGTGATAATGCAGTTTTACTGCACATTATACAGAAAGATCAAGAGCACATAAGATTAGATGCACTTTAATAAATGTTCACTAACACCAACATCTCTTTAATTCATTGCTTGAAAGTGCAGCCTATAACCTTTCAGAGAGGCTGGTTAGGATCTGTAATGGTCTAAAAAGTACTGATGTTCTTAATGGACAGAGACTTAGGAGAAGCTAATGTCACTAGTGCAGGTCCCCACCACATATATCAACCTGGGATGCCTGACATGAGTGTCCTTTATTATTGTGATGTTGCTCTTCACTTCTGGAAAGCAGAAAACTGCTGTGGGATCCACCTGTGCCTCCAAGAGCCATATGCACTGCCAGCCTCTTGGGATTGGTGATTTTCTGCATCTTCTGTCTTGACTGGGACCTGCTGGAAGGCCCTTATGGGCTTTTCTGAGGTTTCTCTGGCTTTAGACAAGCAGCATGTCTCAGTTTCCCACTCCACCACCTGTGTGTCCCCTCTTCCAGTTGGTTCTTGCAGGTTCTTTGTTCAGGTGTCTGATTCTGCACCTGGTGGTGACTCGATACCTCCAGATGTGACGACAGCGTTCCGGTTCTCCTGCTTCTGATAGTGACAAATTGCCAGCCTCTTTCTTTGTTTGTCGTGTTCCCTGGGCAACTTGTCTCCATTGCCAAAGCTTGAAAGGTTTGCCGTAATACTGGCTAGATCAAGGAAACTTTTCAGAAGAGCGTTGGTATTTCTGGCCTTTTGTAAGACGATCAACTTTTTCTTAAGACCTTTAACTTCTCTCCGTAGATCTTGTAGCTCCCACTTCAAGATCACCACAGGTAAGAAACAAATATGATGTCGTAGAGGTAAAAGAGCTCTTCCCATCCTGATCACTGCATTTGTGCAAGAAAGTACTAGAGAAAAACCTCCCATATGAGATGTCTGTGTTCTGTATCTTTTTTCAAGGCTTGTTGGTTCAAATAAACACTTCTACATTTTGTGTACAAGTGCTTCCACTTCTGAAAGATACACAAGAAGCCTTAGAAGTGTCTGGTAATGATAGGGAGTGAGAAACTGATACTATTAAGGTTCTATTAAAAAGAAAAGTTTTGAAAGGGATTAAAAGATAATTATAATGAGGATTAAGAAGACAAGTAATATTTTTCCTTCACTTTTTAAAATTCAGTGCTTAACTCACCAGAAAGAAAAAAAGCAAACAAAAGACATTTATACTGTATATAAGCTTAGCTATGAAAAATATGCCTACCTTATTTTTATGGTATTTCAGCTTTTGTTCTGTGGCTTTCAGTTTGTTTTTTAACTACAAAGACAAGCTTTCTAGTGTTGTTTAGCACATAAATGCATTTTATGTCGTTATGATCCACAAACCAAATACCTGGCAAAGCTGGATATTTGACTGTACAATAACTGGAAAGCACTGTGGGCCTTGTTATGCTCTTACAGCTTAATCAGTGCAGGAATAGGACCTAATTCTGCTCCCATTGAAGTCAACTGGATTTTCACTATTAACTTTTATGGGAGTAAGGTCAGGAAATATATTGCATGGAATTAAATACCTGACAGGTTGGGTGTTGTTTTCTTTTTTTCCCCCCCTTCTTAAAGGGCTAATTCTTCACACTGAATTGCTGGGAGCTACAATGGAAATGGAGAATGAGTTGCTTCAACCTTTCCTGGCAGTGCCATGGTTTTGATCTGTATTACAAAGGATCACTGAACATGAAGAGACCTGGTGGCTTTGAAAACCAGCCACAGAGTGGCTGTGAACATATTTTGCCCCACATCCCACCCACTTTCAGTCCATACAGCTGCCTCACAAACAGTTTGCTCTTGGACTGTTTGGACGCACCTGGGAGCATCCTCGCCCGCAGAGCAGGCTCAGGCAAGCACAGTCCCTGCAGCTGCTGTCGAGCACACCCTGAGCCCAGGCAGACACTGCGCTTACAGACTCCCAGCGTGGAAAACAGTCGAGTCTGCTCTTGAGGGTGGTGTTGGCACAGTCAATATTGTCTCTAGAGATTTCTGGGGATCTCTGAGTGCTCTCCGTGACCCAGTTCAGCTTCTGTTGCACCGCTGTTTGCCCATAGCATTACCCTGGTGTGGGTGGAAAGAAAAACATGTTGTCTGCCAGGTACAGCTGTCGGAAAGGGCTAGGTCCTCCCTGCTCTGAGAGGAGCATGCCTGCATACTTATAGGAGAGGCCATAAGGAGAGGAGTAGAGCTGGGCTGTGCAGCAATTAAGGGCTAAAGCTGCAGCTAGCACAGATCAGCCATGCTCTGGGGATGTTAGTGATGCTACCCTGCCTGAGCCAGCTGAGGATCTGGCTTCTGGCATCCTTCTTGTCTGTCAGAAAGGCACAAAATGCAACATAGCTGTGAGCAAACGAGTAACAAAGGTTTTTGTCAGCAGCAAGGGTTAGAGAGCTGTATCAGTTTCTTCAATCGCTGGCGGAGTCCCTGCTACTGGCCTCATCACCTGCCTGTTTCAGGCAATCTCTTCTCTAGGCTGCCTTAGCCATCTGGTAAGATTACAAACAGAACAAAGCAGCAGCAAAGGAGAAGAAGGAGTAGGGGCAGGGGGAGCTCGTTCATCCTGCCTCCCCCCTATCCCTCCTTTTCATCCTCTGAATGTGTAAATTCTGGCTGTGGCCAGGCTCCTAACAAACTGTGTGTGCAGAGGTAGCCAAGGCTATTTGATTCAGCTCTATTGGAAATCTGATTTCTCATTGGTCTTACACAAAGGTCTATTAATTAGGGCTGATAGAGCTTAGTAAAAAAATATGCTTGGCTAGCAAGGGCACTCTCTCGTTTGCTCACGCTTTTCTTAGATCTTGCCAAGATCTCAAAAATAGAGGGAGCTTAATTACAGTCAGTGGATTAATCTCTAAGGGAAAGAAATTGTAATTAGCTCTTTGAAATGTGCCACTTTTTCTTCTGGGCTTTCAGAGTTTGTCATTGTGTCTGTCTGTCCTTCTGTAGGACTAGAAGAAAGGTAATTCTACACAGCTTTTATTCTCATTTTTCACCCCAAGCCAGAGAAGCAAATGGCAGCCTGATTTCATAAACATTTCCAGTTGATTATAAATAAACTCTTGTTTCTTCAGTTTTTTTCTCTTAAGTCCTGCTTGCTGCTTCCCTTGGAGCAATTCTCTGAAGCAGTGGCCACTTTGGGTCCTGTGGCCAAGGCTGCAAAGGGCTTTTGGTGTCTCTTTGGACTTGTTCTCCCCTTCATGAGAGGAGCAAGGGAAGCCTGGGGTTTGACTGTGCCATTTCGAGCTGTTCGTGTGATGGCATGAGTTGTAACCGCCCGTCGGTGATCGATGGGAAGGCAATAAACCCAGTGCCTCGCAGTCTATCATTTATGTTCGTGTTCAAGTAGGTTTGAAGGTGAACAGGGGTGTTGGGGAGAAAATCTAAAGCCAGAACAAGGCATTGCAAAAGATTTCGGTGAATTCCCATTTCTCACGCATGGGAATTAGGCACAGGTTTAAAAACCACCTTGATAAATGAGAACGTGTCCAGCAAAGACACACCAAGCACTCTGATTTATAACAGTCATTGCATGCAGTTATGTTCCTGATACACAGTGCCTTTGCTGTTGACTTTGCATATATGTAAGCTGATTTTCCAGACATGTACATTGGGGTGCATCACACTTTGGCAGGCGAGACCAAGCCCTTTATGTGTACACACTGGCAGTGTATCAAGGAGAAGAATAAAAAGAGAAAATTAAATACTGTCCTATGGGGGAGCAAGCATGGAAGGATCCTTCAAGATATATATCCCTTAATCCTTCTGCCTAGTATTTCATCATTCCTCAACAGTGCAGTAAAGCTATCCCTTCATTAAAACTCTCAGTCCTAGGGAAGGTGACCCAAACTCCCCTTCCATCCATTTGAATCTTGCTCTGACAGCCAGTGACTTGTTAATTATTAATATGAAATATTTGATGGTACATACAGCAGCTGAACCCAGTTTAATGTATGCTCAGGGCGACTCTCTGAAGCTGAAATCAGCCATTCCGATGCTTTGGATTTTTCTACTGAAGTTTTGCCTTTTGCTTCCTCTTTTACTTCCCTGTCTTTCTTTTTTGTGCCTTTGTGCCTTCATGCTGAGTGTCTTCTTTCATCTCAGCGATGAACTTACCGGTCTGCATTTTGATTCTATTCCTTTATGTACCCATCATGCTTAATGGAAAAAATAAGAAACAGGACACAAGCCCTGGCTTCATCCAATCCCCAGAAACCCTATTTCTTTCTTCCATCTGAAATGGTCAGCGATCCAGCAATCCACACTTGGAAACACTGCTCATGTCCATGTACCCCTGGAGTCTGAGCTGTGCCGTTAGCCTCAACTGTAAGTGAGATCACATCACCCGGAGTTAAACGTGCTACATGTGGTAAATATAGGCTTTAGAAGATTTATCTTCTGTCTTAGGGCATGTTTTTAGGATGCAAATCTCCTCTTTAGAATTATTTGCTCACTATGAGGTTATGATTTGCTACCTGCGTGCTTTGTCCACACACACACACCTTGCAGAGGTCATAACTACCTGCCCATCCTGGGTGCAGCCACTGTCACGTACAGGATCTGTTGCTTTATCATTCAGAATGGAGGGATAACATCTGTTTGACTCCCATGCAACCTCTTTAGCACTGATTTTTCAAAATAATTTTCTTTTATTGGGTCAGGTCGCATTTGGCTACACCACTTCTGTCCTTTTGTTTGGGCAGCATCCTCTGTGCTGATCAAGAGAATCCACTTTAGTTAATGCTCCCCCGCCCTCATTTGCAGCAAATATTTTTATCCACTTTCTTGCATTTTCCACTTTTGAGAGTCATGAGCCCTGATAATACACAAAGGCTGTGCCAACACAGTCCCGAATCCAAGCTTAGCCCTGGAGAAAATCCCCCTCCTGACTGGCAGGAGCAAAACCCAAAGCACCCCAATATTATTTCCCTCTTAACATGAGAGTCAGCTCAGTTAAAGCCTCTTTGAAAACCTTGCCACCAGACCATTCAGGAAAATAGAAACACACACAGCTACTTCCAAATAGTGCTAATATCAAGTATAGCAAAGACACTGGAATTTGGAAAAGCCTGATTGTCTGTTCTTTCTTACTTACTGTACCGTCAGTACTCATTTTATGATCACCAGAATGCAGACAGTAGTTATATGCTTATTATATTACATCCATCCCTCTCTAGGGAAAATGTGAGCGTGTATTTAACCAATACTCTATTGCCTGCTGTAATTCCAGTTCATGTTAGGGACTTAGCAAGCAGCACATAGCAGAAGCAACAAGCTCCAGTCCTTGTTCCTCCTCTGCTCATCCAGCAGCTGCACTAAATTATGCACGTTGTTTTTCCTGAAGAATCTGTTTAAGCAGCATCATAAACCGGCAGTATTTGCATCGCCGAGACAACCTTTGTTCTACTTAGCACAAAGTAATACTCAGTATCTGTGTGCAAAAGCAGAAGGGGAGGTGATTTGAAAAGTATTTTGGAAGAGTTTAGAAAGCAGGATTGAGATTTTATTATTATTATTATTGGAAATGTGAACATTTTCTATCACATTAACTGACTTTACAGCAATTTATTTTGCTGCTATCATAAAGGGAGGTAATGAACCATGAAGTTTCTTCAGGAAATTGTCAGCATCTGCCTGCAAATAATTTTCAAACACGTGAGCCATGAAGGAAGAACACAGTGATTCAAAGAAAATTGCTTGTCCTCATCCTAAAGGAAAACCAGTCAGTGTCATTGGTGTTGGACACTCAGGAGAAGGATCTAGTTTAAAGACATGTCAGTGGTATGTAACAACGGAAAATTTAGATGCATATTAGTCATCTCAAAGATAAGATTATCTCCTTTGAAAGCATATGTTTCCGCAGCTGGATAATCATAGTGAAAGGATAATCAATAAAATGAGAAGAAATTCAACAACCTGCTTTTTATTCTCTTAGGGATCTCACTTTTAAAAACAATTACCTCTCTGTTATCTGTGACACCTCCTTTGTTCCTCACAGTAGGTGCCTAACACTAAATCAAGACCGAAACCCATATCTAATCAAAGATAATAGGAAATTTAAAAGATTTCCTTATCACTTCCAAACACATACGGCATCAGGTAGTAGTTATCTCGGATTAGGAAGCTTTCTGGGTGTGATTCACAGATAGAATTTACCTCATATCTCTCTAGCTTTGGTGACAAACATGGTACTGAAGAATAAAGCGACATCCTCAGATTGTGATATGCTGGAAATCTATGGGAAATGGATTCTCCATGCCTACAGTCTTGTGTGGTCATTAATGGTGCAAGGAGAATATAAAATGCAACCAGCTATACGTGAAGCACTTTATTCATACCATTAGTGGGTGTAATTGACTGTGCAAGGTACCTGGCAGTGAAAAGTCAAGCTCATGTATGTTTTAATCTTTAAAAGTTTCCCAGTGATAGAAAAGTTGTACAATTTCTCTATTCAAGCTTTCATTTTATACAGTTAGGACATCTATCATTCCCTCTCTTGGGTCTTTTCTTCCTTGATGTAATAAGAAAAAAGGGGGTTTCATCTTTTTTTTCCTTTATTGATACATTATCATTAAAAATATCTCAGACCTTGTTATGACTTCACATAAAACTGGTCATTAAGATTTCTCTGACTAGGAAAAAGCCAGTGTTTGTCTTCATAGCAGGTTCACTAGCCAGAAAAATGTCTCACTAAACTCATCACAAGCAGAGTTAGAATTCATTGATTTACTCATTTTCCCCTGTGCTTATCACTTTAACAGCTGAGTATTTCATAACTTTTGAATGGATTTGTCTCTGAAACAGATTGGTGAGGTAAAGAAATTTTATTTACTTCCATTTTAGTGGTAAAGAACTGAGGCAATGAGAGACTAAGTGACTTGTCACAGGTCGCAAAGGAATCCAATAATGTATCCAGGAACAAAGACCAGACCTCTTTAATATCAGTCCAGTGCCCTAGTCACAAGAACATCTTTCTTCTCCTTTCTCCCTTAATAACCTCTAACTCATTTCTTCCAGGGATTCTTGCAGCAGAGTGTGTCTCTGTTCACAGCTTGCTTGCTTTTACCATAATCCCATCAAACTCTCTATCCTTATGGTGCTTTCAAAAACATTTTATATTTATTTCTGATATCAATACAAACAAACGATCACAGTATTCTCAAAGTAGCATTATAGCAAAGTCAGTATGAAACAGATGGAACAAATAAAATGAGGTGATGAAATGCCACTCTAACAATAGTGAGAAGACAATATATTGCCAACAACACACAGTCTGCTGCTTTTCCACTGCGTGTGTAAAAAAGCTTTGTTAACAGAAATCATAGCTAGTTATTAATCAGTGTTATGGTTAAGGTTTGCTTTTACTTGGTTTTCAGCTGGGAGAAGGACATGTAGCAATTCCTCCCAGAGCGCATATCAGCAGCCTAAAAATGTCAGAAACACCTGATTTCAGTCGTGCACTGTAACAGTATTTCCTTGGCTGGGAAGAAGATGGGAAGAAGAGCTTGCAGCAGTTAGAAATAGAGGAAAAACACAGGATTTTGGATACATCTTTACAGGTGGCTATGCTGTTTTCTAGTCTCGCTGCAAAAAGCGTAGTAGTTGATGGGGAAATGGATGTTCATCAAGGTCCGTGGAGCCAGCAACAGTCCCAGCTAGTGTCATATAACTCCCGGTGAAGTCAGTGGGACAGGGTACCCAGTGGGCTGCAAAGCCATTTCTCCAGTGCATAGCTGATACAAATCATTCCCATTTCAGAAGTGATCTAACAACTGATTTATGCTGGTATCTGTGAGTAAGCGTGCAAAAAGCCATGAAAAATTTGAAGGCAGAATTTACCGAACTGAAGGTGGAATTTTTCCCTGTTTAATTTTCAAGATGTTTATAGGTCAGGCAAAGGGCCTGTTCTGTATCTGAGATGGGATTCTTGAGGATGCCCATGTTTTAACTCCCCAAAATCCTTACTGTGTTTGCATTCAATCTGAACTTTGGCTGCTGCAGCTTACAAATTCTGCCTGTCCTTCTAGTAGCAATCTAGGGCTCTTTCTAAGAAGGAAACACTGTAAATCTTCTCATCCACTCAGCTCTGACTGTGCCACACAGCTGTGGAGGCTGCTGGCAGGGGAGAATCTGTCACACCAGACACAGTGGCAATGGCCATTCTCCTCACCATCATTAGTGCAGCCCTAAGCAGGCTCAGAAACCCACCCAAGTATTCCCTTGCTTTACTTAGTTTACATCTCACCATGATTTTCAGGGTGAATACCAGGGTTCTTCAACAACTTAGGCCTCAAGTGGCATCCAAAATTGTTTTGAAGATTTACAGAAATTATGTACAGGCCAATTCTGTCAACTACTGTCAGCCAGACCTGGCAGGAAGAGTCACCTCCGTGAGTGGGACTGAAAGACAAAGTGTTGGAACTACTGAAATTTCAGTATGTGCAGAGACAACCTGTTTTCTCCAGCCTTTTTCAAGGTCTGACTCAACAGAAAACTGGTCCAGAATTAGCAGTGGCAGCCCTAGTGTGGATGAGCATCCACATCCTGTGGCAGGGGAAGGTGCTTTGCACAGCACTGCTGAAGGAACAGCCCCTGGTATGGCACTACTTGTGGATGCTATGTCACAATCCACCAGCAAAAACCTCATCCTTTTACTTAAAAGAACACATTTCTGGAGAATATGAATATTCTTGTTTGTTAATCAGAGTTTGGAAAGATCAATGGGTTTTCCAGTTACTCTGGTGACAGCTGCAACAGTCAGTTTTCAGGAAGTGCCATAGGTTTTTAGCAGAAAAATCCAGAAACTTTGAAAAACCCCAAACCCCCATATAATTAGAAACACCTGTATTGGGAGTGATGGCTTTCTCTTGTTATGCTATAAAACAGAGAAACTCGTCTTTACATGAATTTCCAGGAACCTCTGTTTTTCTTACTCTTTTATACATGCTGTCCTCATAATATTTTTATAGGATGCGACAAAGAAACTATTTCAATAAAGCTTTTCTTTCTTCATGTACTGAGGAACTATAACTTTTCATTTAGCCTTTTAAGATATGACACATCTTTTGACACTTTCTGACTCCCGGTGCAAGGCAAAGGCAACTTCTGAGCTTGTGTTTTGGTTTTCCTTCTCTTTTTGATCTGTTTAGCTGAGCTCTTGTCAGTTGAGAAAGAATTTTTAACCCATACATTTCTGGATGTTGAAAAAAAAATTGCTTTTCATTAACACCAGGGCTACTGCACTTAAGAGCTGGAGCAGAGCTCTCTTTTCCACCACATAGGGCAGGGCTCTTTTATCCTTTAGTGCTTCCTTGATTTGTCTATAATGTCCCACTTATTAAAGTTGTCCTATCATCATCTCCCTTTAATAATTTTCTTATTTATTACTCTTTATGACCATGGCTATTGGCCTTGATCACTAACATAATCCCATCTGCCCCACAGGTATCACTAACTCCACAGATAAAGACAAGCTAATGGGTCTTTCCATTCCTTGTTGTTTACTCACTTTCCCATCTACTTTTGAGCAAAATCCACAAAGAGTCAAGTTGATATTAAGTTTATTTTCATTGTATTTTCTCCACTAATATTTACATTGGTTATTCTGGATCTTTAAGACTGAAATACTGAAATTGTCATATTTTTGCACATGAATATGCTTCTACAGAGGCTAATAAAGAATAAACTAATTTCCACATTCAGATTAAAAAAAAATCAAATATACTTGTATGAATAGACAATAACACATATAACACTTTTTGCAACTGAATCTGGGCTTGATAGGTTAATTTTTCCTTCAGGTTGACATCAAGACAACATTTTGCCCAGTCACACCCATATTCATCTGCAGAATTTAGCCCTAAGGCAGTTCAGATATAATTATTATCATTTCCTCCTACCTCCCTTTAAAGCACTGTAGGCATAGTTTGCTTTGAAAAGAGCTGAACAACTTTTTCCCATGAAATACATAAAATAATCCTCTACTTAAAGCACTTGCTTCTTTTCACTCTCTACACAGCACATGTTGGTTCTCATGACAAGAGAAAGGAGGAGATTATTTTCCTCTCCTTTTTAATTAATCCGGTTTGTACTGAAGCTGTAAAAGAAGGCAAAGATTACTTAGTAAAAAATTTTTCTCTCGTGACCTTCTCAGTGATGAGTAAAAATGGAAATTACTTGGAATCAGAGGCTGGCTAAGGTAGTGAACTAGCTGTCCATCTTCACGGGTTTGCCTCACTGCTAGTTTACATCAGACACATAAGTTAAGTTTGCAGTCCCAGCCTGGGCCTCATTTGTACAAATCACAAGCTCCAAGAGGGCAGTGCTGCAAAGCACCCCCCAGGCAGCCAAGGGAGGTGGGTGGTGCAGGTGCTGTGTTTCAGCCCTGGTCCTTGGGTCAGGTGGTCTCAATGTTTCCAACCAGCTCCTCGTTCAGCTCCACTCTCCCCTCCTCCCTCACTTCCCAGCCCACCGTGCTTCCAAAAACTGCCACTCCTCTTCTCAAAAAACAGACAGTTTTAATAGATGAGATTGACACAGAGCCTAGAAGAAACCACCTGCAATGGTTAAAATGAGGGATTTATAGACAGCTGACAGGAGGAAAATATCTGACAACCTTAAGTTAAAGTTGCTCTTCTGGCTAATATCATTGCTAATGATAACAATATTAAAAAAATCAAATGCCTCACTGAAATATCAGATCATACTTCTTTATCACACTCAACTGAGGCAAACAAACCTTTATAAACCATTTCAGAGCCTTAGAGGTTCCTTCAAGGCAGGAGCTGCTGTAGTAGTAGTGTGGTGCTGTGAACTTCAGAGACATTGCCTCCAGGACAACACTGGGGGAGCTTTCACATAGACATGTTAGAAATTCTGACCAAGCCAGCTCAGCACAAGTAAACTGTAAATAGATAGTAATTCAGAGGGAGGAGAGGGAGCAAACAGCCAAAGATAATAAGATAAACAATGCATAATTATTCAAATAGACTAAACATAAATAAAGCTGCATGTGTGTCTCTGTAAGCCCTCCGGGTCATTCTGGAATTAAGGACGCAATTAACAAGGATTAAGACATTTTCAAGAAGCTGATTTTATTATTTACATTTGTTCTCACTGTAGTGGGGGATTTTGAAATTTATTGAAATTATGATTGTGCTATTATGAAGATAAACATTTCTAAAGAAGAGGTACCGGAGAAAGTTAAGAAAACCTAAGCTGGTAAAGTTAAAAGAATTCACAAGTGTTCAGAAGCTAAACTTCAGAACAGAGAGACTGGCAAGAGCCTGCAATGTTGAAAAACAAGAGTGTTTTCCAAGACTAAAGAATTTCTTCCCAGAAAGAGACAGAAAGGAACATAGGCAGAGTCAGCCCCAGCACTGAGGATGCTCACTGTGTGCAACCATAGGCATTGTTAGTTTGGGGTGCAGGATCAGGCCAGCTGGGCTGCAGCTCTCTCCCTCAAGCCTGCAAAAGAGTCCCATTGAATTAAGGACGCAGAAAGTGTCAGCAGGTTCTCAAAATCCTTTGACAGAGCTCCACATAGCAGAGCAGTGGGTCAAATGACAAACTGCGGATTAGTACACTGCGTTATAAATGGATTAAGCAATAGGAAACAAATAATCTTGGTACAGTCCTGTGTGACAATAGTAAATGCTAAACCCCTAGTGTCTTAAAGGTTACCCCTCACATCTTCCCTTTTCCATTATGTTTATTTGCTCATTGTGAGGTTTTATGAAGAGATTGCCCTAAGAAAAAGGGGAACATTTGTCTTCAGCTGGATTCTCCTTTCCACCACCACCCCTGGGATGACATTGCTAGGCTGAATAGCTATGACAAGGCTCATGCTACCACATTATACATTCCAATTTCTTACTTTTGGGACAATAGTTCACACCTTGCTGGCTGTGATTTTTCTTCTGCTGTGTCATCCCGCCACCTCAGAACCTGGTCTGGAAAGTGAAGCAGGAGAAACACAGAACAGCATGGATCTGGTACTGTTCCTCAAATGATTTTTCAAAATGATTTAGAGAGGAATGACAGAGTGTCACTGAAGTTTATGCACGCTGCTAAGACTGAAGAGCAGCATAAATTATGGAAGATGGCGAGTGATTTCAGTGGATCACATGTATACACCCCAGGCATGTAAAATGTAGTCTGAGGAATACAAAATAACATGCTCATAGGTGAAATAACAGTTTCTTGACATGAAATGGTATTCTCTTCACATCATGGTTTCAGAAAAATTCAGTATGAGTTGCAGAAGGCATTCCTCCCACCTCTCCCAGGATGCAGGTAATGACACTTAAGCAAATAAAAGAGCATGAGCCATGCTAGGTAAACAGACCGACACACTGTAGGCAGTTTCAGACCTCTGTATTTGGCAGGCTGTTTCCTCTGTGTGGAGATCATTGCTGAACAAGGGCTCCGATTTGGATTTTGTTCTGCTGTTTGCCATAGCTGAAGCAGCAGCTGAAGAGATCCTGGGAAAGCTGCTGGAAACAGAAGCATGGCTGTCTTTAGATATGGAGAAAGCATGAAGGCAAATGGACATTCGCCAGCAAAACACACATGCCCACTCTCCGTGCTCATGCAGGCAGCTTGCTGCCAGCCCTCACTACACTCCCAGCCTGCCCAGTGTCTCTGCCTCACAAGGAAGGGGCACACAAGATTCAAGAACTCCCCATTCTAACCCTGCAATAAGCCAGCGGACTCATTATTTTTTCTTCACTGTCTGAGCCTGCTATTTGACCCCTAGGTCCCCTCCCCTCCTCCCTTCCCCACCGTACCAGCCGGCCTCTCCTCTTGCACTTACAGCACTGCCCCTGGCTAAAGCACAGGGGTGCTGCCAGCTGTGCCCTCGGGCAGGTGCGGGGGACCCTCCACGCTGGGGGCATCAAGCAGGTACATCACCCTCTCGTGAGGTGCCAGGCTAAGGCAGGGGTGCCTCCCTGCTGGACTCTCGAGGCAGTGGATCCACGTCAGTGTGGGGTGCTCTGCCCTCTCCCCAGCCTCCCATTCCCACGCCACCCTTTGGACATATCCTGAGCTACTGTGCAGCTGGCTCAGGAAGTTAAGCTGGCAGAAAACTAATCCTGCAAAGAAATGTGCAGCCACTTGAGGTCCCAAACTGATGTACCGCAACACCAGTGCCTGCCTTAGGGACAAGTAGCAGTGAGGGACGGGAAAACACAGCGAGGGGTGAGGATGCCATGGCAGCAGTGCCCTGAGAGCTGCCTGGAGCTGCCTCAGAAGCACACCCTTAGGCACCAGTCTGCTGGCCACCTCAAAACTGAGGCTTGTCTTCACCTGTGCAGCAATGACAGCCTCAGGTTGTGAGGGCAAAACTTTGGGATGAAAACCTGCAGAGTTTGGGCAACTTTTTGTTTAGGAGGCAAATCTCTGTTCAGGAGCTCAGGGTCACAGCTTTAGGCTTGAGCACTTAGGCCCCATAGGGAGTAGCTAAGCCTTTTTTTGATCTTCTTTACCTTCTGGTATTGCTGTTAAGGTCCATGTGCCAGATTTAAATAACCATTTTGTGATATACATAGAGGAAAACCACATGCAATGGAGAGAGTGCAGAGAGGATTATCACTCTGCTGTATTGGAGCCAGGATCACGCTGCAATGATGCTCAAGGTCATGCAAGGTCATCAAAGGATGATTTGAAAGCGTTGCTTGCATTCTTGCCCACGAGAGAAGAAAATCTGGACTAAGCTGGGAAGGAGAGGGAGTCTCACAGGCATCGCATGTTTTCACAGAGCAGCCCAAGCGGAACCCCTGCTATTTCATGAGGAAATACTGAAAGGGCAGAAAGGAACTGGCACCACTGCTGCCCTCTGTGAGCCTTCCCTATGCCCTGTTCCTCTGCCTGCCACTGCCCTCTCCTTTGAACAGGAGGAGGGAGGCAGCGTGGCCAGGCAGCATCCTCTGACTGCTGGCAGACCTCTCGGATACAGAGGTGAGACACAGAGAGGAACATGTCCAAACCTCCTAGAAGGGTAGAAAGCAGGAGCCACTGCCCAGTGCCAGCAGAAGAAATCTCTCCAAAGCAATCGTTTCGCAAGTGGGGGCTGGGAAAGAATTAACTGCTTCAGTTAGGCAGGGCTCAAGGGGAAGGGAGTGGTAGCTTGGGTATTTTTCATCTAGACAATTAGGTCTGATCCTCGGGGCAGTGGGTGTTAGGCCAAGGCTGGAAAACTTTCCCTAAACTAGCAGAGCACAAAGCTTCCACGCAGAGTGTGCTCAGCCCCGAGAACTTCCTGGTAACTCTCGGGTTATTGAGGCAGATTGTTGATTAGAATCCAAGAGAGGATTAGAAACTCTTTTAAGCATAAATAGTATTTGCAACTGTGTGAGTTAAGCAAACGGATACAAGGGAAATCAAACCTCACGCTTCAGGGCATAAACTGCTCTCTTGTGAGTCAGGATCAACCTTTTTTTTTCCTCTACGCATCGCATCTCATAATTAGGTAGGTGCTTGCTGTGGTTTTGATTTGCTCTGAAGCATCAGTTACTGGCCGCTGCCAGAGGCGGGATGCTGGACTAGATAGACCCGTGATGTGTTTCTGTAGGGCAACCCTTTTGTTCCCATATTGGCAAAGCTTTGTGGGAAAGCTTTAGTGATTCATGTCTTCAGCAGCTCCTGGTCTTGCCGAACATTGTCCTCTCATTTCCATAGGCACTAAAGTCACTCTGAATTGCTACAGAAATAAAAAGGCAAAGTTGCAGGAAGGGTTATTTATCTACTTGGTGCAGACAGCATTTATTTAGTAAATACAAAGATGCTTTTAGGACCTGTACGGGCAATTTTTGCTAGCAAGAAATTAATTCTTTTCTGTATTCCATTTCAGCTGTGAAGTCAAACAACTTCCAGAAGGTTTTGTATGTTAAAAATATATATTTCTCTGTGTGTATGTGTGTGTATACACATACATTAATGCATATATATATAAATATAAGTCAGTCCAATAAAAGGGTTTGAATTACTAGCATTTCCTTACAAATTAAAGGCAGGCAAGGACCAGTAATGCAGGTGACAGAGCATGCACTAACAAAGTCTGCCTCTCCATGCTGCCTCTTTGATGTACCTCATCTTTGCCCCGAAGGAATTTCATTATCCTATGGTGAGCTGGTAATGAAATCTGTACTCAGAATCAAGCCTTCATAGAAAACGATATCTTGACTCTTTGTTCTGTACAGACTAGCTGTGTGTGGTAGGAATATGTTTCTATTTGTGTGTGATCTGAGTGTACTTTGAATACTGATCTCCAGATAAAAAGGATAGAGATCTAATTTGACAAAATACTAAATTACTCTATCTTGCCTTATCTAACAAAATTCTGATGCTTATTATTGTGATGAATATTTGGGATGATACTTGTAGTGTTCAGCATGTGTGAGAAAAATCTCTCTGTGGAGAAGCGACTGGAGTGTCAAAGACCCTGATTTATAAAGAGTGCAGAGGGCTCTTAAGTACTATTTTTAGAACAATGCCGCAACAGATTTACACGCAGGGAAAAAACCTTCCTCTACAGTCACTTAGGAGCAAAGTAGCATTTCACTGCATAATAATGAGGAATTAATTGCTCTTTGTCATCACTTTTTATGCAAATTGCCATAGAACACTTGCCCAATGTGCATTTTACCTTTTAACAAAGAAAGTAGTCATGACAAAATAGACCAAATTTCATAAGCTAAAGACAAAATAGGCTGTACCATACACAAATTGAAGCTTGCAAGTCTATTCCTTTGAGGAACTCTATCAACTTCCTATGAAAGTCCATTTAAAAAAGAAACAAGGGAAAGGTTTCTTGGCCTACATGTCTAGTTAAATTAAATTAAGCTCAATTATTAGACAAGTGAAATTTCTTCATATGGAATTTGCTCATCACTCTTTAAAGCCTTTGTTTACTTTTTTCTTTTCACTTGGCATAATCACCAAATATCACCAATATTTTTTTCCTTACTGCTTACAAGCTTTTACTGTGTCATTACTGGATTTCGAAAGTCGTGGGTTGCCAGTTGTTCAAAATTGTTTTTCTGACTTATATTTAAAAAAACAAACAAAAAAAAAACTCCAAAAAACCCATAACAACAAAAAAAAAAGAAAAAAAAAGAAAAAAACCCCACACCAATATTATCAACTTTGTGTTTCATGTCTGTTTTCACAACATCTACATTTAGACTGAACTGACAATTTTTCAGAGAAAGCCAGAAAAGAAACAGCTACAGAATAGCATTTCCTTTCACTGCAAGAAAGAGAAATACATAATAAATCATCTTTCTACACGAAGCTTTAATTTTTTAGTCATTCTGCAACTGACATTGAAAATTTAATGCAAAAATTAACTACATGGCAGGCTGGGTCAAAATGTAGACATCCTAATGGATTGCATTGTGTCAAAGCATTTTGTCCAGAAACATCTCAACATGTTTTCTTTTTCCTGAGAAACATAGGAAGGATATCAGTGTGCCAGGAGTTTCTGTCTTGCATGTGCAATGAATTAATTCAGTGAACCAGTGTGTCTTTTCAATCTCTAGTTTCTACCAACTTCAAACATAATAGCGAGTTCCAACAGAGTCCCTTTTCTATTCATAAGCTATTCACTGCAAACCTTTGTAGTTCACAACTTCAAGTTAACATAGCAAAGAGCAGTTTTAAATCACTCCCATAATCAGGGGTCACAATTATTTGCTGCAGCTACTAAAAAAACCCCCAAAAACCACCACATGCTGCAAGCCAATGCACTCTGCTTTCACCTCTAAGACGGAAAAATAACAGAGACTTGACTTCTGCCTTAAGTGCTAACACTACAGCAACACTATCTATTAATAAAAAAATAGTTGAATGCTTATAAATTCCTCTGCATGGAAAGAGCCATCTTCACCCTTACAGAAATATATTTTCTGTCCTGGTCCTTGCTTAAGATGCCTTCTTGAAAAAAGCAAAAGAAATGGATGTGAGAAGTAAATGAATCAAACAGATAATTAAATATGTCAGTGGAAACCCATAGTTTCATTGGGGTCCCAAGTCTTTGATTAGTGTTAGAGCTAAAAGTAACATTAACTACCCCTGCAAAAGGCAAAGCCTTCAGTGTAGCACTGAAGCATTCCAACCCCCCCACACCCTCTCAGAACTGCAGTGTCAGGGATTTAGCCCTTAATAACAAGTTCAAAATACTCTAAGGCCATCAGAGGCAGGGGCAGCCACCATGCCAGAGGGCCAGTGTGTGTCTGCTGAGTGCCAGTACATCTGCATCCTCTGTGTTTCCCACCAGCACTCCCACCAGTCCTTCTCCAGTCTCTGTTCAGCCAGAAGCCATCCCCAACCTCCACAAGCCTTCTTGTGCTCCAGTCATGTTTCAGCTTCATAAAGCACACATTGCTATTATTAAACTACACGACGATCAGACTTGCTTTTTAAATTTTACATTCCCAAGTGTTTCTGCATGTCACTTCCCTCCCCCCGCCTCGCTCTGAAGACACACTGGACACCTTGTACATCCCCATGACACAGCGGTGTCTACCACTGCTGGGCTCTGACAAGGCTGGTGGCTTTGCATTCTGCTCCGTCCTCCCCTCCATCTTCACTGCCCACCCCAGTGCTCCAGGCTTCTCTCCCAGTCACACCAGAAATGCATTATCTTCATGGCTCCATTTGCTCCATCCTGTGTCACTCGTCACCAGAAATACCTTCCCAGCACAAGGCTTAAGCAGCAGTGCCCAGCATTCCTCCTCCTGCAAGAGCCAAAAACGGAGCACACAACCACCATGACAGCAGCCCAGACAGAGCACGGAGAGAGACGGTGCCAGTGGCACAAGAGGCAGCCAGGCATCCAGTCAGACATCCCACCAGAACTGCCAGTTCTGAAGAAACTCCTTCTGACTTCTCTTAAGACAGCAGCCAGATGTCCTCTGCTGTGGCTGCACAGTCCATCCAGGAAAGGAAAGAAAAAGCCCCTGTTACAATATGCATGAAAAGCAGCATCATGGGTGCTAGAAGGTCACAACTGTTACCAACTCAGTATCTCTGTGATACTCATACCTCTAAGCTTTTACTCTTGATAACTGGATTTAAGTCTAGTCGGCCATTGGAGCATGCATATAAACTCTCATTGATGTTGAAGACTACATGGAGTAGAAGAGTCCTTAGAAACAGCAATTTCTCTCCACAGAATAGTGCTTTCTTTCTTACCTAAGCTCTGTTCCTTCCCAAAATCATGACTTTGAATCAAATCTTGCCAAATAACTGGTGTCCTGCGACATGTCAGAACTAGAATGCTCAGAAATATCTCTGAGCTCTTGAATGGAAAAGTCTCCAGCTTGACATTTAATATCTAGAGCACAAGCACCACTCTGTCATATCTAGATTAACCTTTGCATGCCCTCTTTGGTCTCTAGTCCCAGATGTTTTCCCTCCCTCGGCACTGTTCAAGAGAAAAAAAGTGTTTTTCTAATCCTCTTGTGCATCCCTTGATTTGCAGAATGACAGCATGGACAAAGCAGATGTTTTGCCTCCTCTCAAAGTTTGCTGCAGATATTTTCACTTTTCTGGATAATTTTTGTAGGAATGAGGCCTACAGCCATGAGCTATGCCATAACTGATACGGTGAAGGGATTTCCATGAGACAGTGGTGAAGGAATTACCGTGGATATGATTCTCTGCTGATAGGGAGATAAGTTATCTTAGGAGGTATGGATGACCCTTGTCAATTGGCCAAGTGGAAGAGGGTGTGCTACCAAGGTGTCACAGTTCTGTGCTGGCCTTGAACAAGACCCACAGTCTCTGCACTCTCTCTCTTTGTAACTGTCCATTTATGCATGAAGTGGCTGCCCCTCTCCCCCATTTATGACAGCAGTAACAGAATATTTCCTATCTCCACTTCTCCCCCAAAGTGTAAACTGGCATTTGAAATCCCCCACCTTGCAGACAAGTCAATGGGCTTGCTCCTCTCTCTATCCCAAAGCCAGGGGCGCATTTTTGGTAAGATTTTGCGCCTCTGATTGCATTGGAGCATACCTGAGAACACTTGTACATAGAGCTACATGATAGTATTTTGCAGGTCTAGTGAATTGATCACCGGCAGTCTAGGAAGAACCTTTAACATGTTGCTCCAATAAAAGGCACTATTTGTATATCTGTGTTTGTGAAAGTTCCTATTGAACCTGACCATGCTTACAGTGCTGAATGGGCACACTGCACAATTTATGAATCTGTGATTGCGAATGAGACCAGACATGGAGTGTAACCCAAACTATTTGTGCATCTGGGGTCTTAATGAACACAAAACTGGACTTACAGTGTCAAATTGGTTTTAATCAGAAATGAAGCTCAGCTGCACCCAGCCCCTCCAATTTCAGGACTAGCTGGAAAGCAAGGGGGCTTAATTTCTGCCAAATTTCTTTACTCTTAATACAATTCCTATAAAGACCAAGTGTTCTTGAAAAGATGGATTACAAGGCTTTTGAGCAAGCTGAGCTAAAACAAGATTTTGTCCACAATTGCCCACAAACAATTTGACTGTGCTGATTCTTAGTGATAGGAGAACATGTGAAGCAAGATTTAAATATGCCATTACAGATGTCCTTGCTTTTAGAAGCAGATTCTGGGATCATCCTGACCTGCAAAATCATGGAATTTGACAGAGTTGACCTTTAGAACTCTTGGAAAAAAAAGTTTTATATTTTAAAATACCATTCTAAATGCAAATTCTAAAATGTAACTCACAAATTGTAAATAATAATGAGCACACTAAGTAAAAAAAGCTGAAAGCAGTAACAGAGCTGATGAAATTCTCAGAAGATGGCACCAATTTAAAACAAAATGAGGAAGGACAAAGCCTTAATCTGGCTAGCCATCTCCAGGACTTGTGAGCTGCATTTGCGCTGCTTTTCACAGCACTGAACTTCAGGGCATCAGCAGGTTGTTAGGACTCTGTTTGCTTCAGGCCTGACAATTTCTGACCTCCTGTAAAACCACTGGAAAGAATAATCTTTAGCTCATTCCTCCTACCTGTCTAGCATAGGTGTTGCAATTACTTTCATCAAATTAACATATGTCAAACCAAAGTCGGATGATCCCAACAAGCAGGTTGATGTGAACCGTTTACTTCTCTTTTTTTTTTTTTTTAATATAAAAACCGGAGAAGATTCCACTTAGTGACCATAGAGCACTTTTTGGACATAATACAAAAACCTTAATGATTCCTGGCCCTCTGTTTCTTGACACATAAAGAATTCCTTATATTCCCTTTTTATTATGTTATCAGCATCAATTTTTTTAGAGGTCAGTGCCTGTCATCTTTTCCTACCTTTCTTCCTGACACTGTAATTTTAGTCCCAGCAACAAGGCTTTGTTAGCACTTCAATATATTTCCAATATTATATCTCACCAGATCCTCAAAATACCATGCCAGGGATCTGAAGCTCTGTGCATGACAAATGTTCCTTTGTGGAGCTTTTGATGTGATGTCAAGCCACGCTCCAGAGACACTACATTGTGGATCTTTGATACCGTGCACCATGACAATGTCTCCTTCGTAGCTGTCACCGCCACTGACTCAGGGCATGCTGTTAGTACTGTCAGTGCTCCAGGAAACGTAATGTACTTGGGGTGTGTTAGGATCTGCTTACGAAAAGACATATGGTGCCTGTAGTATAATCAGTAATCAACTGTGAATTTCTTAATCACAGCGAAGAAAATGATGCAATATCATTAATTCTACCTGCACAACCCAGGAGAATACGTGCATAATTACCAATAATGACTTAGATCTCTGCGCAGAACCTGGGCTTACCCAGGAAAACTGATATTTTTCAACCCAAATGCTGCAGGGCAAAATGTACTTCAGAAGGAAATGACAACTTCCTGAATTAAAACCTGCAAAATTTGTCCTTATTTTTCCCTTTTCACTCCTTCATTACCATTGTAAAGATCAAATTGCATAAGATCCACTAACGTGTTGCTCATTCATAGAGTCTTTGAGTCAGCGTGGTTGAAGCCAAGACTGCAGTACTTGTCTTCCCATAGTACTTTAAATTAGGAATTGCCTCTCACTAGGAAAAAGCCATTTGTTTTTATAAATACGTGACTGAAATACCTTGCAATACACAGAGCTCTCCAACAAGTGGCACTATTAAGACTATTCAAGTTACGAGATTGATATGCAAATGAGATCTCAAAAAGGGATGTTGGGACGTGTTTTACAATATTGGATTCACTTTAAAATCTTTTAAATTTACATATGAAATATGATTGAAATATATATTCATAATTCAGCTACTCTGGAAAGTTTTGTGTTATCCAAAAAGAAACCACTGAAAAGTAGGTCAAGTGCCATAAGCTCAACCAGGCAGTCCTCTCCAAAGGGATGAAGTCATGGCAGTGTGGAGAAACCACCTAATTAAGATGTTAGTAAAGGTAACATGCAACCAGGAAATTTGTCCATAGCATTGAGCCAATGCATGTTGTTGAATGTGTGGATGCAGCCTTTTCTCGAGGATGTGTTGCAGCATTCATGGCAAGTTATCCCTTACGTGTTCTTGGGTCAGCTTCTAAACTGTACCTCTTCGCATTTATTCTTACCTTATTTTGTTGTCATTGCTTGACAAATTGGATATTGTTTTGAGACACCATACATGATGCCTCTACAAATAACTGATATTTGTCTGGAATATATGTTTGGCTGCACTGCAAGCAAAATGGTCCAGAAATAGTTATATATACAAAAATTTAGGTGTGAAGATAGTTGATTGCAATGGAAACAGGATCACACTAGATTTGTTGCTGGAATATAAGCAGTTTGAGAATGAACTGGGAAGCCAAGGCATTAAAATGTAAAATACATGATATAAAAATAGCATTTTTAAACAGTAGGCTTCATTTGGTTAGTATAATATTCTTTCTGTATTTGGAAATCCACTCTGTCAGTTGTTCCCCAGTATTCCAGTGTTATATAGAGATAAAACAACCATAAAATCATGATCTGAGTGACATACAGGAATGTGAATTCTGTCTCAAATTACGAGTTGATCACAAAATGATTAATAGCATTTGGGTACCAAAAGCTGCATAGAGGTACTTGGTGAGTTTTAAAAAAGCCTCTGTGCTCAGTCCCTGCTTAGCTCTACCTTCTTTCACTCTGTGCTGATATCTTTGTCCTGCACAAGCATGACCTAATTCACACTGAAGCCACTGCAAATTTTATCACAGGGTAAATTGAATAATAAAATCTAAAATGGACATTTTCACATTACTCTTCCTTTAGCCAAATAGTAGCATTCATTTTAAAACATCAGCCAGTAAGATAAATGGCAATTATTGGGCTATGGGCAGAGTGTACACAGCGTGCTTTGTTGAGTTTTCAGTTTGGATGGCTTTGACTACCTGAAGCCGTATCTCCTGTAGTGTGCTGTAAATAACAGAATACGTGCACTTTGAATGCAGTGGCGTAACGGGCACGTAGCATGCTAACTAAAGCATTACAAGTGCTGCATGGCTTATTTTTATCTCTCTGTCCTTCTCATTATAGTATTTTTATCTCTCATGCCAATATAAAATTATTTTTGTGTCTCAGGGAAAAACAAGGCAACACAAAGATTCAGCCCTAGTAGCATATAAACATGATGAGTGTCCTTACACCCTGTGGGACTTTTTGCATGCTTAACACCATATATGTCTGCAGAACCAGAACTTAAATGGCACTGGTGAGCAAGGCTTTACATGAACATTACTTGGAAAGGGAAAGTGAAGTTTATGAGTCAAAATCTCCAGTGAGGTGCTGGTCTGCAGCCACATGCAGCTAGGAAAGTAGGGGCAAAATGCTGTAAGGAACTAAAGGCTTTTCAGTTTACTCAAGCGGACAATAGTGCAAAATGCAAACTGGTGAGAACCACATTTTTGAAAAGTGACAATGTATTTGCTCTGACATACAAAGAGTTGAATCTAGGTTGACAACACAGTTTTCTGTAGTTTAGCAGACTTTGAATTTGCAGGTAGCCCAGTGAAGCTGCTGCAGTTTCAGAAGACATCATTGAGAAAACTTCACAGGAATGGCTCCTCTCTAAAAGATACAGAAAACACAGTATATCATCTGGCTGTAGTGAAAAGGGGAAACAGAGGATGAAAATGTACAATGAAAACTGACAAACGCAGAAAAAATAACAAACATGCACATGTTAATTACTGAACGTGCTTTTGTTAGCAGTAGGTCACCATCATTCTTTATTGACATTTACTGCAACTGCAATTTCTTTTTCAAGACCACTGACCCAGGAAAATGTAACCCTCTAGTTATCCAACGCCCTTTAATTAGAGATGTCTCCAGAGATAATCTCACTCACGGCCCCTATTGTGAATCATTTATTCTCCAACTTTCCTTTTTATCAGCTGTCTTTCATCTTTATGTTTTTCTGTCCGAGCCCGGCTGAGTAACTCGGGCTTGCAGAATGCGGCTTATTCATTTACCGGTTCTCCCAACTGCATTTCATGTCCATTGACATTTGGGGTCTCGCTCAGAAGCACTGGCTGCCGGCACCAGGATAATTTGCAGGAATCACAGCTTTCCACTTGGCAAAAGGAACCATGGCGCCAAGCCTCGGGGTGGGAAAAGGGCTCGGAATCGGGCGCTTTACACCGCCCTGCCCCCCTGAGAGGAGGCGAAGGACAATCAGCGCTCCCGCGTTGGGAGCACTTGTCGGGATTTTGTTTTTGTTTTCGGTCGCGGGAGCGCTCATCTCCCCGTGCGATGTTCGGCACGACTGACTCATGGCTGTGGGGCGCTTTCGGTCGGCACTACAAGTATGATGTTTCTTCGGGGGGCGGAGCGCGCAAAATAACGCAGGCATCAACAGCGAGGCGGCCCCGCCGGCAGCCAAGGGTGACCGGGGTGGGTGTTCTTTGCCCTGCCCGTCACAGCCCGCCCATCGCACCCTGCCCAGTGCCTCCCCACCGCCACAGCCGTGGCGGCTGGTCCCCCCCGGGCCGCCCCCGCCGCCATGGCGGCCCCTCGCGGCGGACTACGGCTCCCAGAGCCCCCCGCGGCCGCCGGCGCGAGCCCCGGCGCGGGGTCCGGCGGCACGCGCGCACGCACGCACCCACGCCCCCTCGCACACACACACACACACACACACACACACACACACACACACACACACACACACACACACACAGCGCCGCGGGAGGGAGCGAGCGAGCCCGCACCGCGCATGCGCCAGCCGCTCGCGGAGGGGCGGGGCGGGCGGAGCGCCGGCGGCGCCGCCGCTATTCGCGGAGCGGTCGTACGCCGCTCCCCGTGCGCAGGGGCCGAGGCGGGCGGAGGCGCGGCGGCGGGCGCTGCGCCGGTGGCGTAGCGTTGTTGTGAATGGAGCGCGCGGCGGGCGGGGAGGGTGACGTCAGCCTGCGAATGTCAACAATGTAGCGATTGAGGGGCGGGGGCGGCGCTGGGCCGGGGCGCGGGAGGCGGCGGCGGGCGGGCGGCAGAGCCGGGCAGCAGCAGCGGCCGCGGCAGCAGCAGCACAGCAGCGCCGCCTTCTCTCCTCCGCCTCCACCGGCCGGGCTGCCACCGCCGCCGGCCCCGGGTGCCGCTCCGGCAGCGACACAGCCGCCGCGGTGCTGCTCCCCCTCCCCCCCGCCGCCCGCCCTCCCTCCACCCGCCCTCCCTCCGCTGCGGCTTTCTCTCCTCCTCCGGCCCCCCTGCCAGCCCTCCCCTCCTTCCCTCCCTTCCCCCTTTATTTTTCTCCGCAAGACTTTGGCTCTGGAAACAGCTGGTTCAAAGCAATCGCCATGTGATGATCGTCTGGGTCGGGGTTTTTTTTTTTCATTGGGGGGGGGAGGGTGCAGGTTTCTGACCGCAGAGAAATACTAATAAGAATTTCTGAAACAACAGCAGCAGCAACAACAAGAGCAACCTCCCCCTTCCCCAAACCTCCTCAGCCGTAACAGCCCCCCCAGCCCCGGGCCCACTCCACCCCGCCCCACTGCCTGCCCCCACCTCCCGCCCAGGCTGCAGCGAGAGGGGCGACCCCCGAAAGTTGCGCGGAGGCGAGGTGAGTGCGCCTGTTCCGCGGCTCGGCAGCCCCGCTGGGGAAGGGGAACGGGCGGGGGGGCGAAGTTTGGGGGGAGGCTGGCCGGGCGGGGGGTCAGCGTGCTTTCTCTCCTCCTCCTCCTCTTCCTCCTCCCAGGAACAGCAGCTGTTGCGCGGGGTCAGGCGGGGGGCTGCACCCCCGCCCCCGGAGCTCCGCGGGCTGTGCAGGCGCGCTTAGTGCTTATTCCTTAAAGTGGGAAATACGCGCGTTGCGTAACGGGGAGTGCGCGGCGGGCGCCCAAGTGCGCGTGTGGCCGTGCGCGTCCGTGCGCGCTCTCCCGCACCCCTCCGCGCCGCTCCGCACGGCCGGGAGCCCCGGGCAGCCCCTCCGCCCAGCGCCGGCCCGGCGCCTTGCCCGGCCCCGCCGCCGCGGCCACCTGCAGCCTCCCGGGGCAGGCGGGCAGCGCGTCCCGCCGTGCCCCCCGCTCCCGTGGGTTCGGGGAGGGATGCGAACTCCGGGAACAGTTTCTGGGATCGTTCAGGCGCAGCGTGCGGGCAAGGCAGCGCGCCGCGGAGACGCTGGCTGTCATGAAAGAGGCTAAGTGTGAAACCGTGCCTCTCCTTTTGTGGAGCGGGCTATTTTGGTCATGCAGCGGGTGTCTTGCTTATATCGCTTCAGTTGCCGTGAGATCATTGTGCCCTTGTTATTGAAGCCCCGGAGGCTCCGGAGTAAACCCCGGGCTTCAGTCTTTAATAATGAACTTGAGGCAGGAACGACATCTGATTAGAAATACTCCTTAAGATGTTGGAAAGATTGGGAAATTACAGCGTTGCTGTTTGCTCTAGCTGAAGCTGTGTCAGTGTTTTCGTGATGAAAGCCCGTTTTCAGAGACTTTGGAACTGTCGCTAAACTTGTGCATATTTTAATTTTTTGTTCTGAGGCTCGAGGCTTGAAAACAAGTTGGGGTTTTCTTTGACCTGGGAATTAGGTCTGAGGTTCTGCTATAGCTGGTGGAATGCTCTGCAGTTTGGGGAGGGCGGTGATGCTTGGGTAAATTGACTTTTTCAGGTATGTAAATACTGAAATTTGAAATAATTGCTGAGATGAGATGGATAGAATAAAGTGGTAAGGTGATGTGTGTTAGGCTTTTGCTGCAACAGCCCCATAAACAACAGCTTTAAACCACTGTTCTAGGAGCTTTGCTCCTGACAAATAGAAATAAAATTCCACCTCGCATGTGGGCTTGCTCTTTTAAAAGCCTTGTTGCCTTTTGTGTCCACCCGCCTGCCCCCTGTCACTGGGATCTGGGCAGCTGTGCAGCAAAATGGATTGGCGTTGTACTTCCCTGCGGAGTACTGAACCTGTGCTTTCAGCATCGCTTTTCACATTTGACCCTCCAGCTTCAAAGGCTGCTCTGAAGGTGCTCTGCAAGGAATGGAAGGAAGCCGTGACTAATTGGAAAAGTAGAGAACTGAAAAATCAGGATCATAGGTCTAGTTTTCGTGTTAGTTTCCTCTGGAATGCTGGGCAGACCATTGAAACAGATGAACGCCAATACACAGCTGTCAAGTGGGCAAGAAGGGTCCCTAGTGATTTTGGAGATAAGGTGGTTGTTGGGATATTTAGGGGTCTTTTGCAGAAATGCTCCACAGAAGCAGAGTGGGCATTTCTGGGCAATGCTGGACAATTCTGCTGTGAGACTTGAGGTTAAACAGCTAAATTTTTTAAAAACTTTTACCATTGTGGAGAGTAGGTGGGGAAGATGCACGCAGCAAATACATGACTAATGCACATGCTGACAGATCCCGAATTTTTAATCAACAGCAATTGTTTGTGCTCAGGTATCTCACACTGGGAAACACTGCTAGGACAGGTACTCTTAGTCTTTTTCTGACCCAGAGGCACATCTGGAACATCTGTTGGTGGTAATGTGCATGCTGGCAGATTGCTCTGGTGATGTAGGTGGGATGTCTTCCTCTCTTTTCCTCTTGGCTTTCAGTCATTTATTTTGCAGCAGGAAAACATTGGTTGTTTGCTCTTCTGTGCTGGACAGGAAGGAAAGTTAAGCATAAACCTGAGTTTATGAGGAGATTTTGGTAAATCGTTGATGTTGTAAAAGTCTTCAGATACTCGAAATAATAAATCTTCATGCTGTATAGCAATCTTACATATCCCTTTCTGCAAGTGCATAATAAAAGACAAAGAGCTGAAAATAAAACCCTATACAGATGATGTGTAGTGTGGAATATGTAACAGAAGTTGCTTGCCTTTGCTTATTTTAAAACTTTCATTGCTTGATTTTTCAGTTCTGAAGTGCCATAGCTATTTTTCTTAATGAGGCTGCAGTATGATTGCCAATTAGTTATTTTCTTTCAAGTTTTCTCTAAAAAAAAAAGGTGTCATGGAAAAAAAATCAGTGGTGGGTTTTTTAATTCATTTTTGGTTGGGTTTTTTTTTGCATTTTTTTAAGAAAAGAAATAGATGTTTTGTCATTGTGTTTTGTCATTGCATGTAACATTCTTTTTGGGTAGGGCTTCACATATGCACAGATAAAGAGGAGACTTCTCAGAGCGTAGCTAAGAGAGGTTTATGGCACTAAGCTGAAAAATGAGATGTGTAACATTAATATATGCGAAGTAATAATTTCAATAGTAATGACATCTTTATGCAATAAATGGTTGGTAAAATCGAATAGCATTTATTGTGTGACGTGAACAGAGTCTCTTGTGGTTTTAATTTAGCTGGTATGAAGACGGTTTATACATTCAAATCAAAATGTATATGCCATTTTACTCAAAGGAATACTTTCTGAATGGCTTCTTAGTTTACACTAGGAACATACTTGTAGTGTTAAGCAGATCTGACTTAGATTTGAAGGCATACATGCTTCTGTGTTTCACCTCTGGGTCTGAATTTGCAGCTCAGCTCATTTTGGGTGTGATGGTTGTCTGTAAGTGTTTTCTGACTTTCTATCTGTTAGGGGAGATACACTAATCATTCCATTGATGTGTTGAAGAAAATTCACATTTAAACTTCACACTTTCTCTGAGTTATTCCTGCTGCTTTCGGTGTTTCTGTGGACTATAGGTGCTTTAAAAGAATGTGTAAAGAGTGTTGTTCTGAAACTGCAGCTCTTTACTGATATTTGAGTAGGTGCCCAAGTGATTTTGTTGTAGTAGATGAATGGGCAGTAAAGTTCTACTCCCAGTAACTCCCGCAGGATTTCCGGAATAGTGCTCAAAGTATTCATTCAGGTTGTTACAAAAAACGGTCATCGTTCCTTTAAATTCAGCCAAAAGATACTAACCTTGGCAGCTGTCTGAATATTACACATTTATTTGAAGCTTGCATCAAGAAGATGTAAAATGTATGAATATAGCCAGCTGAGTTGCAAGTTGCTCATCTTGCTTTTTAGATAGGCAGAAACATCTTTGTAGTGGATTGAAAAGAGCACTGCATACTATGCCACTCTTAGAGTACGAATTACAATTTTAAAGCAGGCAAGCAGAGGAATGTATACAAATGTGTCCATGACCAGTGATGGACTTGCAGCTTCTGAGTTACTAGAACTAATGATCAGAGAGCAACCGCATGTTCAGAACAGGCAAATAAAAAGGAACAAGGGAATAAGTTCAGGAAAACCCTTATGCTAAAAGTTTACATGTGCAGCAGAACTTTGATCTGTCAAAAATTGGGCTCAGAAGACTCCTCTGCTCAATTGTATTGATCTTCATGCAGAAGGAGCCACAGCAACAATCTGAAGAACACCACCTGTGCTGCACTGGCATCTCAGCAGATCAATAGATGTGTCCCCGTTTAGCTCGAAAAAGACTGTCTGTAAAGGCTCCTAATACAGTGGGGGCTCAACTGCAGCTCCTGTGTGAGGGAGGGGGCTGCCAGGCATGCAGCCCCTCTCTGTGTGACCCCCAGCCCTCCCTGGCTGCTGTGTCTGCTGCTCCTTTGCTATTTACACCTGCGGGTGCAAACCTGCAAACCTCAGAGCCAGCTGGGACATTTCGGATTCAGTGCCTCGAAGGAAGCGGAGAAGGAGGAGGTGGTGCAGGTGGTGGTTGCAGGGGCAAGAGACACTGGGACCTGAGCTGTCTTTTCTTTTTAGTTTGAGAGGTGACGTAAAGTGGTCAGATCCTCCCAGATTTATTCCTAAGACCTATCATTTGCATACAACTGTCTCTGCCATCTCAACTGAACAAGACGTTTGAAAAGCTGTTAGGAACAAAAGACATGGGAATTTCCAGTTCATCCCTAGCAGGAGTTGAAATAGAAGCCTGAAGCTTTTTTTTTTTTTTTTTTTCCCTGAGCTTTGAAAACAATCAGCCGTGCTGATGGGTAGATGGGGCTTGGTGCACAGATTCAAAAGGAGTCTCCCCACTAAGAAAAACAGGAACTGTTTGCTGCCTGTCACCACGCAGGGCTTCTGGGCTGTGGAGCAGCAATTTTGTTTTTTGAAAAGAGGAAAAGCAGCTTAAATAAACAAAATGACCCTTGAGACTTAATCACAGCTACTTATTATAGCTGACATTCACTGAAGACTTTTCCCCCCCTCCCCCCCCTTCTTTCTTTAGTGATCGCTTTCAAAATTTCAACCTGAACTAGGAAAACAGGAACCGTAGGTGTGGAGGTGTTCCTTCACCCCGATTTGCATGCAGGCTGTTTTTTATTTAGCGGGTAGGTGTGTTCGGTGTGTGTGAGGGCAATTGAACATGTCAGCAGTTTCCTACGAGCCGCTCTTGCTGACTCACGTGTCTGGTGCAGCTTGGAGCTACCCTGGCTATAAACTATCCACAATGGGAGGCGCGGGCACGGAGACCGGCGCTGCCGAGCCGCTGTTCAAAGGTTATTTTCGGTTCTCCGGTCACTGCTTTGCTGTGGTTTTCTTCCCCAGTAACATCAAAACACACTGTCATTTTGCCAGGCTGCCATTCCTCTAGGTGCAGAGGGTGAAGTGGAAGTTCACTGTGCCACTGCAGAGGTTGCACTCCAAGTGCGTTCTGGTGCTACGGATGGATGTTCAGCAGGCTAAACCTCTGGGGTTTACTTTTTTTTGTTGGGGTTCGGGTTTTTTTTGGTTGACGTTGGGTTTGGGTTTGTTTGTTTGGGTTTTTTTATGACTGGTGTGTTACCAAAAAATCCCCCTGAGCGTCGTTCCAAATTTGGGTATGGCAAGCCTAGCCTATGAATTGTGTTTTCCCTTTCCAAATGCAAGCTGTGCTGGGGAGTCTCCTACCCTCCACCCTTTTTTATGGCAGGGATCTTCTTTAAAGCCAGCAAGGAATTCTGATTAAACTTTAAAAAACCTGGGTTTAGCTATCTTTAATTTTCAAAATTTTGCACTTTCTTAGTCTGGTTTTTACCTCCTGTGTAGCAATATCACTGACTGCTAGCATGAAAGGATTCCTTCATCTGCTCACACTCTTGTACAACTGCTTCTTTATTTACAGACTCTATTCTGATTACTCATAAGGACCCTAAAATGATAGCTGCTGCTGACTGATGATTTTTAACCGATCTTCTTGTTGTGGTGGTTTTTTTTTCTTCCCTCCTTTCTTCTTTCTTTCTTAGCTGATCACAAAAGCCTTTGCAGAAGTGGAGTGAATTAGCCATCTGCAGTTCTGGATTTACTGTCAGGGAGTTTAGATTCGTAGTTGTCTTTTGTGTATTTTTCTTCTTCTTGTGGAATGGGGTGAAAAATAAGTGGTCTTTGAAAGTGTGATAAATAAAATCAGCTGCTCTAGAGCAGGGTTTAATAACAAGGTGAGTTCTTGTCACTTGTTTTGTTTTTAGTCACCTACTTTGACCAGTAATGAATAGAAAACCACACTGAGAACTCTATAACACATGAAGAAAATGGGTGTTCTTGGTTTCCGCCAATACAAATGACTCATCAGTATCAGTAGGGTTTCTACTTCTAATAATAAAACTGTGGAAGACCTTTAAAACGTGTGGTTTTGGCCCCTACTCTTAGTGAAAGGTTGGAAAATATTACTCTGAGATTTTTTTTAAACTTATGGAAGATTTAGTGATTTACTGTGCGACAGTGAAACATCTTGTACCCTCTAAAGAAAATCTACTTGTACCACCGCTTGTGGTGCAAACATCTTCCCCTTTCCTATCTCCTTCTCAGTGTTTTGCGTTTCACTGCAGAGTATTGCCGATACTTAGCCTCGATGTCAGAGATGCGCATCTGGAAAATATAATGTATTTATGTCGAGTGGGGAAAGACTTGGCACACTACCTCCCTCATCTTGCTGAGCTGCTGTTCTCCACCTCTTTTCCAGTCTGGTAAAGAGAGGGACAGTAAGACTGCTGAGTGACCTGTATTGGTGTTTCAGCTGGGGTCAGAGGATCTGGAGAGGGAAGTAAACAGAAAATAGGAGTTGAAACATAAATGACAACTGTAGGATGTGTCTGTCACTACCTGGAAGGAAGCGCACATCTTCCAGTACTGAAAGTGATACTGAAAAAAGGGCAAATCAGAAAGTGATCTATTAAATTATTTTATTTCTCTCTTAAAAAGTAATAGTTTTCAAATCCTTTCAGCTGTTTACCTTTTTGTAAAGATTCTGCCCTGTGTTCAATGCAGTGAAGCACCCCCCAGCACATCCTGCTTTTTGTTTGAAAGTGTGCCTTGTAGAATACCAGGTTAGTTTGTTTTCATGTAAGCTGAGCATGCCCCTTATGGTGTTATAGTGTATCAAATTTTAATTCTTTCATTCAAGGTATTGTACTTTTCATGATAGTCCAATCAGTGTCTCCTGATCTGCTGCATTAATATTTAGTGTTGCTATATGTTTTCAAGTTGCCTGTGTTGTTAAAGGGTTTAAAAACTATACGTGAGGCAGAACTAGTATTTCCTTCCCTGTTAGAGTGAAAATTCCAACATTTATGAAGCCTCCATGTTTACTTTCCCTTTGTCGCAGTATTTATACTAGTAAGTTATTCCTTATAAGGATGTGATGGTTCTTTGTTTCTTCTATTTTAAAAGCAGCATGTGCTTTTTACAAAATCCATTTGGGGCAGATCCTCAGAAAATCTAGATTTATCCTAGCTCCATCATTGTCAGCGGGCATCTTTTACCACTAAATATTTAAATATGTTTATGTAGTTGGTTTGTGTTGTGCTGAAATACCTTGGATCTGTTTGTCAGTTTCTTGTGCAACCAGACTGTGATGGAGAATCTTTGTCTTGTAGCCTCTTACTGGGAGAGGTGCACTAAAAATAGAGGCGCAGAAGCCTGTGGAAATACAACTTTGCAACATGTGAAAATCCAATTGTTTGTAACATGGCAACAATAAGAAAGGTTTTATTACTTTCAGATGGACACAGCAGAAAAGACCAAATTCCAACTTAAAGAATTTATTTATGGCCATTTCTTATTGAAGTTCACAGAAGAATAATTGGTAAAGATTTCAAAATAAAGCGTCAGTGGTCGTTCAGAATTCAAGAGGACATAGGTTCAGCTCTCTGATTTCAGGTTGTCTTTAGAAAACCATGCTATCAGAAGTGTCATGAAGGTTGGATCATGGCAAATGAAAAATGCCTCTAAATCTCACTGATGTTTTGAGCTCTGCTGACTCTGAAATGGGATTTGTGTCCAAAATCACTGAGGGCTGGACCTATGAAGGGCAGCTGACAGTGTTGCTGCTGACTTTGGGACTGTGATTCTGCTCAGCATCTCCTCTCCTTGCCTTTGCTTTCCCTGGCACCTGTCTCATCCCACAGTGGGCCAGCCGTGAGAACTAAATTGGCAGGAAATTACTCACTCTATGCGTAGGGTTAGTTTTTGTGTGTTAAGTTTGCTGCGGAGTCTGTCAAGGACCTGGATAATGCATCAAATCAAACCAAAACTCGTTAAAAGACTTAGAGCTGGCCGTGGGACATCTGGTCCCCAATGTGCAGTGACTGTCACGGCATCATGCTCCATCTCCTGAAGGTTGTTCTCATTCTTCCCGGGGCATGAGAGGTTTGGGATATTTATTTCTGACTTGTGTCTGCAAGAGAGTTGAAAAAACCTTAAGAGGACAGCAGAACTCAATCAAATGAGTCTTTGATGTTAACAAATTGCCAAAGTACTATCTCCTGCAAATATTCACATAACTGAAAGAGGGTGGGTTTAAATTAGATATTGGAAAGAAATTCTTTTTGTGAGGATGGTGAGGCACTGGAACAGGTTGCCCAGAGAAGCTGTGGATGCCCCATCCCCGGAAGTGTTCAAGGCCAAGTTGGATGGAACTTAAGGAGACCTGGTCTACTGGGAAGGCATCCCTGCCCATGACAGGGGGTTTGGAGCTAGATGATCCTGAAGGTCCTTCCACCCCACACTATTCTGTGATTCTGTAACTGTTCTATTTCCTACCTGATTCTGGCTTCTGGCCTTATGCAACATGGTCATGCCACCGATCTCCCAGATGTGATGAGCTCTTGAGAATTTCAAATCTGTTACATAGGAGGAGATGAGCAGACCTGGTGACTATGGACAGTTTTTTGAACCATGTGGCTTGCAATCCTAAACCCTCGCGTCTTTTCGCCTTTCATCACTCTGGGGATGATGGCAAGCAATATTGAGTAACAAGTTCAACAGATGACCTCAGTGACTTGAATTTACTCAGGTGAGGGAGGGAGTCTAACATCATTCTTCAAAACAAGAGGGTGAAATTAGGAACTGGTAGCGCCTTGTGCCATGGGGTGAGAGTAGGAGGGTCCTGCTTGGCCATGTGCTTGTGTTTTGCTGAGCTGATTCAGCTTTTCAACCTAGTACACATCAATTTATCGTTTTCTTAACCCTGCCTAATTCTCCTAGGCAATTTGACGAGTAAGACCACAGGTCCAAAGGGCAGTGGAGCTGATGTGGGAGAGACAGGGGGAGCAGTGGGCGTGCAGGTTGCTAAATGGGGCAAACCCAGATCTCTTAGGTTTGCTCTCCGGGCTGCTGGAGCTGGATGGCTTTTGTTTGGGAGGGGGATGGCACTGCTGCCTCTTTCCTGTGTTCCTGAGCAGCACCTGGGGCAGTTTCCTGCAAAGCTGAATGCTGGTTATGCATTAGGCAAACATTTCACCAGAACCTGAGTAGAAAAAATGAAAATGTCAGGAGGCTTTTGGTTAGGTCATTTTCTTGAGCTGGGAAGCCTAAATTCTGCTTCAGGTCAGCTTCAGGTATCTGCTGTGCCTGAGGTACTTCAGCGTGTGGAACCTGTACCCTGCCAAGTGCTTGTGACTCAACTCAGCAATTTAACTTCATTTCCAATCCCTTAATTTGTGCCTGTAACTTATTAAATGTGTACCAAGGGAAAGTGTGGAGCAGAGTTCTTACAGAAATCCAAATTAAGTGATGGTGTGAAGTAATCGTGAGGCATGTCAGTAAGCTAACCCCAATGTAAAACTTGTGGTAAATTATGAAATGTATGCATAGTTTGTCATAGCTGGAAAATCATGGGCAATGCAAATTTAAACACTCTGCAAGGAATTTTTTTTGTTTGTCTTTTTCCCCTTCTTGGTCCTCTTCATTTGTCTTATTATTAGACTAAAAGTAGAGTCAGTGATTCATTCAGTAATCTCTTTCTTGGACAGTTAGTCATCTGCCAATTTGTGTTAACTTTCCACTTTGTTCAGAAAGTGAGTAATGCTTAATGCACCAACCAGCAAATTCCAAGCTTAAAAAGCAGTGAGTATCATTCAAATGATCTCCAAACTTTCTCTTAAAAATTTTTACCGTTTTACTTTCCTAAGATCAAAGTAAGGTCTGGCATGCAGTGTTGTACAGCTACAGTCCAGTTGTTTTGTCTAGCCCCAGTTACTAAAGCAAAACACAAGGTTGCGAATGCAGTGCACAAGTTCTGTTGTACAGCAACCCACATGTTATTTAGTCAGTGTAATGTTTCTTGTTTTTCTTCACAACTCCTTCTTTCAAGGGGTAAATACTGACTCCTTAGTTCTCTTTCCCTCCCCAGACTGCCATGGCTTGTTAATTACTATTGTTTCCTACCTCAACAAATTCTGATGCTATCAAGGCTAATTTAGTGAAAATAGCTTACAAGGAAAGTAATAATTGTTATTAGCTGCCTGCTGCAAATATTTCTGGTGTTTTTCATTATTAGTTTTGATGGAGAAAAAAATTATTGTGCTGTTAAAGTGTTATCTATATAGAACTTAAAGCTGTAAAGTCTTTCTATAGCAGTGGGGTAGATATTTTGATCTCAAGGTGATGCCAGTTATTTCTGAGGGGGAAGGGAACACAGTACTTGTTTGAATCACTTGAGAATTTTTAACTACTTTTTTCTTTCTTACGAAAACTGGAGTAAAGAGCAACAAGGTCAGTAATGTCACAGGAGAAGTTGATAGGACCAAAGTCTTTATAGTCTGCTCTAAAATAACATGAAATTGCTGACTACTGCGCTCAGCAGCAAAGGAATTCAAAGTGCAGATGAGACTTGAATGCTCTGGAGAGGGTGTGCATGTGCAGGGGGTAGGGCAAGGTGGCAGTGGTAAACATAAATGCCAAAGTGCTTTGCTTCACTACACGCTTTTTCTTGTTCCTTCTCCAGTTGTTGTCTTCCCCCACAACTTACAGTCCGTTTCTTGCGGTGAAGTTATCCTGTCTGTGTATGATTGTCCTTTGGTACAGGTGGTTTTAGGGTTTTCCTGGTGCCACAGTTCTGTAAACAAGCAGTGCAAACACTGGCAGAGAGAAGGGAATAGCCTTTGGTTGTAGGGTCTGTAGTCTGCACTGCAGCATGATGGGGTCATAGCAGAGTTCTGTTGTGCACAGCTGTTGTCAGAATAAGAAAAACATGATTTGGTCTTGAAGAAAAGGTAGAAGAACGTCCATTTTCCCAGATTGGATTCCTAGAATCCAATTCCATTCCATGTAAATACCGAAAATATCCTGGTAGCTGTGTTCCAATGTGAAGAATTAGGGCTTTTGAAAGGTTTTCCCTTCCAGTCTTACTTTGCACATCATCAAGTTTGGATAGTGTGGTTAAGCTTTGGACAAACAGCCATACTGGGGATGCTTATTTGAACACCAGCCTTTGGGATTTGCCCCTCCTGGCTACCTGCACATTTTCCAGCAGTGTCAGTTAATGCAGTCCCCCACCACACATAGGATGTCTATGGCCACACCAGCATTGGTTGCAGATTTCTGATTTAAACCTTCAGAGCACTGTGGAGAAGCTTGTCTCCTTGCTAGTTTTGGGGTGTGGGGGGTGGAGGTGGGGGGGCTGGGCAGGCAGAGAAGAGCAAAGGCTGAGGTCCGTGGTGCAGCTCTCAGTTGAGTTTGGTGCACGCTTTACATGCATGACTCAAGCAATGGCTGATTCACTGCCTGAAGGTGGTTTGGGATTTGCTTGGTGGTTTTTTGTTTGTTTCTTTAAAGTAGTAGTCCACCCAGAGGTGAGAATTAGTGCTCTTTGTGTGACTGTGAGTAAATCAGAACTGTGAGGAATGTCTTTGCTCCCAGCCTTTTGCTCCAAATGTCCAGCGGTTGATGCTGGGCAGCAGACCTGGAGTGCTGAACTGATGCTGCAGGAGATGGGCACCTGGCTTTCATGGGACTGTGCGGTGTTTGGGGGATCGCTTCATTGCCAGATTTGGCACTTCAGGTTGCAGGTCACCTGGATGGGGCAGAGGAGGCTGTAGGATTTGCAGCTGTACTGGGTAACACCTGGCACAGCTGCTTTCTTTGGCCAGTCAGAGATGGTGGGGTGAAGGAGAGATGACCAGGTGCCTGAGACCTTGAGAACGATGAAACCCAGATAAAGGCAGTGTTGACTGTTGCAAAGCTGAAATCGTATGCAGGGCATTTTTATCTGAGGATATAGGTATATTTATTTGGTTTTGTCCCCTGCCCACCTTCCATTTGTTACCTGACTGTAAAGTTTAGGACGTTCCCAGGAAGATGGGCACGCTGGTGCCATCATCCCACAGAGAGAGGTGCCCAAGGAGGTGCAGCCGGGCGAGGGATCTCCCGGGTATTTATAGAGGGGTGTCTCCTGCCCTGACTCGCTGTGCAGGTGTGCTGTGCAGTCGGTTAGAGAAACCGCGAGTTGAAAGGTTTGCTGGGGTGAAACAGTTTACAAATAGCTTTTCAGTGTTTCTTTTTATTTTTAACTCCCTCCCCACCCATGGGTCCCTCCCCCAGCATATTGGCTAGGATGAAATGGCTCAAAGAGAGAAGATTGTTGTTGCAGAATATGCAAAGCACCCCAAGAGTTTCCAGAGGACGCTTGGAAAATTAGTTGCTTTCCCTGCATCTTTTTTTCTGCTCCTCTCTTCCTTGGGGTTTACAGTCATAAAACTTCTTTCTCCGTGGCTGCTGGGTGTTTCACGGGAGTGGGGGTGTCATGTGATTCCCCCCCCCCCCCTTTTTTTTTTCTTTTTTTTTTTTTTTCTTAAAGTCTGATTTCTGATGAAAAGATACCTATAGCAGTGTGTTTGGAGCTGGTGGAGGCAGGCTGCCCTTCTGGCACCTGCAAGGAAAGCCCCCAAACTAGGCTGTGCCGTCCTGGCACCAGTTCTAGTGTCCCCAGCAGCAGGGTCCCCACGGCCAGGCATCTTCTCTCAGGCACTTGGTGTGTGTCCTTTTTGCCCTAATTTTAGCTTATTGTGGGGAAGTGATCTCGACCATATAGCCGCATCTGAGCATGAGAGGAAATTTAGACATCTCTCTATTTTATTTTCCTAACCAATGTTCAATTGCTTATGGAAAATTCTGATCAAAAGGGTAAAATGTCTTTACTGGGTGTTTAATCTCAAAACCACAGCTCCCTGTACCCGGGACACAATAGTGATAATGCCATGCTTACAGCCTTTTTCCAGCACAACGTAGGTGTGGGTAGGTGTGCGTGTGGGGGGGAAAAGGGAAAGGGCACAAATGCAGTGGAGGAGGTCTCTTTTGCTCCTTGGGCTGCTTTTCTGGTTTGTTTTTTAAATTAAAAAATGAGAAAGTAAGTCCGACTTGCCCACAGAAGAGGTTAATCGTTGCAGAGAGACCCGAAGCCAGTACTCCATGTATGTATTTTCACACATGTGCTGCTGGCTGCGTGCGTACTTTGCGGCTGGCACAGCATAGCTGGAAAGTATGTGGGAGCATGTCTGCTTCCTCTGAGGCTGCTACAGGTGGTCGGGAGGGTGGGGGGTGGAGGGGGAGATGCTGGAGGCAAGCGAGGTACGACACCCATTTCCTTTGGCGTGTGTTGTGAGTGTGAAGCCGCTGCCTCGCCGACAGCCAAGCGGCTGCATGTCGCGCCCGCGGTACTTTGTCTTTGCACTCACTGGAGGTTTATGACTAAGGTTGTGGTTTAATATGCCCTTTTTAGGTATGCAATGTGTTTAAAATTATCTAGTGTTGCATTTCTTCTTCTTTTTTTTTTTCCTCCATGGCATTTTCATTTTCTGCCTTTAAAAGTTTCCGTAATTTTTAGAGGGCAAGAAGCATAACTTCATTTTTAAAAGAAAAAGAAAGTTTTCCCTGATTACTCATCAGCTAAGAGTATGTATTTTTGCCTTTCAAAGGTCTCATTTTGAGACGAAATAGTTTCATAGTTTATAAGTTTTAAAATACCTAGTACAAGCTGTTGGAGAGCCTTGAAACGAAATAGAAAGATTAAATACCTGGAGTTTGTGAGGAAACACTCTCTCTGTAGATCCGATTCCTTTCTTCTGCCGCCGTACCCCAAGAAACTTGGTGTTAGCATTTGCAAGTACAGATTTGTTTCCTTGTAATTTTGAAGTCTTTACTTGAGGGCTTGTAATTTTCCTGAACTGTTCAGGTGCCTCTTAATGCCTTGAATATTTGTTGAATGTATTGCGTTTGGCTCATATTCCCTTACATTTCAGATGAAACACTATAGCCCAGCAAGCTACACTGGAGAAAATTGCATGTGCTAGGTTGTGAAAGAGGTGGAAGGGAGCAGACCTACATATGTACATCCCTCTGACTGTAACACCCTTCTTTCGTAGGAGATTGTGCTGTTTTATTGCCTCTGATTTTTTTTTTTTTTTTTTTTTTTTAGTTCATGTCCTATACTTCAATGGAGCAGGATATAGTTTACACACTCCTCTTTTTTATGAAGTGTGTTTTTCCCATGGAGGTACCTAGAATATTTGGCATTAGCTTGGTTGACAGGAGTGCCAAATGCTCTGCTCTAGGGGAGCTTGTGCAAGCTGAACTGTCAAATGCAGCTATTAGGTATCAGAGGTGCAGTGCAGTCTTTCTGATGTTTGTGCCACCTCCTATCTCCTTGTCAATTGAGATGGCTACTGAAGGACCCAACAGTAGTTCTTCCCTGCATGTTTGACACTTCAGGAAAATGTTGATACACAGCCACTGTGGAAGCCTTAAGGCTTGATACGTTTTGAAAGGGAGTAACTGCATGCAAATGTAATGTTCCACAAAGATGGAGCAAGATCCGTGAATCATTAGCAAAGTCACACAGAATTAAATTGATTTAATTTGGGAAAAGGTGCTGAAAGTCTCATAGCAGTTTGGCTTAAGTTTATCTCCTGCAGGAAGACTGCTGATTTGTGTCTTTTGTGTATTATTTGCACTTCAGGTTGCCGTTCTTTGTAATCCTGCAATCCACTTGCCAAAATCCATGTATAGATCAGGTGTCCCAAGTGTTCCTTCTTGAGCACTGCAGGAGCTCCAGGAGCAGCACAAGCAGAAGGTTCCAGTCCTCTGCCAGAGGATTTGCTGCTCCCTGGTACCTTGCTGATGGTCCTGGGAGCTCAGCAGCGCCTATGGAATTAACCCAACTCAGCACTGCAGGGTGATGGATGGTCCCTGCATCAATGGAGCACTCACACCTCTCTGGTAATGCAGTCAGTAGGAATGGCCCCTGAATTGCTCAGGAGGCAAAGACCATGATTTAAGGGCTGTTGGCAAAAAGGAGCAAGATGAGGAAGGTTGAGTTGAAATAGTCATAAGTGTTATGTGCAGCTGCCAGGCTGGAATCGTTGAATTAGAAAATGAGAGAGAAGAAGGTGCAAAGCCAAGAAACATCTGAGAAAAAAATCAGAAATTATACGAAGAGTAAAAATGAGAAGACAGTTAAAGTCCAGTCCTCTGTCACATTGGAAAGGGAAATGCATAATTAAAACTCCTGTGTAAAAGTAGATGCTGTAGGAATTAAAACCACATACCTGTTCTAATTTGCTGCTTCGTGAGTGACCTTCAAAATTAGCCCAAAAAAGAGCTGCTTGCTTACAGGAAACCATGTTTTTGACTAGAAGGTACAGTAAAAAGACAGGGTGGGGCATTAATGTGCTTTACTGTATGAAAGTCAAAGTCAAGGGTATGCTGCAGAGCACTGTGAGTGAATTCATGGTACTTTTCTTTCTTTTTCAAAATGAGTTCAGAAGGCATTGTGCTCTGAAGAATACCACACCAAGGCTTGAGCAGTTGAAAAAGGTGCTTAGCAGTTGCACGGAGTTTTGAAACATTTGACTCCTTGAAATAACAGGAGTGTTAGTTCAGCACATAGAATCTGCATGCTGACCAGAGGCACATGGCAAATACAGTTCTGATTTATTTTATTTTTTTAGCAGTCCTGCTGGTAGACATAAATGAAGCAGATTGAGATCTCACCGTGGTTGCAAGCTGTGGCAGAAAAATTAGCACCACACTTTCCAGTGGAAGTAGAACAAAAATGTAAAGTCTGCCAATTAAATTGGAAACAGCTCTTAATTTCCCCTCTCCTCCTCCTCCCCCAAAGGATGAATGGCTTACTCTTCTGGATGGAACTTTGTGTAATGACTCATAGTTTTATATGGATTAGTGTGAATATGTAGGTGAGGGAGATGCTGGTATCTGAGGAACTATATATAGTATCTGGAAGAAGTGTCCTGGAACGCGGAATAAATGAACATTTGATCTGTTTCTCATGCTGAATTAATGGAAACATAAATGCAGAATATCTTCCTTCCTTTACACCCTTTCCTCCTAGATACACTCATTAGTTACAAAGGAGGCTTATGGTGAACAGAGAGCATGCCTGTTATGGTACCTGAATTAGTCACTAAAATAAGGGTATTCCCCTTGTCCCATCTGAAATACGCATGGATGAGGCACCAGGAGCCAGAATTGTGGCACTGCAGACATCAGCAGTGAGGATGCTAAGTTTTGTGGTGTCCTTTGTGAGGTAGTTATTGTTCTGGTAGGTTTCAGGCAAGGAAAGAAAGGCCCTTCCACCTCTGTGCACTGTGCGTTTTTGGTCGGAGGACTCTGCCCCGTGCCTTTCGCAGCAGCTGGAGGGAAGAACATCGCGAGCAATGCTCTTCTGGTGGCACTGTGGCACACCTTGTATTGGACTGTGTCGCTGTCATTCTTGCTGCTGTAAAACCATGGGTAGGGCAGCCATATTCCTGCTTGGCTAAGCAAAAATCTCATGGCCCCACAGTCATCCATAGCTGGTACCTTGAGCTGAACGTATGGGCTCACATGGGGCTTCTCCAGAGGACTGCCAGGTTTTCATCTGAAGGCTCCTGGCTTACCCTCTCCTCTCTACAACCATTTACTCTACATCTGCTTGCATCAGAACAGCTTTTAATGGCAGGTCTGGGGAAGTGCTCATCTCCCTGTGCTTGACACTGGGGAGGTCACTCCCTTAATGCTGTGTTCAGTTTTGTGACCCTCACAACCAGAAGGACTTGTTTGAGGTGCCGAAGTGTGTGCACAGAAGGGCAACAAAGCTGGTCCAAAATACACATCTCAGGAGGAGCAGCTGAGGTTGTTCAGCCTGGAGGCTCAGGAGGGACCTTATTGTTTTCTAACACCTACTTGAGAGGAGATGGTAGAGGGGTGGGGGTCAGTCTCTTCTCCCAAGTGACAAGCAATGGGACAAGAGCAAATGTCCTCAAATTGCATCAGAGAAGGTGTTGTTTGGATATTAGGAAAAATTTCTTCATGGAAAGGGTTGTTAAGCATTGAAACAGGCTGCCCAGTGCAGTGGTGGGCTCTGTCTCTCAAGGTATTTAAAAGACATGTAAATGTGGCATTTGGGGACGTCATTATTTAGTGTGGGACTTGTCAGTGCTGATTTAATGTTTGGCCTTGATGATCTAGAAGTCTTTTCCAACCTAAACAATCCTGTGGTATTGGTAAATTCCCTGTCAATGAAATGTTCAGCTTAGAGAAAAGACAACTTTCTTCAAAGATGTTTCAAACACAGTCATTTAGCTGTGTTGTTTATCAGTGGTAAAAGTAAGAGGTCAGTGAATTGCAGGAGAGGAGATGAAGGAGGTCAAGGAGACAGAGGAAGATGGACATATCTTGAGCTGGAGTTGCTGCAGGTACACACAATAGGGTCTGCACCCTTCAGTTTTGTTTACTCTTCTTAGTCTGCAGCAATGTCATTTGGTCCCCAGCAAAAATGACCTTCCACATGGAGTCACCACTAATGGCAAAAGCTAGAGAGAAAACTGTTCTTACACCCTTCTATGACAGTCATACCTTAAAATTGGACCTTATGTAATGAACTGTCCTTGCTGAGCAGTTTTTCAAAAATGTGACATAGTAGGGTCCTTTTTTTTAGATTAGGCACCATAGCTTACTTTAGCATTTAATTGTAGGGACCTCGTTTTCACATATCAAACCTGCAGATATGTATTGTGCTAGTGTAGCATTGCTCTTAGATAAGAAGATTGGAAATCCTGAGGTCAGTTCTGAGATCCCAACCCCTGCTTTCCTCTGGCAGTATGTTGCTGCTCTTCTCTGGGAAGACCTTGGCTGTGGAGTCTCCTCAGTTCTCTGCAGGAGAAAACTTCATTTTTCCTTTCAAGCAAGATGCCATGCAAAACTTACTCTCAGGGTGCCACAATACCCTGGGAACATTTTCTGGAGAAGGGGAAGTGCATTTACATTAAAAACACCTGAACACCACCACCAAAAAGAAGCAGCTGCTTCTCATGCAAGTGTGGGGGGAATCCCACAGTGTCTTCAGAGAAGTAGACTTATTTGGTCATTTGCAGTATTGCAGACCTCCCACCATCACATGTCAAGGAGATCTGACTTCCATTTTAAAACTAGTACCTGGCGTGGAATAGAGTTATACTGAAGTCTTATTGCCTAGAAACCCAAACATGGATACATCCAGAATTCATGTAGTTGTGGTATAATTTCTTGAAAAGAGTTTAAAACTCCAGTGTTTATTTTGGATCCCCAATGCAAGGCACAGGAGGGTATTTTATGATTAATGAGCTTTTCTGCATATGTTTTTTTTGTGCCTCTTGGCATTTAGTAGTCTCAGTGACCTAGCTTTTTATTTCATTTCTGTCTTGTTGGCATTCTCATCAGTAGTCTCTCCTGAGATGGAAGAATCTACCCTCAACCAGCCCATCTTTCCTTGGCTGCGAGGATGCACTACACCACTCATGTAGCATTTTTGTCCCATTCCTGTCATCACTCCTTTTGTTCTCTGCTTTGGCACAAAACAATTGCTGTAACCCATAAAGCCGTCATCCTCACCTCGAAAACAGGATCTGGTTAAGATGGGGAGCAGCATTGTACTGGAATTTTTGGCCTAACCAAGGGGGGGTTAATTTGGGTACCACAGGAGTCAGGCCACAAAGCTTGCTGCTCAGGGGCAGTCGGGTTTGCAGCCCAGGCGGGCCCCCTTGCACAGCCACTGTCACAGGTGGTCACAGTCACTGCAGCTGCTGTGATGGCAGCATAGACCTGTCCCACGCTGAAACACTGGCCATGGGAAGAAGCGCCCTTCACCCACCTTTCTCTGTCCTCAAAGAAGGAGAAACACCAGATAAAAGCTCATGGTTCCTGGTAGTCACGTGAGAAAGTTTTTCCTTTATGGATATGCATGAATTTAATGGATAGGGAGGGGTTTGTCTTAGACATGGGACTGAGCCTTCAGCTAAGACAGTGTGAGGAACTTCTGACACTGAAGGTAAGCAATTTATCCTTTCAGATGGGAGCTTTCTCAACTGGTGGCAGGCTGTATATGGCACATCAATCACTCTGCCTCCCCTGGGGTTTGTCCCTGCAGCTGCAGACCATGTGCTTGTGTATGTTGCATTCACCAAGGAGGTGGGGGTAGTATCTAACCAGCTGTAAATCAGTGAATTACTGTAGGGGAAGTGATTTCCCTTGGGCAGAGGAATGTTGTGCTGCAGCAGAGGCTGACTTTGGCAGGCTTTCCAGTGGTTCAGGGAACCCATGCCACTACTCTGTGGTGGCTCACCTGGGCTGGAGAAGGGACTCTGGTTGCCAGGTCCTACTGAATAATTCTGGGGTGCTTTACAGCCACTCTTAAGCCATCCAAGTAATTTCCTCTGCTACTTTGACCGAGGTGTGGAGGGGCTGGGCAGGAAATGTGGGGACAGAGGTGGCTGGAGCATGAGCCAGTGTCTCTGTAGAGCAAGAGCCTGGAGATGGAGGACTACTGAAAAACAAGGGAGTGCTGCAGGTCAGGCAATAGGCCTCCAGGGACTGGAGCATGAGAAAAGCGTGCTTTTGTTTCTGTCAGTAGGACTTACACTTCCTTTCCTGCCTCTCTCCTTATTCTGGGAGTAGTCAAAAAAGAAGTCGTCTAATCAACCTGTCAGAAGCCCTGCTTGTTTCTTCTGCCCAGCTGAAGAGGCAAGCATAAGAGTTTTCCTGTTCATTCCTAACTCTTTTTTTCTTGGCTTGGTTGATGCATGAGTGAGTTCAGTCTGTACCAGTTCGTTCTCCTCATATCCAGCTAGTGTATCTACATAGTAAATATTTTTTGTCTTTCTCCAAACCCTGGATACAACACACCTGTTTTTTACCCTGATAGATGTGTGTTGATTTAACTAATTGTCTTAAATGGAGGAGCTCAGCCAGTAGATGGAGGATTTTAATTTCTTTGAAGCCATTCAGGAAAAGCAGCTGGATTTCTATTCTGCATATGTCCTTATTCTATCCCATGCTTGACTAGTTTGGGAAGTGCTGTGATGAGCACCTTACATGGTGAGTTCTGTCACTGGCATGAGTGGCTGGATGGTAGTCACAGAGGCTGCAGAAGAAAGTGTGCCTGAATGTTTGGGGCAGAGAAAGTGGCTCAGCTTTTTTTTTAAGGAGGGAGGCATAGGCGTTTGAATGAGCTTTTTCTCCATCCTGGTGAGTAACCCAAAAGAGGGAGGCCTTCCAGGATAGAAGCTATTGGAAAAAGTTGCTTGCTGACAACCAAATGCTTTGAGGCAAAGGCATCCTCCTCAGAGCTTGGTTTCCAGCGTGGTAAGGGGAACAGAAGAGACAGGATGGGGTAGTTTTTCCTGTGACTTTTTGCACCTTGCCCTGAAGCTTCTGTTGTTTTACTCCCTGAAGCTGATGGTGGGGTAGATTTTGAGTGTGATCTGAGAAGGCATTTTTTTGTGTACAGTATAAACTATTGCCAGTATTTCCTCTGAATGATGCATTTGGGAATCTTGTAAAAAAGTGTAAACAAAAAGTACTACTCTGTGGGGAACACTTAGCTTCTACAGAAATGAAAATGAGCAAAACAAAATGCAGTGTATTGCATCCAGCAGACCACTATCCAATATCCAGTGAAATAGATAAGGGGCTTGCTGTTGATGGGAGACACCGCATTGACCTGTGCTGATTTAGGGTCCCATGTCCTCCAAATGGAGTAGAAGAGCTATAGTGAACATTAACACAAAAGCAGCCATTCCCTGTATGGGACAGCAAAGACCGTGCTTACAAGCTGTGATCCAAATACTGAGACAGTTTTCACTGTGGGTTTTTGGTGTTTATTTCCTCTGTCTGGGAAGGGTGTTGTTTGAAAATTGACAGTTCATAAATACGTAGTGAGGCCTTGGTGCTCTGGGCAGTATTAGACTGCTGTGAAAAATGTATGGCAAAGCTATTGCAATATGTTTCCTCTTGGATCCTGAATACAAGGAATATCATAGAGGTAGAATGGTACCATCATAGAGGTAGAATGGTACACCAGATGTAGTCTAGCTAGTGAAAAATGGAAGATAATGTTGATTTAAAGAAATCACCCCTTGAGTGTAATGCTTTTGGTAGGTCAGGGGGATGGCAGAGAGTCTGGAAGAGGTCACAGCATGGAAGTAAAGTGTGAACGTGGCCATTAGCTGTTGAGTCCCGCAAGGAAGTTATTCTATTTTGTTCATATTGCATGGATTGTACTTCTCATTTCTTACAAAACCCCAGATGTACCACTTCTAAAGTGTTGGACCTTTGCTCAGTAACATACCATCTTTCTGGGAAAATCTATATGTAATAGCATTGTTTTAGTGGACACAAATCCTTGCTTGTGCTACAAGCATGTTTGTTGGATGGGACGTGTTTGTGCATGGGGTTTTATATAGCAATTGTCCTCTTTGCTTTTGTGGGTAAATTTTTTAGCACTAAAATATTGAGCTGCAACACTGTGCTTCATTGTTAGACTCCCTGACCTTTGCCTCTAGTTGGAGAGGGGGCAGGAAATCTTTGTTTCCTAAAAGCTGCCTGAAGCCACAGAAGAAAGCAGTATCCCTTCTGCTAGCAACATACAAAATGACCTCTTGGTGCAAACAGAAATAGCTGCGGCCACATGAAAGCCATGCAGAGGCTTGGCTGTGGGAAGTCAGTGATGATGGGAAGCAAATTAACAACAGGGAACTGGATGGTAATGTTGGTTGTGTCATATGTAAGCTCATAGGTTGCAGTAGTTCTGCTTATCAGGATCTGCAACCCATCTCTTCCCAGATCAAGCGCAAGCCATAGCACAGTTCTACCCTCACCGCTTCAGCGGAAAGACCCAGTTGTGAGCAAATGAAAGGTGATCTTACAGGGAAAGGAAATACTGTTGCTTCTTCCCAACTTTTGGATTGTGTAAGAGAACAAAAAGCAATCCAGAATGGCGAAGACAAAACATCTCAGCCTCTCTTGCCAGTTGGAGAATTGCTAATAATGTTTATAGTCCTGGAACAAAAGACAACAAAACAAGTTACTTAAGGAAAGAATCCATCACTTTGACAAAAATAGAGCTTTCAGCTAGTTTTTGTCTGAGCCTGTGTTTCTCCAGCCAATCAATCCTGTTACTGAATAAAACTCTGGAAATAAACTTAACAAGATTAATGTCTGTAACTATTTGTAAAACCTATGCGTTACACAGTCTCCTTAAATGAGATTATGTCATGTTTATAATACTTACTCATATTTTGTCCCCAGTCTGGTCTAAAATTGAATAGTTTTCATTAATTTTTCTTGCTTGTTTAATTTCATGCTTAAACCAATAAGTTACAAATCCGCATGACTGCCCACTTATTGTTACACTCGGAATAATTGCACTGAGTCACTGTGCATGGACTCGGATTGCCATAGGGTGTTAATACTTGATACTTAAGCAAGCATGTTTATCTGAGAGCTGGCTCATCAGTCTGTGGAATGCAATGTTTACTACATGAAGTTTAGCCTAGAATTATTGCAGTTAGGAAATGTAGCCTGTGATCATTAATAACCCCTAGAATTACAGCTGGTATTTTCAGGGGTGTTAGGGAAATTATCTGCTAAGTATGGGAAAATAAATGCAGGGAAAATAAGTCTTAGGCTTTGAGAAAAAGGGTTTTTTATGAATTTAATATGGTCTTCCTGAAAGGTTCTTTTTCTTGCCTGTGCTTTTTTTTATCCATGTAGGTATCTGGTTTTTGTCTATGCTCTGTCTTGAATGTCTTGTTTACCCAGAGGAGAATTTGGGATTATGCAAGCTAATAATCAATTCCCTTCATAAATGAAAAGATTTGTTTTTTCATGTCCAAGTTTATTTCCAAGGTTTAATCCAAATGTTTAGTTCCAAACACTGATGTAGCGGGTTTTTTTCCCTAGTGAAGTTTTCCTCTGTGGCAGAATAAAACCCAGGGAAACTGGTATTTGAAATACCATTTCACCTTCATTTATTTTGCTAATGTGTTTTCAGATAATTCAAATGCTGAGAAATTTAGTGGCAGCATCACCTGCTGGAGTGTGTTTTACAAAAGAAAAACAGATAATGAAGGGGGGTTATGGTTTATCTGCACCTTCTGCTGAGGGGCTGTTCTCCAGTACTGAAGGAAACAAGTGATGTTCTGCCAACTCTTGGCAGGCAGGTAAGAGCAGGGAACCCTTCCCTGAGCAGATTCCCTGCACCAGCAGGTAAGCAGCTCCCTGACTGCTCCATGGGGTGTGGGCTGGGTAAAACCTGCGGAGCTGCTCTTCCTTGAGCGGAGTGGACAATTGCATGTAGGATTTTATGAGAACCAGTACTTGGGTTTTAGCTGAAAAGCACCATTTAAAAAAAAGACAAAACAAAACTGCATTGGGTCCATAGTTCTTGCTTTTGGGGTTACTAGCAAAGTGTCAGCAGCAGGCTGGATGTAATTTTTCATGGGAGGAGCATCTGTTCAGTTCCTCAGACCGAGATAAAACAAACTTTGGATTGGAAATCAGATGGGTTTGTCAGTCAGAATAACTGTGTTGTGGCGCTCCAGGTGAGGAGTGGGACAACACTTCATTCTTCGTAAAAACAGAGGAAAGATTTATATGAGGTACCACTCTTTCACATTAGTAGTACTTAATGCCATTGAGCACAGTAGCTCCTGACCAATGTGGTTTCATTAGTTGATTTCCTGTTACTGCAGTTACTTGGAATATCCAAAGGAATCACTGTTATTCAGAGACCACTTCTGTCAGCTTAATACTTTGTGTTTCAGGTAGAATTTTTATATCTGTGTAGGATAATTATAAATAATGTGTCTTTTAATTTTTCAGCATGTGTATTACAATAAGAACATATGGGGAAAGGGCTGGAGACATCATAGTTAAAACTGTTCTTCTGTTTATATACCACTGTTTGATCTCTTGTTGATCTTTTGCTATCTTTTGCTATGTACAAAGAACGCTTTAGTAAACAATATTGATTTTATAGAGAATGTAGAGGAGTATGTATTATGTGTACAAGAGAAGTTTACATATTTTTTCCGACTGCATTATACTTTTTTTTTACATTTTAAGTACTTTGCATTATTCTTAACAGCAATAACACATGGAGCATACTGAGATATTATACACATATCATTTGTTCTTGGGAACCAGTATAACATGCGTGGGTGTCAACTGCGTATCACTGTGGTTTTTAACCAATTTATGATAGTTTTGTTCTGATGCAAAGCTTAAGTATGCTGGAACAAGGATTGCCACCCACTTTAAATGTTGTTAGAGGATACCATTTATTTCAGTGACTTTAAAATCTTAGCATCATGAAGCGGTTTTAAGAGGCTTTTGTCTTTTTAAACCAACTTTTATCCTCCATCTGGGTAATATCTACCAGTGTTGGTACTGCAGATCATTCTGTAACATGTAATGTGGGTGTGGAGTTCCACTGTGTTAATTAATTCCACTGAGGTCTCGGACCTCCTAGAGAAGTAGAGTCATCCCCTTCAACTGTTCAAGCAGGGTACAACTGGCTGAACAGTAGTGTTCTCTCAAAGCCCTTGTTGATCATAGAATCCTCATTGATCCTCTGGATGGAGTCCAGCAAGCCCATCACTTCGAGGAACACATGTGTCAGACCATATGACCTTACATAATAACCACGCGCGTGAGAAACCCAGAGGATGGCTAATCTGTGGGATATTCAGTGTGATGCTGGCAACTTCTTGTGCTGGAGAGGTTTGCAGCTGACTACCTTGTGGTTTCTTCAGCTTTCATTTGTCCTCCTGCCTTTCTTGTGTAACAGTTAAGCTGGGAGAATGGGAAATACGGCTCGTGCAGTCCACGCAAATGTTTCTGGAGGAAGCTCATGGATTGTTCCTGTTGCCTCCAGTAAATTCTTTGGCTGAAATTAGCTTGAAGATTAGAGGAGAGGATACAGCCACAAACGTGCACACACAAGCTTACAGAACAATGAACATACCCAGAGAAATTGCCCAGAGTAAATTTTTTGTGTGTCACGTAAACAAACAGATCATAAACATTCAGCGCCTGCTTGTTAGGTTTGTTTGTTAGGTTACCCTGTGTTGCCTAAGAGCTTAAGTTAAAACGCTTACCGGTGGTGTGCTTGATCTTCAGGGATCTACTGATTGAAACAGGCTGAACCTCTTCACCCCTTCTTCCGTTTCTATATGTGTAAAATGGAGACTACCTGCCTTCCCTGGGGCTTAGAGAGGATTATTTACTCCTTACGGCCGGCTTTGGAGAGGAGAAGCACTAAGCGGGGTGGTGTGACGTATGACTGCTCTGATGGAGATGGGGACAGAAAGGCACCAGGGTGCTCCTGGAGAGGGAGGAGCATCAGCCGGTGAGGACAGGGTCAGGAGAGTCCCTGCGTGGGCGCGTGGGGGTGAAGGGAAGGCCACTAGTGGCCACAGGGAGACCGGAGCTGCTCGGGGCTGGCTGGCCCTGCTGGGACACAGGCAGCCTGCTTTTTAAAGCAAGCAGAGTGAGACAGGCAGAGGCAAAATACCCACAGTGTTTCCGTACTTACGAGCACAAACCTGTTGGATTTAATCAGCTTATGCAAAATGAACCCTACCTGGGACCTGCACGTGCTGGGCGAGCTCAGGTTCTGGCATGGCTGTGTGCAGGGCCCTGCAGATGGCCTGGGCTGAGGGTTGCTGCCTTCAGGCTCCATCACCCTCCCCAGGCCTCCCCCAGAAAACCCTCCAGGAAAGGAGAGCCTCACCGCTTGTCATGATCCAGCACAAATTTGGCGTTTACCTGGAAAATCGTGCTTGGGTTCTTCTTGACTTAAGTCAAAACATGATTCATGACAAGTTAACCTTGTGCAGTAGAATTGGGAGAGCAAACGTTCACCTGGCACTTCCCATTCAGCTGAATGTGTTTTTCCTGGTGAGTTCTGTGCCACTCCTGTTAGTTCCTGTTGCCTCTGTGTTCACAGAATCAATTAGGTTGGAAAAGATCTCTGAGACGGAGTCTAACCGGTGACCAAACATCCCCAAGTCAATCCAGCCATGGCACTAAGTGCCATGTCCAAGTCTTTCCTTAAACACCTTCAGGCTTGGTGACTTCACCACCTCCCTGGGCATCCAATTCCAGTATCTAGTTACCCTCTCTGTGAAGCATTTTTTCATAATGTCTAACCCAGACCTCCCCTGGCACACCTTAAGACTATGTCCTCTTGTCCTATAGCTGGCTGCCTGGGAGAAGAGACTGACCCCCACCTGGCTGCAACCTCCTTTCAGGGAGTTGTGGAGGATAAGGTCCCTCCTCAGCCTCCTTTTCTCCAAGCTAAACAATTCAAGCTCTCTCAGCCACTCCTCATAAGACTTGCACTCCAGACTCTTCAACAGCTTTGCTGCCCTTCTCTGGTCCTGCTCCTGCACATCAGGATCTGTCTTGCGGTGAGGGGCCCAGAACTGGACAGAGCACTAAAGGTGTGGTCTCACCGGTGCCAAGCATGGGGGAACTCAGTTGAGGGCGTGCAGCCCCATGCTGGTTGCTCTAGCTTCCGCATCATCTGCTTACTGGTGGCTTTTTACCCCCCTGCCATGCCTGGTTCCCCTTCCTGCGCATTACCTTCTGCATCCTCAGGGATTTAACTCCATGAAGTTGGGCAGGATAATCCCCAACTGATAAAGCAGTGTCTGAAATTGGGTGTGGTGAGCTCCCACACCACAGAACAAAGGGATGCTTAGGTGCATCCCTGCCTCCCAGAGGACTTAAAATCTGTATGTTAAAAATCAGCTGGTTTCTCACATTAACTCAGCTTTGTGTTGTTGTTTCTTTTAATGTTTCTCATCCCTCCCAAGAAGACAAAATGCTGTAATATTAAAAGAAAATTTTATAAATCCAGGAAGAACACACATTCTCCTTGTACAAATTAATGGTCTGTAATAACTACTGTGTAGGAATTGATTTTCTGCAGGTAACAACTTCATGGTCTTGGTATGGTAAAGTAATAGAACTGTGCATGTTGTGTGTAACTCCTGCAGGATTTCAGGGCTGTGATAGAAACAGCCTTTATCATGCAAGAATAACAATTGCATTCCAACATTGTTAGGTTTCAACATCAAACATGAGAGCAACAAAACAAAAAATCTGAAATTCATTAGCCATTTTCATCTGAGTTTGCCAGGCCCCACGCTGTATGTGTAGTGGTACTTCAAAGACCATGACAGTTGAGTTTAAAAAAAATGAAAAATAATGTCATCCTCTTGAAATATTAGCATAGAAGAAAAACAAAGGAAAAGCCTCTCTTGGCATCTGTATCTGCAATGGGTGGATGATTCCTTTGTCATCTTGAAGTTCTACCTTAACTTGCAGCGGAAAATCTTTGCACTTCATTATCATTAGGCTTCTTGCTGTCTCTTTTGGAAGTGGTTGGCAGGCTCCTTACTTTCCCCATGCAGCATGAACAGGGAACTTCCAACTCGCAGAGGCCCTGGGAGAATACAGAAGGAGTTGCATAAGGACAGAGAGGAGCTGTGAGGTGTGGTTCTGTTATAAATGGGCTCACTTAGGCCTGGGGGCTCGTTGCAGCAAGAAGTAGGGCTTGGAGGGCAGACAGAGTTGGTTCTTGATGTAGAGAATGATCACTGTGGTTCTGGACAAGCAAGTGATGCCCTTAGAGTACTTACTGTGTCCTCTGCCTCAGCTGAAAGAAAGGGTGGAGCATGTATAGAATGGCTAGTTTGCCTGGCTGCGCACAAGTCTGGTACTCATTGAAATAAAAGTTGGTTTCTAGCGCTCACATAAAATCCACCATATGTCGGAGTCACTCTTCTGTGTCTTGGACGAAGTACTCTTGTGGACCTGGAATTAGGTGTGAACTCTGGCTAAGCATGTATATGCTTAAAGATGCTGGGAGCCTGAGAGGATGGTGCTGATCTATGGAGGGAGGAAAACTGCATTGTGATGTCCTGTTTTGAGGGAAGCTGGTGGAGGGCATGACCTCAGGAGGTGCCAGAAGAGACATCAGTGTTGGTACCTACTTGGGTCAAGACAGACCTGGAGGGTGAAGTTGGCTTCCTAGGGCAGCAAGAGTGGACACGGATCAGGTGCTTGGATTCTCCTGGTTGCACAGGTTGTGGTTCTCCTGGTTTTACCCAGACGTGTTTCTTCAGTGGAATAGGACTTACTAAAGCTGTAAGTACCCACTGGGCTGGCAGCAAGCAGATGCTGTTGATGCCTGAGCAGGGCTGTGGGGCTGTTACCTCCTCTTCTGGTGGTGAGGGTGGTGCCCTTGTGACCCATCCCTCCCTGCTTACATTATCAGCACTGCACTTCTGCAGCCAGCTCTTCTCAGTGTGGCATTACAAATCTCCTCTGTATGGCCACATTAGAAATATCTTGTTGCTTATTATGAAAAGTATCTGCATCTCATCACTACATCTTTTTGTGTGAATGCTGTGTTGAGTCTTCAGTATGTATTTAATATTTCTTGATAGTTACATGTTAATTGTTTCCAATTTTCTATTGCTTCACCTTTTGGCCACTTCAGCATAAATTATTGTTACAGCTGCCCTTTCGTGAAATGTGTGATGTGTATTCTTATTTTTCTTGTCAGTTTCATTTAAATACTTGGCATTTTAAGTAAACCTTCTTGCCTTATATATTTCGTTTAGAACAACAGATTCCCACTGAATCAAACAGGGGAATTTATCTAGTTAATAGGGAGACTGTTGTGCTTCTGATTGTAAAACAGACTGTTGTAGCCTACAGCATTAAACTGAGAATTTTTTGAAACTTGAAGTTTGTGTGTTGATTCTTTTATATATGTATATGTGTGTGTATATATATATGTATATGTATATATATATCAGGTTCTCAAAAAATTGTATTACTGTTCTTCATGCAGAATTTCACCACAGCAAATGACATGTGTGCTATTCCCCAAGATCTTAGCCTTTGTATAGGGAAAAGGATGTAGAATTGTCTTCATATTTTCTGCATGTTGTATGAAAAGGTGCTCCTTTCAAAAGGCTTATGAGGGAAACTGCACCTCAGCAAGAAAAGTACATCAAGGTAATGTGTCCCTGACTGAAGTTTATGTGGCTTTTTCTTCAGTGGCAGGAGGAGCTGCTGGAGTCCTTGTGAAACACTGCTGAGTGTCCTCGTCCCAAAGAGAACTCCTGGAGGACATAGGGGAAAAGAGGATGGTACAAAGTTTGGAAGTTGCAGGGCAGTGTGAGAAGGGAGTGGCAGGCACAGAAAGCTGTGTAGATGGTGATGAGTTTTATCTCAGCCCTCTTACAAAAGCTTGAATCCCCCTTGGATCTGTTGGTGGCACAGTGACAGCTCTTTTGAGCGTGTCCTTTCCCTCTGGATAGTGAAGGATGGGAAACTTCTTCCTAGGATGTGTGGGAGCTAGACCAGGTGAAATGAAGGGTGACAGGAAGGGTCCCTGCTGTAGTGTTGGGGTGTTTTGTTTAATAAGATGACTGTGCTAGGACTGAGAGGTGCTGATGCTTCCCCACAGTCTCAGAGTGCTTCTTCCCCGGCTGGCTGTGCAAATCCAGGTCCTGCTGTTTACTGCGTAGAGAAAGTATTTGGCGCAAAGGGGATGTGCACAGAGAGACTTGTGTGAGGAAATGCAAGATCTCCCAAAGATAGCACAGAATTGTTTCTTAATGGGGTGGTAGTACAGTATGTCATAATGGACCTTCAGAAAAGTATGAGAAGTATTTGCCTTGGTGTCTTAATACCCCTCCAGAGCGAGGAGTGGTCTTTTGCCTGTGCACAGCTGCTCTGGGCCCAAGCGTTGGGCTCCACTGTGGTGAGCAGCCCCTCTGCATCCTGCACCTCATGGCTTCCACCCTTGAGACTTTGTATTTAATAACAAGGCCTCTCACAGGCTGGGATTTGACAGTGTCTTTTGTAAATTAGTGTTTTGAAAGGAAACCAGTGGGCTTTGCTGGATACCCATGAGTTGGTCCAGGTGCTTGTTTCTAATGCAGGCAGTAGCTCATTCATGAGCCTAACCCAAAGAGAATAGTTAGTTGTATTTTTTTTTAAACTGAAAAAAGTGGTTTTGTAAGTTATTTTAAAATGGCATTAAGTTAAAAAAAAAATCAAGCAGGTGCCATGCTAAAACATGTAGTGCTTTTACAGTTTCACGGCATATCTCTGTTTTCTTCCTCTATATTATCATTCCCCACAAAAGCAAGTGAATTGAAGACATCAAGCAAATGACTGGTCATAATAACCTCTAAGGGGCTGGATTATTCCTCAGATTTTTGCTACTTTGGGATGCCTGTTGGTTGCATGCTGACGGCAAAAGAGTTTGTTTATCTTAATAGAGCAAAACAAAGAAGTGCAGGACCAAAATAATGGGTTACTGTTGAGATGTTATAACCCAGAAATGAAAAATAAACATGCTAAAAATGCCTTCCATTTCCATTTTTTCATAAAATAAATGAAAACAGTGTTAAACAAGTATCCAGTTATTTTTAGAAATTTCTAGAAAGCTTAGAATGCAAGGACATGAGTGTGACAGCTCCCAGCCCACTGCAAGTCCACATGGAAATGTTTAATTAAACAAAGAGACCATTTTCTTTTCAGATTATAGGATATTATTTAAAACCGATTTCAGCTTGTTTTTAAAGTCAGTTATTTTCATCCAGTAACCTCTGAATGCAGCCTGTTTCTGCTTTGTCTGCTCTGCATGCACTGAGGCTGGGAGAAGGCGAGAGGGGCACTGAAGCTGTGGGTATGTGCCCTGTGCTGCTGTGGCACTATGCACCAGATGGTCCCACCCTGCAGCTCACTTGCTGCTTATTGCCTTCAGTTTCCCAAGTCTTACTAATTTTTTTTCTTCTATAAAGCATGAGTTTCCTTTCCTAGCAATTAATCATTTCACTTATTTTTTGGTTCTATATTTAATCCTTCCCATTCATCAACTCTCTCACGCGTTAATCTTCCAATATTGGAAGAGATGCATGCATTTCTGTGCCAGTTCAGATCCCTGTCTGTATACCCCAATTTCCTCTCTTTGTTTTGGTGACCAGGAACAAGATGCTCCAGAGGAAGGAGCAGTAGTCCTGCCCCACCTCAAATGGCAAATATGACATCCTGACAGCATGTGGTGTCTTCATCCCTGAGATACTGGGTTAAGGCTGGAGAGACATGAGATGTTTGTGTTCTTTTCCAATGTCTTGCTGAGATGGGAAACTCATGTCCATTCTCTTTTTTAACCCAGAAGGACTCTTGGCCTCCTTGGTATGAAAGGGAATGAACTCTTGTTTGGGAAAATTGCATGTTGTGTAGAGTATTTTTTTTACACATACTGAGGTTTTATCTGGGTGAAATTTATTTTCTTCTTGAGTTACAAGAAACACAATCTTCTGTTTTATCATCCCAATTTATTTTCTACAACAGGTATTTTAAGCAGTCCGAATGCAGCATGTTATCCAGAACCAGAGCATACCTTCCTCTCTCTCAGCAGCACTAGGGCAAAGTTTTGCTGTCTCCGCTTTTTATGCGTTACCCATTGCTTGAGTAGCTCTGTTCAGAGCCCAAATATGGGCTGGCCAGGCATTGGTCCTGTGCTGTCCTGCCACCACAGGAGGGCAACCCAAGCCATCCCTGGTGGCACCGCAAACTGTTGCTTAAATTGGAGAGGTGTTTGTCAAATGACTTAAAGGCCTCCACTGTGTGAATTCATTTCTCATTTGTTTTTGTTTTGTTTTGGGTTTTTTTGTTTGTTTGTTTTGTGGTTTTTTTTTTTTTTTTTTTTTTTTTTTAGTTTTGGGGGGGGTTTTGACAGAACAAGGGAGAGATGTCTATGAGCTGAGTGGCCTTCTTGAATGTAGTGGTAGGACAAGGTGGTAATGGCTTTAAACTGAAAGAGGATGGGTTTAGGTTAGATATTGGGAAGAAATTCTTCACTGTGAGTTTGGTGAGGCACTGGAACAGGTTGTCCAGGGAAGTTGTGGATGCTCCATCCCTGGAAGTGTTCAAGGCCAGGTTGGATAGGGCTTTGAGCAACCTGGTCTAGTGAAAAGTGTCCATGGCAGGGGACTTGGAACTAGGTGATCTTTAAGGTCTCTTCCAACTCCAACCATTCTGTGATCTATGAATGAGAGCTCTTTTGTTCCAAGATGCACCTACAACACTTACGTAGACTGTTTTATTTTACTTATATCTGTGACCTCTACAGAAAACTTTACAAATCATGTTTCTTAAGCAATTCTCCCAACCAGCCCCTGTCTTAAAAACACTTCATGAAAAGGATGAGGGGGTGTGCTGAGGTGTTGACACCTGCAGCATCAGTTGGAAAGACCTGAGGCTCCTGTGTCCAGTGGAGTAAGGCTTCCTATGGAACAAACCTGGCCTGTAGAGCCTGCAAGAGGGTGTGACAAGGGGGTTTATAGCTCTGGATTTGAATGCGTGCATGCAATGCCTTATTTTTGGCAACATGTGCTGCCAGCGTCTCTTATCATTCCATGACTTACTCAGACATGTGAATAACTTCCCACTTCTCGACTGCAGGTTGATAGTGGTGCCCTTTGTGGACTTGTGTGAACTCCTTTAGAGTACATAGTGTTGCTCTGCCTTTAGTGTGTGTACATAACTGCTTAGATAAAATAAATTCATTGTACCTCACTGCAGCTGTCAGTTAAAGGAAGTTGTGTATTTTTCCCTTGAGTGTTTGGATAATTTTTCTCCAGCCTTTCCTTCTTCGAAAGGCCTAGTAGCATGCTACTTTTTAGATCTCTCTTTCTTTACAGAGGAAAAATCACTTTCTGATTTGCTTGTGTTCAGGATTATGCAAAGCAGTTGCTGAACATAAAGATGCAACTGTAAATGCCATAGAAATGTACCCTACAAAGATTCCACCGTTAACCACACCAAAGAAAACAAAAATGCAAGGTTATTCAAATTGATGTCACATGCAGGAAGTGACATTTAAATTCTTACTCATTTAAAATTAAGCCATCTTACCATTTTCCTCTTCTGAAGTGTTGAAGATTTTCCATTAGTTAAAGGGTTGTCTTGCAGGCCTTCAAGAATAAGTTTTTCCATTATTTCTTTTAGAGGCTTGAGCTGTAGGGCTTTTTTAAAATGATAACATACATGTGAGTGAAAACTATGTGCATTTAATTGGCTATTTGAGAAGCCGTGCTGGAAGACTGACCTCAGAAACATTAGGAAATGGCGGTTCCATTGCTTATCTTTACACTTCATAAAAAGTATTGTTTAATTCTTGGAAGAAGAGGGTGTTTCAGTCTTGCTCAGTTTTTGTCTTTGTTCTGATTTGCTTTGCTTTTGTTGGTGTTTTTCCTTGTCCACTTCAATGCTGGAATATAGTAGTGAAACAACTGTGTGGTTTATGGCTTTTACTCTGAGGTTTTTCATTTTTTCAGTTGTGCTGAGCCTCCTGTAAACAGATTTTCCACAATCCAAACAAAAAGTGAGGGCTGTGACGTGGAGCCAGTTTTGGCTGTGAAATCATCAGGGTCAAAGTCCCTTGCACACATCCAGTCCCAGGGGCAGTGGGCTTGGGCTTGCCCAAGTGTTGACCTTCCCCACTGCTCCTGGCTGAGCTCCTGCCTGGATGGTCTCCTGAGCTGTTGGGTCTCCTCCACCATTCAAGTTGTGTAAATAAACGTGTTCTCCTTACTTTTTGAAGGAATGTTGCTGGAGGAAGCACCTGTCCTTCCTCTTTGCTGGAGTTGCTGATCCTTTTGCCTGCTGGTTGTGCTATGACTTGAATGCAACTGTTGATGCTCTTCTGAAGCATGAATGGACAATGCATTTGTTTCGTTTCTTAGGGATCTGCTAGAGGTATTTGATTATGTTGAAGTATTGAGATGTTAATCAGTTTTGTACTTCAACATTTCTATGTTGCTAAGATTGAAAACAAAGCCACCAAATTTGAAGTATGAACTGTCTTTCAAATGAAATATAATGTGTAATGTACTTTTAGCTGGTAAAATTATCACAAGTGCTAACTGGTATAATTTTAATAGTTACTGTTGAATCTTGTTTAGTGGACTATGTGTGTGTTCCTTTTCTATGCCACTTATCCACAACATTGAGGAAAAATACATCTTCATCTCTTGTATATTATTCTGTCAGCCAGAAGTGTCTCCTATTGGAAGATGTTAAAATACGGTCTATCAAGCAAAAAGATAAATTAAAAGATACTCTGTTAAGAAAAAGAAAAAAAAAAAGCTAAAATCCTGTTAAATAATTAAGATGCTTTGGGCTTTATCAGGATTGACAGTGTTCTTGCCATAATATACATATGCAAAAACTGTAAGAAGTTTAATATTTTATAGCAAGGATAACTCCAAAACCTAAATCTACTGGCTTGTTTCTATGGTAACAAATATTGAAATATGTCTAGCCAACACTGTAGGTTCCCCCTATTTAATTTCTGTCTATGGGTTCTAGGAATTCATTAAGGCTGTAGAATCCTTTTAAAATTGGTACATTCTGTTGTAAAATTCCTTAGGATTAATGTTGAACACAACTCTAAATTTTAACATAAACATTTCTTTGAAAGAGATTTCTTAGCAAGTGAGGGATTAGAGTTTTATTCTAAGACTGTATGTGCATTGATCTGGTATTTTTGTTCCTCATTGGCAAGTTGAATTTTTTTCCTGTGCATGACTGTACTGAAAAAAAGGAGTTTCAGTCTATGGATTCTGATAAAAATATTGAAGGCTGCTTAGCTGGAACAGTCTGGCTGGAAGACAACAATGGCATGAAGTCAGCACCTGCAGGATTTATTTTAGTGGTCAGAACTTCTTGGCCAGAGCTACTTCTAAGGGATCCTGTCCTACTCTTAAGATTAAAATGGTGATTTATGGGGAGCTTCAATCTTCATTTCAATTAGTTGCACTTAACTTTTTGTGTATTACAGAGCATTTTCTAAGTGTCTGATTTAAGGGATTTTGTGTCTGGCATCTTCTCATTGTTTTTCTTTTGAGGGCAGCCTGGCAGTGTTGGGAAGTAATTTGAAGTGTTGGCTGTGAGATTCCATTTCCCCAGTGGGAGCTGAAACCACAAGCACCTAGTCCCAGCTGTAAGAGGAAAATTTTGAAACTTTGAAGTGAAACATCAGGTTGATGCAATATTTTGCATCTGGTTGACTAGCCAGAGTTAGATGCAGCTGGAAGCATAAAGACTTCCTCCCTCAGCCTGCGGGGACTCTGGTTTCTGCTGGCATATAGTAAAGATAATGAGGCAGCAGAAAGAAAAATTCAGAAACTGAGATTTGCACTTAACAGCTGTGTTTCAGGAGCCCGTGGTTATGGACTAAATGCATGTTTTCTCATAGGACTAATACCATCCAACCCTTTTTTCCTTCAAAGAGACTTATAGCAGGGGACTTGGAAATCAGACTCAGCAACCTTAACTGATGCCTCATAGGGCAAGGAGGTGCAGCTGGCAGTGACTGAAGTATTCAATAAATGCAGAAGGTGGTGTTCAGAAAAAGTGCAATTCATTCATTCATTCATATCCATCTGGAGTAATAAGGAAGAAAGTGGGCTATTTATTGGGCAAAGGATTATCTCCACAGTCCTGTGTGAAAATGAGTGATTTCAGTGTGAGCCTGAGGCAGTGATTCCCTCCCAGTGCTGGAGGAGCTGACAATTCTACTTACTCCTCAGGCTGAAAGAAGGGGCCAGTGTATGTGCACAAGGGAACATGAAAAGAAAACAACAGATAGCAATGCTATTCAACTGGATTGTGAGAAAAATATCTTGTCACCTCACAAGCCCTAGGTAAATCTCCAAAACCTCTCTTTATGACCGTAAACAATATGTAGAAAAAGAATTGAGGCGGTGTTCAGAGAAGAAGTTGCTTTGGGTTGGATATGGGAGGCTTGAGAGACATTCCTATGGGATCATTTGGGGTGCATTCCGGCAGGCACAGTCCCACCACCAGAGATTTCCACTGCTGGTACCGAAACCCCTTGGCATTGGGCGGCTCCAGTGACCTGCTCGGTGCCCTGCTTGCCTCCCTACACACACCACACTCACACAGTCCAACAAGGTTTCCTTACCACCTCCGCATCAGGTTTCCCCAGACACCTGGATCTGTAAAGGAGTTTAATCATGGTACAGTAACACAGAAACAGGGGCCTCACAGAAACAAAAGAAGACCTGGGCTTTCCTGCACTTCCAGCCTATGTGAAAGAGTCTAGGGTCTTCCTGCTGGTTCACTGGCTCCTGAGTGTCCAGTCACCTGGCTGGCACCACTGGTCCCTGTGCCTTCTGTTGTGCAAGGGGTCAGAGGCACCAGTTGGTGGCCTTTTGCCTGGGGCTCCTGCTAGCCAGGGCGCAACCTGCACCTTTCAGGCTGAGCTACCAGCAGTGAATGTGTTCCTTAACAATGCCAGCTGTCATCTTGCTTCGCCTTGGTGTGTATTTATCTGACCCTGGCCTGAGATGCTCCTTTTTCCATCGCACATGTCCTGTGGTGTTCTTTGAACTGGCATGGGCTGTGGAAATAGGAGCTGCAGAGTGACCAACAAAAAATGTGATCAGTCTCCCTGTGTCATCAGTGAGTTGTATCACTGTGCTGTTGGAAAGCTCTCGAGAGCGTATGCTTTTGTGGTATCCAAAGTCCCTGGGGTTTCTCATTCTGGGAAGCATTATGGCTGTTGCAGAAGTTTTGCCTTCATGCACCCCTACACCATGCAGTCAAAAACAGATTGATGTCCACTCTCATCAGTATTTTGAACTCTCCAGGCTTTATCCCAAGTCCATGGAAAGACTTTTGATCTCTGCAATGAGCTTCACCCAAGGGGCCAATTTAAGTGATACATACATATTCCTGTTACTCTGAAATTATGCTTTTCTGCAGGGCTGCTTTTTTTTTTTCCCTTTCCTTTTTTCTTTTTGTTTTAGTGATGAAGCATCCCTTTTATGGAAATAGAAAAGAAAACAACCTCCAATCTTGTGAAGGTGAAATTTGTCTTTTCAGAATGTGAAGTCTCCATATATATTTGTAGAGTACCCAGTGCAGTGAAGGTTGTGGTTGAGGTAAATTTTGCTTGTTTTAAAATACATGCACAAATTCAGAAGAAAGTTTTCTGAAGGAAACGGGCTCAAGACTTGCTGGAAAAAAAAGAAAAAAATTGCTCTTTTATTTCTTGGGTTGAGTGTGGTGCTTGGTGAAACCACGGATGAGCTCCATCCAGCCCAACTTTTGTGTATATGTAACAAAATGATTCTGTCTTGAGGCTTTTTAACGTTGTAGTGATGGACTTGTCAAATTTATTTTCAGGAGGGTAGGATTATACATGTGCATGAAGGCTGTGAATACTCCCATTCCATTAGGCTTGTAATCTTTCACAGGCAGAACAAGCCTGCTCACTATAGCAAGGCCAGTTGGTAGCTGTCAGGAAGCTTTCATGATGGACAAATGTGTCCACACCAGTTTTTCCACCTGACTTTGAAACATCTGGTATATATCACGGTTCTACGCACCCTTTCTGACTCTTGGAGCTGTGAAATGAAAAAGCAACTTGCATTCTTCTGTGATCAACTTTCACATTTTCATATGGTCTCTGTGCAATCAGACAAATCAAAATATGCTTTTATTTGCTCCTGCAGTTTGAAAAATATTGTACTGATGAACTGTGTAGTAAAATCCTGCAGAGAGTGAGCATGAGTGGAGGGGAAGCACACGTGTGGTAAGATACCAGTGGTTGTATGAACTGCTCAGCACAAGGCAGAGGCAGAGTTCAAGCCATGATTTCCACTATTAGCCTTCATGGTGTTCGTACAGAACAGGTAGTCAGTGTTCTCTTGCAGAGCTAATGCTAGTGTTTCCTCTAACATAAGCATGCCTGTAGGAAGATGCATACCAGATGATTAAAAAAATAATATGCAGCGTGTAGAGAATACCTGCTTTGCTCCGGGAGCATGTGTTTCCTGCAGGAGTTACAGCTCCTTGTGAGAGAAGAAACAAGGATTTGTAGAACTGTGTGCCTTTTAAATGTCTCTGAGTGCTTAGTGCTTTCCTGAAAGTGTGGGTAGTTGGATTTTTTCTGATAGGTTATTTGGAGGCCTACAATTTGGAACAGAAGGTGGATGGTAAAACTCCATAAGGCCTTTTATGAGATATTCACAACAATAATTTTACTAAGAGTGTCTCCCTGCCCCATTTCCCAGCTGATTAAAAATTCAGTTTCTTATTTTTGCGTCCTCTGGAGGCGAAATTTTGAGAGGTCACGGGTGACTCTGTTGCAGCTTCTTTTCTGTCCTCAATTCCCTAGCCTTATGGTGAAGTGTTTTTCACTGCAGTTGGTTCTGCTGTAGTGGTTAAAGACAGAAAATGTTTGGCTTAACCCTGAGGCAGCTCAAACTTTGTGCTGGATTAATTAAAAAATAGTTCTGTGCCTTCTGCAGCAGCAGAGCAGTGTTTGGGAGGGGAATGAAGGAAGGAGTGCTGTGCACTGGGGACAAGGAGGGCTCATAATGCCAGCCTGGATCCTGCCATCTGCCAGAGATCCTGGCACTTAAGGGGAGCACGTATTTTCTCCCAGGTCTGTCACAGCTCCTGGAGCTGAATTTTGCTTGCATTGGTCTGTTTTTAAGGAAACTGTTCCACTACCCCAGTGTTTTGGGGTTTTTTAAAAGTTGTTTCAACAATCCCCTTTTCCATCCTGGGGGAAAAAAACAGCCCTCTGGAAGAGGGGCTAGGTAACCAAGTTCTGTGCTTATCCTCCATGTTATGTACTTTGTGCAAGTTAAAAGGCTTGTTCTGCCTTTCATCTTGTGTGCTGTTTTCTGCAGATATTTCCTAACTTCTCCTATGACGTTTTTGCCTGGTTCTTCAGATGATTGTATGGACTGAAAGAGACTATTGTTTCTGCAAGGGTGCAGGCATGTGCACATCGGCTAATCTGGTTGGTACAGGATTTCAGGAGTGGGTGTTGGACTGAGGAACAGGGCTGGGATGTGAGCGCCTACGAATTCTTGTGAACGACGTGCTCTCCTCTTCTGTAAATAATATCACATTTCACTTTCTAGGTTTACCATTCATGCTTCTCCAAAAGCTGAGCTCCTGTACCATGAGACGTAAACAAGGAAATGGCTTATGGGAAGGTTGCAAAAATTTTGGTTAGCCGAGACTGGAAGCTGATCCGGTTTTTAGTCCTGCGCCTGGATAAGTGTCAGCTAAGTGATTGTGTGGAGACTCAGAGCGTTTCTTTTTCACATTGTATGTTTAAAATTGATATTTCATTGTCTTTCTAGTGTTTTCCTTCCCGTGGTTTGGGTTTTCAGTTTTGAAGTACAGGGTAGGCAAACGAATGCTTTTTAGTCTGGTGTTTAGGAGGAGGCAGACTTTGCCAGCTCTTAAGACACTGCAGTCTGAACTGCAGCAAACTCTTTCTGCAAAGGACTTTGGATACAAGATATCAGGCAATATTGGTTGGGGGTTTTCCCATTTGGATGATAGCACCAGGGAGCAAAGAAACCCCTAGTTGTTGGTTTTGTTTACAACCAGCATCTTGTCAGATGAAACCTTGCCACATGCTTGTTTCCTCTTTCGGGAACATTACCTAAAAGATGATGGTGCTGGGATAACTCCGGCTTCCTGGTGGTGACCCAGATCTCTGCTGGCGATGAGATCTCTATCTCCGCTGGGCACGGAGTGAGAATAGCAGTTGTGTGTTTTCCACTGCTGATCTGCAGGCGTGTTCCCATACAGTGTTTCCAGGCTCCGGCAGCAGCCTTGCAGCGCCTTGGCTATTGCTGCTGACATGCCCTTGTCTGGCGGCAAAAGGCAGGATTTTATTCCAGTCTGGTTTCATGTAGGTCCCGTAAGAGGGTGTGAGGCAACTTTAGGGTGTTTTTAAATACTACTTTTAGAGTATGAGACAGCATAAAAATCCTTGTAGGTTTGTTTTGGTTTTTTTTGCAGCAACTGACAATTTGCTGCATCTCCACTTTAATTCGGTTTCCTTGCTTGGTCAGGAATAGTTGCTGCTTGTAAAACAGCTCCTTGGAACTAGAGGGTGCAGGCTGACTGACACTTGCTGGTAGTTTAAGAATTTATGAGGATTTATTCTGTGGTTTGTTGATGGGATTTGGTTGGCTGAGATGCTTTTTGACGGATGCACAGGAATTCCCAGGTGTGGATAAAAGCACTTGGCAGTAGTCAGTCGAAGAGGATAGAGAAGAGAGATTGTGGAGTGAGGAGGACTTGGGGGTTGTCTGGTTTCTTTTCGTCTACAGGCTGTCATATTTAACAAAGAGTTTACAGCTTCACCCATAGTCCTGTGTGGTTTTAGTACCGCTAGACCAAACTGCTGTGTTTGCTACCCTTGAATGGTTTTTCTGATGCTTCTGTTGGATGCAACATGGGTCAGATTCCCTGTTTCACAGCCACCTCACCATTTGCCCAAGTGGTGTTTCTGAAAATGCATGTTCTTTTCAGTAGCTCATGGTCACAGTATGGAGCACTGGAACCGGTCAGTGAAGCTACTCTTTCCTGTCCAAGACTTCTTTTTTGTTAAAGTCCTAGCTGCTATAGCCAGGAATGTTTGAGACATGTTTCTGCTGACAGTTTTCTGCTGTGCACTCTCGAGGATTGGATGTAGGGCAGTTTGGAGGGTTCCTCTCACTGGAACTCCCTATTTACAGTCAGTGAATTCATTAGAGCCTTGAATTATTTACCTTAAAGAATTCAAGTCCTGAATTATTTACCTTTAAGGTCTGTCTTCCTGTGTTGTGCCTTTGGTTGACTGTAGACCTGTGCTCTGTTATATGCTGTGAATGTCTAAGGTAGCATAATATCCAAGGCAGTTTCAGCGATTTACTTTTAATTTTATTTTCATACACGAATACATTGCAGCATTACAGCTGATCTTTAAGGTCCCTTCCAACCCAAGGCATTCTGTGATTCTATAAGTGCAGAGTGGGATTCAAGATATAAAATGGATTTGCGCAGATCTAATTTTAAATCTTGTAAATGCATGGACAGTTTTTGAGTATGTCATCACACTCTTTCTGCAAGTTGCCTGCCTACTGCCAGCTGTAGTTGCAAGCCCTGGACAAACTCCCTATTCAGCATCTTGTTTTCTCCCTGCTGTCCCATGTTTGGCCTGAGTTTTTATTTATGTCACAGTGCTCAAATCCTACTGAAGAAGTTTGTCATTTCCTCATGGTCTTACTCTGTTTACCAGTGTCAGGCTTCAGGGTTTGACAAATGGTTTGGGAAGTGCCACTTCACTTTACAGGAAGAGACTTAAAACAAGAGGACAAAGCATCCTGAGGATCTTACAGCCTTGCTGCTGAGATATCTCCAATACTGCACAATATTTCACGTACTGGAAATACAGTTCCCCTCTGCTGTGACTGTTCATTAGTTTTAGTTGAGAGAAGCCAGGGTTTCAGGTTGGTTAGGAACTTGCTGTTAATGGCCACTTGAGGGATGCTGAGTTTAAGTGACTGGTGTAGTGCTTCACTGGAGCTGCATGGCAGCTCTCCAAGGCACAGCTCACTCATCTGCCTGGACGCTGAGAGGGTGGCAGGGAGTGTCAGGGTGGCTGCCATCCTTGCTGCCAACAGCTGTTAGAGTTGTCATGCACTCTTATCCTGCAGCCCTGATGCGCAGCTCAGGTACATTGCGTGTGCCAAGACTGAAGGCAGTCACAACAGGCAGCACTCACCTACCACATTTCCCTCTCTTTTGAGGGATGAGTGCTTGAACTCATAGATGTTTCCTCTTGCAACATACCTGTGCTACACCAAAGATTTTTGCAGGAAGCAAACAAATGGCAATGTCCACTGACATAATGGAATCTTGAATGTGATTCTTTGGCAGTGCTGCAGCTGCACAGCCACCGTGCAGCCCTCCATGCCTTACCACATTCTTGCTCTCTTCCCATCCTACCTCAAATTTTCTGTCCCCATTAAGTGAAATTTCTTCTTGTGACATGTTTTTCCTGGCTGTCGCCTGACCCAGCTCTTGGTTGCCCTGTTTTGAGCAGAGAAGGCTCCAGGCTGCGGTGGGGAAGTCACCTGGAGCTGGACGATCTCCTTCCTTGGGAGGTGGCCCTGCTCTGGTTAGCAGCAGCCAGTGGCTAAGGTCACCTCTCTTGTCCTCAACCCTGGACTAGACTGTGTTCTTTGCTTAATATGGCATCAGGCTAAACCAGGTTTAAACTCGCTGTGCCAGAGGTTGCCAGAATTTGGTCTTTCCAGCCACTTTTTTGGGAATGTCTCAATCAGACCACTGTGACCAAAATCTTGCAACAAAACTTTCTGCCAGTCATCCATGCTGACAGTGGACAGAGTATGCCAAATTCCTGAGCCCTGAAATGCAGGAGGGGTATCGCAGCCATATTCCCCACCCTGTGCTGTGTGTCTGGGTTTAATTGTGTATGCCCTTGTGAAGGTAGGCAAGGGATCATGAATGCATGGTTGAGTTGCATCTCTTTAAGTGAAGGGGTTTGTTTTGTTGCTTCCAGAGAAAGCAATGAAATGCACTAATGGCATTTCCAGGTCTGACAATCCGGTTTCCTTTACTTATGATGTGTCTTCTGGCCATTCAGAGAGGTTGGGGGTAGGGGGTTGAGTTTTTGTCTTCAGTTGGGTTTCTACCATATGGGCTTTTTTCTTCCTTGTTTAAATGTAGAAATGTCTTCTATGAAGTGTATTGGCAGGAGAATTTGACACTGGAGCTTAAAGCTACTAATATGGGAAGTGAGGAGTAAACACAGACACTAAAAGACCCTTTGGAGAATTTTAAGTGGAGTCACTACTTAATGTTGTAGGTGCATAGTTCGGGGAAACTTTATGATTAAATAATCTGCTGTTGATGCAAGATTGCAAGTATTATTTTTACATCACTGCTGTGATGTATTTGCTGTTGAAACTGAAAGAAACTTAATTAGCTTTCTCTCCCTCCGTATTTCTGCTTTTGGTGGCACTGTCTGCTTGGCATTGGTCCCAGTGCTGCCAGGCAGGATGCCCTGGGAAGGGGGCAGAGGATTTGGGTATAGGAGAGCTGTGTTCTCCTGTGTTCTCCTCTTCAACTAATGGGCTGTGGTATCTCATCTGCATCTCCAAATTGATATCTGTTGCTTCTGTTTGATCAATGAGTGATTTTTGGGGAAAGGACTTTTTCTTGTTTAATGTTTTTATGGGATGAGGCAGAAAACAAAAGACCTGAATATCTACTGGGAAACTGCTGTAATGCAAATAATAGATAATTGCTTGCAGTTAATCAGTTTTCTCTTTTGTGTTGTTTTTCACACAGAGCAATGAGGCAAGAGAGAAGTTTTTAAAAACAGGAAAATGTGATTGCATAAACATCATTGCTGGCAGGAGGACTCGGTGGATTCAGGTAATAATGTGACACCACTTTTTATTATGCTTTAAAAACTGGCTGGGTCTCAGGCTGCCAGCGACCCTTTTTCAGGGGCTGAGGAGTAGAGGGAGGTGACAAGGTATAACAAGATCCAGTGGCTGGCTGTTAATTCATTCAGACCAGATGAGAGGGTGTGGGTGTTCCCACAGCGCTGGTGGTTGCTGAATAGGAGAGTGATGCTGGGGCTGCAGTAGCTTCCTTGTTTGTGTCAGGCTGTTGAATCTGAGGCTGTTTTTTTTTTTTGTTTTGTTCGGGATTTTTTAATGGGTTTGTTTTCAACCCTAGGAGATTCTCTCCTTCAACCTCTTACAGCTGTGTCGATGTAGGAGGGGAAGCTCCATGCCTGTCTCATGGAAGAAGGTCAAATGATTAGCTGTCCCTTCAGATTGCAGAACTCTGAATCTGCAAATATTTCCCTTTAATTCCCCCTTTAAAAGTATTTCTGGATCAGAGCAGATCATTATCTGCTGAAAGACCCAGACCTAGACCTTTACTGCCTTAGAGGACTACTGCTGGTTGTTTTCTGTGTGTGAATGAAGACAATTTCTCATTGCATGGTTGTAGGAAACCTAATGTGTGATGTTTAAGCATACTAATGTTTGCAACATATTATCTTAAAATAATGGATTTTAACATATTTAGATCCTGTTTTGTAGGAAACGTAAATTGCTAGCTAAAATGCATCTCTTATGGTTTTAATAATTTTAATTATTTCCCTCACTGAAGGGGAGTGAAAAATGAATGCAGGGGGAGTTTACAGTGCTAATCGCACTCCACGTTTGTAATTGGGAGCAGATCCTATCCTCAAGTTCTTAGGCAATCCTAGTGAAGTCATCAGGCTTTTCACAAGCATATGGTTTTCCCCACGCGTGTTTGATTCTAGGATAAGGGCCTACAGTGTGCTTTTTCGTTCACTGATTTCTCATACAGAGGAAGTTTGAAAAATATGCATCTTTTCCAATGTAGACTCTTGGTTTCCAGCAGCAATTGAGGAGGTTCTGCAGTGTTTTATTGAGAAACAGATCAGTGAAGCTCAGTGCCTTAGACTGAGCTATTTCTAACTGGCAAGTGCATTTTCTTCGTTAGGTGCAAGGTGGAATAAAAGCAGTTGTGGCACTGCATTGCTATGGTCATGACCAAGAAGGGCATTTAAAAAGGATGTGAATAGGTGTGGATTTTCGTATTTCCTAAAGCCAGCTTCTTTTTAGTATTAAATTGCATACTCAGGAAGCTAGTTGCTGTATCAACATTGGTATAATGACACATTATTAAAAAAAATCAATATCCAGTCATAGAAACAAGTCCTGGTGTAAGCAGTCGGGTGCTTACAGCTGTGATTTGTATGTATTTGCAAATGTAATGGGCTTTTTTTTTCCTCGTAGCACTGGTAACTTGGGTAAACACTGTATGTGTGACTCATTGCAGAGTATAAACTTATTTTAAAGGAGCAAGTGTTGGATTTGCTGAATATCCTATTGCTTGCATCCCTGAATACTTACTTGCAGTAGGTCATGATTAATCTTAAATTGGCCAACCTGAGGGGAAAATTACTGCTGATGTCCCATAGGTACTTCAGAAACAAATGAAATGATGGAAGTGCTTTAAAAACATAAATAGTAGTTAGAATTCATAAAATCGTAAAGCAAACATATGGTGCAAGGCCTTCTAAAATATAACACTTGAAAGCTTATTTTATCGTTTCAGAAAGAGCTTGTTTAGTTATCACAGGAAAAGTAAATATTTTCATTTCTTTTTCTTCTGCACTCTGATTCCATTCCTCTTTCTCTTTTTCTACTTCTTTTTTCCCCCCCAGAGGCTTCTTATTTTGGTGGGATGGGGGACCAGCACCTGATGTGCGTAGGAAGCCCTACTTGAGAGCAGAAGATAACACTGCTAATGGTCCTCCTGTTGTTAGGTACACTCTTGAAGTCCTTTTGCAGTGTCGGCATGGAGTTGATGTAATCCAAATTGAGCAGTCCCTGTGCGCATGTGTGCGTGAGCGAGATGTGATGGGCACTGCAGCAGCTCCTGGACCACTCAAGAACACGCTTATTTTTTAATGTGATACCCCAAACATTGGTGAGGAGGGATGCAGTCCCTCGGTGTGCATGTGTACATGTGTGCAGGGGTGTGAGCTCAGGGAGGGCAACACAACGCGGCATCCCTGCTCTTCTAGCGCACCTTTGGTGGGCTGGCTGCAGTCTCTCCACAGCTTTGAGCCATACGTGGGACAGGGCAGTGAAGTTGCCACTGGAAAGGGGCGAAGGAGGAAGATGGGGAGCAGATGAGCGGGGAGCCGGGTGGGGATCGGGGGCCAGGGAGGAAGACACAGCTCCAGAGGGAAATACTCTGTGCTTTGCAGTTGCTTGTGTGGATAGAAACCAGATGGTGCGCTGGAACACCCGCTCGCTTGGGCGGCGGCGGAGCCAAACATATGGTTAATGGTTAGGAGAAAGAGCTTTTCGAGCCAGGGCTTTGCTGACTGCCTCGCATTACAGATTGTTGCAGTGTGTCATTACATTGCCAAACTAAGTGCTTAATACCCGCTGCGGGCGCTGGGCAGGCATTTGCAGGAAGGATGCAGAGGCTCCCCGGTCAGGGCAGGAGGCTGACATCATGTACAGCCCCCTGCCACACCCCCCCACACCCCCTTTCCCCTCTGGAAACCCTGTAAATCTCCCCATTTACAAGCCCAAATCCTACAGCAAGCAGTTTTCCTGTTCTGAGTGTCTTTAATCCATTTATTTCCAACAGCGTATGGTTGGTTTTCCTTTTCCTGTGCCTTTTTTAAAATTTTGGTCCTCAAGCAGTCAACTTCACTGAGGCTGCTGCACCACAGTTACATGTCCAGCATCTGAAGTTCCTGCTCTGGGATCTTTGGGCGACACCAGACCCCATGTTATCTAAGGAACTGCTGAGCTCATTCATCTCCTTTTCACGGCCCGCTTCCTTTTATTTTTAGCCAAATCCGTCAGGCCTGACAGGCGGGTAATTTGAGCCAGAGAAAGGGCAAAGCTCCAGGTCCTTTCCACAAAGCAATTCTTCTCCTCCCTCCTGGGAAGGCTCCAAACTTGGCCTGCTCCAGGCAGATGGATTTGTTGAGTCATGTGAGATCATTTACACAAAAACACAGCGAGGCAGTGAAAAGGAAAAAAAAAAAAGGGAAAGAAAAAAGAGAAAAAGGTGGGGGGGAAGGGGTGGGAGAGCGTGCACTGCCGGGGCTGCTGCGAGCGTAGGAAATGTGCTGCGAGGCAGCTAGACAGAGGAATGCAGCAGATTCATTCTTGTATAAGGTAATGTCTCGTTTACAGTACAGGGTGGAGCCAGCACGGAGAAATCTCTCGAAAACAGATTACTCATTTAAAACAAAAATTCTCCTTAAAATAAATAATAGTAATAAAAAATAATAATAAGAAAAAACCAAAACAACAACCCAAACAGCAAGCAAGCGGCGCACATGGGCATGCAACAAAGGCGGCGTTGTTGACAGCACCGGATTACAGTAGCGGTAAACTCCGGACTGGGAGGTTGCTGGAAAATGAGTTTGCTCCGTGATGCAACTGGAGTTTGCTTTGTCTGGCCGCCAGTGCAAGCGGTGCAGTGGAGACTGGGAGCCCAGCAGCAGCAGGGTGCGCTTCGCTCCATCCAGGGATGGTCTCGGGCAGTGGGGAGGGATGGAGGGAGTGAATCCTGAGCGGAGAGGCTGGGGGGGCATCATTAACAGTAAAAACGAAGGGGAATATGCATGGAGGGGGTGGGGGAGAACCTCTTCTTGCTTTGGTTTTGAGCGGTTGTGGCATCATCTTCATTGCATCAAGGAGTAAATTGCATTTATTCAGTTGAATGTGAATTTTGTTTTCGTTTGCAACCTGAGCTAACCCCAGCATGTTGGGTTTTGGTTTTTTAAGTGGGTGGTAAGAGAGAACATGAAACTTGGAGCTTTTCAGATCTTGTTACATCCTAGAGAATTAGGTTGGGTTAATTTATGCAGTGTTCTAACAAGATGCGTTCAAACCTTTAAATAGACTGTATTTAAGTATTGTTAATATAACTCCCAGTTACTCCAGTTTTCTTAGCAAGGAAGTATCTGAATGTTACTGTTTTGTCCCAGTGGTGATTAAAAATCAAGAATAGGAGTAGAAACTGGAACTCGAAATTGGTGGGAAATGTGCAATGAAACAAGTCCAATGCAAAGCATTTCCAAAAATTCTCAGCTACAATTGAGGAGCTTGGGGGAGCATGTAAACATGGGTTTGTATTTTAACATGACCCTTTCCCCTGCTGAGTAGTATCTTCTGCATTGCTGACTCCACAGCAATGTCTGTTGAGGTGCTTTCCTCTGGGGAGGGGAGGGTTTGTCTGGAGCCTGCCTCCCTCTAACTTGACCTTGTCTTTCCCTTTTTCTCCTCCTGCTTCTTTTTTATACTTTTGTCTGAAAGACGGCTGGCTTTCCCAGCCCGCTTGCCCTTCTGGGCTGCACTGCTGAGCACAACACACTCAGCGTGGGGAGAGCCTTCCCTTCTGGCATTTACGAGTTTTCTCACTTGCTAGAAACCTTTTGTTTTCTCTGCCTCTTGATGAGGCCGCCTCATTACTTATGTTGAAGGAGCACTTGGCAACATCCCAAGTCCCAGCCGGGGTCCTGCACTGCACAAATCTGTGATGGGGTCCCTGCCCATCAGCTGATGTCTGGTGCAAGGATCAGCAGAGGGATAGAAAGATGAGTACAGCCAGGCGTGGGACCTAGATGGTGCAATAAGCTGGGGCTATAGCACAGCAGCTTTTAACAGGGAATGACTGTAGATTGCTCTGAGATCCTCGGAAAGGTCCTGGAGAAGGACAGCATTGTTATTTATTCTGTTTGCATAGTTACTGTAACTTTCTTTCCCTTCTTCCCCAAAAACCTAATCATCCTACATTTTCTGTTGCTGTGAGCAACATTTCCTGTTGTTACCCAGAGCTGCAATTCCAGTTAAATTCTCACTTTGTAAAGCTAATCTCCCAGCAGTGGGTGTGGGATTTCCAAAAGAAACGGCATTTGTGAAGAGCCGGTTTTTAAGATTTTTGTCTTAGTGGACAATTCTGCAAAACTCCTTTTTTAACTATTCACATTCATTATTGGTTGAAAGCTCTAGCTTCATCTCTCTTTATGGCACTTAGAAGACTTGTAGGTTTTTAATTCCCCTGCAGAGTGCCCCACTCCTCAACGTCTCCTTTTTCCGCTTCAAAGATGGCACATGTGTTGCTTTTTGCATCTTTGCGTCACACAACCAGCCCAACTAAGCAGGTTTCAGGAACTGTTCATGACCTGTCTATCGGGAAAATCAGCCTTACTCTTCCTTCCCCCTCTTTCACAGCCGCTCAACTTCCTCTCCTTCTTCTAAAAGTGTGTTGATGCTATCAGTCCCCTAATTCTTTTATCTCACTTCTCCTATCGTTTCCAGTCTTCTGTCTGTCTCATGATTAGACTAGAAATTTCTCTGCTGCTGCTGGCCTCCTCCCTCCTCGCTCGTACTGTGGCGCTGCCTCCTTTGGGATCTGAGGAGGGATGAGTATGGAGTTGATATGTGTTGAATCATGTCCTGTGCTTGGCATCAGTTTGCACAGGTAGAGGACGTTGTCTATGGCAATTTTTCTTTTTTCCTGCTTTAAGCTACTAGTTCTCTCCATCTAGGTTGGAGAATGATCAGGAGATCCTCGCCAAGGCTTGGTAAGGGAAGCACTGAGAACCTCCTGCTGAGGTTGCTCAACCTTCTTATGCTGTGCCAAGGAGAGATGCTCTGGGAGAGAGGCAACCCTCTATGTATGGTGTCAAATTATCCTCTTGATGGAACAGGATAGTGATTCTCTCCCTCAGAGAACTTAGGCAAACTTTATAGTACTCTGCAGTGAAATCTAAGGTGAATGGGGCAAGCATTCATTTATGGGACTTTGGAAATAGCCTCAAAATAAATAAATCCCTAGCCTGCCTTCCCCCTAACAGAAAATCATAGAAGTTATTGTGTAGTGGTGGCAATTTCCTCTTTGTCATGTATTTATCTAGAGAGCATTCCAGGGGAGACGCAAGATTTATTCTAAACATATTAATTTAAATTTCTGAGGAGCTTTAAATCTATGCAAATTTTTCTCATCCAGCAATAAATTGTTGCAGCAGTGAAGCGCAGGACTGTTTGTAATGTATTCGAAACCTAGCTGTTTTCTGGATGTGGCCAAATCCCATTAACTGTGATTTCTGTGCTTCCTTTTTCCTCCTGTCGAGCCTTCTGGATAGCGGCTTTTCTTAACAGCTTGTTTGTAGAATCTGCTCTGAAAATCTCCCAGCAGCTTCACTCTTCTCAAAGCCAGGGAAACTCTGGGAGCAGCTTATTACCTGCTTATCATCCAACTTCCATTTCTGTTAGAAAGTCTCCATTGGCCATAGACCAAATAAGCTTAAGTCTCTTTGCCTTCCATGTAGTCAAGCACAGCAGAGGTAAAAGTTCTTATGGAGATTAAATTTTGCCTGTTGGTTCAGTGATATATCAATCCAGGCAGTGCATTGTGCGTAAAATTGCCTTCTTGAATTCCTTTAGGGGGAGCATCCTTAGGGAACCTTGAGAGTTTCCTGAAAGTTGCTAGTGAGGATGTCCAAGCACCCTCTGACACAGCCTTTGCAGTAGCAGGTGATCAAGTCTGTGTTAAAAAAAGCCAAGTTGTTTTAAGGCTCTGTTCATTTCATTAGCTTTTCACTGATAGTTCCTGTAGCATTACTAACTGCTAATGTGATCCTTTAGTTTTTTACCTTGATTTCATTATAAATTAAATTGGCATCAGCAAAAGTCGCTTCTGATCAGATGCTGTAGAAATGTCTTTTTTTTACCTCTTTGCAGCTTTTGAACGATTAATGGGAACATACTGTTGCTTCCTTGTAAGTTCATTCATGTTTAATAGCTATTTGTGAGACACATTTGGCTTTTAAATGGATGTATCACAGCTCTTGAAGCATTTTGGTGGCTAAATAACTGGGATTAGACATTCTGGTTGCTCATGCCAATTGTTTTCCTGTGTTCATACTGAACTCTCTGTGTTACAAAAGTATTTTTAGTTATAGCCTTGTCAGATTTGTTTAAGGAAAAGAGATGTCCTCATTTTTCAGAGAAGTTTATCTGGGAGTAAGTGGAATTATATTAATGTTTTCTTCTCACTTGAAGAAATTCTAAGTGTTAAGATGAAAGGCCCACTATTACATGCAAAAGTAAGACTTGCTTTTGCAGGAGTGGAGCGATTTATCTTCTGTGTCTGCTTCACTAATTGCAGCCTGTAAAGACCCTAAAGAGTCCTGCTAGTCAACCATTTCCTTACTGCAACCAGTGAAAAAACAGATTTAAAATGCACTTAACTGATGCTCCATTTCACATTTAATACCTCTTGATTACTGTGGTCACAGCATAAATAAATACATTTGTTTGCTTACTGGATCATGCAAATGTTGGATGTCTTCCTCCATCAGAATACTCCTTTTATCAAAGATAGCTGCTGTCATAGAGCCCCAAGCTGTTGATTAGGTAAAAGGGAATGCCATATATGGGAAAATAAACCAGCACCCACAAGGTACCTTCTTACTAGAAAATAACAAGATTTCTCTTAGAAAATTCAGCTTGTTGTTTCCTATTTGAATGCTTTTTCAAAATTAATAATAAAATACTGAAAAATAAATTTTTCATGCCTTCTGGGAGGATGGCATAAGTAATTAACATGGGATATCTGTCTATTTGGTTTTGGGTTGATTGCTAATTGGCTTCCATGTAGTACTGTGAATGGGTTTGAAGTCCGTGTGGGCTTGGACTAGTCTAGACCAGCTCAGAGTCATTGCTGCTGTTCACTATGGTTAATGGTGTTTGGAGTGGATGGCAGAACCCAGATAGTTATGATTAAAGAATTCTTCTCCTGGGATGCACCACTTGGACACAAGCATCAGTGAAGCCCTTTCTGCAGCCGGTGACATCATAGGCAGCGGGACAGCATGGGGAGGACATCATGTGTAGGTAGCACTGCACTGCTGAGGGCACGCAGGGCACAGCCACACACCCGCTCAGCTGGCATTTTGTGAGTGAGAGGTTAAAAGGACAAGGGTAAACCACGGTCTGAAACAGACTCTTGCATCTGGCAGGTCTGCTCTTGAGTGACACTCTTTCGGTTGCCTAGCTCAAGTGCAGCAAGAGGTTCACCCCTGCCCACGGGCTGACAATCACACCCTCAATGGGAAGTTATTTTTCTGCTGCGTTTTGCCCCCTGTGAGTGTTGTCATTGGATGTAACAGCATATTAAGGGGCAGAGATTTGTAGGGCATCATAGCCTGTTCACTGTTTAAAGTAAATCTTCCCTGATAATTCTCCATGGGGCAAAGGGGGAGAGGAGTTCGTGCCCTAAGCTCTGGAGAATTTTTAGTATTAATGCTAATTTTAACCCTGAAGCGTCAGTGAGTTAAGTAGAGCTCAAAGTGCTGCAGTTAGCCTTCATCAGGAAACACTGGATAGCATTGCTGAAGGAGTGGTGACAGCAGGGAGTTCCCATATGCATGCAGTGGCGCTTCTAGAAGAACTAAAGGTTGGTATTTCCAAACAGAAATGGAAATGCACGTGAGTTAGTGACACATATATTTTGGTTTTCAGTACAGTAGGTGGCAGGAGAGACAAAGTGACAGCATTGATGGGGTGGCTGCTGGTCCATGTGCCACAGTAACAAATGAAGGTCTACGCCCAGTACTGTGGAATTAGAGTGACATTGTATTGCCAGGTGCTTTTGTGAGGTCTATCCTCTGGTGCAATCAACACAATGACGTAACAAGATGGGAATGTTAGACACTTGTGGGGGAATGTTAGACACATGTATCGAAATGTCCCCTGGTAAATGCCACAATGTGCACTTGTTGTGTTTTCCTAGGATGTCTTCCGTACATGTCAGGGACTAGAGCTTTTGTGGCAGCCTATGCCAGTCCCAGTTACAATGGCTCATTGTCTTTCTCTTCCTACATTGTCCTTGGCCAGGACTAGCCCCATTCCCTCTTGTGCCAGTGTTGGTGCTTATGGAGCTGACCATAATCTGCTTGGTGGGGTGATGCCAGTCAACAACTAACTAAGCCGAAGGTGTGGCTGGATTTTGTGCAGCTCAGCAGAAGCATCTCACCTCATTGGTCATGAAACTAGTGTTGAGATAAAGAAGTAAGTGATAGGAAAAGGGACTAACAAATTCAGGCAATAGAGTGCACCCTTGGTCAACCCTATCAAACAGGATGGGCGACAGTGAAGTAGACACCAGCAACTTCTCTAAGCCATCGACTGATATTCTTGGGCTTCTGGTCTGCAGTTGCATAAAATAACCTTAAAAGCCTGAAAAACTGTTACAGTATGTAAGAGTCTTTCCTAATGGAGAGGTAACTGAAGAAGTGAAATTAGTGGTGTTTTCCCTTTGTCTCTTGGACATATGTCTCCTTTCTTAGGTGAGAGGGATGTTCCTCATCCCACTTCAGTTAAGGTGAACAGATTGTTTCCTTTCTTAATTACAGGAGATCTGGTCTCCCATTGCCCCCAAGGACAAAATCTGCTCTGGAGCATGTGTAACTTGAGCAAAGTCAATGAGATTGTAAAACAGAGAAGGTGATTTGGCTCTGGGTTTGTAACTGGAGAAAGGAAGAGCTTTTGTCCATTGATTTATAGGGAAATTAGTGTATGGCTAAAATATGCCCGCCTGTTTGCTGTGGGTTTTTTTCCAAGGATTGTTCCCTGAAGGACTTCTGGTCCTGGTGGAAACAACTTTATTGTGCAGGCCTGCCTTAGAGCCAAAAAGAGCTGACAGTATTTGACTCATACTTGTCAGAGGAATATTTAGTATGTGTACTTCCAGCTTCCCGTGATGTTTTTAGTCCTCTTTTTATCTGTATTTGGTCATAAAATTTTAATTCAGGTGTATCAAAATATGCATGTATGATTGCCTAAATTCTGCATCTTCATAAGATGTCAAGCCCTGTTGCTCAGCTCCATTACTTCCATTCTGTTTCTGTGCCGACTGGTTTTGTAAGATTGTTGTCAGTATTTTTTCAATACATTAATGCTGTTTTCTTCAATGAAGGTGACTGAGAACTGAACTGGTGTTGAAGTTGTAGAGCTGTTGGTGTAATGTAGTAGCAAGGATAAGACATCTTTGGTCTTTGGAGAGCCTTACTGCCCCATAGATAGAATGTGAGCACTTCATACTTATGAAAAATGAAGGCAGGAACATGGTGATTTATTGAAGGTCATGGAGGAAACCTGAGACGTTGAGACCTAGGTCTCTTCTACCCCACCCCAGGAAGCTGAATCCTGTGATTTCTAGTATGATGAAGTGTACTTCCTCTTCGCCTGAGAAACGTGAGACTTTTCCCACTGGAAAAATATTTGCTCTTGTCACGGGAGGTACAGACACACATTTACAAATTTGGAACCAAGTTTGACTCATTGCCACAAAAACAGGCACATTTAGAAAGTAGCTAGTTATAGCTGTATTGTGCAGAATGAAAAGGGGAAATGGTCTGAGGGGCACAAACAACAGCTAATGACTGCTCTGTTGTTATTGTTGCTTTACATACTCAACTCTCTGAGTTGTATCTGGACCAGAGGAGGGACCTGGGCATACACTGGGTTTAAGCAGCTTTTGGACTGCTCCATCCCTTTTATCAAGGACGGGTCCTTTCTCACAGAAAAGCCATTTGTAAAGAATGGGAGCTTGTTGGCCAAATTTTCCTTGAATAGGCTGGTGTCTTGCTGATACTGGTGTGCTGATAGAAACTGTATGGCTGCAAAGAATTAATTGGTTCTGTAACCAGGTTTAACTGTGGAGGGCTCTGCTTGGTGAAGAGGATCAGGAAGGAGTTCCTATAGTTTTAAAGCAAAAGCTGTCTGAGGCTAATTATGAAAAATGTGCCAAATTGGAATACTCATTTTTTAAAATGAATTTCCATAAGCAGCTCATAGACAGGTTTATGCTGTGCTGGAAGAAGTCTGACTGCACTTTAATGTTGATACCTGGTTTGGTGATTAGGAAAAGATTGTTAAACAACTGAGTTTAAATACCAGTACAGCTTCATTGTAATAATTTCCCCAAAGGCACACTGGTAATTCTGCTAAATAGAGAGTTTAATAGACTTTAATAATGTGTGCTTGGGAGACCCTATACACAAAGGAATAATGCATAAAACATTCATTATGGCAAACTGCTACCTTTGCATGTGGAGGGGAATCTGTTGGAAGAAAACTGTTGTGTTGAGTGTGGCAACATGTTGGAGGGTGTTAACAGACAGAATTTATTGTCACCCCCTTACCTAGCACTTAATTCACCTGCTGTGATTGAAGTTGCATCATTTTACTCAACACGGAATGAATTATTCGAGGTAGACATTAGTTTATTTTCTGAGAAGTCCTTTGACAGCCGGTGGGCTGTGGGGCTTCACAGGGCTTTGTTTTCCTTTGATATGCTGATTTAGTGTCAAGAGAAGAGGTACCTGGTAGGAAACACAGAATAACCCCATAAAAAAAAGGCATAAAAACGATAACATTAAAACAACAAAAAAGCAACCTTAGCAAGTGGCTTGAAGTGAGTTTAGTGTTGTATTTTGATTTGTTTTCACTGCACTGCTGCTGATGGCCCTGATGGAGAACAGGCGAGAAGAAGGAGGGAGCAGATGCTTTTGGTAGTACAGTAGGGCATTTATCTCTTTTAATGAGGTAACATCATTAGGGCTGACAAAGTGCTGCAAATCCATACGTGTAATGGACTGCTGCTCTCTTTTTGGAGTGCACAGGCTGTTGTACTTCCTAGCATTCGAATCTGCTGAATCACAGGTCAGGCTTTATCTCCTGTCTGATGCTGGGTTGGGTTTTTTGTGTTGTGTTTTTTATTTGCTTTGTGCTGGTTTGGTTGGTTTTAACCATTTTATTTCCCACCCTACCCCCCTGATCTTTGCCTCTAATGATTGGGATCTGGAGCACTCCAGGATATGTGTTGGGGCAGGCTGAAGTGTACCCATTTTCCAAGCATAGGAGCTGATTGAAATGCCATGTGTGTCTATTGCAGTGCAAGGACCTTCTCTTTAATTGACAAGAGTGAGGTTGGTTATATCTCTTTGAGCCTGATTCCTTTTGCCTAAGATAGCTACAGATTTTGGGTTGGGTGTTGGCTCTTTTTTCCTTTGCCCTCTGCCTGTTTCTTTTAGAGCAGTGGCATAATGTCAGCCACACTAATCATGTCAGCCAGTGACAGTGATGTTCAGTAACAAAGGGTGGCAGAAGAAGGGAGAGAGGGAGGTGGCTGTGGCACTTGACAAGGAGCAGGAGCAGGTAGAGGGAAATCTGCAGGTTAGACCATTCCTCTGTACAAAATCTGTCACTGTAAAAATCATGTGCAAGGTGATCAAGGGAAGAAATGAGATGTATGTCAATGGATATGTGTCCTCTATGTCTCACTTTTCAGATGGTAAGTATTACAGCACACAACTATAACCACGTGAAAATAACAAAACTTCAACTAAACAAATCTAAATTGAAAAAGCTGGGAGGTTTTAATAAAGACTCTGTTAAAAATTGCTTAATAACCCCAGAACTTCCATCAAAGCCTCAACTACAGACAGGCAACATAAACTAAACACTTGAGGTATGCTGTGTGTTTATCAGAGAGGCCTGGAGTGACACTTGGGCATCCGTGCTGATTCCAGGAAGAGAGCCTGTCGGTAAAAAAGATTCATCTGAATAGATCACGCACACCAGAAAAAACGTGGTTCCTCTTTTTTTTTTTAGCTGCATGCCCCTCCTATCCTGGGCTTCCCAACACCTGTTTGTGGTGAAAGAATATAAACAGAATTGCAAGATTCCTCAGCATTAACTGTTGCCTGACAGTCCCAGCTAAACACTGCAAGGTCATCCCATTTTTCCTCTTAATAGTTTTTTTTTGCTCCCTGTCACACATCCAATGAGCCACTGCAGCACCCTCAGATGGGTCTCCATGGGTTTTTGCTCTGCCATGAGCTGAACGTCAGTTGTGTTCCCCAGAGTTGATATGAATCCGGAGTTGGGGGTCTCTCATTGCCCACCCCTGTTATGTCACCCTCACACTGAGTGGGGGGACATGACTGAGAGCCAAATAAGTCAGAGCAGGTAGGTTCCACATATTAGCCTGTACTGAAGTATTATCCAGTAACGACACCACTGAGTGGAGGTTTGGGTCAAGGCTACATAAAGCTCCACTAATACCTGTAACTTTTGTTCAATTTATTTATTTAATGCTTGAGAGATCCAAGGGTACACTTCAGTGATGCCCAGGGTATGGTCAGCATTCCCCACTGCTGAACTGAAAGCATCGTTCTGCAAAGCAGCAAATCTCACTAGTGGTTTGTTGCTTCCTAATGCTCTCACCTGTCTTGAACTGGCAACAAATAATGGCCAACAGGTCAGAGAAAAGGTATTATGTTGGGAAAGCTTTAGGGCTTTTAGAGCTTTTAAATATTTTTTGGTTTTACACACACAGCATTGCTTCTATAAATCATCATTTCTACAACGCATACTTAAGATTTTCTGTGCTCTCTTATTCCATCAGTGAAACCAGAGTTTACTTACCTCTCTTCCAAGGTTGGGATTACAAAAACTTTACACTGTCTCACCCTCCTCTCTTCCTGCAGGCACTCCAGTCCAATAAATAAATACTTGGCTGGGTTTTACTGCCCTTCACCCTGTTAACTAAAACCAAATGCCTTCTGCTTTGTTGAAGGCAAGTCATGCCTAGTTCTGGTGCACCAGCCAGCAGTTTCTCAACCAGTTTGGCCTCTCAGGAACAGACTATTTTTTAGTGACTCCAAAGCAGTTACCAAATCTTTCTGTGTTTTATGTATGAAAAGAAAGTAACATTGTCCAGGGCTCTTAGGCAGAGAAAATAGCTTATTGTACCCTTTCCCAAGACTACAGATGACCCATCTTCACTGTCGTTTCCCTAATAAAACTGGGATGAAACTGTTGTGACAAAGGGCAAAAGGATAGGATGGAAGGGTTAGATAAGTAAACAGGTGCTAGTATTACAGGCTTCTGTATTAAGGTTATCTATTCCTTTTTAATTTTTTTTCTTGTGGCCAAGTGCTAAAATACTTTATTAAAAATATTTTAGCACTTGGCGCCACTTCTCAGGAGGAGAAAGTGCAGGTCTGCTCGTCAGTACTGTTTCAGGACAGACTTAGAGGTGATGCAGCCACAGGCTTTGCCGCTTGTCAGGCTTGATGCTTATTTCTCATGGGAAATACAGGGCAAAGCCCTGGTAGAAAGGGCTGCTCATCCCCAGTTGCAGCACTGGTGGGCCAAAGTGTGTTTGCCTGGCTTTCCTGGGTGGTCGCCTGGCTCGTATGCAGCACATGGAAATAGATCGTTTGGAATGTGAAACCGTGCCTTCTGCATTTCTCCCACAAGTATTTTATAGTTTTGACTGGCATGTGCAAAGGAAATGGAGAATAATAGAAGAAAAAACTTATATAACCCTTCAGCTGTGCTTCCTTTCCACATCAAGGTTTTGCATTTAAAGTAAAAAGACTGGTCTTGTGTTGTTGCAAAAGTCTTTTTTGAAATTTTAGTGAAGAATTTTTTGGTAAATGAGTAAAGAAGAGGGGTTTTTTTACTTTTTTCCTTCTTAAACTCATCCCCAGTTTATGTAGTTGATACGCTCAGAGAAATGGAATCTGATTCCTGCTTTTACAGAAATAGGTTGTGAAGGGATCTTGAGTGTTTGGGGATTTCTTTGCTGTTCTTTTCTTTTGAGTAAAGATGTTCTAAGCCAGTAAGTAGGCTTTTGCAAGTCTCATGTGTGAGTGCTGTATATGGGATGAGGAGGGTGTTCTCTCAGTGTGGCTGCCATCTACTTACAAGCTCTGTGGTCATGGCTCTCAACATTTGGTGTAATATAGAGGTAGCATGTCTTTTAGACAGGTCCTTGCCAGCAGGACTCCTTTCTCCCTCAGCTTCAGCTGAACAGCCTGGGAAAGACAAGCCCGCAGATGTAAGAAGTCCTTTCAGAGTCTGTGGAAGATCCAGCTTTGGTCCAACTGTGAATCAGCTACTTAGGGCTGAGGATCCTTTGTACCACCAGAGAAGTTGCCTTCCTGTGATAAACAGAAGGATCTTTGCCTTGGAAGTGGGAATTTAAAAATACACAAGCATGTGGAAGGGGCATTGCAGCAGTAATGGTACATACGTTAACAGCAGTAAAGTAATGCAAGAGTATGAGGTGCAAATAAGCATGTGCAAGTCAAATAGAAATGCTTGCTTTTCCCCCAGTTCCACCTTTGGAGGGAGCTTTGGAGGTGCTCTCTAGGGACACTGTCCTGGTTTGGTGAGGAATGCCTGAGGGCTCAAGTCACTTAGTTTCTGAGCTTTGTAAATCTGGGTGTAAGTGTTTCGTTGTTTGCAGGGCACCTTGCAGTTCTCTGGTGGGAATGTGTAAAAAGTATACATGTAAAAAGTACCCCTGCCTTTGCAGTGGCTTTCATGTTAAAGATCTGTTTTGTTAATTCGATGGCTCCTTAGCCTGCTTTGTCAGCAGCTCGCTGAGATGCTTCCCGGGGCTTACAGCTCTTGGTTTCATCTAACAAGAGCAATCTATAATCCAGGGGTGTACAGATAAGGGAGCCCTTCAGAGGTTTGTGAAAAAGGAACGATGCATTTAGAGTGATACTTGGAGAAGGTGAATATTCTGACAGTTTCCCACTGTGTCACACTATTCGGTTTTGAAAATTGTGGCTTCCAGTTATCCTCTCAGTAGAACAAGGCACTTCTCTTGGGCTCCTGGAGGAGCCCATGAAGTGTACACTTAATTGCTTTGTGAATGATGTGAAGTCTTGGAATGCAATCTAGCCATTGCTCATTAACTAGCTGAACCTATTAAACCTGGACAGCGAGCAGGACTGAGTCGTCCGCCCTTGATTGCAGGCAGCTAATGGAGCTGTGGGAGCAAGCTGTGACTGCAGAGTGGAATTGGCAGTAGACTCCCAGAAACCCTCCCTGTTTTGAACTTGCCCTACACTCCATTTAGACTTCTGGCTTTGAGACAGATGATTTCAGAGCAGTGAGAAGGGGGGAAGGCGGAGGGTGGAAGGCATTGTCTTCCCAGCTATGTTAGCTTTGATCAGAAGTTAAAAATGAACCAGAATTGGAATGGCGCTGGTAATTTGATATTTAAACCTGCAGAAGCAGAGGGATTTGTCATCTGGCCATGGCTGGCTTTGATTATTGATTGGTTCTCATGCAGATGGTTCCATTACACAATGCTAAACAAAAAAAAATTGCCTAAATAATGTGACTTGGCGTCTCCTTGGTGTTTTTTAGCTCTGTGGGAATCAGCTAATCTTACAAAGCACATATAGAGGTGATTTGGTACCCATGAAGTACATCCTGTCTTGCAAAAGAGCATGGTAGCACTTTCTTGCATCTTCACACCACTCTAGTAACACAGGAGAAAGCAAAAATCAGCAACTGTTGAGATTTTGGGGTTTTTTTTAATGGTAGTTTGAAGTAAAATGAAGATAGTTGGTATTTGCCAAGGAAATTTGAAGTGTTTAACCTTTAAAACATGAAAGTGTTTAGCCTTTTAAACATCTCCTCAACTGGAGATGGATACAGCCCTGGCTATGTAGTGTTTACCTCTAGAGCACTCTTGGCATTGTGGCGGAGCATTGTTTTAGATCAGTTTGTGCTGCTGGCTGAATCGCCAGGATCTCATCCTTCAGCACTCACATGCCTCCCATCCAGTTGTACTTTGTGCCCGGCCTTATTTACCTTGTGGGTTTTGCCAGGATCACAGCTTGGTGGTGTGGCTTCGGGCCCAGTCAGACCATCTGTCAAGAAGGGGAGGAGAAGGTAGTGGTTTTGACATGTTTCTTGAAGAAGCACATGTCCAAATGTGCTTTGAAATCTTTGTTCTACTTGCTTATTCAATACTTTCAAGGTGCTGTGTATTGTGGAATATTTTTCTGTTGTGCTGCCTTACTTTCCCTGTTGTGGAGAGATCGTTTCATTTCTAGTTTGGATTCATACATTTTGTTTGTGCTGCTGGCAGATCCTATCAACACCCACTTTTCACTGATATTTAAACTTTAAAAGATAAAATAAAAATCTTTGGTGTCATGGAACACTGACTTGCTTGTAAAATAGTTCTATATACCGGAGATGCTATTTAAAAATATTGTAGGAGTCTAGTAATACATTAGCATTTTATGCATTTCACTCTGAGCAGTCCCGAAGTGCTTAAACTGTAGTGCACACATGCGGCCCTGCGGAGATGCAGTTCCCAGGACAGAGGCTGTAAACCAGCCCCACATTTGCTGATGGAGGGATGGGTGCAAGCAGATTAAAGCAAAGCAGCCAGAATAAACTGCCTTCCGGAGGAAAATGCCATGTCTAGGTGTACCACACCCAGGACTTCAGCTCGGCATGCTGTCAGAGTTGCCCACCCTAAGATTACGAAGCCGTGCGTGGGCCGAGCCCCCCATAGCCTGAACTGCCCTGCGTTTTGTCACAGCCATTGGCAAAGGCCCCGAGCGGCACTGAGGCTGGGTATTTGGAGGGACAACCATTGAACAAGTTTCCTCATGGGCTCTGTGTTCAGAGCTTGTTGCCTTTAGCACTCTTCAGTGTAATAGCAGCGAGTGACTGGTTTGTTTGTCCAGAGCTGCAAATGGAGTCACCCTCTGCAGCTGTAGGCCGGGCTGGGCTGAGCAGGGCCGGGCCGGCGTGTGGAGGCCGTGCACAGGGAGCAGCTGCCACGCGTCCTTTGGGCGCTGAGGATTCCTCACACGATGCCAAAGTGGTGTCCCTGTGTGTGCAAAGCATGTTTCTCTGTGTCATCCTAGGTATCCTTCAGCTCGTTTTATATTTGTGTCCCTTAGAAACCGATGTGTGAGTTGATCTCAGATTAGCTATTCTATACGTAGCTTGGCAGAGGGGAGATGTAGAGCTGTAGTGTGAGGACAAAAAAAACATTCTCAGATGATTTTGAGACAGCAATTACATCATTCTGGGAAATTCAGCCTTGCAGAAGCTAATAAAAACTAAAATTCAAGGTCTTATAATGTTTAGCAGAACTAATACCACAGTGTGTTTTCAGGTTATCATTTCAAAACCTCAGTGACATTTTCTCAGAATGTTCGCGTACAGGCACAGTTGTTCACGTGTGAGAATCTCAGGAGCAGCTGGGTGTGGGGAACAGCAACCTCACTGGTGTGTACCAGAGCTCCATCTTCCAAAAAGAATTACGTTGTGGCCAGCTGTGATGTCACAGTTCAGGGTTCAGTGAGTTGTCAGCACCCTCAGTCTGATGTTTCTAACCAAGCAGCATAGCAGCCTGTGCTCCTTTTTCACTCTTTAAAGAAAATGAAGCAATTAATTCTTTCAGATTTAAAATACATCATGTCTAAAATAGAGAAAAGAAAAAAGGAAAAAAAACCCATTATTTTATTTTCATTTGACATGACTGTTAGGCGGAAAGAACCTTTCGATATATTGAGTTGGGAAGTAATTCATCTTGGGAGTGTGAGATGGGTTATAATCTTAATGTCATTTTACCATTACTAAAATAGGCTAATTTTGTCCTTTGGTAGTCCATATAAATCCTGCTGATTTAGCAGCATTGTATGAATGAAAATAAGAAATGCAACAGCCTGTATTTTGGGATTTCCTTGCTTACAGTGTAAACAGTTACAGAGCACATTGTTTGATGAAGCAGCCATCCCTGCTGTACACTAGAACACCACTACCAAGTGCTGGCACAAGCCAGAGCATCACCTGCAGCTGTTGCTTTTTTCAGATGTAGCAGGTGAAGCACAAACTCTGTCATTTCTCTAGATTCAGCAGAATATATGTATGTGCAATTTGTCAGTATGTTTATAGCAAAAAAGGCTAAGAGCAGAAAATATTTCTAGGGATAGTGAAACCTGCTTTAAAAGAAATGAGAGGCATTAAAAGCTTACACAAATCTTGAGAAACACAAAAGGGCTGGACCAAACATTGCCGTTTCAGACAAATTTAGAATCTCCACCTACTTAAAGAGGAACACATTTAGGTCAGCGTTTTGTGCTTGGCAAAGTCATCTCCCTAATCTCCTTGGAGCATTTCTGACTGTGATTTAGGTGTAGGGGGGAGGGAAATGCTTCCAGGCTGAGACTTGCAGCTAAATTGTCATACAGAGTTGATCTGTTGACTGCCACTGAAGTAGTATAGATAGATAGGCACTGAATTCTGAAACCTGCTATTCACTGTATACTTGTGTGCAGTTATTCATTTGGAAGGATTCAACCAAGGTATCCAAAACCTGGATTTTAAACCTTTTACCTAAACCATGGCAGCAAATTCTAGTTGCCTGGGTTGATCCTGCTTTGTTTGTGTGTCTCAGCAAGATTCAGAGAGGTTGTGTCAGTTGATCTATATGCAGTTTCTTGCATTTGTCAAGTAAGTGGAGCAGAAATACGGTTTCCTCCTTCCTCCACCTCTTTTTTCATTTAATGTAATGGGAAATGTTGAAGCTACTGGAAACCTTGATGTGACATTTCTAAATGCAGTGATGCTGTCTCTTAGATTTGGGTCCTGTAAGCAAGTTGCAAATATCAAGAGCTCCTGTATTGCTGATCTTTAGTGCTGTTGTTAGATGAAGTTGATAAGGAATAAGTGATCAGACTAATATATATTTTGAAACACATGATGAAAAGTGCTTTCTTGGCAGATAATATAAGTGGTAAAGCTGTTGGTAAATCTCTCCATTACTATAAAAGATGGTGAGGCTGAGTCTGCTGACAGAGGACTTGGGATAATGGGAGATGGCATTGGGATTTAGGATCTCTTTAACCAGCATCCTGAGAGCACAGGCTCCAAGACAACTGTAGCTGGTGCAGCTGTGATCGCAGTGTGAACGTGGGCGTCACGTAAGTGAGAGGAGTCTCCTGGGAATGAACGTTGGCGCTCTGTCTTCCATGAGAGCCCCATGTGCTCACCCACGTTGATACGTACGGCTGTCGCCTACCTGCTAATGAACAACGAAACAAAAATGTTCTGCAAGGAAGTCTTCCCTTGGCATTCTTCCCCCAAGCATTTCGTCTTCTGTCTGCTGAACAGGTGCTAAAATGGAAAGCAGAAGAGTTAGAGAAGTGGAGGAGTTTAAGGCAAAGGTGGCCCTATGTACTCTCTGGGCTTCCCATGTATCTCAAACTTCTTGCTTTTGGGAATTGGGATTGGGGCTCATTCCTCTTTGAGCTGATACTTCAGTTCTTGCCTTTCCATGCCTGCACTTGCTGTTTTTCACAAGCAATAGAAACAAAAGCTGCGAACAAACCCAATCTCGATGGGTTGTTCTCAGCTTATCTACAGATAGTATTAAAACATGCTCCATCAAAGAGGGCTAATTATCAGGATGTAGAAACAAGATTGCAGCACAGTCATGCACAGAATTGTTGTCTAGCCATTACGAGGCCAAGCAAAGAAAATCAGATATCACAAAATTAAAATTCGTAATCAAGGCAAGTGAAACAATATTGTAATTACTTGGGGCAACAGAAGCTAGATGTCCTCTTGGGAATCTGAAATGGTCATTTCAGTCTTCTTCAACTTCCTCTTTGCTTCCTCTGACACTTAATAGCTACTGATTTTTCTGACACCTGTATTTACTCAGACACCTGCTTTTCGCTAGTAAAAAACTACACTGGAAGTGCTTTCCTGGAGACTTGGTGTAGGGAGTTGGTGCAGACAGGTACCAGCTATGTCCTGTATCCTCTTGCTCATTCTTTCTCAGCAGGAGGTGACTCCACTGTGTGATGGTCCAGAATGTCTAGTGGTGTCGCTAATGTCATTTTAAAGTCCGGATTTGAACAAGTGGATTCCAGTCTCTTCTCATTTCAGAAACACATTTTTTGTGCTCTTGGTACTTTGGAAAAAAAGTGTGTCTTCTGGGGAGAAATTATGTACCAGATAACCATAAATGGAAAAAAAGTGTGTCTTCTGGGGAGAAATTATGTACCAGATAACCATAAATGGAAAAAATTACATAACTTTTCTCAAAGGTACACACTAAAACAGTACTTTAACCACCAAATTTTAACTAAACCCTTCCTACAGATACCAATTGCAGTATATACAGCTTTTATGTGTGTATAAGCTGAGGCACAAAGCAGTTGCTTGGGGTTATACAAGAAAGTTTTTAACACAGACAGGTCCCTTGTTGTTTGCTTTCCATAGCTGTTTGTTTATTACAGTGTGTTAACATGAAGAGGTGAAATGCAGATGGTTTGTCTTTTTTAAAGCAAGCTATATATTGGTTGCACTTGCTCAGACTGTATTTATACTACTTGAGAGCTTGTTATCTGGAAATATCATTAAGGCATCTCTGGTTTTTATGTTCTTCTGAACATACCTTCTTTGTCTCCTCCGTTTCTGTCTTCTGTCTTAATTAAAAGATTGACAGTCGTTTCCAAATATCTCAGATAATAATTTTTTTTGTCTCCTTTTTTTTAACCAGAAGACTGTCTTTTAACCCTGAACCATGTTTTTCTTTCTTTCCTCTCCCCACACCATCTCCCATGCCGTCTCTCACCCCATTCACTAACTTGGCTGGTGCCAGAGACAGCACCCTCAGTGCAGATGACCTCAGTGCACTGACCTAATCTACTGTCCATCCTGTAGATTTTCAGAGCAGTCCATAACATTGCGATTTGGTCTTGTTCCTTCATCTCTCATTTGGTCGATAGTTACCCACTACAGTTTTGCTCCTGAAAAGCGAGTTAGCAAGTCCCAGGTGCTGGTCCCCTGGGTTAAATTTCCTTCTCCTCTGTGGAGCGTGTCTCCTGAAAGATTGGGCTTTTTGCAATGATGAGGAACTGTTCTTTTCAACACTGCTGACCTATTTTGGCTCTCCCTCAAACCTGACTTTTGAATGTTAATATTTCAGGTCTGTGGCTTGACCATTCAAGTGCAAAATCTGCTCTTCCCTTACAGTTTACCCATTGTCAGGTCCAAAATTTCTGTGTCACGTGGGCCCCAAGTGTAGCTAACATCTCTTACGTGAGGTAGTAAAAATTGTTGGCAAAAGGGACCTTCCTTTTCATTCTCCATCTGCTGAACCAAATAGCATCGTAACTATAGAAGAATATGAGCTAGTTCAGTAGCCAAAAAAAATTTTTTCAGAATTTTTTTCTCCCAGCTCTGGTAGGTGTTAAGTTTTTCTGTTTCACTGTGTTTAGGGAGTCCTAATGTGAACCTGCGTAAGATTCAGGTGATGATAACTGCTAACATATTAGTGTGCTGGGGATGAGGGAGGGAGGCAATGGAAAATGTCATGCAGAAGAAGGTATGAACGATTTACATCAGCTCTGGAGAGAGAACACAGTTGTTTCTGAGATGTAAGATGTGGTTTCTTTTTTAAGCCAGGTATTGAAATGGCTGCTGTTCTTGTAAAATGTGAGTACCCGGAATCTTTTCATCTTGCAGCATCCATGTCAAGTAGAGTGTAGGTGACAGGAAAACTGCTGCATTCCTTTAGTAGCTGCTAGTGCATGGCTACCACTTGAACCCAGAGGCCAAATCAAGGCTCCAGCTGACATCACTGAGGACGAGGTTGTAGTATCATGGCCCAAACCAAACTGGTTGAACATCGTGGTGGTGATAAAAAGCAGTAATACAACACTTTGGGGTTCAGCTACAGGCTGTCCTTGGAAAATAGGTAAATTAAAGGAAGATGACAAAGCAGCTCTTCCAGCAAAGTACTTGCCAGGTTCTGTCTCAGGTGAAATGATGTGACCTGCTTTGGTGAAAGCCGTGAGCCAGGCAAGCCTCCGAAGAGTTCTTCAGGGAAAGGTTTGGAAAAAAAATTAACCACAGAAAGTAGGTTTCTGGAACAGTGAAATAAAGGCTGCAACAACAAAAGAGATGCAGGTGAGAGAGATGGAAGAATAGAGTAAGTAAAATCCTTTGAGTAAGCAAACTGTCTGTGACCAGGAATTGATGAAGAGCAATCTTAAGAATGAAAACAAAGCTATAATATATTCATGAAGCAAGATGATGATAACTTGGAGGGAGTAGCATTAATTATGACTTCCAAGGCAGAAAAATAGCTTGTAGACTGGGAACCAATTAGTGGTCGATTGCTCTGAACTAGATTTCAAACGCAGTACATGAAATGACAATTACACAATATTACCAACAGTCAACTACTGCGATAAGAGCTCTCAGCAGATTTGGACCAAATTCCTCAGCCTGACATCTGCTTACTAAAAGGGAGGCGTCTTTCTTGGGGCTAGGGCCGGTGACAGAATAGGGGAATCAGTGGCCAAATGTCATCTTCCATCTCCAAAGCAGTAACATGAGGGCTGGCAGAACTCTGCCAGCTCTCTGGGCTCTTGGTGATGCCTCGACATAGTGTAAAGGTGTCCTCACAGTGGCTGGTGGAATTGTTGTGGTCTGAGTAGGCTGGAGGCAAACACAGTGTTTATCTTCAGCACATCTTAGCATGCAATGGAAGTGATTATTTTTATGTGACAATACAAAAAAGAAAAAAAAAAAGAGAAAAAGTGCAGGACAGTTAGTAAGAAGAATTAGTAAATTAGTTTTACTACAAAGTGAACATGCCATACCTTGCTAAAAATGTAACTGATTTTCAGCTGAGTGGTCCCAGATGGTGGGTTTTCCAAGGATGGAAGTATCAAAGCCAGCATCAGACTTTTGAATGCATCCAGCAAAATCAGCCGGAAAGTCAGTTTCAGAACAAGAGTAGAGGGCCCCAAGGGAAATAAAGAAGATAGGCTTGCCCAAGAAACTAATCTAGTTCCTGAAAAAGCTATTCCCTTTGCTCAGCAGGCCATGTTCTACCGCCCAGTAGGCCTGTCTGAGGTTAGCAAGCAAAAGCTACTTAGTGACAGGAGGAGGATGATGGTGGTGGGAGGAGCATTGTGACTTTGCCCAGGGAACTGAAAATCCCAAAGCAGAGATGCTGTCTCATAGCACAGAGTCAGATGTGAAAAGCTCTCTAAAACCAAAATTTGGAGTAGCTGGGGGTAGAAACCATTGCTGAAAAATGATTGAATGAGTAGTAGCTGAGTTCTTCAAGAAATACAGGAAAATGAAAAAATTAATAATCCAACTGATACAAAGAAATTGCATTCCAGTTAAAGTATTTTAGAAGGCTGATGCAAGTGATTGCAAAAGTTGAAGAGAAGTTCTGTTCCTTTCACTGGTACAATCATCAAAAATTAAAAAACTAAAATGAAAAACATAGATTCTAATTTTCTCTCTTACAGTTTCAGCTCAGACATTTCAGTTCAGGAGATAAAGCAATGGCTAGATTCTTGGATAGCCTCTCCAGCTCCCTGGCTTGAGGCAGATCACCTGCCAGTTCATTGTGGTTGTTTGTTGGGAGCTCTTGGGGAAGATATTTTTATTACTTTTCCCAGGAGAATAATCTGTTGTTTTCACGTATGTATTTATAATGGCTGTGAAGTCACTGACAGGCATGAGCCATTGAAGCAAGTAGAGAGCTGAGTGAATGGTCGGTCATGGAAAATGCTGGTGTAAAACCAACCTGCATTCTGTCACCTCTTTATGGTTGCTGCTGAGTGGATGGTGACATGACCAAGTCACCATAAGAAAAAGCACAACTGGATGTAGTATAGTGAGGTGTTACATCAGTTGGATCCAATATCCTGAGCTTGGGGTACTTTAGTGACAATTCAGAAAACATGTAAGAAAAGACTGTCTGGCATTGCAGGGCTAATAATTATTTAAGGAAACAAATTTCAAGGAACCTTTCACAAATCCCAACTGAAGCATTGTATAAAAAGGCAAAGGAATACAAGGAATGAGTCAATTTACATGTCTTGGCAGAGACACACCAACCAGGGGGGAAGTCCAAAAGGAAATGTCACCAACTGGCAAGGCAACAGCTGCGTTTACCAACTTAAACAAAATTAGTCATTGAAAATACAAATGTAAAGACCAAACTAGAAGCCTTCCACTCAGATGTTATTTCCATTTTAACATGTGGATGTGAGTATTGGAAACTCACCAGAGGCACAGACGTCTCCTGCCTCCAGAGGTAAATACCTGGGGAAAATACTAGGTAACAGACGGAGTGAATGTGTCACAAATGCAAAGATCTGTCACTTCCTCACCAGTGTGTCCCCCAAGTTCTCCAGGGTAAGTGATGGAAACATTGGGTCGTGTGCAGTGCGTGAAGCCAGCAAGCCTGTCTGAGCAGATGGGCTCTCGAGCAGCTGGAGGAACATGCAAATGGTCAGAGCAGATATTACTTGGAGTGTGAACACTTACTGGCACTCAACGATACAGAAAAATTGCAGAGAGTGGCTAAAGATTGGCACAGACTTCAGAGCCACATTGGCTCCCAGAGCAACATCTGCAGGTGCAAGAAGGCTTTGGGGGAAAAAGTTACTCTTGGTACCCTCAGGAGAGTGGTTGGGGGGGAGGGTGTGCTTACATGGGATTTTCTCCTTTAAAGACCTAGACTATTTAAAGTTAGGTCACTGAGAGGAACCAGAGCTTCCCAATGACGGCATTTCTGGCCCAGGCTGCGGAGGGCTGCATTGCATGGGCAAGCCAAGAAATCTGTCATCTCTGGTCTAGTGTGCTTTTTCTGTCTGACCTCAAGGAAATCACGTGACCTCGCCAGTTCTCCAGAGCTCTCTGACCACAAGACTGTAAGATTTTAATTAGAAGCAGTGGACAGTACACTACTTTTTCTAGTTTCACAAGCTGTCCTGAGGGTCTAGTAGGTGAAGCAAGTTGCTGTGGAAGTGGAAAAAAAGCCACGTGTTTCACACACTGCACTGAGAATAAAGAAGTTGCTTGTAGCTTTATTTACAAATGGCCAAAGATGGTGTAAGCATAGCTAGAGATTGTTGTCAGAGGTGAAGGGTAGTCCGTAGCTTTGTACTTTATGTACAAAGTGCTTGTGTGTTAGACTTAACCCAGTTCTGTGAGTTTATTTCAGCTGGTGTTTTAGATGGTGGCAGTTACTAGAGTAAAAAACATGTTTTTAGGTTCTGGAATTTAAGATCAGTTTGTAGAACACAGGGACAAAAAATAATACCCCGTGCTGTTTTTTAATCAATACCACAAATAGATCTTCAGTTGTTTGTTTTTTATAATTCTGGTTTCTGTATGCAAATTCATAGAAAAGTTACCAGACCCTATTCATTCTCCCTGCTTTTATCATTGCAGCTTAAGATCTTGTGTGTCAGGGTTGAAGCAGTTTGCACCCCTCTTGCTAGGCCTGTTGTGCTACCTCTCTTCTGCTGCATCTCTTTTTACATCTACACTGGGGTACAGCCATCAAATGATTATTCCTAGTGGCGGTGTCACCTGCCTATTGGATGAGAAGCTGATTTTTCAGAGAGTTAAAAATTTAAGGTGGAAAAGACTGATTCTATCATCTCTCATGCTTTTCCAGCCAAACTCTTATTATTTCTCATTCAGCCTAGCTTTGAAAGGTTGTGGCAAGAAGATCCCAGCCCTGTGCCTGGGTAGATTGTTCTAGCACCCAAAACAAAGCTTTCTGCTGTGTTTGCAGTGAGAATCTCAATGTCTTCCTCCCAGATTTAAGCTGGCTGCTTTGCTTGCACATGCCTCAAAGGCATTTATTGCCATTTACCATGACCTTCCTAGCTAGCCAGGCTTAGCCCTTTTGATTCTTGCTCGCTAGCCTTGTAGGGTAGCTGTGGCTCCTAGTCACTACAAATCTGGGACCAAGCATCTCTTTTGAGGGTTCGCTTTCAGCCTGCCATGTTTCGTGCAGCAGACCCCTCTGTGGCAGTAGGTGCAGGCACACCTGCATGCTTCACATGATGCAGTCTTTTTGTGTCTATAGCCAGGTGACAAAGTACAAAGTCACCTATTTGCCAGGGAGAGGTAAGCCATGTGTTTTGCCTTCGAGAACCAGTAGGCATCACAAGCAGCTCAGTAAAGACTCGCATAGTGCTTTCCTGAGCTGGTGGTGTGAGTTATGCTGCCATCCCTCTCCAGAGATGCTCAGAAAGAGGGGTCTGGCCTTGGGAGCATGATCAAGGATCACCTTTCCAACCACAGTGAAAGACAGTCTATCTAAAATGATTCTGCTCCCTTTTGAAAACAGTCTGCTGAGTGGGGATGTAGACAGCGAGGGCAGCCGCGTCAGGTGCTATCCACGCCAAGGAGCTCATCTGGATTGCATTTAGAAGGAGCTTCATATGAGTAAAACCTAAATGAACACAGGATCTGTTGTATTTGAAATTTTGACATCAGCAGACATCAGAATACAGACTGACAGCAAACCCTGTAGGTGGGTTGGGATGCAGCAGAGGCCAGTTGTGAGAGCTTGGGGCTTGCGGGGCAGTGGGGGCAGATCTGATTGCCTGAGGGCTTTCTGGCCAGTGCTCTGCAGAGGCCCAGGAGCATCTGGCAAGGCTGCTCAGTGGTTTCCACAGGGAGCTTTGCGGGGTCTCAGCTGGAATCCCTGTTAAAGTAGTAGCCAGCCTCACTGGGACCACTTCCCTTTGCCTGTGACCCAGCATGGACGTGAGCAGCACTGCCTGCCTGGGCTGGGCTGGATCGAGTCATTTGGGCCCCTCTCGTAAGTGGTCCCCAGAACAAAGTCATAATACAAATTGATTGTGGCAGCAGAGATGGAGTTCAGCAGGAATTATCCTTTGGGGTATTTTATCAAATTTTTGAAGCATGAATTGTTGGTAAACCAGAGCTAACGTTCATAATCTGCAGCAAGAAGCAGTATAAAGTAGCTGCAGCCCTGCTGCTGGTGCCTGGCATTGTATTTCTCCTGCTCTTTCTCTGCAGACTGGCTGTTGCTGTCGCCATTCTTCCCAGGGGCGTGGGGTGCACTGAGCATCCCAGTCCAGTTGGGGATAGCAAAGCAGCTGGAAAGATGCTGCGAGTGACCTTCACCCAGGAGACCAGACCCAGCTCTCCTGCTGCCAGGCCCCTTTGAGCAGGAGTTTGTCGGAATGCAGGTGCCCACAGTGGAGTTCTTACTCCCTTCCCTAGGCAGCAAGGGGTTTGTTCACTGCCTTGAAGATGGGTACCTGCAGTGGTGTGACATGTGCCCTGGAAGGGACTGTCACTTTGCATTGACACTACAGGGAATCTGGATAGGTGACTGTCGCAGCTGCAAGTTTCTACCTTGCATCTGAATCAGACAAAGTTAATCCTGTTGTAAACTGCCAGAGTGACTGGACCATAGAAGTTGCCAGATAGTAGACAGCTAATTAGACAATATTTTACTTTGTAAGATGTCCTCTGTATGTGAGTGTAGCAATCAGCAGAACTGGAGAGGTGGGTGTGAAAGGCACGGTAAAACTGAGATTCTGGTCTCTTTAAGTTGTAGTGCTTGATAACAGTGTTCATTAACTGGTAGCAGCTTAAGTATCTGTGGTCGTCTTGCACATTTTGACAAAGAAAAGTGTTGTACAAATTAATGGGGATGTTCTTTAAAATATATTAATTTCTGCAGGAATATAGGTAGCCTTCTGTTTGCACCCATCTATTTCAGGATTGCATCAGGAATAACTGGATCTTCAGTCTAAACATTTAATTTTAAGAAAGTTTTTATAAGCCTCAAGCCATAGGTTTTATCTTCTTTTGCAAAATCCTATGAAAATGTTGTAAACAAAAATAATACATGTAGCTTTTCATGGCCTCAGCTTGATTTTCATACATTGGTTTTTACTTCTTGTATTCCTCTTGATGAGGACAGGAGAAAGAGCTTTAAAAATATTTTCCTTTGTATGAAACGATACCTCTGCTGTGGCTAAGACCGTAAGGACTTCTCTCTTTCAACTGGTTTCCATGCCCTTTAATCTCTCACAGCTCCACATGTCTTTTTGCATCATCTCAAACTGATTAGATAAAAAATGAAAAGTTTTGTTGGAAATTACAAGAAGTACTGAAAAGTGTCATACTCTTTGACTGCCTTGCTTGCAGAAGGCAGTGGGTGGGAAGGAATAAAAGCGTACCTTAATTATACAGTCTCTCTGTTTATTTTCACAGCTGTAGGTTTGCTGAAATGTGCAGCAGACATCCTAATTCCACCAAGCGGGGTCCCTGGATGTTGCACCTGCCAGCCCTACAATCTTGGTACCAGTTGGGGATGTGTGTGTGGCTGAACAATGCAGGAAGACTACAAGAGGTTTATCCCATTAGAAATAAATTACAGTGTAGTGTAGCATGAAAATGATGTGTCAGTGAATACAGAACACAGGATTACCTTCTGTCTCTTCCCTTTATCATAGATAGCAGCAGCAGTATGGGATGGAGATTTATATTGCGCTTATTTGAAGCTGACCAAGCAATTTAGATGAGATGAAATAGGGATTTTATTTCTGGAGAGAAGAATGTGTTCTTGCTAAAATGCCATTAATTGCTTTATTATTTAAAGCACAAATTATAACCAGCAATTTGTTGGTCTCCTCTTTTTTCCCCAGTGAAAATAATTCACCGTGGAAAGATTATTCTGTCAAAAAAAGATGATGAACCTACTAACAAATTAAGTTGAAAGAAGCTGAACTTTCAATTCAGCTTCTATTTTCGCCCCCTTCTCTCTCTTAGGCACTGTGTGCATGTATCAATTTCAATAAAAACAATAGTGGCTTAGCTAACTATGAAAACCTTAACAAAAGTTACAGCAAATACCACTGCAGCAGTGGAATCACAGGCATCCCCTTACGTGTTGGGAAGCTGCTGTCACACCATAGTAGCAGTGGCATGGCACACCTATTGCAAGCAGAGCCCTGTTGTGCTGGTCACACACAGAGCCAAGGAGCTTAGGAAAGCTCCCAGCCTCTCCTGGAGGCAGAGGCACTCACCACGGTGGACCAGTGCTGAACTCTGCTCCTATTCCCTGCCCCTGTTATAAAAATGCCATGTAGAGCTTCTTCCACAATCACTGTCCCCGTTTGTCAAACTTCCCTGCTTTGGCTCTTTCTCGTGTTTTTGGTTTTTAAAATCAGTCTCTTTGTGATCTCTTTTTGCTTCTGTTGGTGCAATTTTGTGTTTCTTTAATTGATTCCTCCATTACCCTACCAACAGCAGGCTGCTGGTCAGTCTCCATCACCCAAAGCTATGCTTTTTCTCCTATGGCTTCCTGCCTGGAATTTGCCCTGCTGATATTAACCCAATGCTTGCCCATGCCTGATTTATTTGCCATAAAGGCAAACTGAGCCCAAAGAAGACACGCCTCCATGCAAATTTCTTGTACGAGCTCTGTTTGCAGGAGCAGTCACTTCTGTATTACGCCCAAAGCACAAGCTTTCGGGTTTCCACTTTGCCACAGGCTAACGATTAAGAAAGATTTGGAGGTTATGAGATGAGCAGAGTCTTTTGTACCATTGGCTCGCTTGGGTCACTTTAGAGACCTTGAAAGCATTGCTTTCTTTGGTTGTGGCCCCAAGGACTTCCTTGCATCCAAGAGGTAAAGGAGAAGGCATCTAGATGTGTTTTCTGGAACAAGGTGACAATTATGTTTTACTTCAAAAAATAATAGTTGTTCGATGGAAAAAGAGCTTTGAGGCCATTTCTTGTATTTTTCAGTTCTTCATAAATAGAAATAATTCATATATAAATATAGAAATAAATAAGTTCCATTATTGCTGTTTTCCTTTTGAGACAGAGTATTGCTCTCTGTCTTGATCCGTGATTAAAGCTGCAGTGAGACCCCTGAATTGCCAGTGATTCTGTATCATTTGTGTCACCATCGATAGGGAAGAAGAATAGCTTTTAGAAAAACTATTTTTATTACAGATGTGTAGACGTGAATTTATAGCTTCAATCATGCTTCCAAAGAGAGCAGCTGTGAAAGTGAGATAGTTAGAAAGCTGGATGAAAGAGCTGGCAGGAGGAGTAACACATAGCGGGGGGACTGCATGGTGGGATAACACCTGGAAACATCTGTCGGGAGACGTAAAGCTGGAGAAGGCATGGAGCCATTATGCCTCACCAGTACCTGACCAGTTACTGGCTTCTTGCCTGCTTTTTGTTTTTATTTTGTTTCAGCATTGCCTGGTGTATTTATCCCCACCCTTATTTGCAACAGACGATTTTTATAAGGTTCGGAAGTGAGCGAGTGCTTTTCCAGCTTTCTGGTCTCCGTGTCTGCTGGAACATCTGTACACACACACACTTTTCCTGTCTAAAGATAGTTTGAGCTAGTGTGCCCAAAATACAGCTTCAGGCTTGGGTTTGTTGTTGTCTTAGTAAGCATAAAAATATGTTCTAATATTATGTCACTCCAGTCATGTGTTTCAGCAGCTGCAGTCTATCTTGTGTCCAGTTTGTTGGGAATGGCCTTGCTTCCTGGGATTTATTTTTCCATAGCCAGAGTCCTGGGTTACATAGTTTAACCAAGACTGCACGTTGCAGTCTTTCTGTGAGGATGATCATTCTTGCCCAGTAGGATAATTCCAGCAGGGTTTTCTGCTGGAATGACATGACCTCCTTTGACTGACCTCACACTCTGCCAGCACTGCTGTTTGAACATTATCCCTTCCCACCCCCACTGCTTCCCCCTGTCCCTGAAGGCTTTGCTGCAGTTGTGCAAAAAAAAAAATTCCCACTTTCTGCCATGCCATTGCTATGTTGAATATTTCTGCTTTTACTTCTCCATTTTTCTGGCTTGACCTCTCTCCGTTCCCTCCGTCCAACATGGATGTAATACCTAATCCCTTTTGTGGATATGTGTGTTCCTGTGGTGTGCATTTACTTATTGTGGACCTTTCCTTATTTTTAACTTGTATTTTGTTGTATTTAGTTTAATGCACTGTAACCTCTGCTGTGTGATCAGAAGGCATAATCTTACCCTCCCATCATGAATTCTCAGATAGGAGTCTGGGATGGGAGCTTTGTGCAGCCTGGAGATCAGGGAAAAGAAACTCTGCTAAATGGCAAATTGTGTACCAGCCTCACTTCTGGGTTGGCTGGTGCTCAGCAGGCTGGTAAATGCTGAGATGTTTCAGAGGAAGCTGTTGGCAAAGGTAGAGAGGAGCAGGGAAGTGACCAGGATCAGCAAGTGTTAGATGTTCAGGTATCTGTAAATGGATATCACAGCCCACGTATTTGTGTGGAGATGTTAATTTTTGCTGATAAATGACAAACTACGCTAGGCGCTTTTATACATAAAGCAAAAGAAGGGACATGATTGTGCATGATTGTAAAAGCTTTTATACTGCTTATTGCTGTAACTTAGGAAATGTGAAGTGGCCAAGTGAATTAATTAGGTGGGTCATCTCAAGTGAGTGCCTGTAAAAAAATGTTTTGCAGCTCATTGTCTATTATCTTTTTAAGGCTTGTTTTATGGAAAGGGAACTTTTGAAACTTTGAAGATTCTGATTTTTTTATTGGTGATATTCTTCTATCCTTGGAGCAGCGAAGGCAATCTGTCCTTGCTGAAGGAACCCAGCACACTTGGGCTGAAAGGAAGGTAAAGGTGTCAGAGCTTCCTTAGCAGGGCAGGCGAGTGTCCCCTCACTGCTGCTGGCTGGCTGGATCTGAGAGAAGAAGGCAAGGAACCATACAGCTGGCATCCTGCTTACGACTCTTAGTGTCTGCCAAAATTGGTTTAAAATAGCCGTTACTCAGAGAGCGATATTGCAGATTTGTGTTCGAGCTATTTGGACTTCTCATAAGGGTTGGAAAACAAGATGCCAAGCAGTGCAGCTTGCTGGTTTTTTAATACAGACTTTCACATCGTGAAGTTTTTGTCACAGAAATTTCTATTTCAAGCTCTGGGATATGAGGCATTCGCTGTAAAACATGCTGTTGTTGCGGGGCTGAGTATCTGCCCTTCTTTGGCATTTAGGTTATCCTCATTTATGCTGCAGTGATGCCCAGAGGCCGAGCAAGTCAGGGCCCTGCTGCGCTGTGTGCTGGGTGACAGCAGGATGACAGTCCCTGCCCCAGGAGCTGGTAGCCTGGGTCACTGACTTCAGATGGCTACTGCCACAAGCTGCTTGGGAGCATTGGCTGTCAGGCCAGAGCTCACTAGGGACAAAAAGCAGGGATAGTTCAGGTGAGGCAGCCAAACGTGTGTTTTAAATGCAGTTTAGAGTCAGGACATCAGTAGTGCCGCCTTTGCCTGCGTCAGCAGATACAAATGCACAGCTCGTCGTCAGTGACTATCCTTATGTATTTCAAAGCCTTATAAGCCCTGACCTACAATTTGATCTCTGCCAACACCAGTTCCCACAGGAGCATAGGACCCGTGTGAAAACAAACTGTTAGAAACAGAGATGCCAGTTAGAAATTTGTATATTCTTCTTCACAGCAGAGAATCTTTCTGCCATGTTCTTCTTCCCTGTGCTCTTTGGCAGCATTCCTTGGTGAAGCACAGGGGATGATGTCTATGGATTCAAGTGAGGGGTTGAGTTGTAATAGTGAAATGCTGGGAAATTTTTTCGTGTTTATAGTATGTCTTAGTCTGAGACATGTGCAGGTTGGGAAAGAGTCTTAGAATTGTTTAGGTTGGAAAAGACCTTTAAGATCATCGAGGCCAAATTTTTACCCAGCACTGCCAAGTCCACCCCTAAGCTGGACAAAAATGCACTGCTGGGTGCTATTTGTGTGTTGTATAGGAGGGTGTGAGGTGGTTTCTATAGCACATAGTCTCAACCATTGGTGTGAGTCAGTTGCCACTATTGTCACCTAGGATGGGTCTGCAATTCCTGGGAACTAGGGCAGATCAAGCCTTACCCCCACCTCCCCTTGCATGTGTGCTGTGTGCAGCACCAGTGTGGGAACAAGCTGAAGGGAAACTTCATTATGTTTGACAGTGCCTTTTTAGATGAAGTACTGCCACGATTGGCATGACAACAGTGAATCCCGAAATTGGTTGATTGCCGAGAGAGCCTGTGAAGACAGACATGAGGGGTAAAAGGAATTAAATGCTTAATTAATAGGTTTATACTTCTTATTTCTTGGAGCATGACTCTTTTTCCCCCTCCTGTTTTGTTTACTTTAGGGTGCCATATGTTCCCCTTGAAACTGTATAGAAATTTTCTAAGGAAACCTGCTCATCAGGGTTAGGAGAGTTCTTATGTAGGTGATCTGCTAGTTGAATACTGAATCTTTGAAATAAGAAAATGTTTTGGGCTACCAACATAAAGAGGTTATTTGGCCAATATTTTGTACTCTAATGATAGCACCTATACAACTGTGTAGTTATTCTTGATCCTAAGGGACTAAAGCTTCAGCTTCTCATGGCAGAAGTGTTCTCCTGTTTGCATGTATTCCTGATAACATTTTTCATTAGAATTCTAGTTGCGAATATCAACATTTCTTTGGTGTCTCCTTCTGTTAGTTCCTTGCTTCCCACATGCTGTTCTATGTGAAAGTCTTTGTGAATTGCTTAAAGGAGTAAAATCGTTCATGGTAATGGAGATGCTAACATGCATGACAGTTCTTATCCATCCAAAAATGGCAGCAGTTGACTTGTAGTTTTTCATATAAGCTGATATTTCACTCAGAAAAGTTTTCACTTTGAGAAGGTAGCTATTAATTACTTATCTATCCATGTTTCAATATGCCACCATCTCGTTAAATAGCTCCCTTGTCTATTTCTTTCTGAAACTATAAAGCACTCTTTTCTGCAGAACAAGCTCAATGACATCTTGACACTTCCCTAATGTTTTCAAATCCTGGTGGGGTTGAGTGAATTACTGGATTTATTTGAACTTCAGATTCAGGGCTTGTAAATATGCACAGATGAAAGCTAAAAAGGTTGACAAGAATGCATTTGCAGTTGCAAGTGCTAGGTTTGGCATAGTTATCTTTGGCAACACGAGCCTAATCAAGTCCAGGAACTCGAGTGATCATAAATCTGTTGTGATACCGATAGTCGTCTTGTATTACGGTAGTCAGTACTACCTCCTCTATTATTAGATTGGACCCTGGGGAAATGCAGAGGAAAGTGTGAGTCTCACCCACAATGTTTTGGTACTGAGCAAGCCAAGCACTTGGAGAAGATCCTTATCTTTCTTAGCAGATGGAGGGTGAGGTGAGTGTATGAGACCAAGCTGCTGAAGAGGTCTCATCTTCCAAATGTTAGTCCAGAGCCTTAACGCGGAATAGTCCTGCTTTCACGGTTGGTACACTGCTGTCCTGTTTCCGAACAGCAGTGCTGCTACCCATGAGAGACCTGGGAAGAGGAGTCCACCCAAGCAATGAAGCTTTCAATGGTTGGCATTGTTAAGGATGATCTCAAGAGCTGACTTCTGATATTTTGATGGTCCAGGTAATTGAAAAATCTGTGAAACCCTCCACCGTGGATTTATTTTAATGAAAGGCTTTGTGTAGCAACATTAGAGCTATGTGCGTGTATGTAGCCATTAAGCGAAGAGAGGAAGTAGGTGGCACCTCTTTTCTACTACTGCCACTTCACTTTCTGAGGAGAATGCATTTTAGTTTAAGGGACTCTTAGCATACCAGCATCTCCTGGTGAGCACTGGTCAGCTGGCTCTGTGCAGGGAGTGATTGGATTGGTAGGTGTTTGGTTCATAAGTTTCACCTACTCATCTTGTTTTCTATTAATAACTTTATGTTTTAATCCTGTAACTATATTGTGCCATGCATCAGTCTATTTGGGGAGCTAATCCTGTAGTGGTAGGCATCTATTTCAGGAGCAGCCTAGACAAAGCACAGCCTATTTGAGTGCTGGCCTCCCTTATTGTGTGTAGTGGGTTAAATCGCCAGTATTAGTGTAGTGTAGGAGTTCAAAAAGGAAAGATGTTATTTGCAGCGTCAACTCATTAAAAATACTCTGTACAGATTTTTCCAAAAGAATAAGCAGCCCAAGCACACTGGGCCCCATGCCAGGGTATGTAATAGCCTTGCACAGCACCAGTTGAAGCTCCAAGTTGGATAAAAGGCAGCTTTTTCTGGGTTTGTTAAGTATTCCTTTAAAAAAAATAAAAAAGGTTTGTGTACAGAAGTAGCAAATTAATTCAGTCCTATCAGAAAGTAGGTCAGTGACTGACCTCCCGATAGCATGAGGCAGCAGTTTCAAGCAGAAGTGACAGCTCAGCAGCGTGGACCCTACATGTCTCCAGGAAACTTGTTTTGACAAATGTAAACACATTATATCCTGTATTCCTCTTGCTTATTTATTTTTTTGCTGCTGCATTAGAAACCACAAGCTGTCACTCTCCATCCCCTTTCTTCACCCTTTCTGGTCCCCAAAGGGAAATGCCTTGTATTGTAGCTAATAATTTTTGCAGGGCTGCGTAATGAGTAAGGCGTTCCAGCAGGGTCGGTGCTTTTTTATGACACACAGAGTTGGGCACTGTAAACCAGACTTGACTAAAATCCAAACCAAAGTCTTTCCAATGGTGAGGGAAGTCAGTGGGAAGACAGGAACTGGATTAATTTAGGATCCTTCTGTCCTAGTCTTGCTTTTCTTTGTGCTGAATGAAATTTTTGCATATGCCCACGTGCCTTTTCAATGTTTATGTTGCCAGTGTTGGCGTCCACGTTGCTGAACAGACAGTGCTTTGAACATGTCCTCACTGCAGCCCAGCAGCTCCTGAAACTGGGATGCTTTTGTTGTTTTGGGTGACATACCAAAGTGTATAGAAATGGGATGCTGGCTCCTTGAGCACCCTCTAAAGAATAATTGCCTCAGAAGGCATGTTCGTCCTTTCATTGAGTTGTCATTATCAGCAGGTGTTAAAGGTGGAGTGTACACTACTAGTTAACTACTTTGACTTGTACCTTTCCTGCAGTGATTTCTCCTGTGGAAATCACTGTGGATCAAAAGGTCAAGCAAGGTTTTCAGCAGTCTCCTTCTCCCAATTTGTAACCAGGTTACACAGACAAGATACTGCCATGTGGAATATATAGAGGAGGATTTCAGAATGTGTTAACCAACATGACTCAGTTGAAACCATTTTGCTAAAGATCTCGTAGAATTTGACATGATTTTCTTCATCACCTAGTTGCCTTTCTGGCCTGAGGTTGCTCAAAAACATACAGAGAATCCTATGGGTATTGATATAGATGATGGATAAAGAATGATTTTTGCCATGTGATAGATAAACCTTCAGAGCCCTTTAGATGTACATTGCCATTTAACTGAATTTTTAAGTTCATTTGCTTAGAAGCATTTCACTACAGTAAAAGTTGGATGACATTATCTCAGCTAGAAGTAGAGATTTGATTTGGGAGGATGGGAGTATATTTTTTAAAAACAAAATGCTTCTGGCTTTACTGAAGGTTTGATCTGAACAGATCCAAATCAAGAAGTCAGATGGATTTATATAACAAAACTGGCTGTGAGAAACTGGGGAAGAAGGAAGTCCTGTTTCAATGAATTACATGTTTTTGTGCTAATGCTATAGATAATGTTGGCATTGATTGTTATATACATGCAGTGGATGTCATGCTAAGAAAGTAGTGAAAAATATACTAGTGTATACAGTAAAAATAAAAAAAAAAAAAAAAAGCAAAGGAGGGGAATGCCCATGTACGCGTGTGTGAGTACACTTGTGTGTGTGGGGCAGGCAGTTCCCAATCTGCCTCCTGAGGGATCCTTGCACTTCCTTTCTGATGGAGCAGCAAAATGGGACACAGATGCCAGCTTTCAAATCGTTGCACTCTCCACGGGGCCACCAAGTTTCCTCTGCTTGGAAGGGCTGGAAGTGCAAGGTGTGCTCCAGGTGAAGGCAAAGATCTAATGTCTTTTCCCACTGTTTCATGCTTGAAGAGATTCTGGTTCCCTTTGCTTCCTCCTGCACTGGGGGAAGAGAGTCAGGAAGGGAACAGCATATTTAGACCTCTGAGGTCATCGAGTCCAACCATTAACCCAGGACTGCCGAGTCCACCTCTAAACCATGGCCCTAAGTGCCATATCTACACATCTTTTAAAGACCTCCGGTATTCCAATACTGGAATCCTTCAGTTCAAGGCAATTTGAGTCTCTCTTAAGGTTTAAGAAATGGAGCCACTTTTGAGGTACCCACACACAAAGTGGAGGTCTGGGAGGATTCCTCCCACCCCCAGATGCTCACAGGGGGTCTGGCCAGGTTGGCCAGTTAAGCTGCTTCCCCATTGCCCATGGGTGGCAGGGCTCTGTGTAACAGAGGTGACGTGGTGACCTTTGCACGGGTGTAGAACAGAGACAGGAAGATTGCCCGTGGTGTAGGCAGTCACTGGTGTCACTTGCCTTTGGGCTAGCATCCTGTCTCGCAGGTTAGAAAAGCAGTTCCCATGGAATAAGAAAGCTGCAATCCTCCTTTTCTTTTTAATTTCTAGCCTAGGGGAGTTGTTTCACAGTCTGCATCTCATGCAAGCAGTGACTACTCAGTGCTTATTTGGTATATACATACATATCCAATACATTAATTTGCCCCTTCATCTGTGTGCATGCATCATCAAGGAGCAGGACTCCTTCATATGTCCCTTTTGCTTTTGAAATCTTGGTGACGGCTTGCTAGGATGAATGTCATCTTTATGGCTTTTTCCTGATACCCTGCAGATAGCAGTGTGAGGGAGTGTGGCTGTGGGATCGGCCAAGACTCTGCCATCCTCCCTGTGATGAAACCTGGAGGGCAGAGCAGAGAGATGTGACGCAGAGAGGCCCCAGGAGGTCCTGGGTCCGCGTTTCCCTGGTACTGAACCTTCCTGCACTGGCCCTGTGTTGGGTAGAGCAAGGTCAAACTCACACAAGGCACTTGGCAAGAACAACCCTTCTGCTTGTGGGTGGTTTCTTCACACTCACAAGTTGGATCCATCAGGATAAAACTTGTCAAAAGTAAATAGATACTTTGTCTCAAAAGAAAAAAAATCCCCAAAACAAACAAACAAACAAAAACAAACAAAAAGCCCTTTAGAAAACCCTAGGTGCCACTTTTTCTGTCCTAGTATTCTTAGCTGGATTAGTGGGGATATCTTGGGTGTTTTCCATCCCAAAGTAAGAACTCAGGGAATTTAAGTAGCTTGTTCCCTTCTATACAGCAAAGAAGTAAAAATGCAGAGGAGAAATCATATTTTGGCAGTTGAGATAACTTAGGGTAAAACTTAAGATTTTATTAGTTTTCTTCCAAAGTGGAGGAGAATTATTGTTACCTTCTAGGTATCTTGACAGCTGAAGTTTTTTACTTAATAGTTGAATCATCTCTATTTCAACCCTGTTGAATCTAGGACTGCATCCAGTGAAGTAATGCTTTTTATGTGATGCACTGAAAATATTTAAAAATTTTTGTTTCTTTGGGGGAGGAAGGTAGGAGTTGCCACTTTTTAGCTTTTCTGAATGTACAGTGATCTATGCTAATTAAGCATGGATGATTTAATTCCAGTCAACAGCACAAGGCAACATCCATCCTGACTATAACGACGCAAATGTCCTTTGCTTTCCTATCTGAGAGTATGTCATCTGTCAGAGTAACATCTCAGATGATGAAGAAATTCTATACAGGGTGTGTGAAGTGTGAGCAAGTGAAGAATCTGTATGAAATTTCATCCCTCCTTAATGTTTTGCAGGAGTTCTTTTCGGTTGATGTAACCTGCTGTGAATTTTGTAGAGAAATTAGGTGGGTCGTTCTTGCACTGATGCAGGCACAGGGCAGGTTCTACAAAGGTAAAGCATTGCCTCTCTTCAGGACTTCAGAGCCACTTAAAGCATCTCTATTTTGTACAACTGTTAAAGAGGAAAAAAGAGAAAATTAATTCCTCGTATTGCCAAACTAATTTCCTGAATTAATTTACTCTGCATTCTTGTGTGGTCTGTGCTCTGAGATTTAGTGATCTTAGGGAGAGCTACTGGAGCACTGAATGTCCAGGTCACTGGTGCAAAATGTAAAGCAGTGGCTTTCAAGTGCTCCTCATGAAGCCCATATGTGAGTGCTCATTTTGCTTGGCTTTGTTTGTTTCCCTGGATTTAGGCTAATTTGGGGTTAATTTTTTAAGTTTGCAGCACCACTGAAGCACTGTTTGTGTCAGCTGGCAACACCTTTGTGTCCTTCACTGGTTCCAGAGTGTAAACTAGGTAGATTATTTGTCCCACCCTGAGGAAGAAGAGAAGGAGTTAAAATTTAGGAGCTGCCACTGGTGGGCATGAGTGCTGACTAACACTTACTATCTTGAGTACACGGAAATCAATTTGGACCTTGTCTCATGAATGCCACTGCTGGAGTTCTTTCTTTTCCATATAGAGCTACATATGAGAATCGAGAAATAAATGCGTTCGCTTAAGATAACATTGTGTGACAGCTGAGAACAATTAAAACTCTTACTTGTAGCTATATTTTTTTTCCTTCCTTTCTACAGCAGGAGGGTGGTGTCTGCAGCTCTGACGAGTTGATACAGGCTATTTGTTACTGCTGTGATCTTATCTAGAACAAGTATCGTGCAAGGTTATTTATTTTACAGCCTTTTCTTCTAGTTTTGCACAACACACAGATCTTGGTAGATGGGAAAGGATATTTTTTTCTTACTAGAGTCTTTTTGGCAATAAACACATGCCTAACTGTAAGAGAAAAAACTTTCACAACCAAGCTTGTTTTGTGAAGCCCAAACATTTGTGAAGCTTACAAACCCTCAAACTTTGCATAATGTGCCCATCCCTGGTCTCAAACATGAAGTGGCAGAAGAGGGAAGTGTTACTTTTTTTAACCAACAACTTATGACTGTGTCAACACATGACAATTTGTCAAAGCTTGCTGTAGCGGTACTGTAAATTAATTTTTAGCATCACTTGTGAGTGGTAAACACTTTGTGCAGTGTGAACAGCTCCTAGTACAGTGTGAGTTGTCAGCAGCTTGTGAGCTACCCTAAAATAAAAAATAAAAAAAAAAACCTCAGAGGGAAGGATGCAAGCTCGTTTACTAGTACAAAATGGGTCTGAGTCTGCAAAAATTCAACATGTGGTGGTATGTTTCTTCTCTTTCATACCAGTCAGCTCAACCTTGAAAACTTGTTTTTTCCATTAATAATAATCACCTGCAAGGCTGGGAAATCAAAACTCTCCATTCTGTGCCCCAGCCAGTGCCTGATAGCAAGCAGCTTTCTCAGGCTCATGACTTGGTGAAGTAGAGCCCTCTCTTTGCTCTTGGGTTTTGCCTTTGCTTGCTTGCTTTAAAAGCAGGACATGCCCTGCAAATGTGAGTATGCTCTTTTGCTGAGAGGTCTCGAACCAACCACATAAAATGCCTGGAAAAAATTATTATGGCAGCCCCAAGAAAAATGGTGGGGGCTGACTGCTCTCTCCTCCTCACCTGTCCCCTTCCTGTTTCTCCTTGCCTGTCCCAGCTGCTGTGGTGGAGCTGGCAGTGATGGTTCATACAATAGCAGTTGACATGATGTGGAAGAAAATTATTTGGTACGAAAAGACAGGGAATATGTATTGTAGAAAACAACTTTTCAGATACAAACCTCTTTTAACCTGTCACTTTAGCAGAACAAGCAGTAATAACCTCCCAACCTAACAATGACTGTTAAGCTGAATGTTAATTCGCTCAGTCGTTGAATTGCTAACATGTCTACAATTTACAAGTGAACACCCACTCAAGAGAGAGAAAATAGAAGTTGGTGCCTGGAATTCCTGGCCTTACTGAAATCACCTACATTTTTTTGGCACTAATTCGTCTTGCATTTCCTGCAAATGTTTTAAGTAGAACTAGATGAGAAAAACAGCTGGGTGCATTTGTTTGCTGCTTTGATGCGTTTGGTGCCGGGTTTTTTTCTCAGGCTCGGTCGCTCTTGGCTTATACACCGTAGGCTGGCTTTGGCTGCACCTTGGGGCTTGTTCCTGTGAGCAGGCAGCACATGTGAAGCTTGGCACGAGAACTCTATTGAGACCTACTGAAGCTAGTTTCAACCTGATCATAGTTTTAAAGAGAAAGATTACTTTATTTGTGTATTTGCTCATAAAGAATTTTGGTTCTATTTCCTTTTCTAGATATAACTGTAAGTGCTGCCTGTATGAAAGAGCTGAGCCACACCATCCAGTAAACTGTCTAGAGCAGCAGTTGGCTTGCTTGGAAATCACTTCCAGGACTGCGTTGTAAGTATGTGCTTTTACAAAAGCATTGTCAAATGGTTTCTTCAGTTTTGGGGTGGTTTTGAGATGTTTTGGTTGTTTCTTATAATTTCACAGTTTTACTCTAACGTCTAGTGAGACACTAGCAATGCATGTGAGAACTCGAGCACCCCCATGTCTGTGCATAGCATAAAGGTAAAGCCCTTTAAAGGGTTTTTGCTGTCTTGCTCTAGAACTCCCCAGCATAGTACCTGAACACATCTGAGAACAGGCAGCTGCATAGAAGCATAGAAGGAAATTTGACCAAGTACATATTGATCTGTTTTGTCATTAACTCTATGACATATATATGTTTTTTTGAGTGTTCATCCCAACCTGCACTTCAGCATTTTAGCTATGCTGGTGTAGCCCTGCTAGAGCAAATGCTTTGTGGAGATTTTCATAAACTGTGAAAAGCCTAACTCAGTTTGAAAAGGTCCATGAATAGTTGCCCTGTCTGATCCAAAAAGACCACTGCTTTGTCCCTTTAGCCATGCAGGGGGTGTAGCTAGGGAACCTCAGTAGGCTGTGAATGGAGGTGAATTTGGTCAGCTGCATCTGTTTCTGTGATCATGGAATCATAGAATATCCTGAGTTGGAAGGGACCCGCAATGATTAGCAAGATCATCCTAGTGATGAGTGAGTCTCAATGAAAAGGACCCTATTTCACATTACGAGCCAATTGCATTGTATATGGCATTGAGACCGTGTTTGCATTTAGAATGAATAACATCATCCTAGAAAACTTTGAGATGTGCACCAGGAAACCTTTATTATGCTACTGATACAGTTCCTTTTGAAAGCATGATCAATTCTGGGATGTTTTTGACCTGAAATTTTATAACTTCTAGTTCTTTTTACATGGCTTTCATTTTCTTGCTGCTGCAGGTTATGAGAAGTATGATATGAAAAGTATTTATGACATAAGTGCATTTCCCTTGAAATGGCCTCTGATAACATGGTCACTTGAGAGAGTGGTGGGAGAGAGTTGGTGACTTAAAGTTCAAATCACTTAGTTAGGCCTATAATACAGGCATCTCACATTCCTCAGCACCTTTCAGAATATTACCTACAGGTGACATTTGCTGTACATATGTATTTTTTCATGCTAATCCTGTCACCAAGTCCTTCAAACACAGTGACTGAGTCAGTTTTTTGCCATAGGTTTCATTTTTGTGAAGTTGAATGAGATGAAGCCTGGTTGCTGCCAGTGATGGGACATTTCAGCTATGGCAAATGTGCAGAGAACAAATGAGGGATTTGTTTGGGGGAAATTAGTACTTTGAAAAGTCTGAATTCTAACAGTTTTCCAATTAGAAATTTAAAACAAGGCATGATGTTTGTTTTCAGCATCATGCCTGTAAATGATTCATCGGCTTCTGGAGCTTATATCCTGACCTAAGCCACCATTGCTTTCATGGAACCATAAAATCATTAAGAATCATACAAGCAGAATTGTTTGGGTTGGTAAGTACCTTCAAGATCATCCAGTCCAACTGCTAACCCAGCCCTGCAAGTCCACTACTAAGCCATGTCCCTAAGTGCCACATCTACATGGCTTTTAAATACCACCAGGGATGGGGACCCAACCACTTCCCTGGGCTGCCTATTCAATGCTTGACAGTCCTTTCCATGAAGAATTTTTTCCTAATGTCCAATATAAATCTCTCATGGAGCAACTTGAGGCTGCTTCCTCTGATTTTGTCACTTGGGAGAAGAGACCGACTCCTGCCTGGCTACAACCTCCTTTCAGGCAGTTGTAGAAAGCAGTAAGGTTGTACCTGAGCCATCTTTTGTCCAGGCTAAACAAACCCAGCTGCTCCTCAGCAGACCTGTGCTCTAGACCTCTTACCAGTTTCCTTGCCTTTCTTTGGATGCACTCCAGCACCTCAATGTCCTTATTGTAGTGAGGGGCCCAAAACTGAACACAGGATTTGAAGCATGGGCTCACCAGTGCCAGATGCAGGTGGATGGTTGCTGCCTTAGTCTTGCTGGCCACACTTTAAGCATGGGAGGCAGGACTCTGGCTCCTCTGGGGGTGATGAGCCCTTGTGGTCCTTTCTTGCAGGGCTCTGCAGCGCTTGTTCACAGAAACCCCTGCTGTCACTTGACCCTGAGCTGATGCCAGCATAGAGTTGCCCATAAACCCCTGAGGTTGTTTCGAGGGGAACGTTTCCTCTGTCACTGTTAGTGATGGATTTTCATCCAGTTTATGTCATGATACTTGCATTGCTGTGGCACCAGGAGCTGCAGCTGTGCATTAATTTAATTTACCCCGGGGTAGTTGCTACTGATTTGGTTCAAACCTGGTGTTGTAGGGTGCACACTACTGAGGCAATCTCAGTTACACCAGTTCCTTGAAGGATTCACTATTCCAGAGTGGTTTTCTGCCTCATGTCCTTCCAGTTTAACTGTATTAGTCTGTTTAATGGTGCCAGAAGGCCACATATTTGCTCTCCGTGAAGCCTCAAACAGTAAATGTGTGCTTTTAAATAGTTAAATAAACGTTAATTATGGTTCACAAATAGTTTTTCCCCAACTATTAAGTAATATCAAACACTGAATTTTTCAGTCAGTAATTGTTTTTGCAGCTGCTGAGTGGGACCAAGTATTCAATATTTTTATAGAGTTATTTTTGCAGCTGTTTGGCTGCTTTAAGCGTAAAAGTCCTATTTTATTTTGTAGGGCTTGACAGCCTTGGATGCACAGTGGGCACAAAAAGCCTGCGGTGGGAGTGGAATGATGAGAATCTTCTGATGCACCTTGGTTAGCTGTGGATCGTTTGGGCTGCATCAAGATAAGCTGAAAATAGCATATTGGGCACTTTTAAAAGTTTGTGGTTTTGCAACATTTTCTCACAGAAATATGAAGTCTTTTTCTTTCTCACTGTGTTAGTTGTTTCACAGGTGGAAATTAGTTATTTTTTCCTTTTCAAGATCTTGAGACATTTTGTGAGGGATTCAGCCAGTGTGAATTATTTCATGAAATAGTGGTTTGACTTGTTGCGCCTCCTTCCAAATGATATAATACCAAAGAATTTTGTCTTAGAAGTGCATATTATGTGCCTTGCGCAGAAAGATCTTAAAAAAATTTCAAATATCAATTAAACCACAGGTCATGATGACAGTGAAAGAGACATTGTTCTCACCCACCGTGACAACTCCCCTGGCAGTGAGCACATGGCTCACATTTTCTCAGTGATTCATTAGCCACGCCAGTAAAACATCCTAGGCAGTCTGACACTGTGGCTTACCGGTAGCTGTTCCTCAGATGATTGCTCATGTCGACATGATGCACAGCAGCGTCAGAACATTCACTTTGGAACTTACCTTTTTTGTGCATCTCTGTTCTCTGGTTTTCCCACCAGATCTGCTCTGCTGCCTCACGGCGCTGCTGTTTGCATAAGCAATTGCTGTAACTTTGAGAAGCTACGAATAAGACAACTCCTTCTAAATATCACTGGTGTGTTTGGATGAAGCCACAGTCATGGGCACAGGGTGCACAAAGGACGCAACACTCAGTGCTAGGGAGAGGACACTTGGCACTGAGCACTAGGGAGACGATGATGTTGGTAGCATAGAAGACCAAACTGTGAAGAGTAAATTGTGTTTGATGTTCAGTGCGTTGATTTTTTAAGCCAAAACAAAAAAGAAGCAGAATAAAAAGCTTTCACAAAGCAGAAGTGTGAGTGTAATGAAACGTAGTGACTAGACAAATGAAAAAAAATGCTCATTATAAACCCCACCAAACTTAAATTTCAAAGCCCCAGAAGAAAAGGTGGTCTGTTAGTCACCCAGCTTGGACTGGGCACCCAGCTGGAACTCATGGTCTGGGTTCAGTTCCCTGCCTCGGTCACAGGTTTCCTGTGTGTTCTCAGGCAACCTCCTTTATCTGCCCCATGACTGACTTCCTCATTTGTGCAGTGGAGATCACCTTCCTCATGTTCATTGTGAGGAGAAAGCCTCCTGATGGTGCTGAAAGATGTGGATTTTGTGATGGGAAGAGCCACCCTGGATACCAGAGCAAGAGGGGTGTGTTTGCTCACAGGGGATGGTCACCCGTGCTGCTTGCATTTCTGTGTTAAAGACTAGAGGAAATTATTTCCAGATCTAAAAAGGGTTGATTTTTTTCTTTCCAAGTCTTTCAGGCCTGTTTTTGTGAAGTTTGGCTGCCCCAGTGCAGCAGCAGGCATTTGGAATATTCCCTGTCTCTCACCTTTCTCCGCTCAGTCTGTCTGCTTATGGCTTTGAGTCACTCCTGTCTGCTCGATACGCACACCCAGCACAACCCAACAGGATCAGAAACACAGCTTTTGCCATCTCCCGAGTTACGTGGAGATCTCCTAATGTGTAAACACAGTTGTGTGTAAGAAAGAAACCAAAGAGCGCTTGAGGCTGGTCAGAGGTTACCAAAGGTGACCCTAGCAACTGAGGGAGGTGGTATGAGGCAATGGAACGTCACATTCACGGACTCCTGGCAAGGTGTGCACTGGCACAGTGTGGCTGCTAAGGATGTCCACATAGCCCATCACCACCACTGGCCTTCAGCCCCTCTGCACCTCCAGTCAATCCTTGATAAGCAAAAATATTCATTTAAGAGATTTTTATATACTGTCACTCAGTGCTGATGCTAATTCTGAGTAAGGAATCAGAAATGACAAGTCACATGCCTTTTGCTGTGCCCTTTTATCTCCTTTGGGTTGGTAGCTAAACCTCAAAGTGTGAGGACTTCTCAGTACAGGAAATGCAATGTCTCGTTCTTTCCAAGGCTGGTGAGCTCAGAGTCCCTTGCCACGAGGAAACACAGATTGTTTGAGATGTAATGCTGTCAACACAGGACATTCACTCTCTGCCTGCAGTGCTTGTCCCTTTTCCCAACTGGTGAAACCGGAAATTTAGTTTTCTTACAGCTCTGAAGGACTGGTGCCTGAAAATGCAGCAACTGCTTAGTTGTCCATTGCTGTTTCAACCCCTTGCCCAAGCTACAAATAATGAGTTATTGAGCTAATTTAGTTTTATACAGAAGTGATCTTCATGCTGCAAATCAGGAAGGCTATTTAACGCAGTGTAATTGACTTCAACTGTAAGATTCAATACACTTATCTAGGATTACAGTTCAATAAAATCTAATTGTGCTGAGAGCAACAGGAATTGTAGAAACACCCAGGGACTGTTTTTCGCTTTTCCCATGGAGGAGGTGAGCTGCATGTCTTCTGATCCTTATGGTTTGAGACATACTGCTGTTTGACCTGCCCATTGGCAGAAGCAGTTTGAGGTGGCACTGTTTGGCGCCATGGGGAGGTGAGGCCAGGCAAGTGAAATGATGGGTTGCCTTCTTCAGTCTGCTCTCTGTGAGTGACACTCTCATTGCTGTGTGCCCTGCCAGAGTCAGGCTGGGGGAGCAGGAAGTAAGCAATGTCTGGTTTCATTATGATGGCGATGATAATAGGATCCATGAGGTGGTATGAGAGATTAAAAGCCCTATAACATTGCAGGCCAAGTCATTCACAGAGGACAAGACCTGAAATCAGTTCAGTGCCTAAACATCCTTTTGTCTTGCCTCACCCAGTGTAGGAATAAATATGGGAAAACAAATATTCATTTGGTATTTCCTCTCACTATTTACCAAGTAGGAAGCTGTGTAAAGCCAGTTGCTATGTGGAAACGTTTGCTGGCCATTGTGCATTGGCTTTATGACTGTGTATTCTAATTGAAGAGAGCCATTTTGCCCAAGTATTCATTAATGAGCTTCTCATCAGCCACTCTGAATAACTGGGAAAGCATTAGATTTTTCACTTGCAGAGCTTCAGGAAGAAATAGAGACTTTCCAGTGGGATGAGGACACTGGCTCAGGCAGTGAGTAATTTGGGATGGTGGCAGAGCAGACAGTGTGGCAAGTGTCCTTGTGGCACACATGAGGTGCGAACTTTGTTATTCTCTTGTAGAGAGACATCCCAAGCAACAATCCTTGGTCCAAACATAAGCTTGTGTCATTAGGAGTGTTTACCTAATGCCATGCTTATTTTCTCCCTTATTTCTCCCAGTTATTAGTTATCCTGTTGCATGCAGGAAAGGAAAAATGTACTTTCAGACCAAAGTAACAGATTTGGCTGGTTCCAGTACACTGACTTCATGAGCAATAAAATACATAACATTGCTTGCTACAGCATGTGGTGCACTAATCATTCTCTGTGCAACTGCCTACTTTTTACATCATTTTAAGCAAATGCCAGGACTACAGGGAGTAATAAAACAAGATAGTAACAGCAGAACAGGCAGGTTTTGTCGTACAAGTTAAAAACAAAACAAAAAATACCCACCTCCAAAAACCATGAGAACTGTAGAAAGAGGCTCTTTTCACCTGACAAAGTTATGCTGTAATTACTGAGTGCAGAGAACGTCTTTCTTACAGGAACAAGCAGTGAGAATGGATCATGCAGGATGTCCCTGAAGCTGCTGCAGTCACATTGTTAGAGCAGAGAAGAGAGATCTAGAACTATTTTTTTTTCTGGTTATGGAGTTGACTTTGCTTCTGGCCTAATGATTCCTTGTTCTTTCTACTGCTTTGGGTGATAGTTAACTGGAATGGTGAAAATAGTGATATTAAACTTCTGTTTTCAGGTGACATGAAACTGAAGAAGAAACTAATGTCATGCCTAAGTTTTCAGTTTGAGTTGCACTGCCAGGGAGAACTAGATAGACATGTGAAATACAGTCTTTGCTGTTTTGGTTAACTTTATGAGGTGATAAACCCTGTTCCATTTTGTTTCCCATACCTTTATTTCAACATTCAAGAGTTGGTGCAAAATCAACTAAAAAGCAAATACAGGGGGCACTTCAAACTTTGTCCACTTAGCATGCATCAAAGCACTAATAGAAGCTTGTGCTCAACCTGCTGGTATGCAGTAGCAGACAGCAAATGGTTTGTTAGTATTGGCAGTGCTCTCACGAAGCCAAATACAATTCTTAAGCTTGCTGGCTTGACAGTGCAAAGTGTTTTTAATTCCTGTCCATTTACTTTCTGCTTCCTCTACCTTCCAATTGCCACCCTTGTACCTTGGAATAATAAAATGAAATTTCAGAGTTTATGAAAGTCATGGTCAAAAACATGTATTATCTTAGGTCAGGCAGATGAAACCAGTGCTAGCTAAGTGCAGTCTCTTCTCAAATCTGGCCGAAATAGTGTTTCACCTCACAGTTTGAGAGTGTGGCAGTCCATTTCTCTCTAAAATAACTGAAGTTGGTAAAAGTGTTGTTCAGAAAAATGCGAGGTTCCCCAAGATGTTTCAAGGTTGATGATACTCATTGGATTCTGTGCTGAGCAGAGCTAAATCTATATGCTTCTGGACATTATTTCTAAATCACAGTTGAGATTACATCTTGTTTATTATTGTCATAGGTTTGTTTCATAAGTGTAGCTCTGCAATAATTTTTTATTTCAAAGAAATTGCTTGTGTGAAGATTTTTTTAAAGGAAGACTTTAATTTAAATCCAGATCTGGTTCATTCAAAAGAGTACCATGTTTTGCGGATATGTCTGATATTACTTTCATGTCCAACTCTCTGCCACAGGGAAATAAAATCTAATGTCATCTTCAGCCAGTAGATCATTTTCTTTTCCCTTTTTAAGCCATTTGTTTTATCTTTTCTTCTCCACAGCACTGGATTTTGTCTGTCTTCTTGTCTTAAAATCTGCTGTTGTATTACTCCCAGTACCCAGTGTTTGGATGGGTCCTCCTCTATCTTCTCCAAACTATACCAAGGGTCTCCTCCTATCTCATGTCTTATATTTAAGAATTAGTGGCATGATGTGTAATCCATGAGTTACTGATACAAGCAGAGAGTTGCGCCTCCAGCAGTGCTGGTTATGTACTCCAGCTGCTGGTGGGTGCTCAGTCTGCAGCACCAGGCTGGAGTTACTGCCAGACAAAATACAAAAATCGGGCATCATATCAGCAACATGGTTCCAGTGGAGCGGTTTAGGTCTAAGGCTAAAAGCTAATATAGACATGGCCATTAATTTCTCACCCCTCCAGGGGCATACTTCTAATTAAGACCATGTATACACTATTGAATGTTTCCAGTCCTGCCCCCTTAATCTATAAATTATTGGTCCATTTAGCAGGGCTCTGCATACAGTCCCAGCTCAGACACCTGGCTGGTACCCATTGATCCTGGTCCTCCTGCTGCAGTCATCTCCTCTTCATTTACTTTGCTAATGAAGTAGCCTGCTCTTTCTGTTATAGCTTCATATTGTTTCTCTCATTGGCTTTTCTTTTGTTGTAACGAATTTGCTATTCCAGGGCAGATTGCCTGGCAGAAGACCCACAGAATGGCAGTCTAACATCACCCTTATCCTGGTAGTAGTAACCACCCTGTTTTGTGTCACGTTTTCTTCAGAAAACACCGCTAGAGGCAGTTGCAACCTCACTTGATCTTTCCCTGTGTAGAAGATGTGAAAATACTTAATGAATCATTTTGGGGAGGTGTGACCTGCAGGATGCAGACGCGTGGGAATGTTTATTTGTTGAAAGCATCAAAAGGGGAATTGCTCCGTTATCCGAGTACCCGTGTCAAAAGGTGGGAACTCAGCATGCTCTGAAGTTTCACTGTACCTTGATTCTTCTCCTATCTGTCTCCACCTGGAAGGTGGTTAATTTTGGAAAAGCGCAGAAACAGAGGAGAAAAGCGGCATGAAAATTCCCATGATTTCCTTTGGGGGAGAGATCCCACAGGGGAAGGAGGGAACTCTTTTAATAATCTTTGCAGCATTTAATCCCAAGAAAGTGCAATAAAATCAGTGCTTCCACTGAGAGTTGGCAGCGTATTTTTTCTGTAACAAGACCAGTTTTTAGTTTCTTTGTAGTAGAGTCTGATTAAGACTGTATCGAGTTGACTGAGGAGAGCAAAATCTGGTTTTGACAGATGTTTCCCATGATCTGAAGAATACAAACACTCATGCAGGATGACAGAAGGCTTGTTTACATAAGAAATCCTTTTTTTTAATTAAAAAAAAAGAAGAGAAAACCAACAAAAACACATAAACACAAAGCAACATTCGGATCAGTCATTCTGATCAAGGCAGTGTCAATTATTAGGCTGTAAAGGGAACTGATGACTCAACTTAGGCACAGCGCTGCGGCGATCTCCGATTTTCGGTTTCATAACAGATTCTTTTCAGGAATGCTTTTCATTCATACCTGATCTTTAAATGTGTCTCTGGGAGTGTGTATTACTTTGTGATGGGGATGCAAGAGACTGGTATCAGCATGCTTCGAGTGGGTGTGCGGAATTTGGGAGGCATTCCTGGACCTTGGTGGGACGCCTGGTGGGAGAAGGGTCCTCTGACCCATAGTGTTGTGCACTCGTCCCTGCACATCACTAGTGTTGTTACCATGGTAAATGTATAGGTAAGTTCACATCAGTAAAATTGAAAAGTACTTTGATTCAGAAAGCGAAATGTTTTGATGAGATCCCATGCTTAGTAATTCCAGCGAGTGCACTTGTTAAAGTGGGTGAGTCAGAAATGGAAATGCAAAGCATTTCTCTGAACAGTGGCCGGAAATTAGCTTTGAAAACTGAAACAAAGCGCCAACCGCAGTTTTATCTATTTACCTAACAATTTTAGATCTGTGAAAATCCCTTTGTCTTTGGGACACATTTCGATTCCTCTCTTGTAGCGCTGATGCGATCCTTAAGGCTGGGTGATCAACCACATCAGGACTATTTTGGTGTGTCTTAACTTTCTGGTTTAAAAAATTGAGTTCCCTGTAAGTGGCTTCATTGCCTGAGGTGCTGCCAGATTGTCGCGGCTTGGGGTGGAAGTTGGTGGAAGTATAATGTAGGATGGGATGTTGTGATACTTGAGTTGATCTAATACTGAGGAAGAGAACCAGGGGAATTGAGTGGAGTCACTCAGCTGCTTATTACCCAATGCATAAGTTGTGAGTATATATATATATATATATGTATGGCATACGGGGCTATCTGACTGCTCTGGCACCAAAAACTCCTTGATTTGGGGCTGGCTGCTCCCCAGCTTAGCATGGAGAGGCTGCAGTGGTCACAAGCCCCTCTGTTTGTCAGGACATAGCCCTCTGTCTGTAGGGAGAGGGCAGAAGGGGGTCATGAGTGCTTTCACGTATGTAGTAGTTGTCATCCTGCGGAAAAACTTAAAAATCAGCATACTGGGTGATAGATAGCAACATTCTTTTCCTCATCCTACACCTTTCTGCTCTGCTGACATCTTGGTACCTCTTGCTTATCCTTGAGAGTAAGTCTGAATGCTTTTGGATTTGTCACCCAGCCTCAGACAGTGTAAGGACTGACTGCTTTCCTGGGAGCTGTAGTGTGGTCTGAGGCCCATCAATGTAAATCATGGTGGAGGAGGACAAAGTAATAGATGTGTTTAAGGGACCTGCAATTCCCACGGCAAGGCTGGTAAAGTAGAGCTCATTTCAAAGAGAAGGCGGTTTGGTGATTTTTCTTAATTACTGTTTACCTAAATAAATAAATAATGCATATTCATGGCTTTAACTAGAGTAAGTCGTGTTGAAATGTTTACCTCTCCCGAGGATAATTATTAAGGGCGGGGTGTGGGGTGCAGCAATTAATAATAAAACATTTAGATGAGATTACAGAATGTTCTGATTGGAATAGTAAACATTATGCTAGAAATAAAAGCAAATAAACAAAGCTGTCTTGAATTAAAAAAAAAAATACTATGCTATCTGAAGAAACACACTGAACAGAAACAGTTTGGATGAAGGGACCGTGGCCTTGGAGCTTTTCAATATCACAGGGAGGCTTCTCCAGTCTAAAAAGCGTCCATGTAGAAGAAAGTGCCTCATTTCCAGTCTGAAAAAAAGATGACATGAATATTGGCATCCCCACAGGTTGGTGTGGCAAATGTAACACCTCTCAGCACCACTTTGAGGCTGGGGTCCATTGATTCTTAAACCACACAACAGAGAGTATTTCACCTGCTTATATAACTAGTAAATAAAATCTTCATTTGCATTGTGAACCTCCTCCCTCCTCATTTTGTATATTCCTTTGAATGAAATTCTTTGCTCAGCTAGAGTTTGAAATTTGGACTCATCCTTTCATGTCTTTTGGCTGTGGTTCCTTATCTGGTTAATCAGATCAAAGAGAGCCAGTGATGTGTTCAAAGATTTTTGTGACAGCTGCGTACCATTAGGCTGAATGATTAAAAAAAACCCATAATTGTAGTTTAGCACAGTAAATACAGATTGGTCTTTCAGTTTAACATACGGTAGCAGGCGAACTGAGTCTTTGACAAAAGACCTGCTGCTTTAACCCCATGCAAACAAAGCTGATTTGCCCCCAGCCCCACCTGCCTCCAGCTATTTTGGACCAGCAAAGGAGTGTGATCGAGCAATGGGTGTGTCTGTCCTGTTGCACTGGGCTGGGGATGAAAAAGAAAACGGAGGATGAACAGAAAATAAGTAGGAGCACCAAGGTAGCCTGTGCAGACCACTAGCCTCAAAGCACCTCATGCAAATGGGGTGGGCTCTCCTTGCTCGTTGTGCTGTCTCTTTGCAAGCTGCTGGCCTCTTTGGGCCATTTCCTAGCTTGGGCATCTTTTGGGGATCGAGGCTTCCCCTCATCCAGACCAAATTGGTCCCTTCTAAAGTAGCTTCACAAGTGCTAGGATGCTCGCTGGCACCTGTCACACCCGGCGTGCTGCTGGCATGTCTGCTGGACTCCCTCTCATCTAGAAACCGAAAAGCGGCTTCTCTTTGACTGGGAGTGCAGTCTGACTATTAGATGTGGTGGAGTCTTTGCTTATGTCAGTCGCTAGTGCACGTCCCTGGCTGTTCTCTGAAACAAAGATGTCGAGGAACAAGCGCTGGCGGGTGGGCTGTCTTGTTCCCAGCACAGGTGGAGGGAATGTCCAGCTGACTTTGGTCCTTGTGAGGCAACTTCACAGCTGGTTCTTTCTGGCTGATAAATTTCCTCCACCACATTTTGTTTCTCACTTCAACGGATAAACCTTTTCCGTGACCCGTCTGCCTGCTCTGCGGGATCTGTGAGTGGTGTCTGTATACCAGAAGAAAAGGGTGATAATGGTGGCACGAGGTGTCCTGTTGGTCCATCTTGCCTGTAGCAGAGGGGTGTGGTTTTATAAACATGGTGCATTTTCCCCATTGAAAGAATCTTTCTAGGCTACAGACAAGATTTCTGTGGAGCAGAAATACCCATCTCCACCTTCACTTCTTGTTTTCTTAAGGGGTTCCGGCGGTTTCAGCTGCATGCCTCCTGGCAAAGCCGGCGGCAGCAAGGCAGCCAGAGCCCCGCGCAGGGTTTTGCAGGTTGAGAGCATGTTGCACACACGGAGTGCACAGCACAGTAAACCTGATATCGGCTCACAACTGATTATCTCTGTATAAAAATTCCCCTGCTCGCTGTTTTGCCGTTAGAGGCTCCCTGGTAAGATTTATGACTCTGGCTAAAATGAAGTACCATTTCCTTTTTCTCAGCATTACTGTGCGTGGCCTCTCTGGCTTTTCTTGTTAAACAGACTTGAGTTCACCCAAGAGGGAACATATTTTTGAAGCTCTTTCCCATCACCATTCTGCCTTTCTCTTTTTCTATTTTTAACAACCACCGAAGGTCACCCACAAAACAATTTCAGGTCTTTTGATTTTCCTCTCCTTGGAGTGAGGGTGGAGAGAAGCTAAGAGGCAGCTCCTTCGTGGGAGATGCAGCGCTTGCCCACTCTTAGCCCTACCACAGTTTGCACAGGCTTATGGTAGATGTGTACGTCCATCAACATGGGCTCCCTCTTCCTAGTTTGGTGAGCAACTATTGCATCCAGGATTTATATGAGCTAAAGGATAATTTCCTCACTTCTTGCTGTAAGGTGGGTGACCAGCTGTACAGCTGGGGAAAAGCTGTGTTTCTCCTGCCCTTATGTTGCACATGTATGTCCTCATTTCACAGGCTGATGGAAAGGAGACCACTGACTGAACTTTCTGAACTTGCAAATGTGTGGCTGACTTCATCCTAAATCACCTTAAAATTAGTTTGTGTGACATTGTAAGACAGCTGGGGTTTTTTTCTGAGTACAGAGGGAAAAAAGGGAGCAATGTTGAGCTGCTGCCATCTCTCCCAGTTGCAGTTAGACGTAGTTATTTTTGTATTAGAGCTTGGAGGAAAACCGGTAGAGATGCCAGATAAACCTTCCCAAAACAAACATTTGTGTTAATACTTAAATATTGTTCATCTTTTGCAGCATTTACTTATCTGTTTCCCACATGCTGAACCTTATGGGAAGTTTTTGTGGTTGACTGTGGCCCATTCTTTCATTCTGTATGTTAACTGTTTTCTCTATTTGCAATTTTTTAAAATACCCAGCAGTAAAAGTCAGACTATGATAATCATTCAACACGGGAACATCTTTTTGGCATGGCAGGGTTGAGTCACGTGTTTTGGGTCAGGAGTCCTGAAGCATTAACCCAGTGAACTGTGTCATTTCATGATGACCTCAGAAGCATCCTTCTCTGAGAGAACCAGCTCTGGCTAGTCTAGTATTGTATTGCAAGATGCCAGACTAAGGGACAGCAGTTTCATCCTCATCACTGAACCATCTCATTTTCTCCTGTTTGCGTGTGTGTTAACAGTAATTTCCAACCCTTAAGGGGAAATAAGCCAGGTATCTGAATTTTCATCAGATCTGACACAAAGTATTAGGCTGTGGCTTTTGCTGTCTATTGGTTTTACTGCATGGGACATAAATATTCATCTCATGTCATTTGATAATGTTGCTGGGGAGGGGGTTTTTCTTACAGAATATATTAACTTTCCTTTCACACCTAGCCATTCTTTCATGAGTCATATCCCCAAGATAAAATATTTTCAGTGGTGGCTTTAAGTCAAGTATACTCCAATGAGAAAATTGTTCAGGTTTTACATAAAAAGATTTACAAGTTCCTGTGGCAATACTCTTGAACTACAGCGTTTTGCTTCTGCTAGCCCTGCCTGGTTGATGCGTCATAGAACTAACTGCAACCAGAGGACAAGGAGGGGTGGAAAATTCTCCCTGTGCATATTCCCCAGCTCTTCAGAAGGTTGTCTGTTTAAGCTGGTTGGTTTTGTCAAGTGTAGCTGATGAAAATCCAGTTTGCAGACTCTGGAGCACTCCCCTGGCTAGCGCAGGGCAGCAGCAGCTGCCTTCCCCTGCAACCGGCCAGCGATGGTTGTCTTGATGGTTCTCCTGGTGACTTCAGCCCTAGTTTCTAGCCAGAGGGGTTCCTCACATGGTTTTGCTGTTATCTGAGGGAACAGCTCAATCTCCCCTCCTCTGACTGTTGACACAGCTGACCCCTATAGCGACAAAGCAGAGCTGGTGCTTGCAGCCCTGGGATGGGGTGGGTACCTCCCTGTTTGTGGTCCATACATCCTTGGTTGTGTTGGTTTTCTGCATCCCACCTCTGGACACCGGGGAAGAAGCTGCTGTGCCCTTCTGACTCCTGGTTTTGGCTGCCCTTGGTTAAACAGTGCATGTGGGAACAAGCAGGAGTGATGGATGAGCATGTTCTTTCCCTTTGGAAGAAGCACGGAAGTTATTATGAGGAAATTAAATGCACTGAGGGTGAAGCAGACCATGTGTCTTTGCTGACATAGGTATCAATATCATCTTGGGTTTAATTTACAGATTTCAGGGAGAGATCATGTGCTAGATGTCAGGAACACTGCAAATGCCTTCTCAGCCTCAGGCGACCCTTCAAGCTACAAATGTTCCAATGAAGCTATTTCAATAAACCAGAACCAAATCACACACAAAACATAATGAAAACACGTTTGCTAATCTGTGATGGTATTGCATGTAACGAAGTGGGATCCTCGATTCACTGGGATCAGTTGATGCACATATTTGTGTAAGTAGCATCATTGTGCTCCATCAAGTGAGGCACTGCTTCAGAAAACACCAGCTCTGTTTGCACACCTGTGCTCACCTCTTCCTGCTTGCAGGTGCACAGTGTTCCTTAAATTTTTTTTTCCTCATGTCCACATCTGAGAAAAGCTCACCAATTTTTTTCCCTGTGTGGTTCATTTTACTTAGCGCTAATTTTACCCACCCGTGCTGAACATTGGGGTAAACAACCCACTGTGTATTTGTTGCATTTGTGTATTTGTTGCTCACCTCCCTCACTGCCCACCCAGCTTCTCCAGTTTTCTTGAGCATGACTACACAATGTATAGATGTCTGAAACATCTTTCATGGTAACTGGAGTAATATTACCCAGGTACATTCATCGTGCCCTTCTCAAGTCACTTTCCTTGGTTTGTTCATCGCAAACAGAAGAAGTTGCCAGTTTTCCTCCTCTTAAGCATTAAAGCCCTATTAAAAATAAACCCTCTCCTTTGAACACTCTCTCTGTATAACAGAAATCCAAACTGGAACGTGTTTTATTGAAGCAAATGGTTTTTCAACTAAATGCATTCTTCTGCCAGTTAGAGTCTGGTGTGTCTTCCTTTACATTTGCATTCCTCAGTGCTAATTTCAGCTGCCAAGTGGTACTGGAAGCTATCAGAAAGGGGGAGGAAAAAAGGTAACCTGGTTTAAAAATGTACAAGAGGTTGTTAAACAATATAAGTTTAAAAAAAGTCCTATTTACAAAGTCCAGTTTGAAGTATTGATTTTTTTCCTAGATTCCTCTGCAAGCTGTTAATGCAGGTGCTTCTTTTTAGAATAAATATAAGGTTTTCTTGCAACCTCCAAGACTGCAGGAGATGGGTCGTCAAGCTGGTGTAGGACAGTGATTTTGTGGCCTCTCATGACCCTGTAACTGATGGCCCACATGTGCAGATCTGTGCTGAGAGCTGAGACCTTGATGTGAGCAAGCCTCAGAGCAGAGAGTGCATCTTCCCTCACCTAAGATCCAGCTCTTCCCAGTGCTGTAAACCTGGCTAATCAGCATGTTAAACTGCTGAAATTCCTCTTCAGTAGGTGCACCGTTGGCTCTTCATTTCATATCAACTTGGTCTTTATGTATTCCTGTAAGTTTGCAGTTGTAGTAACAGTTCTGCCTTTAATAACTTGCCTGTTTCAGGAAGAGTCTTTTGTCGAATGGAAAGCATGAAGAAACCCTCGTGCTGAGCGTAGGCAGGAGTTAGGTTTCATTCTACCCTAAGCTGACCCCTGGGCAGAGAGATTCCTGCTTTAGTCTTTTAGATCATGTGTAAAACCTGATGCTGGCTGGATCATCCTGCATAGGGCAAGAATATCTGGGGAACATGGGGAGAGGTATGGAGTGAGACATTTGCAGAAGGGAATGAAATGTTTGGGATGCAGCCTCATGCTTTCTACAGCAGTGAACATCAATCAGATCTTCTCAGAAAAGCTTCAGTGGTGCTGAAAGTCTTCTCTTCCCTCCCTCTGCCCCTTTTTTCCCCTCTTGTTTCCCTTTCCGCCTTCTGTTTATTCCCTTTTTCTTCTGATATATTGTGGCAAGTGCAATTTCCACTCACAAAACTAACTCAGCCTTGAAAACACAGAGCTTTCCCTGGGTTTAGTCCTTTGGCCATTGAGTAAGCAACAGTTATTTTTGTTCTACTGGTGATTTATGACTGAACAGATTTAGAGTTTGTATTTTTAGGTTTATAGGCCATTTAAATAATGTATATTTGTGACCATAAATATTTGGTACTCTTACAGTCTGTCAATGAATGTTATGCCCAGTTGGAGAAAACTGTGTAAACTGAAAAGACACAAGCATTGTGTTCCTAGCGTACCCTCATGATTCTGTTTAAGTACCTAATTAGGTAATCCTTAAAAGTAGCAGTATTTTGAGCTTCTGTTAGTAAACCATCCAGAGGAAATAACCTACTTTTTGTAAGTGAGCTAATTCTCTGCAAGACTTGGAGTAAAATGCAGTAGGATCAGTGCTCAGAAAATATTGAACTCTTTTTCCAGGAACAGCATACTTAGAAAAACAACTAGCGAATGTCTCTCATTTGCACTGCATTTTGTTATTTTTTTCACTTTTTTATGGAGTCATAAACAGGCATTAATCATAAATAGGCATAGCAGACATCTCTTGAGAAACCAGAATTTTTACTGAAGAGTTAATTTTGCAAGTTTTAAAAAATAAGAGTGGTTTTTTAAAAAAAATCCAAACTTTCGGGGTTTGTTTTCCTCACCTCCCCTTTTATCTAGCTTTAGTTTGTGGTAATTCTGCAGACACAGCCTTTGCAGTGATCCTCTGAAGGTAGATACATGCCACTGCTTGTACTGCTGCTGTCCCCTTCTGTTCAAAACAAAACCATCTTCCTTTCCACTCCCAGTTGCCAACTTTACTCAAGTAAATAGTACTTAAGCGTTCCAATGTTTTTTCCAGGAAAACAGTAAAGTGTTGGGCACTGACAACTTGAAAACTTCAACTTGAGAACCCCTGTAGCTTAGAGCCAATTACTTCTCTTTCCACAAGTATTTCCTCCCCAATCGCTCCAGAGTGTGACCGCTTCCTTGATGGATGGGGGAGGCCTTTTCCGGAGTCTGGGGTTGGGATTGTGCACACTATGGGATCTGGGCTGTGTGGTGATGCCGGGGCTTGGGGCTGGATGCTTCAACCCTCCCTGCAGCCCCCTGGCCCCAGCCCTGCTCTCATCAGCCTTCTCCATCCTGATGTGCCTCCCCTCCAGGGACTGAGCTCTGAGCCCCTTGCACAGAGGTGACAGCACAGTGAATTCTCTGTGGGCAGATGAACATTTTATTCTCTCTCCAATTTTCTTTTGACATGGACTGGCATGACAGGTAGCTTTGCTTTAGGGTGGCTGCAGGATTATGACACACATCGTGTCGACCCAGGGATACCAAAATACGCTGATGGTGTTCTCCAAAGCTCCCCAGAGTAAAGGAGAAACAAAGGGACAAATTTCATGTTCCTGACTTAAATTCCTTGATAAAATCAATGCAAAGCTTTGACAAAAGGCAGTATTAATTATTATTTAAAGCCTACTAGATAAATATTCTGGTTTTGTTGGAACTCTTTTCTGGTGTGATGTGCAGTTTCATAGAACCAGAGGGTGGTTTAAATTGATCTTTAAAGCTAATCTGGTTCCAACCCATCTGCCATGGGCAGGGACATCTATCCCTAGACCAAGGTGCTCAAAGCTCCATCCAGCCCTAGCCTAGAACACTTCCAGGGATGGGGCATCCACAGCTTCTCTGGGCAACCTGTTCCAGTGCCTCACCACCCTCACAGTAAAGGATTCCTTAGTGCGTATGCATAAGTATGCACATATCTGTGGTATGAACTGGTAGAATAATCACAGAAGTCTTAAATTTTATCTGTTCTGTAATTCTTCTCAGGGCCCTCATATGTCTGGGTGCTATACCAATGCAAGAAAAACATGGTCCTTGTTACAAGGTATCTACAGCTTAAAGCTTGGAGGAAATGTGGAATGGGCATAAAGTAATTGTCACGTTTGACGTAAATACCTTCTATGTTTAAAAAAAAAAGGGCACCGCAATTTTTTTTACTGTTAGAAAGAAAAAATAAAGACGTGTTTGTGAAGATTCAGTGCTTGATTTTTTAATGCCTGCCTTTATTTTATTTTAGGTTGCTACAGCTGAGTTGCCAGAACACTGCCCTACAGAACTTCGGAGGGTCACTTCTTAATGGATTGCTGCAGCCTCTTAATTTCTCCATTGATCCTGTTCCCTGCATCGTGAGAACATTTTAGCCAGCACAGAACCTAGAAAAGTTACATGTAAGTCAAGATTCCAATTCCTTTCTATTTAAAGAAAAAATGAAAGAAAAAAGGAAAAAAAAAGATCTTGGGGAGGCAAGGTGGAGGCAGTAAATATCACACTTTAGAAAAACACTGTAAAAGCAGTAATTCAACTGCAAACATTAGGTGGTGAATAAATTGTTATTGAAGTCGTTACTTGCTTTTTTAACCTAAATAGTGATTGTCATTTTGACGGCTTTTCTAAGTGTTCTGCTACTACAGTAAACCTTAGCGAGAAGTACTTAAAATAGCTCTGTTCGCCCCATTGCTCTAACTACGCATTGTTTTTCTCTGAAACTGGCTAGGTGTGTGTACACTTACCTTGGTGTGCCCTGCCAAAGCTGCACATGCCCCACATGAGTTTGGGGGCCATCATCTGCCCAACAGGACTGCAGGCACCCCATCCATATCCTTCTCCTTCTGGGTTCCTGGAATATTTCCCTTGGAGGAGTCCTGGTGCTACTTCATCTTTCAGTCTGCTGCCCCAAAAGGCTCTGTAAGCACCAGTAATATCTTCATTTCTACCTCCAGCTCCTTCCAGGTGGAATTAAGTGCTCCACCTGACCGGAGGAGGGTAAAGGAAGCTCTGCACAGATCTACTAAGGATAGATTGAGGGGACTGCAGACCCCTTCCTATCTTCTCAGCCTGGGTAGTAGCTCCCAGTGCTTGTTGTTCTTTGATTTCTCTCCCAAGATGGGGAAGCAGCTTATGATCCTGATCCCATGAGTCCCCCTCTGAAACCTTGCATAGGCACAACCTGAGATAGGATCAGTGGAGAGACACTGGTTTGACCCTTTGCAATTTGTCACCAATTCTAACCGTAATTCTGTGTTCTGAGGTAGAAGAAGCTTCTGGACCATTATAAGGATGGCATGGATGTGGTGGTCTGTGCTCTGTGGAGGGTGGGACACCCCAGAGCTGGCAAGTTTGGGAAAAGGCTTGAGCACAACTTAATTTCATTAATTTTTAAAACTAAACCAGATCTCTTTGTGGTTAAGAGGTTTTTATCTTTGAGAGGGTGGTGTAGAGCAGCTTGGAAAAGGGAGATAATACAAAATTGCGGTTCACAGTTTGGCACTGTGCATGCTACTGCCCTTGTTTGTTCACTGCAGTAACAAATTCATATGATGCAGTTTAATCAGAACAGGGCAGTGAAGCGGATCACAGCACTCCTTACTGGTCAGTTTTTCTTGATTGCTTACTAACACCATTTTTAATCTTAGGATCTGATTTATAATACTACTTCTAAAAAAGTATGAGTGTTTTGGAACCAAAGCATTTACATTAGAAATATACCTTTATTTGGTGTACTTTATTTGCTTATGTGACACTAAAAGATTTATTTAAAACAAGACAAGTCTATTGCAAAAGGAGGATGGTGTTCTTCAACGCGTATGGAAATTAAATTTTTAAAGAGAGGAAATTTTTCCTCTGGTGTGATGAGTATCAGCAAAAAGAAGTGTGACGTTGTAGGCAATGGAGAAAGTCTGGGTGGTAACAATTCACTGTCAAAGAGGCCTTACAAGGTATGAGTTTGATTTAGTTTTCCAGAAAAGGGAGAGTGTCGCCATTTCCTTGGGGGCTTGGCATTATCTGGTGCAGTTATTAATCAAATCCCCCTTAGCAGAAATCGTCTGACTACAGGAGAATTTTGGATCTGGCTTGAAATTTGTTTTTAGTGCTTGTCTTAAGGGAAGAAAACTTGAAAATATGAGTTGTAACAGCTAGGCAGGCAGAAAAAGCTTGTTTTTCATTAGTCCTACTTAGCACTATCCCCATGAGTCTTGGAAGCCTTATTCACAATTTTTTTGCAGGCTTTTCTCATGATGTTTGAAACCCTTATCATTAGGCATCTTGCAAATTCACTATTAAAAACACTTCCAGAGGAACTGACTTCAAAAATACCATCCTTGTTTGGGGACTTGAAAAAGCAGACAGAAATGGGAAAAAAACCCCTCTCTCATTCCAAAAAGTGCATAGGAAGCTTTGTCTTGCTTCTTCTTGTGCTACAAAAAATCAGATGTCTCCTTTCCCAAGAACAAAATCAGGTATGAGGACCAAATGAACTTGAAAACCAGTATGAGGATATAGGAGCCATCATCAAGTATGTGCTTTTCCTTACCTTTTCTTTCCTTTTTTTTCTTTCTTCTTTTTTAACTATGGTTATGCACTTGAGATACGCGTCATTTTTAAGATATGGTGTGTGCTCTAGCTCCTAGAAAACCCAAGCATCACCAGCCCAGGCTGTTGGCTGGGGTTGCACCCTTCGTGTGTGCAGATCCATGCCGACACAAGTAGACATGAGGGCAAGCTGCCTGTTGCTTATTTGATTTCTCAGTGTTTCCCACTGTCTGGCTATTTTTGATGACAGACTCTGCTTGTAACAATTACCTTGTTATAGGAATTTCCATAGAAAGAAGTGGACTTTCACTTGTTAATTAGCCCTGCTGAAAGAGCTGTTGCACAAGGTTGACCCAGCTATAACGACTCTGTTCTCCTTGCTTTTCCCAGGGTGCAGTGCAATAAACAAATATGCCTTCTCCCCCTTCCATTTAGTATGTCGTTTTTATAATACTACTAGGATGTTGATTGATACGATCTCCATAAAAATAGTACTTACTCTGATGTGTGAGTTCAAAGCAGAAGGTCCCTTCCTTGTTCTGATGGAACATATTGCAAAACCCTGTTATGGTGCATGTGCCAAGATAGTTTTAAAAAAAAATTCTCCAGGCTCTGTGGGAATTAATCCTAGGTAGGTTAGACTGAGTGTATTGTCATGTGGGAGTACAGCAGTTGGGGAGAAGCTGTGCTTTCCTCTGAGCGGCTCTCTCTGTTTGTTATCCCAAACAGTCACGAATGACATAGAATGTACAGAGCTGTGCCTTGAAGCAGCTGCTGGGGCAGGGCTGCTAGCATCCTAGCAGAGACAGGCGGCTATTCCTAGCAGTGTCCATACTCTGCTCACATTTCTCCCTTTGTTTTACCCCTGTGTGTTTTCCTTTAAAAGCAGCAAAAAATAGCATCCCAATCAATGTCCTTCTCCATCTCATAAAAAGACCAGATTTGTACTGCTTATTCAATGCTGGGGATTCAGCGAGGACCTATAAGTGCTTTATATAGGATAAAAAAATAAGGCAACTCGAAACTCAGAAACTTATTTACAGAAATTTCCTAGTTGCTGGATATGAGTTCTTCAGAGTTTTTAGAATTTTTTTTTTAAAGATTTCATGAAATCTGTCCTATGAGCACCTCTAGGCAGACGTAAATAATGTTAAATTTTAAATATGCAGGTATTGGTGGTTAAATGTCTGTCACCTGCCTGCCACCACAGCCAGGGAAAAATGTATCTTCTTTAAAATCTGCACTTAAAGGTCAGATAACTTGAGAGAATTCTGAAGGAAATCAGATTTCTGAAGGCAAAATTGTATCTCTTTGGACACTGACTTACCAACACTCCTAACTATCAGTATCAAACCCTCTTCCCAAATGCCATGACCAAACTCGACAACATTGGTGGGTTTATCTTACTGGATGGGAGACGTGGCCATGTCTGCATTTCGTGATTTTTCTGGTACACTTTCCTGTTGGAGTGCTGTTTTCTCAAGGGAAAAGGCCCTTTCTCACCCATTTTATGGTACCGGCACATCAGGACTCTGTATCTCGCGCACCAGTGTGTGGAGCTTCTCTTATCATGGGGACCTTCAAAACTTCCCATGGCAATGTCTGTACTGAACAAGGGTGCACCCCCAGCCTGAGTGGCTGGGGACAGCTTTTGATAAGTGTTTGCTACAAATATATCTGTTTACTAAATATAATTTTATTTATATATGCAGATGTGTGTGTATATATAAAAATAAAACATACATATTTATAAAAGATACATATATATATATATATATATATATATGTATGATTTTTTAAAATAAAATACGTATCTGGACAGATAGATGTTCTAAAAAGCACTGGTGTGGCTTCAGGTAGGGTGCCTGCACATGTGGGTGGTGAGCCAGTGTCTCCTCCTGGAGGTTTCTGACCAAGACCCCAGGTGTGGGAGCCATCCGCATCCAGGCACACACTGTGACCACAGGCTGTGTGGCCAGGAGGAGCATTCTGCCCGTGTTTAGCAGCTAACAGCACAGCAGGACAGCAGTGTTCATTGCAGTGTAGTGTGCCGTACAAAACTGAATTTCCCTGACACCGCTCACCTTGCTGCCGTTGACCACAGGTTTGTTTGTTCGTCACCCCCGCAGTGCCACAGGCTGTGTGGGCGCGCGGCGTCATTGATCTGTTTATTCGGCGTTTCCCATGTGGCTGCCGTGTTGTGGCGAGGACTTTTATTTTTTGCTGTGGCAGGTGACAGCCCGGGTGTGTGTGCATGGGCCAGCCCAAGGGACTGAGTCACAGCCCTCCCTCCGCCCGGGGCCAGTGGCACTTCCCCTTTCCCGGTGGGGTGAGATGCTGGCCCATCTCCGCAGGACACCTTACCAGCCTGTACATTGCTTTATTATATTTTTTTAAAGAAAAGCCTGAGAGATGGTGATGGCAAGACCAACTTTCTCTGTAACCCAAACCAGTGAAAAGTAAAATCCATCTCACCACATCAGTTTTGTTTTCGCTGCTGGCTCAACCTCTCCTCTCCCTCTGGCAGAGCCCTGCACAGTCATTCAGTGCCCGGCTTGGGGGTGGTGTGGTTGTTAGCTCAGTGGTGTATGACCCATTTATTTTCATAATACTTAGATACCCGCGCTTCTGCAGCGTTCAGCACACAGGTCCTGCGACCTAAATCCTCGGCAGGAAAGCACACACCTGATTTCAGCAGCGTGCGCCGAGAGCAGCCAGCTGTGCCCTTGGCTTGTCGGGAGCTGTGGGAAGGTGATCCGCTTTTGGGTCTAGCAGGCAACTGATGAGCAAGGGCAGGAAAAGGTACATTTTTCTGGAGCCAGCACTGCGTCTTCGATCATTTAGTTAAATATTGACTGCTAGCTGATAGGACATGTTTCCTGTTACGATTTACAAAGAGCTGAGACATAAAAGCATTGTATTGGATCGTTTACTCGCTATAATAACTTGCACTTTCAGCGATAGCAAGATGATTAATGGCACGAGATTGTTCACTCTCATCATCTCCAGGCATGGCACCACCCTCCTGTTGGGTCTGGTCTTAAGACGGACCTTTATTCCTTTATTTCTTTTTTACTCAGCTAGTTGAATTAGTTTTCTGTGGGTTTTCAGATGATAATTAGGTTTATGCTTGTACTACTTTCTGTAAATGGAAAGAATCAGGCATAGGACACACAAGAGAGTAAACTGGCATCATAGTAGACCTGAGAGTTTTAGGTTTAAAATTAAAGAGTAATTTGCAAAGTGACTTGAAGTAAAGTGGATTTAAACACAATGAAATCATCCTTGACAGCAATTTGTTTGAAGTTCTTCTATTGCTATGAGTGTAAAGGGATTTTTTTTTTAATTGCCAGTTTCTGGGTAGAGTATTCAGCATAATTTCTCACAGGTGGGTGAAGCATTAACTCCTTGTACCTTAGTAGTTTGGGCAGTAAGGGAAGAAACTGAGAGTTAGGGGAAGCACCTTCTCTACTTCATCATTTGAAAATCAATCAGGGGTCAGCTAACTTAGAGAAGGACTTTACACTGGCACTGAAAAAAATGTATGAAAATCCAGCAGAATCCTGGACAGTAGATACGCTCAGCATGTGAAAAGCTGTCTTCAATGTTTAACAGATTATAATGGCACTTTAGATATAAACTGGAAAAAAAGTAACAGCAACTAGCTAGTTTGCATCCCTTGTTCATATGAGCCATGAGTTTTGGGGCTTTTGCATTTATATACTTTTGCTGTAGGTGTTGGAAGTGTGGGTGGCCACGAAAAAGCAGTGGTTACAATAAGATTTTCCATTTATTGCCCTTTGTGTACAACTAAAAATAAGATTCAAATGCTTCAGCATTTGTAGAGCAAGCATAATATTTCTCTTAGCTCTGATGACTGGCTTGCCTGCAGCTTCGTCTCTGTCTGGTGGGTGAGTCCTAGATTTTAATGCTTGTAAGTGTGTCTGTGTTAGGAAGGAGAGTCAGAGATTACTTGTGGTGTGGTCTGGCTATGCTAATTCATCAACTTCTTATTGGAAAAAAAAGAAAAAGTAGTTAGGCTTAGTACATAAGCAAAAGGTGGTGATGAAAGAATTTTGGAAGCAGTATTGTTCTGCTGTCTGGAAAAAGCAGCTTTGGAGAGGACTGAAAGATCTTTAAAGTCAAAACTTTCAAAACTTCACTGGTATACCTTGAATTGTTGATCCAGAACTTCATCTTCTGGCAAAGAAAAAGTGAAGGAAGAAAGAAAAAAGAAAAGGAAATCTATACAAATCTGCTGAGCTTAAGAAACACATTTTCGGGGTTAACTTCCAGCAGATAAAATATTTTTGGTTTTCTTTTTAGGGTGACTATTGAAATACTCTGTCTGATACTTTTCCAGGTAGTTGCACTGGTTAGGAATCCACTAAACCAGTTGCAGTATCTTGAGCTACTAAATGTGTTCTGACCACATTAGTTGATATGTCAGCTCATGGCCAAGAGAAATATTAAAGAGAGATGTCAGTATATGCAGGGAAATTCGTAGCTTCATGGTGTCAGCTTTGGTGCTGTCCCAGCTTCACTCATTAAGTAGCCGTGGCATTTCCAGAGAATGAGTGTGCCTGTGCATGTCAGGCTTCTCAGTCTGATGTCATTCCTGTGATGGATGAATAGAGAGAGCATCTGTCCAAGAGCTGCAGGACCAAAGGTAGAGGCTGAAAACTTGCTTTCTGCTGTGTGGCAGCTTGAGCATCATTGCTTTCTTGTCGCTTCATGACCATCCCAGCTTTGCCAGGCTTTGCAGGGTAGCAGAGGTGTTGGGCTTGAAAACTGGGCTGCATAGGACAATAAGTTTTCACTCTGACTAACACCACGTGGTGCAGAGGATGTGGGGTGCTGGGAGCACTTAGAGGCACACATGCTTGTTCCATGGACTAGTCACGCTGTCAATGGTGAGTCCTTCATTAGGCAATACGAAATCCCTTTAAATTAGCTTGATGTCATCCTCCCTCTCTTCCTATGAGAGCTCAGTGCCTGTCATTGCTGCCTTACTTTTCCCTTTTTGCTGAAATGTGCCTTTCTGCTTTTACATCTCTGCCAGCCTGTTGGACTGGCTCTCGCCTTGATACAAAGTACAAATGGCAAGAGAGCTGATGCAGTAATCAAGACTTCAGGTATTTCAGGTGGGAACGGGCAAAACTTCAGCAATTATTAGTTTCCCCCGCAGTGGTTGCTGCAGGGAATTACATTACCTCTCTTATAATCACCTGCATGTCTCAGTCCCGTAGGTTACCCAATGCTAACAAGGGATGTAATTGTTTGTTATAACATTTTACTGTGGAATTTTCCCTTTTTCGGTACAGTTGAAGAAGTGGGTTTTTTTCTCCCCACCCACTTTTCCTTTTCTACTGCTGTGCCTGCTGCAGGTGAGTTCAAACCTGATGGCTTTGAAGATAATGACAGGAGAGAGTGCCACACGTGCGTCATGCAGCAGCGGCACTCCTGCGCCGATCACTGCTGTGTGCTTTCCAGCGGGATGAGACATGCTGGACTCTGCCAGGGGTATCACCACACAGGCTATTTTTAGAGATGGCACATAGGGTGCATTGTGCAACTATCAGTACCCACTGCTGTGCTCTTCATTTTTTCCCTTGTATGGTGATGAGGTTGTTAAGGTGTTTGCCTTTCTCTTGAAGAGGTAGAAGGATCTCTTTTTGATTTTTTTAACTACTTTGTAGAGCTGCTCCAGGGAATCTGTGAAGTTGTGTTTTCTGTACACAGTTTGCAGGGGACAGTCCTACATGCGGCCACTAAATTAGGATTAGTGTAATTGGCACAAACAATGTGATTGAGATTTTCAACTGAAGAGCTCTAACAACCTTTCAGGTTGCAGAGCAGGACTGCTATCTTGGGAACTCCCCACCACACCTTGTTTTTGGTTTTGTTTTTTTTTAACTTTACCACAGCAAACAAGCTGTACTCAGGTATTTTTGCAGTTATCATAAACTCTTTCTGTGGCTCTCAGTTTCTGGAGTCCTTTGAACAGCCATCTCCTGCTGTAAGGAGGTCCTGTGAGACGGTGACAGTGGCAGATGCTTTGGGATGTGATGCAGCATCACAGTGAGAGCAGAACTGGGCATAGCAGTTGAGCAGTGGCTTGTGCCCATCGCTGCTGGAGGAACAGGGCTGGCCAGTCAGAGGCTCCTTACTGCATGGCTCGAATAATGCAAAAACATTAGCGATGGAGATTTGCTGTAATGGTGTATTTTAAGTGCGTCTCTGCTCTGCCAGCTTCACTTTTAATGCACTCGGTTAAGGAATGCTTTGGAGGTTGCTGCTAATGGATGAATCTCCCAGAAAATTGGAATTTTGAAATAAGATTGACACTTTGGAGTGAGAAATATAAATCTAATGAGAGTATTTCAGCAGAGGTTTGTAATTAGGAGTGAATGGAGGAAATTTGTACGCGCAGTCTGCAGAAGGGCACAATGGAAGGTGAAATTGCACCCTCTGTGCTGAATGAGGGATGAAAGCCAATGTATCAGTGTCATGGCATGACAGTGTAGAGTATAAATGATACTGTCACTGAGTGCTGCAGAAGGTATCAAGGGAATTCCACTCCAGTAAATTACATTACTTAGACAGACCTGAAGGCATTGTGTCTGAATGATTGGAGGGAAAAAAGGTTGTCAGCACAAAGCAGAAGATATTATAGAACAACTGGCTGCAGGCTTGGAAAGCAGTGTTTTTCTGATGTTTACCATGCAAAGCTTTTCAGGTGCTATTTAAATTTCTTTTTTGGTTGAATTACAAATGTATTGATGAAGCAAAAGTATTTTTTGAGATGGTGTTTGGAGTGGATACCAGCTTGCAACAAAAGGTGTGAGCATGCACAGCTCCCATTTTTTCATTAGGAATTGGGACTCCTTCAGACTTGAGAAAAATCTAGTCATGTGTTCCCAGCTCAAGCGGTGTTTTTTAATGCATTGTTTCATTTCACTGAGGACTCCCTTTCTGGCTTGGATTTTGCTTATGGGGTAATTCTATCATAGATTTGTGAGGAGAGATGAGTTGTTACTGTTCTCATTAGCAGTGAGGGGCTGTGATGAGCAGCAGCAAATCCCAGGACACAAATTTTAAGGTCTCATTTAGAGGCATGGTGAGGTCCGTGATGTGGGCAGGTGGGAGCATGAGGTCATGGTGACAATCAGCAAAAATCCAGAGACTTACTCCTTTCAGCATGTGTACACTGATACATAACAGTGTGTTGCTCACGCTGTTCTGCTTTTTGCCCACCAAACCCCACTGCTAACGCCTGTTCCAGCCACACTGATGGTGTTGAGTGGAATAGTTATTTCTCACAATTTTATTCTCTGTAATGACCTATTACATCCACCCGCACAGGGACAGTACCTTAGAGATGGGGTTTAACTACTTCTCTGTCTCTGACCTCACACACAGACAACACCTACAAGCTCCTGTAATTTCCTAGTTTGCTCATGAGTGAGACAGCCTAGCTCCCACAGTTCTCCCAAACTGCTTCTTGATGATAAAACATCTGTTCCCCGAAGATGCTACATTTCATCCTGTGGTACATAATAAGCTCTGCTTGTTTTGGGGCTTTTTGTAAAACTTCAGCAGTCTTTGTCCTTCTTTAAAAACATATTTTCCCACTTCCCTACTCATAAAAAAATCACTGAAAGTACATGCTATAAGTAATGATAAGGGAGCAGGCTTCGTTCCTCCTCTCCAAAACTTGATTTCTGGCAAAACCTACACAAGGCAGGAGGAGGGACATGCAACACAGTTTTAGTAGTTCATAGAACAGGCTTCTTGACATGGAAACGGTGATTCAAGTTGCAGGAGCATTAACCAGGAAATATGGCCAAACTGAAGGGTGCTGACTCTAGGAAGGTAGAAATTCAAATGTGGAAGGGATTCAGCCCTTACAGCCTGTAGCTGGAAACCAAAGCATCAAACCCACAGACTGTGTGGAAAAGCAGTCAGGCATCTGTGGAAAAGAAGACACCCTGTGTGGGACAGGATTCAATAGTAGAACAATTTAGTAGTGGGTCCTGATCATAGCCAAAGGTGAGTGGGAGGAAGCAAAGTGCAATTTCTGTCTATACCTCCAGCATTAAAACTGGGTTGGAGTGGTCTAGGGTGTAGGACTGTCTCTCTGTCTGTCGGTCTGTCTGTCTGTCTGTCTAGATAAAAAGGGGAGTTCAGATGTAAAGTTTGTCCTTAGACTATCATTGTCACGGGAAACTGCTATGTCTGCTTTAGCATCTGTTCGTAATAGTATTAAAAATCTGCTGTCACTCACTTCTCCTGTGGTATTTTGTGTCAAAAGCTGGCACTTTGACATATCTGTTTTTTGGCATGTTGGGAAAGCAGATGCTTTTTTCTTATATTTAGTATTATTCCTGTGGTCATAATCAAGCCATGCTTTCAAAATGTGGTTCTTTGCAGTCATCCATCAATCCAGAGGAGGTCCACTAGTTCTCACAGCCCTAGCTACTCATATGAGACCAGGTTCCTCTTCCCATGCTTGGTCCTGCTGCATTGAGGGGAGTGATAGGTGCAAAACTGAACTTGAAATGCTGCAAAACACTGTGACTGCAAGAGTGGAATAGAGCAGGAGAAGGAATGACCAAACTATGCCTTAGGGAAGACTGGAAGACGAACCAGTATTGCTTTAACTGAAAGAGATATCGAGCCTGCTCATTCAGATCAGTATCCCCTGGCAAATATATTTTGTTGTGTAAATGGCTCCCTGTGGTCCCAGAACACTATTGCTATCTCTTCTTATGTTGTACAGTGGATTTCTAATAATCAATCTTGGTGCAGGAAAGCTGTGGTTTAGTAAGCATAGCTTGCTAACGAGTTAGTGGTTTAATCTTAATTCTCACTCCTAGCGCTTTTGATAACACAGGGCTATAAAGTTTGACATTGTAGAAACTTCTCTATGAATTCTGATTTGCTTGCCAAAAAATCAGCCTATTACCGTTAATTCGCCTATTATCATTAGTGTTATTAAACTGACGATTGATGTGTAAAAACTGCCATTTGCATGAAGTTCACAAAACTGCAATAAAAGACACTTTTGTTCTGACTTGGTAAGAAGAGAGAAAAAAAAGCTAAATAACGCTAGTTCTAACAGCAGAGATGTTCATATAAAGACATGCTCTGAACAATAAGATCGTTTATCCATGTATGACATAAATACATCGGAATTTAAATAATGAGAGATCTTGTGAAATGCAGCAAAACGCACACCACTGGCATTGTGAAGTTTCCCTTCTCTAAAGCCCTGTTCTCAGGGAAAAGCAGCTTTACTTTTGCTTTGAAAATCCATTATCATAAGCCTTTTTTTAAAAAAAAACGTTTGTCGTAGTGCAATATTAAAGCAATTTTATACCCTAAGAGCAGCTCTTTCGTAAGGTAAAATGCAATCCCATGTGTGTATGTAATTGCGGTTTATAATACTTCTCACAGCCCTAATTTTCCCAAAATTAAGAAAACCACTAACCTTTTTAGGCTTTCCTTTTCCTAATTGTTTTTTGTTCTCCCTGTCTTTCTTCCACAAAATACTCTTTTTTTTAAATCCCTGCTCTGGAGGGGGAAAAAAAAAAGCACAGAACACTCTCTGGATTCAGTGCAAAACACTGCTTGAAGGAAGCATTTTAAGAGTTTGGGTTAAAAAGTTTCTGCTTCTTTCAAACTACATGGGTGACATTGCTATTTTGGGAGACCAAGCCATCTGCTTGTTAACCAAAAAGCAGGGAAGATATTCCTAGTTCTAGTATAGATTTTTGGGTTGATTCCACATAAAATTCCCAACGGATCTCCGCTTGTGTTTGCCCCCTCTATAAGCTAAGGAGAACAAGGCCACTCATCTCGTCCGCCTTCACAGCTCCCAAAGGAAAGATGCTCAGCTTGTGGTCCTGAGTAAGACACAGTTGTTCACAACAGGCACAGTCCATCACGACATATGAGGTCCCTAATTCTTCCCTGCAGGTGTTCGTGTCACAAAAGCTATGACAAGGAGTAAATGGGCAATACAGTGCCCAGCCTTGGATGTGCCACAGGTAACTGCTACCTGTGGGTGAAAAAGAGGGCATCTGGGGGAGGCTTCATTGGGTTCTCTTGGAGGAGTTGAGTTTTTGTTTGTGTTTGAGTAAGAAATGGGAGGACATGTTTTCTGGGGTTTTGCTTGCTTTTGGGGAGGAATAAAATCAGAAGGACAAGGTTTTCTGGCCCACAGATCAGCCATCTACCAAGTAGTGCCGGTGGGGAAAATGCAGGAGCTAGGAAGGACAATAAGTCTTCCCTAGGTGGAGAGGAATGGCAGGGCTTGTAGTGCACATGGATAGAAGGAAGAGGTTGACAGGAGTAGGAGCAAGGTGGAGTCTATGTATTATGTCTGGTGAGTCTGGAAATGGCGACAGGGTAACACTAAAATGTGAGGTTTTAGTGTGGTCCTCCATAGGTGATGAAGGCATTCATCTGAGACGAGAGATTTAAGTCTATATTATATTGCTGGAGTATCTGCAAATACATATGTATCATCGTTACAATATCTTCCTGACTGGCAAAATGTTTCATCCAATCTCTGTTGACAGAAAAGATTGCCTACTGATAATTGCTTTGCTTAAGTGTCTGATAATATGCCAGAAATGAGAGCATTCTCTGTTAGGTCATCTTTAATTATGCATGTACCACCTGTCAGCTTTAAATCTGGAGAAGATTAGTTTTCTCATTGGATTTAGAGTGGGGAAGAGAGCCTTCAACAAGAGGACTAGGCTGTTGCAAACAGCGTCTATGGGGGAGTTTCACAAGCAGTCTCCTCATCATCCCTAGTCATGGATACCGCTGTTGGCACATGCGGAAATATTTGAAATATTGCCTAAGCTCACTGCCGTAGCGATGGATTTCGCAGGAAGAGGATTTCAGACCATCTGTTGCGTTTTTTAGTTTTCATCTTTCCCCATTTCAAAGGGAGAGGGAGTGCTGAGGTGGGGGAGGACACATGGAAAGTCGTGGCTCCTTTGGCAGTGCTGGGAGGAAATCCCCCCCAAGAGCCATATGAGGGGTTATTTACTTACCACTCGTGAAAGCACACAATAAAACTGGTCAGGCCAGTGAAGACATGACAATAGGAAATTAAGGGCTCAAAAGACTGAAAAATTATGAGGATGGGTGCTTTACAGAAAACCTCAACAGGGAGAGATGGTGAAGGTCTCTGAGGATATTAAATTAATGGGGTTGCCATTACCAAGCCTACTTATGATATTAAAAATTATGTTGAAGAGGAAATTTATCTTTGTACAGAGTGAGGAGGCAGTAATTGTTTGGGAATAGTTGAAGGGATTTTCAGTTCATGGGAGAATACTAACTGTTTATTTGGTACAGTAATAGATTTTAGGAATCTCCTTCATTTTCTGTCTCCTTTACTCTAAGCCCAGTGTTGTTGGTTGTTCTCTGAAATGCACCATTTGTACCAGAAAACGGAAATGGTCTTTGTTAAGCTTCTCACCTGCTTTTGGCAGAAGAGACCATCACTTGCACTGTCAAATGTTGCTCCTACTGCTTCTTACCTATGCATCTGAGTGGTCTGCCCTTCCCCCTCTTTGGGATTTTGGTTTTCCAGTTTCTGTCATCACTGCCTCAGCCTCCTGGAAAGAATTCCTCAGTTACACTGGTTAGCTGACACTGATCGTTTTTCCTGGTAATACCTTCAGCCAGAGCTATTTCTGAAAATCTGGGATTTGGAACAGTAGGTCAATTTGTAAAACAACGAGCGAAGAGGGACAGATGGCTGTGGATACGAGAGCGTGTTTCTGTTCATCTCCATTTGGCTTTTGCTGATGCTTCGTTGTTGCGCGAGCATTTGAGGCTGTCGCTTTGCATTGGTTAAGTGGTTGTTGCTCCTTTGCTTGAAAGGCTGGCCTGTGGCACTTGTCATGTCCCCCACTCTGCTCCAGAGGGGCTCCAGGGCAGGCTGCCTCTGTAGAAGCTTGCAGAGCCTTTGCACCCAAGGACATGGAAAGGGTTTGCAAGACAAATGGATTTTTTGCTCAGAAATCTGACTGTTTTTCCCGACCTTTTCTCCCAGCAGCCGCACTGGGCACGGCTTTTCTGATGATTCCTTTGCTCAGGGTAAGGTAGCCCGACTCACCTTCCTGTGTTATTCCTGTGTAAATGATGATTTCTCCATCCTCTATTGTGCTGCAGGGTTTTGCTCAATTCTTAGACAGATTCTGATTGATTCAGACTCGCTTCTGTCTCTCTGAGTAGTGGTGCCAGTAGCATTACCTCGATGTAGCTTAATTTTACAGACCTGAAATGGAAAAGTGTGGGGGTGTGCCACAACCCTTTTTTCCTTGCTCATGATTCATTCAGCCCTTCTTTCTGTCCTCCTATTTCATGCTAGAGGGCTCTCCAGTCTCGCAGTGGTCACTGGAAGACATCTCTTTTGTACAGGCTCCTTCATTAAATACAAGGGTGTATGCATCCCATTATCCCTGTGCTACTGCTGAGCTGTGCAGCACCACTGGGCACTGCGGGAGATGTCCTATTTACCAGTTTGAGGAACAGCCATACTTAACTGAATGTAATACTTTGCTTTTGTCACTGAAAAAAGGGGCAACTAGGGGAGATTTAAGAATATCCGTAAGAATTTAAATACTCACTTCAAACCATCTGAGCTCTTCTGGCTATGTGTTACATAGTCCTCAGACCATGGCTAGTCCTGGGGGCTCTTTCTTGTCCCATATTTTATAAATGATTACTTAAACTACCTAGAGCAGTTTTTCTGGAAAACCTTCCTGTTTCTGAACCTGGGATGTCCTATCTAATGACTACCTGCCTCTTTTCTCTCCTGGACTCTTTGTTGGATCTTGTCCACCGCCTTAGTCACTGGAGGGGCTTCAGCTATCCTCTCCATTTCTCACAGGGACACTCGTGTAACAGTCCTCTTGTAACCTTTGGTGTGTTGCTGGTTTTAGGCTTCACATGTTTTCTCTCCCTTGTCACTTTTTTAGAAATGCTACAATAAAACTCTTCACATGTCAGATTTGGTATCTGTTATAGTAGAGACTTTCTACAGAATTCATACTTTCCCTTCCACAGCAGTGCAACAGTGCTTGATAGTGGAGCTGGTGAAATTCAGAGTGATGTGTTTACATTGAGCTATCTGACTGTATACACTGCTAATTTTAAGAGGAAGGGGAGCCCTTCTTGGGATAATTAGTTTTGCCATGTTTATAGACATGATCTCTTGCTGAAGCATGTTTTTCCTGACTTCAAGGCGGCTGCTGACAGCTGGTATTACAAGAGTTCATTGGGAGTCTCATGGTCCATGTGTCCTTATGTATACACGGCACAGACAAGATGAAGCCAGGGAGAGATAATGAAGGCAGTGATGCTAAACCCTGTAGCAGTCCCCAGTAGTGAAGCACGTGAACAGCCAATGTGAGCCAAATTCCAGCTCCTGTCTAGGCCGTAATGATCAAAAAAATCAACTTGTCCTTTAACAGATTTTACCAATCTGGTTGAGCAGCCATGAAGTCAGGGGAATCATTTCTTCTTACTGCCCTGGCAGTGGCACCACAAGCTCCTAAATCAGGGAGTTTGCTTGTGCCCCTGTGGCCCACTGGTACATGAGGGTGCTGCCACATCTCCCTACATGCCCTTCGGAGGCACAGGGGCAGAGCGGTGCGTGAGCTGGGTAAGTGCTACCGTCAGCTTTTGCGGTCATTGCACCGCAAGTCAGTTGGCAACACAGTGCTGAAGATCAACGCTAAATACGTACAACCTTCTCAAAAAGTTCAAGTGGGCAATCAGAGCACGGCAAGTGGCTGCTTTTACTCTTTAGGTGGAGAGTGATTCTGGAGGGATTTCAAGGAAACCTCTTGGTAGCAGGAAGCTGCTGCTCCAGGCATTCGATGAAGGAGCTGCGCCTTCTGCGCCTGATGCCTCCTTCCCTGGGCTGCTTAATAAATACGTGCATGTAGCCATTATCAGCCAAGCTCCGTTTCTTTCGCCTGTGCTAATGTGCTGGTATTTTATGTCACATCAAGTGAGGAGGGAAAGCGGTGATATGAACCCATTCCTCCCTTTCCTTAAATAGGATTGATGACCACAGCTTAACAGCATTCCATGAAAAAGACATTTGATTGGAGGTGGCCAGAGCCTCTCCTGAGATGCTGAATAAGGATGTTCATCCCGGTAATAACTTGTCTTTGCCGTTTTCAGAGCAGACATTCCTATTACAAATCCTGCTTTAGCTTGCTGCCGTTAAATGTGCACACACATATCTAAAGGTACCTCTTCAGTTTTCCTCCTCTGCCTCTCCACCTCCCACAGAGGCCCAAGGGAACCTCATCGGCTCCTCGGCAGCTCCTATTCGAGGTGGTACTTCCGATAGCACCCACTTGTTGCCCTTTGGTGCCCCTTCAGCCATGGGGGTGGGTCTGCTCTGCTGTGCAGGAGCATTGGTGAGCTTTCTGCACACAGAGCTGGAATTCCCTCTGGGTCGCTGCAATGAATATTGCAAAAAACTGCGCTGAGCAGGGGAGGGCATCGTGCTTTTATGTGCCATGGCTTGCCAGTTTGAATCATATCTGTTGTGTTGCGGAGGGGAATATTGCTGTGGTTGCAGTGGGTTAGTGGAATACTAGCAAGTCTCATTTGTAAGGGGTCCTGGGCTTAAGTCTCATCTCATCTGTCACCAAGACAAGGAATCTACTCTGACAACTTCTGCAAATGCTGGTTTCACTTTTGTTTGTTTGTTCCCCAGCCGTGTCCTTTGTTTCTGAAATGCTGTTTACATACCGCAGGTTTTTTTGGTACAAATCAATTAGCTTTAATTTCTTTCTCAACTACCTGGTTTTTATCCCATGCTTCACTGGCATGCTGTTGTTAATTCACATGATTACGCAATGTGATATCCCTCCCTGGTTAACAAAATGTTAGAATAGCTGTTGGCAGCTTCTGGAAGAGTAATTAGCAAGTAGGAATTACTCGAAGATGTGCACACTAGCTTAAGTAGGCATTTTCCAGCTGTCTGCAGGTTCAAAAACTCGTAGGGAACTTTTTGGGCTCTAACACAAGATTAATTACTTGCTACTGCAAAAGACCATTTACAGAAATGTGTAGTGTGCAATCCAGAGTACTGTGGTTTTTTCCTTACATTGGAAGTGGACATCTTTGTCACAAAGAGCGGGACTTTTGCAGTGTTTGGTAGTCCTTTTCCTGAGGAGCCGAGCCTTTTTGTTGCAAGGCGATGTCACACTCAAAATCAAAATAGTGAGAGCCACCTAAGAAAGTGCTGGGGGCTTTGTGTGGCCAAGTCCTGGCGGCTTGAGCGTAGCTGTTCTTGGTGGGCACATCACAGCGCAGGTGCCTTTGTGCTGAATGCCTGAGCCGGGAGCCCCAGCTCCCGAGCCAGCCCGCTCTAGGACATCGGTGTTGCCTTTCTTTCTAATGTGTGGGACTTGCTGTCCACGAGGCTTTCTTTAGAAAGCCATTTACACTGCTGTGCCTCTGTTTTGCATGAAGAAGCCCTCGTAAATCAAATACAGCCACACAGCTGTGCTAAAGGTCTCCTTTTTATCCAGGGGCAGCTACTGTCAACTTGCTTTTATTTCTCGTCATTCCTATTCTGTTGCTCCTCCAGGATCAGCCTGAGGGCAGCTGGATTTTTGTTTGTTCCCTGCAGTTATAAGGTAGTTGATCCCTGATGGTGCAATGGAGAAAGGGGGCAGGCAGAGGGGAAGTACATGGCTGGTGTATTTGGACTGCTTGACAGTTTAATTTTAAGCTCAGGGTCTTCTTGCCATGTCCGTAGCTTCTTCTGCTCTCTGCCTTTTGCTTGACATCTCTTGTGTCTAATTCTCTAATCAGCTGGATTATCATCTCTTGGCATCGTGTCCTCACCCACTCTCTAGCCTCTCACCAGCGATTACCTCTCCCCTCTCATCTCTTCTCTGCTCTGACACTTCTCCCTGTTTGCTTCTCTGAGTGCCTGTGACTTTTCTCTCCCCTCACTTCCCAGCATCATCCCACCTCCCAGAGGGAGAAGAGACAATTTCCATGAATCTTCTGTCTCAGCATTGCCTTCATTCCCACTGCTCTTTCAAGTTCCTTGGCAGTCGTTCCCCTCTCTGTTCTGGGCAGTGAAACATCTCTCTCTCTCTCTCTCTCTCTCTCTGCTGCCTGCACCCTCTTTTCTGCTCCCTCCCGACAGCCTTACATACTCACTGTAGTATGCAATGGCTTTATCTTCAGCTTCTTCAGTTTCTTTTTGCTCACTGAAAACACTGGACAATAGCCACTCTTTCTCACAATTCATTTCCCTGTTCTCACTTCAGCCCCTCTGCCTCCCTGGAGGCAATGGAGCCAGGACTGGGTTCCTGCCCCCTTACTACAGAGGTTTCTCCCTTGAAACTTCTCCAGCCATCCCTCCTCCTCCTTTCCTTCTGAGCAGCTCTTGATCCATGAGCCCCTAGCCTCTTCAGCACTCTCTTTCTCCAAGGTAACCCTGGTCCTTTCTCTTCTTTTTTCTTGAACCCTTCCACGCATCCATAACAACATGATTTTTAGCGTCCTTATGGATGTTGTTCCTGGCTCCTCCCCATCCCTTCACTTTTCACCATTGCCTTTGGATTTTCCCATTTCAGAGTTTTATTTTGTGTCGCTATCCTCCTTTATTATCCTCCTAAAAGCATTTGCACAAACATCTTTTTCAGGATCTTAATTTCTCCTGTTTGTTGTGCTCCTTTTGGAAAAATTCTTGCTACATGTAGCAGAGAAGAATGCGTGTGTGCATATGTACTTCAGGTGAGAAATGAGTGGAATAATGGCTACAAATAATATTGAGACACCTAATTTGTAGAGTAAAAGGAGTATTTCTTCCTTCATATAAGGATGGGTAGCTCTGTTGATAGGATTCTTAACAGAGACATGTCCTTTTTTAATGTTTGGAAAGCTCATGCCAGGCGACATGAAATATACAATGGTAATACATATTTTTTAAGAGATAGTATTTAAATGTTGTGCATATGTGTGCAAATGTATATAGGTATATGTATATATGTGTGCACATATACGTACATAAATGTGTGTGTGTGTGTGTGTGTGTGTGTGTGTGTGTATACACATACATACATACATAACTATAGACACATGCAGATATGTGTCTGCTTTTAAGACACTATATTGGAGAACAGTGTCCTGGAATGGAATAGCATCATGTCTTTCATAATCCAGTGGTGGCCGTCCTGTATTTCATCAAGCAACAGGTATTCATTTAAAACATTTTAACATTCCCTTGGGTATATAACCAAACCGTGTCTTACTACTACTTTAAATTCTTGAGGTAATGGCATGAATCTGTAGACAGACTTACCTGATCTTGACCTCTGATAAACATAAGTTAACTGAGCCTACTTCTACAAGACTTGAACTGTCCTAATAGCAAAATCTTCATTTAGTCTGATAGCTCAAAATTGTCTCTTCCTTTCATGAAGCTATGTCTCTGTGTGGTCAAGTTTGTCTAAAAATACTGGATTGGATCCGGTATAACAATGTTTGCATTTTTATGACAGTCCAAGAAACAAAGTTCATATATTTAGTTAGAGAGACTTGTGATTTTTTAATTAATTTATTTTTTTTATTGCAGTCTGCAATATAGGTTAGGTACATTTAGGATAGGCAGAAGTTGAGGGGGAAGAAGTAAAAAAAAAGCATGCTTGTTTTTACATTGCGGACTGTTCTCTTTTACATGAGACAAACTCCCTGGCAAGCACTAGTTTGCCATCGAGGCTGGTCCCCTTTTTAGCACAAAAATTGCTGTAGGGGTTTGCAAGCACAGGGAGGTATTGATTGTCTCCTAGCACGCTGTTTGTATTACATATTTCAGTTAATAATTAGTAATGCTTTTAGATTAGTTTCATTTGAAATACTAATCAATGAGCTTTATAGATCGCCCGCTTTATACATAAACATGCCAATCGCCAGTGCAGCATAAGAGTTTCATTTTATCCCAGATTGTTTATACTGTATAATTATTAATCTGTAGTTTAATCTCCTTGTCCTCGTGCTTTTATGGCTTGATCCTGCTTGTTGCAGGCGATCTCAAATCTAATTAGAGGGCATGGATTAATGGCACTCAACACCTTCACGAGTAACTGCTGGAACGTGCCAGCTACATCCCATTGCATTGAGACCTCCCAATGCTTCTCACTCTACATGTGTACCAGAAACAGGACTGGCTGCCTTGTGTCTTGTAATTTCCCTCTATGAAGCCTTATTTTGAGCCACAGTTGGTTTTCCGAACTTCAGGTGCACAGGATCACAGTTTTCTTGGTGTGATGTTCTCTCAGACTGTAGTTGGAAAACCACCACCGAAGTTTTTCAGCTGAGGGGGAAATAAAAAGGCTTGAAATAAAGCTTGAAATTATGTGTTGATTTCCCAACATTCAGCTTTTTTTTTTTAGCTCTTCTAAAACTCTGGTGCCCTCATGCTGTGGAGCAAAGATGAGATCTCAGCTGGAGAGTGGGCTGGGGCCACGCTGCAACTGTTGCTGGAAATCCATCTGACCAGCCAGAAAGTTTGCTAAGGAAAGCCCAGGGCAGCTAATGGCTTCTGCTCAATTCTTCCTCGAAAGTCTGGTTTCTGACAAAAGAGAGGGACCTGCAGAACTGTTCTCTGCTTGTTCCATCTGCATTTGGTGTGGTATTGCAGACTGCTCAGGTGGGATTTTGCAGACCAGTGATGGTCAGCCGGTTCTGCTTGGGAAGCAGGAATCTCCTGGCTGCTACCCGCATCCTCACCCACATGAGCTCAGGGGTCAGGTTACACAATGGCACCTTCAGTTTGTTTAAAGCAAGGAAATTATGCACAAAAGCTGTTAAAAGAATATAAGGTTGTCAAGTCAAGTGAGAAATGTTATAACATCGCCTGCTCAGCCTTCAATTGAATCCTGCGTGCATGCAAATTTGACAGTCTTTAATTGCATGTCTCCAAGATCTGTGGAGAATATAGCTTCTCAATTCGCATCAGAAAAATCGTACAGACTTTTTTCTTCTCAGAAAAAAAAAAGCATTCTCTTAAAGATTGTCCAGACTGTAGGAATGGGTGTACATTTCATTAGCCAGGAAAGCTTCCGTAGGTCACAGCTGCCCAAAACACAGCCCTGAGAAAACCTGCCATGGTCCTGAAGGTAGTGTGGCAATGGTGATTGTCACTGTGCAGACAAGGACCTTGCTAATTTCTTTTGCGTTACCCTCAGGTGTGGTACAGCCAAGGTGTCCCTTTGCGAACAGAGAGGAAAGGGAAAAGGTAGCAGCAGGTGGCACTCCCTGTGCTGCTGAGGGTGGACAAGGCTTGGGATTTTGTGGGTCTCCCAAGCTGAGGTCGGCAGAGACTGTGGGGAATGTCTGGTTTCCGTGGCCTCTTTCTCTAGTGACAGTACATTCCCCTTGAAGACAAATGAGCAGACGGGGGCTGTGAATAACCATAGAGGGAGAGAGTGACATCAGTGAATATCCAACCACATAAACCAGCCTTACGTAAGTCTGGTGTAACTCTAAACCAGTATATGTAAGTCTCAACCATTAGGATTGCACAAGAATCACATTGTTTGACATTTTATTAGCCAGGTTTTTAGCATTAAGGGAGAGCATTGGAGAGAGTGGTACATGAGCAGGAATCCAAAAGATTTTCAGTTGGAGTGGTTCTCTTAAAAATGGACTGGAAAATACAAGTCTGCAACTTGTTGCATGAGAAAATGAAGCAAGAAGGGAAGCAATTTGTCAAACAGAATTATTTGTGGACAGTCTTAAATAACATGAATCACGGGGTCTCAAATCCCGTACAGTGACCTCGTGCAATCAGAGTACATCATCTACTAGGAGATTATGAATTTATGCATGCGCTGTAGTCAGAATTGAAAAAGATGTTTTCCAAAGTTAGAATCTGTTGTGTTGGCATAACATTGCATTTAAAGTAAAAAGCGTTGAACGCACTGGGAATTGTTGAAGAATATTCTGCCAGCTCTCAAAATTATGATTTTACACTGCCATCAATAACAAAAAAGTTACTCTAATGAGAAGCCATTCTGGTAAAATGAAGAAATACAAGTCGTGATAAAACATTTATTAATTTAATATCCAAAAAGGGAAAATAGAAAAGGCAGAAGTGTTCCCCAGGTGGTTTTTGTATTTGAAACTGTGGAAGAGGAGTGTCCATCCTGTGCAGTAATATGGAAAGAAGAGAAAGTTTGCTGCTTGTAGCAAAGGAGGATCTGAGAGGCCAGAGTGGTTGAAATTAAACATTTTCACATCCTACTAACTTTTACATCCAGGAATTTTAAAGGAAGTTTAAAGGAAGTAGCCGAAAAGCTCTGTTAAGTGGCTGGTAATTTATAATAAACCTTGGGAAATGTGAAATTCCAGAAAATTGGAGGGCTGCCAACTGTGTTTCCGATATTTCAAAAAGATAAAAGGGATGTCCCGGGGAACTGATGGATGGTTTAGCTTGACTTCAGTCCAGGGTAAAATAGTGGAACAGCTATTTCAGAATCTGTCAAGAGAGAACTTGGAGGTTAAAGGTATAGATAATTCCAGTAACAGTTGAAGAGAGAGCCTGTCAAAAAAGACCCGCTGGTTTTCTTTGCTCTGTCAGGATTGCAAGTCTGTGTGATAAAGGCAGCTGTTGATTTGCCTTTAGGAGGCCAGAGTAGGTGGTCCTTTCTGCCTTTCAGGTTTGTGAACCATATAAGGAATGCCCTGAGATTAAAACTCCCATGACAGAGTTTCAAACAGAAATAATCAAGCCACTCTGTTTCCCTGGGATAAAGCGTGGCTTAGTTTTGGGTTTGGGGTGTTAATCTCCTATTTGATTTGATTTGATTTGATGGCGTTTGCAGCTTTAAGTGTGTTTGAGTACATTGTAGTTCTGTGGGGGTAAAGAAAAAAAACAAGCTTCAAAAAGCTTCATGGAAAGCTCAACAAATAATACAAGTATTCTCAAACAAAGATAAAATCCAAGTTCTTCTTATAGCAGTCTTTGTAGCTTTAATCCCTCGTTTTTTACCATGGCAAAGAAGATTTCATAAGCTCCTCTGGATCTTACAGGAGAAGGAAAGCTTGTGTTTGCCTTCTGCTGTCTTTGCAGTCCTGTAAGAAACTACAGATGCAGATGCTACGTTGGCTGTACTTACCCTCAGAACCAGTACCCAAATACATCCAGTCTTTCTGGGCTCCTTCAGACTGCAGTTGCACTGAGTCCAAGTGCCCATTTCTGTCTCATATCCTCTCCTTACCTTGGCTGTAGTCTGGTAGGTGTTGGCAGCTGAATTGATTGCTTTCCATGTGCCTTTCTCTGTGGGATGATTTATTGTCAACAATAGGAAAGGTAGTCAAGTTCCAGAATAAGGGCCAGTCCATGGATAAAGGGACTTTAAACAGGCTCGGAGAATAGTCGGAAGGCTTGCAACTCCTGCTTAAACCTTATTCTCAGATTTTTGCAGGATCAAAACCACAGTCAGAGTCCCTTGGTGTAATCCAGGCATTGCCTTGGCACTTGCTCTGAGTTTCTAAGTAGTCATTTCAATGATCTTCTGATCACTTGATCATTAGAAAAACATGCAAAAATTTGAGTTTCGCATGTATTGATAGTACTTCCAAGATTCAGATGTGTAAATATGTGTGTCCTAATGCAGTAGTCTCTAGAATATATTTATTTATTTATATGTTTAGTTACTTAGTTATAGATTAGTCAAAGTCAATGGTCCTACCCATAAAGAAACATTTTTCCTTCAGTTTTCAAAGGAGAACATGGATGGTTGGTATCCCTTTGGTTGTGGAAAATGCTGCACAGACAGATAGTGGCCTGCTCTCCAAGGAGAAGGCAACACCTATATTCTTTCCCAAGAGCAGAAGGTGCAAAGTTATACCCTACGCGAGTCTGTCCCAAATTTAACCCAGTGACCTACTGCATGCGTCCCTGCTCTTCACACATTAATCACAACAGACATGTTCCAAGGGACATGCCAGTTTGTGTCCCAAGGAAAGATGAAGGATGTTTTGACCACCTGCTAGCTTGCAGCAAAGATGAAAAGCTTGCATTTTAGGGGGTAAAACAAAGAGAGCAGATTTTTCCCATAACAACTATGTAGTATGACAGGAGAAAATAGGATTGGCTTGCTTTCGCAATTTGTGTAGTCAAAAGTGTTTGCAGTGGTTTTGGCCATAGCCTCTCAAGCAGGTAGAACTGCTTCCACCAGTTCTGCAGATAAGCTGAAAAAGCAATAATTAGTAGAGCTTAATGAAAAAAAAAAAAAAAAAAGTACAATTTTGAGAGAGAACTTTCCTGTTTGCTTTTTTTGTGGGTTTGGGTTTGTTTTTTTTTTGGGGGGGGGGGGTTGTTTTGTTTTAAAAAGTGAAAACGATGCTCATTTGATAGCAACCAAAATTTCAAGTACAGAGCTTCAGCACTGAGTTCCACTGGAGCTTTAAAGCTGAGAATAAAACATAAGGGAAATTAGTAACTTTTATTCAGATAACTTGTTAGCATAATCTTTGACATTCAAAGGCTGCTAAAAGGAGCTGCACAGTGCTGTTATTCATAATTTGCAGCTTCCAAACATTGGTGTCATTAGGGCAATGTCAGACGGGCCTTTGTTCTCATAGATATATTAATGAAAGAGATTTCAAATACGGAGGCACCTTCTTTACTATCCCAAGATATTGTCATACTGGCAAGTGACCTCGATATTTGACAAACCATTTGTACTTCATCAATTCCATCATTTCAGATGGCATTGCTGCAGTGCAAGTGATACACCTATGCATACATGTGCACATATGCCCACAGAGGTACACATAAATTATTTTAAGGTTTAGGAAAAAGGAGGAAGCCATACCACTGTATCACTCCTCTAGCAAAACCCCCAAATATTCTTTTAAAGTAAGGAAAGCAGTGGGCCTTTGCCAGAATTTCCAGCCTCTGTTGAGGTGCAGACCTTAAACTTTTTCAGAGAGCATACCAAGCTGGGAGGCACAATAAAAACAAATCTCTACTTAATTTTTCCCTCTCAGATTCTTTAATCTGGCAATCCAGCTCACCCAAGGACAATCCAAAAGGTTGAGTCTTTTACCCAAGGTCCTGAAACCACTGACTGCTTCAGAAAAACATAATATTTTGTTTGTTGTGCTTGGTGGTTTCCTGGCAGTGTTTCAGTGTTGGGCATTCCCCATTCTGCTTTGAATAAGCTATTTTGAGTAGCAGACTTGGTTCCGGTCTCCTTCACCATAGCCAGCTACTGTAAAGAGCAATGTGAAAACTGTGAGAGATTTTATCAGGAAAGAGTTCTGTGTTTCCTACTTTCCATGTTCATATATGTCAGTTGAGTAGCTTCTGAGAAATAAGGACAGAGGACAGTTTTTCTGTTGCTCCTCCTGTTTTCCTACCTGGTTTATGTGGAAGGTTGTTCCTGCCCATGACAGGGAGGTTGGAACTAGATGACTTTTAAGGTCTCTTCCAACCCAAACTATTCTATGAATCTGTCTTCCCCCATCCATCTACCATGCCTCTCTCCTGAGGGCATCATCAGTTTATTTACAGAACATTGAAAATGCATGTTGAACTAAGCCTGACTCACTCAGTGTAGGAAAATTAGTAGTATAATTATATAATTTTCACTGAGTCATAAAAAGATGCATGTGTATACTTTGCCTAGTAGGCCTGTATAGAATGCATATGTCAATGCATGTACCGTGTATAAACATTATTTGCAAGTTAACTGAAGTCCCTAAAGAATGTGAGCTCTCGTTACTGTGCTCATTTGGGTTACTCTCTCAAGGAACAGTAACAACACAACTCTCTGAAGTCAAGAAATAGGTTTTATCTCTACGTGGAACATAAATCTGTTTGGACTCTTCAAAGCAACCTCCACTGGGAATCCCTGCCTCCTTATGGTACCAATCTCTGAACAACCTGAAGCACAATTTCTTTAGAGTAGACACCTGGGGTTTAAGTAAACATTCATCACGGAGACTATGGGCATCCTGACAGTACTTAAAAAAAAAATTTCATTGTAGAAATGAAACTGTGGTATATTTCTGCTTGTGTGTTCATTCTGCCAATAGCAAAATCATTGTGAGTAACCAAAATGCTACAGATGAAAGTTATATTCAGCAGTTCTGTTTAAAGGCCTGCAGGATCAGAGTCCCTCTTTCTTCTTGCTTTCTTTTTTTGCCTAGTATCTATCCAGTTTTGCTGTAGGGTCTGGGTCCAGTATAACAAAAGCAGTGAGTGACTTTGCAGTGGGACTCACTTCCAGCATCAAAGGCTCTGCACTGTGATGGCATATGAGCTGTTCAAAAACAGCCATTCCACAGTCTACAGGACACTTCCCTGTTCACTTTACCTAAGGAAGGAATTTCCAGTACTCTCATCTCCATTTGGAAAGCATGTGAAGCTTGCCATACAGAAATGGGGCTCATGGCCCAGCTCTGCAGCCAGCCCAGGCACTGATGCTCACTGCCTGTGGCGCTGCTCGTGGGGGACCCCTTTGTGGCCCTTGAACCACATGCAGCTGTTCAGCAGTTCCAAGGGTGCTCCCTCGGCTGTGGATGCTCAATGTGTGAGAGCCATGCAGCCTCTTCAGCAGCTGGAATTCTTGCCTTTAGGAGATGTTAGGCAATGCCTGGCGGGCCCTGCTGTGTGCCCAGCCAGACCTGTCTGTCTAGAAGGCCTGTGGTTAAATTCTTCCTTGGGTTTCTCTTGGCTGTGCCCCTTCCCACTCACAGTCCAGTGAAGGTCATGCTTCAAGGCAGTAGGGTCAGGAGCTCCAGCCATCACTCTTGGCAGCAGCACATCTACATCTGCCAGCCAGGAGTGCTCTGCAGTGTCTTTTCCACTTCTCCATGTACCTTCTGCTTTACAGCAGAAGCTACTTGATCAATGTGAAAAGCTCATTTCTTAAGACAATCTTGCTAATGGCCCTGGCACCCACAGTATGTCTGGCAGGAGGAAAGTCCGTGTAGCCTGGCGGCCTGTGAGTCTATTTTCAATTATCTGGGGTGCTCAGAGAAGAAGACATTAATATTACTGAGGATGACATAGCAAATTACTGCTGCTCCCTAACCTTTTTAAATTGCTAACACTGTTGTAATCTGTAATTACAGAAATCAGTGTGAGAATTGTGGCACAGTATAATTATCTTTCCTGATACTTTATTGCTGTATGAATTATTAATCAAAATCAGTCTTGTATAGTATTTGCAGCAACTAAGAAGAATAATCTATAATTAAATTTCGTTGTTTCTATTTTTGTGCTGGTGTTTTATGATGTTGTAATTGATAATTAATTGGTTAAAAATTCACACGATTCTTGGGAGTTTCATATGACTATGACTGCTCAGTATTCAGCATTTATTAATTGAATAATGGGCTCACTGAAGAGACCTTTGTATATAGTCTGCTGTCATTACAATGAGCTCTCAAAAATGGTGAATTAATCATTAGGCCTTTCAATAGTTTCTTTTTAAAGGAAAGCAGTGACAATATAATCATATCCTTTGTTGTTATAGCTATAATTGAGAGATCGTAATAACCAATTATAAGCATGGTCATTTTAGGAGCTGTGAAGTGTCAGTTATTGATAACTTTCTTTAAAAACAAAGTGTTGATTACACAGAATGAGTCTTTTCATAGAAAAAATATTAGGAGATGGGGAAGGAAGCCTGGAAAATTATTTTCCTCCCACTTGCCACTTAAAAACAGTGCATGTTTATTCCTAAAAACTGTCAAGTCTGATGTGCTTCTGCTGCCATTTGTCAGAAGTACAAGTTGCTTTCAACTTTTTTTCATTATTTTATCATCATTCTCCCCATTTTTTTCTGAGTACCTTCTGCTAAATTGTTAGGAGGAAAAAATAATAGAAGACGTCAGAACAAAAGAGTATTTTTTGCATTCTCTGCCTGAATCCTGTTGAATAGAAATACTGTGAGATGTTTACATGCAAATCTGTGATGCAGACTCCAGCTACTGCTGACCAGAGAAGCCATAGATGTGTTCAATCTGGCCACTTCAAACTATTTCTATGATCCTTTCTTTTACTGTTAGTGAAGCTGATTGAAAGAATGTGAACAGGAACTGAAAACACTCCCAGTTCAGTACTGATTCACTCTGAAGACAATAAGGAGAAAGTTGGGAGTCACCTTGCACAGCAGAATATAAAATGTGATCTCCAGCTTATGCTTCAAAGCAAAACCCATGGTTCATTTTACATCAAGTAAGGTACTGCAATTCCTAAATGAGGAATCACAGTGTTATCTGTTGGCTTCTGTATTAAAATGTAGCATTGCAGGCATAATGAGGAGATACTGACAAACCTTTTTAGGCCTTCACAGTGAAGTTGTTGGAAGTGCTTTGTGCACTTCTGTAGCTGTGGTGTCCTGTTTGCATCCCCTAGGGTACAGGGAGGGGTTTGAAATGATGCCTTTAGGTCCCTCTTTTCCCCCATCCTTGGTGGAGATTTGCCGTGGACAGACTGCAGAGATGCTTCTGCTGCAGTTTATGCACCTTTTGTGAGTTGAATTTAGCACTGTATGGCATCTCATGTCCTAAACCAGCTGCTCTGCTGGAGCAGTGGGAGCAGGAGTCCCTGATGTCGGTGACACTCACCATGTGTTGTCTTTGGACAGATGTTCTCTACTGTTGGCCTTCAACAGCTCGGTCCCACACAACTTCAGTTCCTGCTCGAGAGAGGGGAGCACCAGACAGCATGTCCATTGCTGTCTCCTGCAGCTGGGGCACAAGGGGTGAGGAGGTATAGGAAGCAATAGATTTGGGGTTTCCTCTGTGTTGGCATCCATCAAATTTTTTGTTGCTGAGGCAGTGGTTAGTAGGTCAGGAAAGATGGATAATACTGGTGCATTTATTGTTGGACGATTGCTGCAGTAAATATTCATACTGTGTAAACTTGTACTCTCAGTAATGTGGCTCCAAATATTTTTATTATGAGTAACTTAATCCTTTTACATATGTGGTGAGTTCTTTGCCCAGTGGCATGCAGCAGTGGTCAGTTGTATGTATGGTTTATTGCAGTGACTGTGAAATCTCTCAAGGAAAACTAAGCAAGCATCCTACAATGAGGACAGGGTACAATTTTGATTCTTTTCCATGGTCAGGAATCATAACCTCTCCAGGCAACCTGTTCCTCAGCTTTTCCTATGTTCCATCTAAACCTCTCTTGTTTCAAATTGTTCCCAGTGTCTGGCTCAATCTTGCCAATGACCTTGCAGGAGAAGTGGCAGGCTGCTGTGAGGACCCTGTATGTACATCCAGGCAGTCTGCCATCCAAGAGTAAGTGTGCCCAACCTCGCTGTAGCTTCAGAGATCAGAGGAGCTCAGGCATGTTGAACAGCATGACCACAGGCAGATGTAAGCCAGTTTCTGGAGAAATTTCACTGCTAAGCTGCTGAAAATTGCCCATGCGTTCCTCCTCTGTTGAATACAGTTTATCCTAAGTGATTTCCAGTCTGATGCAACTTCTCAGCTTATGACAACTGAGTTTCTCTAACAGCCATTTCTAAAGGTTTTGTTAAAGGATTTCTGAAAGTCAACATTAATTACATGTACCAGTGTTCCTCACTGCTAATTTGACACACTTCAGGAATTCTAATAGAACCCATCACAGACATGACTTCCCCTTGCAGAAGCCATGCTGCTTTGTCACAATGATAATTTGCCTGGTTAAGTGCTCTGTAGCTCTGGCATGATAGAGATTTACCTTTTCACATAATTAGCCCAGTTCTGATGCAGGACTTTCTGCTCTGTCTTGATAAGATTTTCACTTCCCTCATGTTTCCCTTTAAAAACAGACACCACGTTGCCTGTGCTCCAGTCTTGTGAGGCAGGAGCTGTTTTTTTGTGATAGGTAATGTATTTTTGGTAGCAGCTCAATCAATGTGTTTATGAGTTCCTGGAGAGTTTTGGATGTGTGCCAGCCAGTACAGACAACATGCTGCAAACCAGAGTGATTTGGATGTTCCATGAGCAACGTTTTTGGTCTCCTGAGGTTTTCTGTGCTTCCTCCAGGCTGCCCATGCAGAAGGGTTTGGTGGGATCTTCCACCCATTACCATGGAAGGAACGTGTAAGCAGCCTTCCAGTTCACTTCACTACAGTTGCTGGCCTTTAGCAGCAACTTTTTTTGGCTAAGTTTCAATGGTGCTTTCCTTGCCCACAATAGTTCGTGCCAGTTTCTGGAAACTTTTGTTTCATAGAGGCTTTTTCTGGCAGCATGGTGACCTATATGCAAACAAATGCACAGCATGTTCTTTTGAGCCAGAGAAAGGCTTGCTAAGACATTCTCTCTTCAGTTTGAAGAAATACCAAGTGTGTAGCAATGATTTCCATGAATAAGGTTCTGCAAACTCAGCATAATACTGAATTCAGCAAAAAATGATGCAGTTTGAATTAACACTGTGTAAAAGGCTTGCAGCCCAGCTTGCCTCAGAGTTCAGAGATAATACCAGATCCCTGGGTCTTTTTCTTCCAAGGAGAGGGAAAAAAAGAGCTGAATTCTGCTAATTTTCGTGCTACTACATGCCAAAGTCCTGCAGTGACCTTTTCTCTTTACCCTCTAAACCCTTTCCCTGTGAAAATGAGCAATATACTTCCCAGCGAAGGGTTTCACCATCTTGCGCCTTTCCTGCAGGATAAAGCCCTCTTGGAGAGGAAACACCTCATGTCTGGAGGTCATTTGGTCGATGGCAGATCGTGGAAAAGGAAAGACTGTAAATCACTCGTGTTGAAACATTAAAAGCTGATAAATAGGTGGTCCTGAGCTGGAGCCCAGCCCCGGTTTCCCTGTGCGCAATGCAGGGCTCAGGGTGCATCCTAGAGCGGCCAGGGGCATGGTCAGCGGGAAGTCTGTGGAAGGCTGAGATTGCAGCTGCCGGACAGGGCATCCACATGGATTCTCAGCGGCTGTGGGAAGGGGAATGGCATGGATCCACCTTCAGGAAGCCCCTGCAGTCATAACAGTAGCCTTGGGAAAGTAGGAGGTACAAGCAGCTGGATGGAGGTCCTTCCTGGGAGCGCAGGTAGGGATCTGCTGGAGCGGATGCTGCAGTTTACAGCCCCAGCACCTCAGGACTGCACCAGTCAGGTTTCCTAGCAGAGAAGGCAGGCTTGCTCAGCAGCGGGGAAATACACCATGGTATTTTCAGCACTTCACAGGGCATGCAGCAAATTTTTTTTAAAAAATACACTTGATGAGAGCTGTAGTTAAAAAGTGGGAAATTACTAATTAGTAACCAAGTAATTCTGGGTTTGATTCACACAAATTGCACTATTACTGTAAGAGAGGATTGCAATTTCAAGCTAGCTGGGTTTTGGTGGGTTTTTTCTAAGGCACTGAAAATATAATTGATGTTCTGTTCATTATCTGCCAGGTTTCAGGTTTCTTGTCCTTTTTTTGTCATCTGAGATATTACAGGCAAAAGACATGCCTGGAAAATAAAGGGAAAAAAGCTTACTTCTTTCCCCTTTGCATTGTCATTTGCAAATCTCAGGTTTTCCCACTAGATTGTTCTTGTAAACTCTTTCATTTCATAGCACGCAAGAGTGACCACTGAGAACATCATTATAGCGCTATCGTTAGCATCAGAGTTTGGTTATACAGAAAGCTGTGAGTGAGATAAGTGTCATTTTCTCTTTTACCTTACTGGAGTGCTAATAGCATGATTGCCATCAATTCTTCTCATTAGTCTCAATTTCTACGGAGAACAAAAATTACTTTTTTTTCTGGTTAAGAAATCCAGCTGGTATAACCCACCCCCCAAAGTGTCTCTCTTCCCTGCCTGTATGCAGATCAATTAGCAGCTATGTATCTTCTCTCTAGATCTTAAGTTGTTGGAAGGGCTGATCTGTGTTGGTTGATTTTGGGGTTTTTTTCTGTTCATGTAAGCATTTCAGCTGAATACTCAAAAGTGTAGCATGAGTCAGCATAAAGTTTGAAAATACCAGTAAGAGAGAATCTGTAAGCATTCCATTCAGACTTCCAGTAATATTAGTTTTGCACCGTTGGCAATAATACCTATTTAGTACAAAGAGTCACCATAGCCAGTGACTTAAAAATACTCCTATAGAGGGGAAGATGGAGTTACCACTGAGAAGTCTAGTAAATATAAGTAACAAGTGTGTCCTCTTACATCCATTCTTGTCTAGATGATTAGTGTCTTTCAAATTACACTGTAGGAAAATGGTAACCTATTTTGAACTCACAGCAAGAGAAATAGTTTGAAGTCATGTTGTGTCTAGTCATGTGCCTGTATACTGCACTAGCAAAGGAGAAGGCTGCAACAATCCACATTAAAAAGCAGCAGAGGGGGAGTTTTGCTTTTACTTGATACTATAGTCAGATATTTACAATGCAGCAGTACTATGCCAAAATACCATCATCTTACCCTTTGCTCTTGATGCCTCTGAATTTTACCTCCTAGAAGGCAGTTGTTGTTCTCAATAAGGAAAAATAATTCCTTTAAAATACTGCAGGTTTGTGCATTTGCACAACTTTCCCTTCAACAGCAAATAGAGTAATACATACAAATAATCATTTTCCCCATGTAAGCCTGAAAACAAGCAGATTTGGTTTGGGATACATAGTGTGTTCAGTCACAGCACAGGGTTTTACACCTTCCTACTCAGAGAAGTTGAAATGGGAAAATAATACAAAGAGGATTCAGTCTAATGCTGGGGAAGAAGTTTTGGGTAAATGAATTACTTCAATATATTCAAGTGCAAAAGGGGTTCATGCAGTGTAGGGTGCAGTGGGGAGGAGCTGTTTCCTTCCACCATGGCCACAGCAAATCCAGTCCCCGTGTTCAGAGGCTTTGCCAGTTTTACATGTGTCAGAAATTGCAGAACATCAGGCAGAGAATTTCCCTGACTCAGACAGTTGTAACAGGTGTGTAATGGGTGTCTTACATCATTCCAACCTCTGCTCTGCTGTCAGAAGGGGAAGATCTGCAGGCAGGAGTAGCCCCAGCACCCATGTGCTGCCTGGGGCCAGGCATCCATACAGGTCAAGGAATTTTCTTGTGTTTGTGGGTCTGGAATTCAGAAACACTTACTCTTCTGTAAATGGCATTAAGCCACTGGTAAAGGCATGTTGCTTTAGCCATACATGGAAAAAAATTTTTTCTGGAGCCACTACATATCTTTCTCTCCCCCTTAAGGCTTGAAATTCTCATTGAGAAATTAAGTAAGTGGCTTGTCTTTGTCAGGTACAGTTCTATCTTGCCTTTTACTTGAGCCAAGGTCTTCAGTGTGAATGTGTAGTGCTGCCCATCCACAGGAGAATAGACTGGGGGTTTGTGGGGTTTTTCCCTTTGATCTGAAAATACCAGAAGCAAGTGCAAAACCCTTTTTTTTCACTGTTAGAAAACCCAACAGTCACTCTTACCTTTTTTTTTTTTTTTTTAAATCTTCTAGAATTTCCAATGTCCCCATGTTATTGCCTTTACTAAATTGGAAATGGGAGATGCATAGTAGGTGGTTGAAGGAAAGCACTTTGCTGTCCATCTAAACCCTATTTTGGTTTTGAGGGGGGAAGTTGGTGGGACAAGTAGGTAATCCAAGCATGACAGGATGAAATCTCAATCGCGATATCTTTCCCTAACAACTTTCCTGGATTTAAGCATTAATGGGCTGCTTGGCCACGGTCTTGAGGTATCCAGATATTGGGCAGCATCTCACCATACCGCGTTCACACAGGGACCGTGCTGCTCCTCACCACCTTGTTTGTGTTTTCTTCTCCCTTGTCCCCTGCAGGGTGTGAACGGCATGTCTGTGGATGAGAAGACTGACTCCCCCATGTATGTGTATGAGTCAACGGTGCACTGTACCAATATTCTCCTCTGCTTAAATGACCAGCGGAAGCAGGACATTCTCTGTGACGTGACGCTGATCGTGGAAGGGAAGGAGTTCCGCGCCCACCGCGCTGTGCTGGCTGCCTGCAGCGAGTACTTCTTGCAGGCCTTGGTAGGGCAGACGGAAAATGACCTGGTGGTCAGCCTGCCGGAAGAGGTACAGTATGTCACCGTGCCCCCATCTTAAAAACATGCCACTCCTTCCCAGGTGATGAGGAAAACCTCTGTGGTCTGCTGGGATGGCCAAAGGGAGCTTGGGACAGATGTCAGTGATTGCCCCAGCACAGCTCAGCATGTGTTTTTTGTGTTTGGGTTGCAAGTCACTGAAGGATGGACATGTTCACACCTTATGGAGGCAAAGCTTTAAGGTGCTTCAGCTCACCTTTGTCCCTGCCACTGAAGGAGTTGTCCCCAAACGTTTAATTACCATAGCTTAGTTCAGGGTATCATTTAGGACCCTGATATTCCTCTGCTCTTCTAGACAGGAAATTTGAAAGGAGTGATGTGTCAGCTACGCAGCAGGTTATTCTTCAAAGATTATTTGAGCTGTCATGTTGTTGGGAGTTTCATTGCTGTCCACCCCTCTCTGGCACCTCATATCTTTATACTACTTCTTTCCCCTCTCCTGCGCCTCATTCAGCCCTGCTTCTTTTCACCTCCTCTCATACAGAGTTTGGGATTTAACTGTGTTTTCCACCGAGAAACCATGAACGCAGTCTGTCAGAAAGCGGAGGTTTTGTCATGCAGCGTGGCTTCCACAGCAGGAAGCCAAGGGACGTAGAAAACACATACCTCACTGGAAAGTTTACTTTATTTTATCACAAAATCTCACTGGCTGGCTTCCACCCCCACTGTAATTTCCTCACAGCCATACAGCTGTGACAGCACAGCTACCACAGGGCATGCTGGTGGCTTTACTGCCCACAGAGGGGAGGTGCATGCCTGATGGCCAGGGCTGCTGCCGTCACCTGCTGCCTTGGCACTGCCTGCCCTCTGTCTCCAGCTGGACAGGGTGGCATGGGAGGGGTGGCAGTGTACCCAGGGCGCAGCACAGCACAGCAGTCACTCAGTGGGAAGGTACTCTGGCATACAGAAGGTTTTTCACCATCATTTGCTTAATGCCCGTGAAGAGGCATGGTGTGTTTTTAAATGATGACAGGTCCCAAAGTGTCACACATCACTTTTCCCCCTCTGGTTTAGTTCTCCAGAGACTTCAGAGGGTCGTGATGTTGTCACAGCACAAGTTGGAGAGCATTACAAGTAGGTCACTGGCTGTGACTTCATGAGTCCTGACATTGAATATTACTCATGAAGACATTTCAACCCAGACATTTTGCATAGGAGTTTAGAGATATCGCAGAGGACGCACTAGGATGCACTCTTTGATTCTGTGGTGTCCACTAATAATTTCCAGTGGAAGAATCGAGTCTCAGTCAGTGTCACATGGCTTTCTCACCACAAAGCAAGGGTAGGAGCAGAGAGGTGACAAAACATGCGCAAGGGTGTACAGGTATGAAATGGCAGGAGACTATCAGTGCTCTTCTATGAAGCCTTAGTGAAACCTCTGTGTATAATTCAGGAGTTGTTACATAAAGAAAGGTAATTGAAATTCAAAGAAGCATGTAGAAGAGTGACTGGGATGTTCTGAAGAATGAGCCTGGCCTAAAGGAGGAGAAGAAAGGACCCCATGGCAGGTTCATACTGCTGGTGTGACAACTGAGATGTGCTGCAGCTCTAGTTAGGCTGAGAGAAGTTTCTCTTTAATACAAAAAAGACTGTTAACTCAAGCACTGTTTGGTTTCAACTGGCTTTTAGTAAAAGTAGATTGGAAATCAGCAGATTTCTAATTCCAGCAGTGGTGAGGTGCTGCTGAGCCACAGGCCAGTGGAAGGAGCATGGTGGTGGAGGAGTCATGATGTGTCTGCACCTGGTCACCCAGCCATATGACACTAAATATTTAAGATACAAAGGTTTGTCTTTCTGTGTGTTTTATATGAGATGGTGTGTAAGAAAAAACCCTCCGGTTAGCCATAAATTATTTCGATTTAAGTGAATCTCCTTTAAATAAATGAAGTATTGGAGTTTTACGTTTTAGAATATATCTCAGTGAAAGATCAAGAAGTTTTAGTGACTTAGGGTTACACCAGCTGCTGTCACGGCTCCAGTGAAGCTCATGGAGTTGCAGAAGTAGGTGAATCTAGTTCTTGAGGTTTTTCCAAGAACTCTGAAATTGTCGTGCCTCACCTAAGACCACGACCGCTACTTTGCCATGTGCTTCTGTTAGTTGCAGAGCACCAGGGCTTTAACTTTCTCATGCTGGAAAAGAGCTCTCTTAGCCTATTAAAAAAGATAACAACAGTTACCAATGCTTACTTGTACACATATTTTCCACGTGCAAATTAATTGTTGGTAAATGCATGGAATCTTAGTTTGTTTGGCGGCTACTTTACTTGAATAGCTGTGCGTGAGGTGGTCAGCTAAATAATTTCCTCACAAATGCTAGTCACGTGGGATAAGGAGAGCTGCCTGATGCACCTCATTATTTCTCAGTTACTCCTTGGTTAAGATGAATGGCTCTGCTCTAGAGTCGCCCGGCTTCAGGGTGCTGGGCGCTTCGGTAGGTGCCTGCGCAGAGATACAGGAAGTGCCTCCAGCAGTGTCGGAGCTCCCTGCAAGAGGAACTGAAACACTCCTGGTTTTTAAGAGCTGATAAAGCAGAGGAAACACAATCTTAGTTATGTTGTATTTAAAGTAGTTAGCAGGATCATCTTTGGTTCACAAGCTAAGGATGCTTCCCAAGGCTACTGTTTTCAGTCTGTGGCCTGCAGAGCTCTGGCAGCAGTGAGTTATTTCTTAAGGTATCTGTGAAGACTGACTTATCCTGTCATGTAGGAGGTTATTCCTCCGGTGGAGACATTTGAAATGAAAGTTGAAAGTGAATGTCCTGAGTGAATGCCGGTTTTATGCTTAGAGACAATTTATGTTGGTGTATAATATTATAGAAAAACAAATAGAAAATAATTTTTAAATATAGTCTTCACTGTTCAAAACTTTTCTGAAGGTGGCAATTGCTCGTAAATTCACAGAGCTATTTTAAGTCAACCACACAAGCACTGTATTTTAAATTCCGGCATGGTTTGAAAATTGCCGTACATTGTGGATAAAGGACACTGTTATTATAATTTCTCAAAGGTTTGATGTTGGAGCTGGATAAAGCTTTATATATAAAGCTTTTACATTCATGTTATGTTGGTGTGAGGGAGCTTAACATCAAAACAAAATAACTTATTTCAGATTATTCAAAGCAGTAAATCTGCCTCTGAAGTCTAAACTGCAGACTTTTTTTTTTACTTCATAGCATGTTTAGGTCGTTTTGTTAGTCTGGCATCCAGACATCGTTAACTGTTGTCTGGCTAAACAGGGAACAGATGTTTTTTACATTATTTCTTGTTTATATTCAGTTACAAGTGAGAGCAGTCTTTATGATGCACTGGCCATTTCAGTAGGGAGACATTGTGCACACACAGAATTGGGGCTAGTTGGATTTAGAGGGTTTTAAACCACTGCAAAACCTTGTGTTAGACATTTCAGGTTAGTTCAAGCATGTCTTAATGTGCCTCAGTTCAAACCTTTCCTTAATCAATTTAAACAAAGTCAGTATGGAGCTAATTCTGCACTGATTGAAGAGTCTCCATAAACCCTTTTGTGCTGGCCTTGGTAATTTGATTTTGTACCACACCTTTTGTTAAAGCAACATATTTCAGTGTGTAGAAAAGCTGCACAGAACAGCTGCATAATAGCAAGGGCTCAGATGTGGCTGTGGTGTGTGAACTATCAGCCCTCAGAGCAAGTCAGAGGAATGGAGTGTTTCAGCTGCCTACAGCAAATAAAAGAGGGGCCATTAGCTCTTAACTTCTATGCTTTTTTCTTCATTTGCAGTTTTGCCAAACAACTAGAACCTTGCTTGCTTTTCACCTGGGGTAATTTTCAGCAATTATGCAGTTTTCCTCTAGCAGGTGCTGTTAAACGCAACCCAGAATTAGTGCTTCTGAAGAACTGAGTTTGAAGCTGTAAAGTTGGTTATTCGCTCCATACCCCTAACTGTTGTTTTGTTTTATTTAATCACAAAAACTGGTCTTCCTTCCTCTAACAAGGCACTTAATTAAGTTTTTAATTTATGATAAGAAGTTAAATGGCACTTATGAGGCTTTTTTAATGGTTTCCACTTCCCATCCAGATTACAAAAAAAGGTGTGATGGAGAGAGACACGGCTGTCAGCCAGGGGTATTGTAGGTCATGCCAATATTAGCTGGCAGCAGGCCGTTATCCAATTAACGTTGCTTCATCGCTGCAAGTAATAGCTCTCGAGTAGATGATTGAGTCATTCATGCTGTAGTGGTACTCAACTTTACTTGAGAAGGAGCCAATGCTTCATCGAATAGGCTTTTTATTTGCTATTATTACCTGCCTAACCCTGCTAATGGAAGTGCACGGAGAGTGCATGGGCAAGCTGAAAGCTGGGCACTGGACAGGGGAGCATCGTGTGTGCAAACACCTTATTCACTTGGTCTTTTGAAGGCTGAGGGTGCAGTTAAATGGTGAAAAGACAGAAATAGAAACAGCAACAAGTAAAACACCTCAGTGGCATTAGATTCCTAAAGGTTAGAAAGGAGGTTCTCAACCTCGCTTACGTTTTTTTCATTTGGGGGTTTACATTTGAAAGAAACCTTCACCATCCATGAGAGCACCAAATGCCTTTCTCTTAGGTGAAGTTAAACAAAGGTCTTCTGAAGCAGCAGATCAAGCTTTCTTTTAACACTGGTCTGATACCAGCCTTGCTGTTCTTTTAGAGACTTCCTTCTGCAGTAGGTTGGTTGGTTTTACCTGTAACACTCTAATTTCTTGAACCTGTTTCAGCGTGGTGATCTCTTTTAGTGCAATGAACTGTCTGCTGGGAATGTTGCCTTCCAAAAGGGTTAAACTGAGCTGTCTGTGGAGTCCAAATCTTCTAAGGGGAAACGGGAAACAGCATCTCTTTTAGGATGAAGTTGTGGGATTTATCCACACAACTCTTTCCTTTGCTATTAAGAGAATGATGTTCAAAGTAGATGTAAGCACACACCAAAGGCTGAATTCCTCCATGTTCTCACTCCTTTACTGCTGTGAAACCTGCCTTTTCCCCACAGGGTCTAGACCTGTGAAATTTGTCATCTGCTTCTTCGGTTGGCGTGGGTTAACTCCCTCACACGGTTGGTTAAGCTGTGCAAGGAGAAAGGCAGGACAGGACCTCGGATTTGGGATTCGAGGCTGGCAAAAGCTGAGTATGTTGGAAAGCGAAGGCATGCAGCAGCACCCTGGGTGGGACTGAGCCAGGCATCTAACATTAGCATGGCTCGTAGCTGACAGGGAGGAGAAATACTGGCAGCTGCTAACCATCCATGCCAACCCGCCAGCCTGAGGGAAAAATGCTGGGAATTAGCCAACGAGAGATGATTGCCATGAGGAGAAAATCAAAGGCAGGATGCAGGAGGTCAACTTTTATATACCCTGCTGGCTAAAGGCACTTACTATTCCTTTTTATCTCTCTAGAAATAAACAGTGTTCTCTTACTTTGTCTTTTTCCTTTCTTTGTATTCTTTCTATGTATAAATATAATATATTTGAGGAATGTGGGGACTTGAGCTGGGAGTGCTCTGCACAGGAGCATAGAGTGAAAGAGGTGATGAATGTAGGAAAGAGGAGCAAGAGGGCAAGAAGTTTCTTTCCCAGCTGGAGGGATGTTTAACACAGTAGGGAGCAGCAAAAAAACCTTTTTCATTGGCACCCTGGAGATATATTAGGAGTAGCTAAGGTTAGCTCTTAGAGAATGGAAAGCAGTAATGTGGTTTTCTCTTTACATGACTGTATGGGCCATTGATGTTCCTCACAGATTGCAGCAGTGGCCAGAATTATTTCTGCTTTGGCACAGGAGGTGGCAAGAACCTGAAAGCCATTATTCCCTTCATCCACAGAGCTTTTTGTAGTGGCAAAGGGTTATATCCATCAGACTTCTGATAAAGTTGAGCTTCAAACTTACTTATGCTGCAACCTTACCTCAGTAATGCCACTTCAATGAGTCCATATGGATTGAATGTTGGGTCTTTGGTTTTCTAAATTCCTCCCAGGGAATGTATTATTTTTCGTGCTGCCTCACAGTGCCAGCACTGACCGCACAGAAGGATGACTGGAGGCTGCAGCTCTGTAGTGAGAGTAAAACTGAGCATTTGGGTACTCTTTGAAGTCTGACATGACAGGACACTAATTCAGGAGAAACCATGAGACAGAATTGGATGTTGTTTTATGCCTGTTGCTTATGTAGCACAGTACAAGGTGCAAACGATGTAGTTTGTTTCTAGCAGGTGAGCAATAAAACAGAAATGAGATCTTCAAGATGTGATATGAAATTCCATCCATGTATCACTGCAAAGGCTTCCAGCACTGCCTGATTTTTCATGCCTGAAGTGTGATGAAGAAACTAGCCACATACTTTCCATTCTGCATAGTGTAACTTCCATTATTTTCTGATGAGGGCTGTCTTGCTATTCGTAACATTCTCTGATCTTTTCAGGTGGAGAAAAGCAAAATACATCTATCTTGTGATGAGAGCTAGACTTCAAAAAGCAAAACAAAAGTCATGCATACATGCATGTTAAGGAAAGAAAATCTTGCAATAGCTCCTTTCCCTCCCTTTGGCAGTAGCTGTACAATTTATTTATTTATTCAAGTAGGCATATAAAAATGTACTGTCAAAGGGGATAGGGAGATGAATGCACAGAATAAAATTCACCACTGCTATAAGTGGACTCAATTTCATTGTATTTGTTAGACTCCTGCCTGCCACTACTGCTCAGTTGGGCTGATTGACTGTGATTGCACTCGCTAGTGAAAGGCAGTTTGCAGTGTGGAAACTTCCTTGGTCAAATATAACAAATATAATCTAAAATGTAAAAGATATCTCGAATAGTAAGTCCTATGTTAAGGGCATGAGAAGAAGTAATAAAGATGTGTAACAGGAGGTGGGTTGGTTTTGTTTGTTGTGTTTGAGGGTTTTTAATTTTTTTTATTTGGTGTATTCAAATATATTTGAATGAAAATGAGATGGCTGAGCCATGACTGTGCCTCAGCTCTCTGAGCACTCTGACCCTGCAAACTGAAAGATCTCTCCCCCTCCACCCCCTCCACCTATGATTCTCTTACCTTTGCTTTATCTCTCCCTAAAAATCCCTCTGAATTTCTTTAATGACTTCAAACCAGGTATCTGCTCCTTTAAGAGTCCAGAAATACAGGCTGAGCATTTGACTAAACAGACAGGTCAGGGCCAGTGAAGACACCTGTCAGCTTCACAATATTAGACACCACAGCCTGTAAGGTACTTTCTGAATCCAGTACCAAGTTTTGTTCCCAAGACCCAAAGAAAGTAAGATTTTAATCATCCTACAGCACTTTCTGACAAGGATTCCCTGGTGAATAATGTCAGACTGACTGTTTTTTTCAGCTACTAGTGAAATTGAGCATGTTATGGGGTGGAATATGCTATGTATTCAAATGATGCATTGCAGCAGTCAACAAACATTAAGCCTATGGTTCAATTTGGAAGTGAAATACGGTTTTAGGTGAGCAGAAGGCAATTGAATTCTACTAGGATTTAGGAATGAGATGCTCTTTGTGAGTTTTACAGGGTTGGGGGTTTTTTTAGAGGAAGAAGTACACATACACATTCTGTTAAATTTGATGCAAACTCTGAAGAGCAAAATGGCTCATTTATTCCAGGATTTTTGCGCTGTGATGAATTTTCATCTGTGCCACTTTGATGAGAGACAACTAGCATGCACCTCTGAGTTCCAGTGCTGTCTAACACTGCTAAAAGCTTTGTCCTTGGGCATTTTATTTACTTCAATAAAACAGATAAATAGAAGCAGCTGTAGTTGGTCAAACTTCAGGTCTGTCTAGCCCAGGCTTGGTTTGTTTAAAGAAAATTAGTTTTAATTTTCCTGAAAGAGCTTGAGAGGAGGTCTGTGTGGTTGTTTAAAGACTTAAATGAAAGTATCAGGCATATCTCTAGGAAGCATGTTGTAATTTTCTGGGGGAAGATATCAAGAGAGCCGGTGACAGTTGTTTAGCCAGATTAAAATCAACTGAAAAATTTGGCATGTGTTTTTAGCAACAAACTGTTCAATGATACATGTATGACTGCACATTGTTTCATAACTGTAAGGCAAATGGTCTTTGAGAGGGACAAAATTTAGATATTTGGTGCTCAGTACTGGTGTAGTTCAGTGGAATTTAATATCCTAAAAGAAGATAGATCAAATTTGCTAATAAACCTTTCTGTCTCTCACTTTATTTAATCTAACCTTCTAAGAGCTGATGGCATCAAAGTGTGCAGTTAAGTGTAACTGTTTCCCACACACAACTACAGAAGTAGTTTAAATATTTGGGGTTTTTTTAATTTAGATGCCTTTAAAAGATGTTGTGGAGAAAGTTGATTGGGAATTGGAATGGCACCCTGCTGCTTGCTGGGGGTCCACAGTCAAAGTAACCATAGCTGAACTGAGAATGGCGGAAAACTGCAAAACAAAAACTTTCAGTAAAACCAATATATAAACAAGGTGTCACCAAACAGCTGGAATTGAGAGGTATCAGCTCTGAAGTTAAATAATGGTAACATAAAACCTTCAGCAGTAGATTTCTGAGGTCTCTTGTGACCAAATAAAATACTGTCATCACCTCTCTGCACATGCTGGAGTGGAAGTTGATGCATCAGATGGGAATTAGAGCACAGGTCTGTGCATCAGGTCAGTGATGATTAAATCACCTTGTGTGAACCACTCAGCAATGTTTACCTCTCTCTAAATGCTCTGGTTCACAGTACCTCACATGGAGGTGAACAGACTGACCCACAGCTGGCACAGCTGCTGCTCCCAGACCAGCCCACACATCTGACCTAGAGCTTCCAACTTTTCAGTCCTCGTCCAGAGTTTCAGTCTCATTTTCTTCCTCTGTCTGAGGCATTGAGGAGCTTGTTGGACTAGCTGCAGCATTTCTCAGATGATGGGGATAGGATGGAGCCGCTCGCTGCCTTACCTGGGTGACTGGTCCTGGGTGACTCATGGGCTCTGCTCTGTGTCCTCTGCCTGTTCTCCCTGCATCACTCCCGAGGTCCTGTGCACTGTAACTGCTGAAACTGCCACATACAAGAGGAAAGTAGCCTTGGAGGCATGGAGCAGACCAGAAAGAGCTTGTGAGTTGCAACAGGTTTCCTGTCCCTCACCAGGAGACTGGGGCACTTTGAGGATGCATAATTAGGAAATTTTGCTCATATGACAGCAGTTGCAGACCATCCCATGCATCCCAAACAATAGTCAAGCAAGTTCCTAGCAAGACTTAATCTCTTCCAAAGGGAGCTAATCATTCTTGGCAAGTGGGAGCTATAGGTTTTCAGGACATCAAAAACGGGGCATCATTCTTTTAGTGTTGAAGGAACCGTATTTAGTTGAGTATATATTGCACCTGGTCCACATCATTCCCTGCAGCAGCTGCTCATCATTTCAGAGCAACGCTTCAGAGAAATGGAAGTGTACAGACTTACTGTAAGGATAGCAGAGAGATTTGGCAAGTGTGAGTCAGGATGGATTCATGGGTGCTGTTGTGTTGTCAGTGCTTCCTTCTGTTCCTGCAGTATCAGATGTACTTCCCAAAGTCAGGGTTGAAGTGGGTTTATAGGGATAGTAAAAGAGAAAGGAGACCATCCAAATAAATTAATTGGCCCAGAAAGAGACCTGAACAGAGCTAATAGTTAGAAGATGTGTGGGCACCCAGTGTGTTGTACTTCAAACACATGATAACACTCTGCTTGAAAGTTGCTTGCTTTGAATTGTGATAGGACCAAATTCCCTCATTTCTGCGTATACATCTTACTTTAATGGATGGGAATGCAGTCTGTGGTAATGTTTCAAGATTTAGAAAATAGATCAAAAGAAAAAAGGATTGTCCATGCAAACTTTACCAGTACAGTTCTTAGTTTCTGGAAAAATAAACCTTTGATCATGTGGTCCTGGATTTTTGTGAGACTGTCATCTAGGAGGCTGAGACTACATTTCTGGCTGTATAAAGAAAACTTTTGCTTCTGAGAAATGTCTTGGGTTTTTGCTCACCTTTGAAATTCAGACCTGTGGTTCTGTGTTTCAAGGGCCTGCAGCTAATAAGAAACAAGTCTTAAACAACTCTGAAAGCAAAGTATGTTTCCATCTCTGGCCACACAGCAGTAGTACAACATGCCTAGCCACCTCTTTCCCCAGGTACACAGGCAGCCTTCAGAGAAAATTTGCCTGTCAGAAGATTCCTGGTCAAGTAAAAACAGAATAAGCTCAAGTTGTTTCCCGTTTCCTTCAAAGGATGATGTTGGAGCCAGTAACCTTTCAAGACAGGAAAAAGCTGTGGAGAGACAAAACCTGACAACTTCCCTTCTGATATCCATAGAGGACTAGTGCTCATTTCTGCTTCTGGAAGGGGAAGCTTGACTTGAGGTGGATGGGTCTGCAGCCATTCCATCTGCCTGTTGAATGCAACTGTTTTTTAACCTTATTTTTGTCATTTTCACATTTTACCATGGATGGCTTTCTGCATATGGCGCTTTTGTTTGGACATAAAGCCAAATCAAGCAGTTTCTGTCTATTCCTTGAATTTGCTAGTTTTCAGGAGACTGAACACATCAAACCATGTTTTAATGGGTACATTTTAAATGTCGGAATTAATTTGTCAAATGCAAGGCACAAAAAATGGAGAGTTGTCTGTCTTTTGTAAGAGCCCTCTATCCTTGTCATTTTTGCCCAGTTTATATAAGCAGTAGCCATTGAAGTCACATAATATCTATACCATTGTCCAAGGAAGTGAAGAATGAAGAGATGTCCCTGACATATATAAGCATTGGGGCATTCTACAAAGAAACTTGTTCACATTTACAAAGTCATCATAGCATTCAAAGAGCAGAAAGAATTGCATTCAGTAGTGGCAGAAGCCTTTAAATCACTGACTTCTTTTACTTCTTTCCTTGTCTTTGATGTATCTTGCAGTTGGAGGGCTGAGAAGAACACCCAGTAAAGGGCTTCCTCAGGCTTGGTTTAGTTTTGCTGCTTTTTCAAAGATGAGCCTAATCCTTCCCTTACAGGTTTTATTTCACTATTATGTATGAACTCTCCAACTGGAAAACCCATTTGAGAGGGCAAACACAGTTAGATTGTTAAAGACAAGCATTTGATCACGTTTCTGGCCTTTGTCTTCAGCTGGTGGAACACAGCCATGGTGATCATAGCAGGAGCTGTGTTGGACCTCAACAAGCAGCTCTGTCGGCCAGACAGGCACTGCACACATAAACTGCTCTTCAGGGGGTTTCAAGTCAATCCCAGCCTCTGAGAACCAGACTGTTTGCATCATCTGCTCTTCCACTCTCCTCTTAGTTCTCAGATATGGTTTTAATCTGAATTATTTGACTAAGTTACAGTTTGGTTTTATGGCTGCTTTTCTGCAGAGGAATTGCTTTGCTAAAAGGCTGTGAGAACTTGTGGTCATTTCTTGTCACTGTGCTTTCTACCTCATGGTTGAATGATAAGGTGATAGTAAAGACCTCTCTTAATATTCTCTTCCAGGAATGGATGTTTTACTCATATCTAGGCTTTTCTTTTCCCAAACTGCTCTGATTGTGGGTATAGGAAAAGGTCAGGTGTCGTATGTGTTCTCAAGAGACTTCAAAGGTGTCTTTGCTATTGTAAAGAGCAGAAGAAATCAAAATGGTTATAACTATTTGACCAAATTGTTTTCCTCCCAATACTACAATTTTCTTAAAGCCAAGGTTGTCATGAGGCCTTTCTGTAATTAATTGTCTGTCCTATCTTTTTTTTTTTCTTAAGGGAGAAAGTAATTCCATTTGCAGATTACAACCCTTGTTCACCTGTCAGATAGGTGTGTATTTACAAGATGAATGCCTGTTTCTTATTTCTCCTTTTCGAACGAAGATTACTCTGTCATTGTCCTCAGAGAGCTTTTGGACTAGCTTGCTTTGGTGGGTGCATGCCCTTTTTTAGTACCATGCTGTGTACCCTGTTGAGACTCTTGAAGTGATCAAAGGAACAGGACTTTTGGGGTAAACCCTATTCACATGGCTAAAACTCTGTAAAACCACCACACTGATGTGCTGGAGTGTAGTGGAGAGCTGGGCTGTGTATTGTGTGCTCCCCATGCCCATCTCTGGTGGGGTGAGCCAGCTGCTGCCCTGCCACCTCTGAACATGGGTCCTCCAGCATCAAATGTGGGAAGGACTTGGGAAAGCAGCGACCCCTGCGCAGGCTAGCATTTCCACACCCTCTTTATGCACATAGTACTGGCACGTAAATGCTCTTGCTCAATCCTATCAGCTGCATATCATTCTATTCTGGGGAAGGTGAGAGCAGTGCTGGAAATTACTCAGCTCCAAAAGGTATCAGCTTTACTCCTTTTACCCCCCAGTGTTGTTCCTTGCTTTAGGTTTGTGCGGTAGCTGCCATACAAGGGGGAAACACCACTTTCTTAGAAAACAGCAATGAGAAATGCCATGACTGCCCCCCAAGTGAATGCATTTGTCCTTCGGAGGTTATGTGGCTGATGAGCTCTTTGCACTTCAGCAGTGATCTGTTTTGCCAGGGGTTTTTAAATGTCCCTGGGAAGCCTCTATAGCAAATGAAGGAGCCTTGGCAAGAGCCTGCATTACACCATGCCCTGCCCAGCATTCCTGTAGTTCCTGCCATTTCCTGCCTCTTACAACATGGCTGTGGCTTTGGACAGCACATTCTGTATTTACCAAACTAATGATGTTTTAAATGTCTTTATCTGTGAGGGTTTTACCATGTGCAGTGCATTTGCATAGGGGCAGGGGAATTTTTTGTTTGTGTGATTATGTGCTGTTTTGTGACTGTTTTATTGCTTCTTACATCCTCCTTCCCTGTGTCTTGTACCTGAAACAATAAATTAAATCTAACATAGCGATACTTTTAGACCGAGGCGACACTTGGCTGTGCCAGTTCCCTGGTGGCTTTGAACTGCTGGCTGCAATACTGCAAACAAATTCAGACCCTGGCTTGGCCAGCAGTTCCCCCCAGCTATCTGCATGTTTGCTCTCCAGGCTTTATTTTACCTACACTATTGGAGACTCTGGAGTCACAGCCTATGTCTCATTGTTATGCATGGATGGGAAATATTCCTGTACTTATTTGCATTCATTAGCTGTTGGGAGCTCCTCTGTTGAGGTCTCTAGCCTTGTTTTTACAGTGCTTTTGGCAGTGTTTCTGCACTTGGTGTGCGAATTTTTATGATCTGTTGCATGTTATTCGTGCAATTTCCTGCCCTGTAATGGTATCAGTTTTCCAGACACAGAGGAATACAAACGAAAACCCAGGAGCCTGCATTAGCATAAAATGTCCCAGTTCTGTCAGTTTGATTAATTTGTCTCTTTGTCTCCACTCTATATGATAAGTGCTATTAATGGTTGCAACACTTCATATGTCAAAGTCTTTCTTCCTAATGACTTGAAAATGTGGTTTATTTCCCCCTTTTTTGTATTATTTTTCTCATTTAGCATTCCACTCAAGTATAGATTTATGCCATGCTCTTTCATTATCTTACTGGTTGCAGCACTGGAGTGATTACATATGGTGTAGGGTATGAGCAAAGATGCGATCCCAGGGGCAGCAGCTGCTGATGCAAGCTGAAAATAGATCCAGCGTATGCTCAGCACTTTTCCCAGAGGTCTTTTATTTATTAGGAACAGTCTTGGTACAGGACAGCTCGGACCCTCATTTAGCAAGATGACTTTTTGCCTTTCAAGAACAGTGCAGTGACTTTGCTCTATTTACTGACTGCTGTGTAATTTTTTTCACCGTCTCCTATAGAAGCAGAGACTTTACCTAACATAAATTGTAATATAATCCTGATTTATAATGAAGTCAAGAAATGACAGGCTCCATTTGAAGTAATGGAACTTGACAGATCTAAGGTTTAAATTAAATAATCCTATTTGTTAGACAGCATTTGTACATGGTACACTGATTTAAAATGAACTTCAGTTCTTCTTCAGCGCATCCTTTACCATTCTCTGTGTTTTACCTTCCACAGAGGCCTTTTGGGGGACAAAGTTCATTTGAAAAGAACATTTTTGTCTTTGAAAACATGTATGGAACAATACATTGTTTTCTTTCCCAAAGAAAGAAAACAATTTATTCTTATAAATTGTTTCACAGAAGACTAATTACAGAGGAAAAATTAATGTAGGTCACTTATTCAGGGCAAGCCACATCTAACCTGCTTCGGTGGCCAGAAGAGGCCAATTGCTGAGAATGAAGAGAGGGAGGATGCTGGAGGGGAAATAGTGAGGAAGGCTGTGGCTCGGCTCTTCCCCTCCCAGGAGCGGAGTTTCATTCTCATAGTGATTTCTATGAAGGGAGAAGGTCACCTCCTCCTTGCTGTCCTTCCCTCACAGCTGGCAGAGGGGGACACTCGAAGATGATGTTTCCTCGTGCCTCTGCACCCCACTTTTCTTTGTCTGTCACTGTCGTACCAATGCAGCAAGGAGAGCCCCGGGGTGTGCAAATGGGAAGGTGGTCCCGCCGCGGCTGCTGGAAGCCGGCAGCTAGCGCTGGAGTGGGGGTTGGTGGAACAAAAGGCTTGCAGAGGAGAAAAAGAGACCAGGCAGGGAGAATGAGATGCTGCAGAAATGATGAAAAGGGCAGTGGGATAAAGACACTAAAGGTACAGTGCATTATTTTTTTGGCTTAGATTGAGGGAAGCTGTTTTAGAAAATGCACCCTTCCCTTTTCTCTCACTCAGCATTGTGGTTTTGCCTTCCTTTCTAGCTGTATTTAGTTGCAGTTGCCCTCTCCATCATCTTGCTAATTTAATTTCATACTTGGTGGGTACGTGGCCCTTTCCCAGGAGTCTGACAGATGCTCTCACCCTGGGCCAGCCTCACATGCTCAGGCAGAAAGGTCCCCATGTGTGTTTTCAGCTCAGAAACGTGCCTGTTCTTCCTGTGTCACCCTGCCACCATCATCCTTCTTTCCTGGGAAGACATGGAAGGTGTTGGAGAGCAGGGTGCTCACTGACCCACAGGGCCCCACTCGGGGGAGGGCAGCCTTTCCCGCACTGGGGCCATGAGAGCCATGTGCCCGGGCTGGAGCTTCAGCACCGTGTCTGCCCCACAGTGAGGGGTTTCAGGACCAAGTAGCTTCTTTCTCCTCTTTGTAATGAGCTCCAACAAAGAACAGAGGGTGAAGAAGATGAGATGACTGCTAAGGAGGGTGTTGGCACTGCTTGGGCCTTGGGGCTGGAGCCCAGCCTGGGGACATGGAGCAAGAGGTGCCTGCTCCTGTGTCCTGCTCTCTGTGCCCTTACGAAGTTTTTTCCCCCAGTGCTTGCAGGGAATTAATAATTTCTGTTAATTAGAAACCAAGCCAAATCTCCCCAGTGCACTCAAGAAAGGACAGGACTTGAGAGTATCACTGTAATGGGAGGAAAAAACAAGCTCACAATGCCAAAGTGGTGCAGGCCAGTGGAAAAGATGAAGGCAAGGAGTATCCATGCAGCAAACACAGCATTGACATCGTGTGGGCCCTTGCTCCTCATCTAGGGAAAAAACCAGTGAGGCCCAAGAGTAAAAATCCATCAAGAGGTTTTAGAGTTGCTGCTGGTAGCTTGCACACTGCCCATCTCCCTCCTCCAACAGACGTGTGCATGGCTACAGGCATGGCTTTCTGTTCACTTGGAATTAATGGGATTATGTACAGCGGGAAAGGAGGCGGGGTACGCTGAATTCTGCAAATACAGAGCTTCAGCCTGTGCTGCTTGATCTTTAGAAAAATATAAGTAAAATAAAATAAAATAGCAAGAAGCAATTCCAGAGTGCTTCAGTATGCACATAAACTGGTTTTCATTGCTCACAGCACACATAAATAGGCACTGGTGACTGAGGCAGCAGAGTAACACTTGGCTGTTCGTTATTTTATCAGACAGTGATAATTGTAGTTAATATTTTCTTAGTAGTGTCTCTGAGAGTTTATTTATGCTGTTAATAATCTGAGCAGCTGTAATGATGCTGGCTGCCAGAGCTGTAGCCTTTTAGAATCACTCCAGTGTGGCAATGATATGATGGTAATAGAAATCCAAGGGAAAAACGATCTTTTCGGAGCAGATGGGGCTAATTCAATCCCTTTCACACACATTCACGTTATCTAGTCTCTTTCTCACACTAGCATGCGTGGGTGCACGTGAGCATATGTAGTCACACACACACACACACAAATAGCTGTAAAGTCCCACCTTCCACCCTCTGAGGAAGTCAAGCTGGAAATGCCATAATTTTTCTATGTGAAGAGTCTTTCTGGGGCTTCCAGGGTAGATGGCATTTTCTACCCCTCCGTTTCTGGGTAGATCTTAAAAATATCAGAAGCAGAAAGGGGAGAGTCATTCCCTTGGGGACAGCCCAGAGCTGGGCACAAGGTTGTGGCTGCACCAGGATGATGTTTCCCAACCTTCCTATCTTTCACTGCCTCCGACCTCTTTACTATGGGTCACTCCTGCTAAGCCTGCGCTCCTTTAGGGACTAAAAGAGCCATTTACCTTTTGCTCATAGCAGACATGAAATCTCAGCAAGAAGGCAAATGCCTACAATTTTTTCTGGTGGGATTTACAGAGCCTAGTTAACCTTTTGGGCCACCGAGAGACGAGTTAACTGCTCCTCATGGAGGATGGGAGGGGACCAACTTTGCCAGCTCAGCAGTGGCTGGTTCTCCTTGCAAACCTGCATTGCTGAGCTGAGCAGACGTCATTGATGAAATGTGAACACCAAGCAATGGATCAAAAGTCACTGTAGTCCTCAGATGTGTTAGTAGCCATACAAGAAAAACAACAAAGTGATGGCAGAAAAATTGCACGTCCAAATACCAGAAATTAAATGGCAAGGTAGAGGAGGAGAAGGAAAACTGGAACAAATGCAGCATTTGGCAGGTTTTGTTTTAAAAATAAGATGCTTGTAGGAAACTGGGTCACTTTATCGGATGTCAGCCTACCAGTTAATAGTTGTAATTTGCTTGATTGCCTCGTGAAGTGTGATAGTAAAGCCTTTTACATTCAGTTACATCCACAGCCCAGCAAGAGCATCTCTGGATTTGAAATGCTACGGTATTTGCTGGGCTGCACTGTCTGTTGCCCCAGTGTAAGGATGCCAGTGATTTTATCTGCTGTGCAATGCCAGCACATGGTAACAGGCAGTGCCAGAAGCACGGGTGTCATCAGCCCTGTGGAAACCTCAGCAGAGCATCCGTGAGCTGCATTGGATGTTACCCAGCCCCGTCTCCTGAGCCTGCTTCTCCTCCTGCTCCTTTGTCTTCTGATTTAGTGCTCTTCCTCAGAGTGCAACTTTGTGGTTTTTATAATATCTGTTTCTTCCTCTCCTACACTGCTCGGAGTATAATAGTAGGGCTTGTAGTGAGGTGGCTTGCTGTGAAGTATTCCTTGTTTTTATAAAGTAATTACAGTGTATTTAATGCACTGTGTATTTATACACTATTACGTAGTTAGTGTGCATAAATACATTCTGCCATGCCTGGGAAAGAGGAGTGTTGGTGAATTTACAAGTCTTGGTATTTTTTTCAGTGTTGTTGTGTTTACTTGTATATTAATTACCACTTCGGAAATTCTGAACTACTCCTCTAAGCACCCTCTGAATTAGCAAATTTCTACATGCATCTTCATTTTCTGCCTATTTTGATATTTCCTAATGTAATTTGGAGGCTTCTAGACATTCTTTCTTCATTCTGAAAGTTCTGAAACTGCTTTTGTTTTCTCTTTTTCTACCCACTTTGGCTCATGATAGGCACCTAAACAGATCTTTCACAGACTCCTCTCTCACAATTTACATTCTGTGAAAGCTTTCCCACTCCTTCCTCACCCCTCCTTACTGCTAACACTTTCTCATTTTTTTTCTTTCTTTTTTAATCTTGGGGTCAGTTTAATTTTCCTTTTGCAAGAATGTGGGACTAATTTTAATTTTAAATTACAGTTGCACTTTAATTCCGATGATGCTTTTCGGTTAAAATCTGTTCATTTCTGCTTGTTTATTCCCCACTGGTTTCAGCATGGCTTGCATAGGCACCCTGGGGAGAGAAGGCAGCATTTCTGCTGAGCCACCTTCTTGTGTCATCCTTTGTTAATGTGTTCCAGGTTTCTTAAGGTGCACGTTGTCACTGGAAAAAGCAAAAGTATTTGAAATAGACAGATATCACAGCCATGTTTCCTTTGCATTATTTTCCAGTTCATGCCTGAGTGTTTAAACTGCTAATTAGTTCCACTGGTTTTTTACATGCCCTTTGTTAATTGAGTAATGTTGTGTCCATGTTGTCCCTTTTGAGAAATGGTTGCTTGAAATATCCTCATCTCTAATTTTCTTTTTAACACCTTCACCCAGATTTTCACCTCAGCAGCCTCAAAGTTCTCCTCCCAAATCGTTTTCACCTATGCTTGCCTACAGGTACTCTCTCGGCCATAATGTGGAATTTTCTTTGTTCTTGTTATAGCCTGGACAACCTCTGACATCAACAGCATACCCCAAGCCACAGAATTAGTTAGGAAAAAATAACAAAATTGTATTTGACTTCAAAGCAGGTTGCTGAGTGAGATTTTAAAATAAGGGCTCTGACAGGTATCATGTGGCAGGTTTGCTTGCAGAGGTTTAAGAAGTTTCGCCGTCCAGTCCAAGAGTTGTTTTGCCGAAGGTGTTGTGCTGCTGTGAGGTGGCAGAGGGAGGTGCAGCACAGACCTGCCTCCCTTGGCTGCCCAGCTTCTCATGACAGAGCTTGAGTGGCCCAGAGGAGCAGCCATGAAGGCAAATGTCCCCTTCTGCTCAGAAAACTGCTGTGAATGGTAAAGCCTAGGGCTGCCCAATGGGTACATCTGGCACTGACCAATGTTTAGAGTAGACATGATGCAGGCAGTGCATCCCTGCTGTGCAAGAGCACTGCATCTTCCCATCCTAGAGTCTTTCAGTTTTCCAAGTGTATTCATCAATGTTTGGTAAGATGTCTGCTGTTTCCTGCACTGAGATGTGTCTGCAGCAAAGTATTGAGGCTTATGCTTGATGATTTCTATCTTCCTTCTCAATAAATAGAGCATTTTCTGAAAGGTGTGGCAAATTCAACAAATTGCTTTCCCCACAGAATTTTCAGAGATGCTGCAAATGTGCAGAGATACTGTCAGGATTTCCAAAAGTAAATTCTTTGCTTTGATTTGAAACCAGTCTCACTTTTGAAAGGTTGAAAGAATTTCAATTTGGCTTCAGTAACTCTGAGAGGAAATAAAACTAGAAGTTGTGGATTAAAATAAGCATTGCAGTTGGATCAGAGATTATTTTTACTTTTACTACACTCTAGTTTATTTTTTTTAAATTTCTTAGATATCTTCTGATTCTCTCTTCCCCTTTGGTTGCTCTGACATTATTGGCCCCAGAGTCGGGGCCCGGGGCTCTTCAAAGCTGGGACCCTTGCCACAGTGAATTTGATTCAGACAAACCCAAGTGTGTGGGTACCTCAACTCCTACACTCCACCCAGGAGTCATGTGCGGTCGAACGCTGACATAACCAATAACATGGTCATCGATCCAGCGGCTGTTTACGCCATCTTTGCGCTTGGCAATCAATTCCAAGCCACTTGCCCCGCCGTCAGCACTGACGCACTTCTCACGGAGCGATGGACACAGTTTGCAATTATTGCTTCCCATCCCCGAGGCGAGTCTAGCGTGAATGACTTCTCCTTCCTCCCTGTCGCACCTCCTGTGGTCACACCTGCCACATTGGAATGCTCTGCAGGCACCGAGGGATACTGGTCTCTCCTTCCCTTTCGGGTGCAGAGGGAGGAGGCTTTTCGAAGTGGTCGTGCTGCCCCTGGATGCGTTCATTATGCCAGAGAGATGAAAACGAGAAGTCACTTAGTTTCCCTCTACTCTCACCAGGCAGTCAGGGCTTCTAGTGTAAATTTGTTGTCTGGCCAAGAGCTGGGATTTCAGGGGGAAGGCTGAAGGGGGCACTTGTGGGGTTTTTTCTTTTCAAAGCACAAAATTGAAAGTTGGACAAGCACTTTCAATGTGGCGTCTTTTGCAAAAGTACCACTAAGGGCAGTTAAGCATCTTCTTGAAGCTCTCAGTCTGACAGCCTCAAGAGGCTGTTGTGGAGGATGCACTGGAAAGATAGCAGGATACCCCTTAGACTGCTCATGGTGTGGCTTTGCAGATGGCAGTTTTTCCAGGGAGACTTTTGGAATTAATAATTAGGTGATGGGCCTCCTAGAGAAAGGAGCTGTGTGTCCAGTTTCTCTGTTCCCTTGGTGTACATTCATGCCCAGGGAATGCATGGTGACAGTGTGGTGGCCTTCCACACCATGGAGAGGCCACACTGTCACTTGGACTTCAGGTTACTCCCCTGCACAAAATTTGCATGCACAACCAGAAGAGGCGGAATGTTAAACTGGGGCTGGCAGGGTATCTCCTTTATTTAAAAAATGTTTTTAGAGTGAAAACAAGGTCCTCTCTTTGTTGGTCTTCTCCATCAGCAACTTGTACATTCCTTTGTTGTTTAAAAGCTCACACAATACGAATAGCAGCATCTGATGCATCTCACCCAAGTGGAATTTTAAAGAGTGATTACTCATTTTAGGAGCTCCACAGCCTTATGAGCAGATAAGGGAAATACATCTGTAAGCTGCTGATGAGGGAACATTTAAATGCTGTTAAATTAAAGGGGAAATGCAGTAAAATACTGGTGTGGCATTGGCTTACAGAACTACTCTGCTGTTTATCATCTCTTCTGATTTTTTCCTGCCTCCTGCATGTTCCCACCTTATGTAAAAGGATCATGGTTTCAAAACAATTCCTGCCTGTGTGCAGATATAGGAACAAACCGTGATGTCTTAACACTGTTGGTTTTGCGCATGTGACTGACCTGTTTGAGCCTTGTAATACACTTAAATCTTTTGGAGAGTTTTCCAAAACCAAATAGGCTCAAGCTAGGAAAAAGCCAGGCTTCACCATCCCAAGTAAAAATAACCAAGTAAATAACCAGGAAGTCTCTTAATTCTTAATGGAATAACAGCTTTGGTGACTGATTTTGGTTATCAGATTACACTCTGAAAATAACTTCTGTGCTATACTTGCAGTTGGCTGTAGAAGAAAAAGAATATACTGTGTGCTAATTTTAGCTAATAAGATTAGAGTTAATATTTAATCCCGGAGACCTTCTTCAGGCTGTGGAAAAAAAATAGCAGCAGTTAACTGTCACTAATCTTATCTCCTATTTTTCTAGCATGGGTTTGATTATATAACTTGTAGTGCTAGGAACACGCTGGCTGAGTGAGAAGTTGGTAGTTTGTGGGCTACATGCTTGGACATATTAGACAACTTCAGGGCTGAGATGGCTTTAAAAGGTCTACACGTGCCTTTAGACTGTGGTAGCAGCGCTGAAAGGTCAGCAAAACGGGTGCCACAGTAGACCTGCCATGAAACAGTATGTGAATAACTCATTCATTTGGAGTTCTGCAAGAAACAGTTACATTTCTGCTATGTTTCTACCCAATTATTTTAAATAATACTTAGTTGAGGCATGTGAGGTTTGATTCAATTTTTCTTTCTTCCTTCTCCACAAAATGGCTTAATAATTGAATTGATGTTTAGAAATTGGAGATGAGGGGTTTCTAACTGTTTTTAGGTGCCTGATGATGAATTTAACTTGAAAATCAAAATACTAAAAATACAAAACTACAAGCAGCTTGCATGCTTCACAACAAACCTATTGGTGTTCCTATTGAGTTTTAACAAGTCCACTCAAATGCGTAAAGATGAATACCATGCGCCTGCGCTGCTTTGTCAGGACTTGTGCATTCTTAGTGTGTCTGAAGATCTCACCACCTAAATTACCCCAATTCAGTAGCGTTCAGCAACTTGGTGCTCTGCAGGTTTCATTGTATCCCTGGAGGGGAGGAGAGGGCTCTGCCCTCTCACGCCACCCCCAATGAGCTTGTTCTTTGCATGTGCCCCAGGTATGCTTTATTTGAAAAGGAGCAATTGCATGTGCATTTGCTGTTGAACTGTATTGCTCTTTTCCAGCAGATCACTGGCACTGTGCCCTCATTAACACGGAAATTAGCCCTGGAAATTAAAGGCCAGCTCTCCAGAAGAAGGTTGTACTTTGTTAGTTTTCCTTTGCAGTACTCAGACTTAAAGTATCCATCATCTTCACTGGCAGGCCTTCCAAGATCACTCTGAATTGACTGTTAGGTTAAGAGTCAGGAAAAAAATCCCTACATTTTAATTTCTTCTTGCTGCAAAAGCCAATAGCACCCCATAGCAAACTAGACAGTTCTTCTCTGTTCTTGATGTTAGTTTGCATCAGATTACTGTAAACATTCCCTTGCTCCATTTTAGATATTGCCTTGCCAAGTTTTACATTCCTACATGTTTACCATGATCTTTTCTTGCCCTTAATCACTTTTCCCCTCTTTAAATTGAAGTCAGACTTTGCTGGCATTTTGCAGGGGCTGACCTTCCCCACTCCAGATGCAGCTTTTCATGCAGATGCCATTCCGAGCGGGGTTACCAGACATCCATGTTTCCCTTGGAAATAACCTTCCCTCCCACCCCCTGTAAGAAATACTGTCTGTGCAGAATTGGAGGATTTTGTCTATTTGTCTGGGATTTTGAGACATCTGGAAGTCTGGGCAGCTCGCTAATGAGCGTGCACTGATGAACTCTGCGGCGCACAGTGAGCGCGGCCCATCCGCAGAAATGTCAGCCCCGTGCTGTGCTCCGAGGCCACGTCCCGTGGGTTCAGAACAGCGCGGGGCCTCCGTGGCATGCCTGGTCAGCCCTCATGGAGGACAAGGATACAACGGGGAGCCAGAGGGAGTTCACCCACAGTGCTGTGTCTCCCACGCTGCCGGTGTGTGTACAGCTACATTTAAAATAGAATTTCTGGCCTAGAAGTCCCTTATGAAAAGACGATGTTCCCAATGTGGAAGCGAGCTAACCCTCCTCCTAATTTTAGAATAGTACGGGCCCTAAACTAGAAGAATGTTTTGCTAAAAATGCTGTATTTGCATTTGTAATGCTTCCTCTTTTACTGCCATTTCTCATTGCTGACTGTCTGCTCAGCTTCTTATTCTCCAATCCAACAGTGATCAATATTCTTTTCCTTGAATTAGCCAGTTTTTTGTTAATGACCACCCAAAAGGAAAGGCAGAGAGTCTAACAACAATACAACTATTTCTCCAAAAGGAAAAGCATTACCCGGAATGCATCAAGGAAATATAATGAGAGATGATGGAGGAAAATAAGGGAAATATTTCCTCACAAGGAGGTTTTAAGTAGAGTCTGGCAATGATCTCCCAAAGGAAGTAGTGGAAGTCTGGTCACTTAAATCAATTAGGACTAACCAGAGCATCGCACTCTACAGGACTCTGTAAGGAGAAAAGCAATGTCGAACTGAACTAAAATCGACTTTGCGTGCTTATTTTCTGCAGGGCTGCTGTCTGTATTTTGCTGGTAAATTCAATATGGCTAATGCTGATTAACATCTCTTGATGGTGATCATATCATTGCATTCTTTCCTGCCTGTTCCTCAATATCACAAACTCACAAGGGCACGGCTATACAAAACACATCCCCCAGCTCAGCTAGCTTGGTCTGAAAGACAAGAGGCAGATGAAAGGTGGGAGAAGCTGTTTTCTTTCACCTTAGCAGTGGTCAGGCTTGTTATTGCCACAGTGCTGAATTGACACAGACCTCCCTGCTGCACACTGAGCACGGGGTACCTGTGGCAGCATAGCAGAGGCAGGAGCCGAACGTGGAGTGGGTTTCTTGGATTGCAGTAGAGCCAGGAGGTGTGCCAGGTGCCTTAGGTAGGGCTGCAGTACCCACATCCTCTGTGCACTAGATGGATTGTAATGCATACAAGATCAGCTGGGGACAGAAGGAAGACAAATAAAGTACTTGATCTGTAGTCTTGGTGGGCTGTTTGGCAGGCTCCAAGCACACAGCAGAAGTCCTCTCCTGCCCTGCCTTGAAACATAAGGGAAAGAAATCAAGCCTCCAGGAAACTGGGATCATTCCTTTGCTTTTCTCTCTGTATGGACATTGTTGTTTTACATGTATGTTTTATCTTTTCTCTGCCTGCTTTCTAATAGCCAGACAATTCCATGTAAACAATAGAAATGGGTAGAAATTGGAATAAGGCAAAGGATTGAAAGGCAGGGAAGTAGTGCATTGGCATATGAGCTTGGACAGGGTGCCCAGTGGTGGTTTCCACAAACTGACCTGCCTACTTAAATATTAATTTACACAGAAAATAAAGTTTAAAAGCAAACAACTCTTGGACATCTTATTTTCAATACGGGGGAAAAAACCTTGGGATTGTTGCTGGCATGGGTTTTGCCCATCCAACAAAGGTTTCTCTTACATGTAAATGAAGACTGTTATGTCAGGGAAATTACCTCTTTCTTTCTGCAAATGTAGATCAACTTGTTTTCACTAACATTTTTCACTGGGATGCATCAGTCAGATCAAATAATTTTAGAAGACTGTCCTTATCTCTTCCTAGAGAAATGCCTGTGTGGTGGTAGTACACACAGCTTCAAAGCCTTTTCTTTCCCAGTGTGCGGTGTTCATAGTCACGCTCCAGCGGCTCGATTCCAGCCTTCCTGCCAGAATGCATCAGATGCAAGCAGTCCCAAAACTGGTGGGGCCGAGGCAGGGAACCTGCCACGGGAGCAGAATCAATATTTAGACAGCTTCAGGCGGCAGAGCTTGCGCTGGCTTTCACACTTGGCAGCAAGCTTTGCACCCGTTTGTTTCCAAAGTTATTGTTTGTGCAGTTTCAAGAATTGGCACTTGAGAGATTTCTGCCTGAGGGCAATGACAAGTGCCGGGTGCTTGAAAAGAAACTTTCCCCCTTCAGATCGGAAGATTGTGAGAGCGAAGGTTGTGTCACTGGGTAATACCTCCTAAGGAAGTCAAGGCACACGTTTGCTTGGAGTTTTCATCATCCTTCATATGAGGCATCTGCTGGGCATTGCGGGGAGCCCACGGCACAGTCTGAGGCTCTGCTTCTGATACATCCAGCGCAGAGCAGCTCTAACAGCTGCCTTGCTGCTGTTTGTTATCGTGCTGATTTACTCGGAGCAAAAGCCTGTGTCAGCGTGGGAAACAGCCTTGCTGTGGGGTTATATGAGTCAGCCCGAGGCTGTGCACAGTGCCTGTGCTGGGGCGGCACACAGGCAGGTGAAACCGTGGCCCAGCACAGAAAATTATTTTAATTTGTTTTCCAGCCATTCCACCTAGTGGCCAAGTGACACCACTGCCAGGAGAGCTGGGTTTGTGCTCCAGAGTCCCTGCAGACCTACGCTGCTGCAGAGCTTACAAGATATGCACGAATATGTAAGCCCCCACACTGAAGATCTTACCATCAGCCTGCGAGTAGCTCATTAAGTTCCCGAGCAATTTTGTTAATCATGCTGCATAGATAAAATGCAGATAGGCCTTTAGTGAGCTGATAATCTAACAAATAGGCAGAAAGTGTAACACTGATAAAGCAGAGATTGGTTTAATAGCCAGCTGTAAATCTTGGCAATTCTGTACCAGAGGCGCATTGTAAAACAGGAATGTGCAAGTGTGTAAGTATGTGCATGACAATGCACTGCTTCTTAAAATAGCAGATAGAGCAGTAATATTATGGATGGAATAGCTATTGGGAGCAATTTTAGAGGTGTTTTAAAATATTTTTCTCCCCATCAAAATCTGCACCACTTGTGGTGTCTTCATAATCCACCATCATAAGTACAGATCTATGAATAACAAAGGCTTTTTTCTGAAAGTCAGGATTTTCTATAAAGGTCTGTGAACTCTGCCACTGGTCCTCAGGCAGTACAGGGATTTTGTAGGCTTTTCATTGAGATGAACCAAATTATTCACTCAGATACACACTAGTCACAAATTAGACCATTTCAAATTCATGGCCTGATGGCTCACCAGCCTCTTGAGCAGCTTCTTTGCTTGGTGGCATTAATGCAATTGGAAGAATAGTAAAAAGCAACTCGCCTTCAGGGTATCCCACACCATCCCAAATATACCCTTCTGAGGAGCTGGGAAATGGGAGTTTCAATCCCCACAGCCTGGGGAAGGGACCTGGTCTCCTACTTTCCCCTTCTGTCTTTAGGCCATTTTGCAAATCAAAGGAGACAGCAGAGCTTCCTCTTTTTGTTTGTTTTAAAAGAAGAAACTGAGCTGGGGATGCCTACCAGAGACATCTGCATCCAGAAGGATGTTGTAGGCCATGCATCCCAGCCTCACACAGGTGTGCAGCTGTTGGCTGTGCTGGATCCCATCCAGAGGCCTTTCCCTGGTATGCAAAGCACAGGGAACTCAAATAAATGAGTGCTACTTGCAGGAAAGGCAAGAAGGTGTCTCGGTGAATGGAGACTGAAGTGACTTACCAGGGTCATGTAATACGTGGTTGGTGCAATGGGAAATTGAGTTGTGGTCTTCCAAGTCTCAACCTTGTGGCCAAAACACTGAATTTTCTTGTGCAGAAACCTTAATCCTTGATGGTGAGTTCTGGTTTTGAAGCAACCTCTTCCTGCTTTATGAAGAATAGAGTTTTTCCAATAACTTTTTTTCATGCCCACTGGGAGAAAAAATTTAATAGAAGTTAGTGGCAATGCATTTTTGTCAAAAATAGACAATAGCTATAGTTTACCATGTGGCTTAGCAACCTATTTCATAGCTGTATGTAAAGATGCAACTGTAAAAATGGGTGGGGGGAAAGTTGTGTATTTTTTTAATGTATGGTATATTAATGTAAAACATATATGGTATGATAAGAAAACAGGATGAGTAGCAGTGCATAACTCAGACCTGGAACAGCTGATTGGAGATCACTCTCCTGGAACAGTCTTTACTCTTTCTACAAAGAAAATGGTGGGAAATTAAGTACTGAGGTGGGACTCAGCATAATTTGTATCATTTGAACTACAAATATGAATTTCTTTCCTGTTAGCTGTACCTCAGGCTCCCTAAAATCAGGAATAGTATGAGGAGAATAATCTCCATGGGATGGAGAAAAGCTGTGCAGTCAGTACTTACCTATTATGTATTCAGCAATGGCTTACAAAAAAATTTGAGAAGAAAATAATTTGGTTTTGAAAGAGGCAGAAAGATGCTTTCTGTTGAATTTCATTGTAATACTAAGTGTTTCCTTCACAAATCACTTTTTGCATTTCAGTAGTATCTTAAACGTGAAACCACTGTTCACTGGACCTTCTATCAGGGCAGAACAACTGAAATTGAACTGGTTCTTTCATGGTAGGGTGCTGTAGCACAGTTCAGATGAGATCCATCAAAAACTTAGCAGTGTCCACACCTGGCTGGTTTTGTCAGTCTTTTTTTAGGGCAGAGACTTACTTCATAGGTCTTCAAGATACTTGGGAACAATAGTGCTCGGTTCAAGCTGTACAGTGATGTACAGGAGCAGCATAAAGGGAGCAGTTCCTGGATGTAGCATCATTGCTGGTGTGATGGGATAACAGCTGGTGCTGAGCAGTGTTTATTTCTGAATGCCAGGTCTGTTAGGTTATCTAACCACATGATGAAGGACTTGGGATGATAGTGAGAGCTGATGGTAACGCTGGCAATTTCCCTCTCTCTTTTTGCAGGTCACTGTCAGGGGATTTGGTCCATTGCTACAGTTTGCCTACACTGCTAAACTGTTACTCAGCAGAGAAAACATCCAGGAGGTCATCCACTGCGCTGAATTCCTGCGCATGCACAACCTGGAGGACTCCTGCTTCAGCTTCCTTCAGACACAACTGCTGAACAACGAAGATGGCCTGTTCCTGTGCAAGAAAGATACTACCTGTCAGCGCATGCACGATGAGGAGAACTCCGATGGAGATGAGGAGGAGACAATGGAATCGGAGACGTCAAAAATATCTTGCCCAAGGGAGAGGATGCACCAAGAGCCCTTCAATTTTGAAACCACTGTTGCTGGAGCAGACAAAGGCGAAGGGATGCTGCCTGACTCTGACATGCTGAGAGATAGCAAGGACAATTTGGATAAAGATGCAGTAACACGGTACCCCAGATACAAGAAATACCAGCTTGCTTGTACCAAGAATGTCTACAACACATCACACATCAGTACCTCAGGTTTTGCAAGCACATTCAGCGAAGAGAGCTCTGGAAATGGCCTCAAATCGGGACTTGCTATGGGGCAGATAAAAAGTGAGCCTCAGAATGAAGAGAACGATGAAGAAAGCATCACGCTTTGCCTGTCTGGAGATGAACCTGACATCAGGGATAAAGAAGGAGATGTTGAAATGGACAGGAAACAGCCAAGCCCCACTTGTGTTGACAGGCCAAAAAGTGGGTCTTCTCCTTCTTGCTTGCGGTCTTTCTTCAACAGAACAAAAAGCATAGATTTGGTTGGCTTCCCCAGCACTTCCCAACAGCACTTTGGCAGGAGTCCAGCATGCCCTTTTGAAAAAGGGACAACTCAGGGTGACCACAAAACTGATTATGTCCCTTTCACAGGGAACTATGGACAGTCCCATGCCATGCAGAAGGATGCTTCCAATTTCACAGTGGGATCACCGCTCAGGGGGCCCGGCTTTGAAACTCTCTGTAAGCAAGAAGGGGAACTGGACAGGAGGAGTGTTATATTCTCTTCAAATGCTTGTGACCAAGTAAACACTTCGGTGCATTCATATTCTGGTGTGAGCAGCTTGGACAAAGACCTCACTGAGACTGTGCCAAAGGGTCTGTGGGCTGGCAGTAGCCAGTCTCTCCCCAGCTCTCAGACCTATTCGCACAGCGGACTGACAGCTGATCACTTGCCGGGAAGGATGCGGCCGAACACCAGCTGTCCGGTGCCAATTAAAGTTTGCCCTCGCTCTCCTCCTCTGGAAACCAGAACCAGGACCTCCAGCTCCTGCTCTTCCTACTCGTACGCAGAGGACGGCAGTGGCGGCTCTCCCTGCAGTCTGCGCCTTTGCGAGCTCTCCTCTTCCCCTTGCTCCCAAGGCCCCCGATTCCTGGCGCCCGAGCACCAGGAGCCCGGCGTGGTGGGGGATGGATTGTACAACCCGGTCCGAGCCCAGATTAAATGTGAGCCATCCTATGGAACAAACTCCAGCGATGAGTCTGGGTCATTCTCAGAAGCAGACAGTGAATCATGTCCTGTGCAAGACAGAGGGCATGAGGTAGGGATTTAAGATAAGTACATATATCACAGCTGTTGTGACCAATTAATCGCTCCTTGATTCTCTCAAATGACTTTGCATTTCCCCAGCACTTTCTTTGTTTATAGAGTCAAAGAATAACTTCTGGTTATTGCCTCATCAGCTGAGTGCACATGGTTGACTTTGCATAAATAGGTCTGCTTGACCTCCGAGGTGTTCGGTACTTCTAAAAGTTTGGGTATGGGAAAATCGCTAACTGCTGAATGATGAGAGTGCATTGATGCACTTAGGAGTCTGCAAGCAGTGTCCTGTCTTCCTCCACCCCTCACCCACTTCGTGGCACAAAGCACTGTTCTTTATTCTTGATTTGCTGAGGTGGTTCCAGCTCCACTTATTATTGCTGTGAGTGTGTTTGAGCAACCCCAAGCTGTGCCTTTGCTGACACTGAGGGTCAGGCAGCCTGGTCAAAGAGCCAGTGCTGCAGGTTGCCAGCAGCCAGAGTAGAGGAGGGAGATCAGGTGGGAGGAGAAAGAGGTGTGAAATTGCTTAAACAATTGCATAGCTGGCCACCCTGTGCCGTGAGAATGGCATTCAAGTCATCTTCCCCTCCGTGTATGTGTGGTGTGTGTGTGTCTTGCATGTTCAGGTAGTGAGTTTTGCCTCCACTATGTGACAGCTTGAGATCATGTTCCCTGCCTGTGACACTTTTTTTGGTGGTGAGCTCTAACAGCCATGACACAAACGGTTTCAGAGAGAAGTTATCCTTTAATTTCCAGGACTGTTAAGGGAAGGACAAGGGAATGATCTGGGGCTGAAGAGTGAGCTGTCAATTTCCACATAGTTCTCCCAGGAGAGGGAAGAGGGACACTCTAAAATTAGAGATGGGCCAGCTGAAGGTGCTGCAGTGATAACTGGCTAACCGTGACCAAATGAACTGCCTATGTGAAGTCACTGGTCTGAGGGCAAACTTAAATCAAGGAGGTGTGTTGTGGAGCCCAGAAAGTGGAAATGACTACATGTTTATTCATAAAGTTTCGTTAGGAAACTGCATGACCTAGAGAACATCTGTGTGAAGTCACATATCAGGTTCCTCTAGTAATGCTGAAAAAGTCCCCCGTGCTGAGGGAATGTGCTTCAGTGTGAGGAGAAACAAGTGCAACTTGGGGTTGTTCATGTGCTGAGAGCGCCCAGTTCAGAGCCATGTGGGCTTAGTTGTGGAGTAGGGATGAAAAGAGTGAACTTTATTCTGTCTCTCAGTCTTTATTCCAGCTACATCCCAGGCTTTATTTTTCAGACAGAAGTGGGTGCTTCCTTTAGTTGGCTGCTTAGCTTTAAGGAAGGGCTGAAGAGCCCAGAGAGCCTCTAGTGTCCTAATCCCTGGTCACACTGGACCAGTGGTTCTGAGAGGGCAGTTCTTCGTCCTCATGTCATGAGCAGGGGACAGTGCAGAACGAAGAGGAGTCTCTTTGGGAGGCTGCCTGGGATACTGTGCAGGAGATCTCATTTGGGAAGCCCTACAGCAGCTCTGTTTGGCCGCAGCTGGGTTACTCAGTGAAATCCTGCCATTACGAGGGGCAGAGGGCAGCAGGGACCAGGGAATGCATCCATCTCCATCCAAGTGTGCTGCTTGCTCAGCATGAGGCAGCACAGAGGGCGGAGGTTAGCCTTTTGAGGTTTGATAATTAATTAGCTGTCATAATTAGCTAATTGTGTGGAGATATGCTGCAGCAGAAATGAGCCTGGAAGAGTGAAATTAGAAGGTTATAGGGCACTGGTGGTGGTTTCCCAAAAAAAAAATGGTATGTGACTATGTGCAGAAAGGTTTGTTCTACTCCTGGTTTTGCTGCAGGTTTCCTCTGGGGAAGATTTTCTGAACTGTGCTGAGCAAGTTTTCTCTGTGGGACTGCTGATAAGGCTCTTTTTTTTTCTCTTTTTTTCTTTTTTTTTCTTTTTTTTTTCTTTTTTTTTTTTTTTTTTTTTAATCCAGGGCATTTTGATTAGGACTGCTAGGCATTAAAAATGTGGTGAGGAAATTAATGCTCCGTGAGGTTACACTGCACTGTCCTGAACAAGCCAAGGGTAAACAGATCACACCAGTGCTTTGGTAGAGATTTTGTCTAAAAAATGCTCTTTTGAAGGTTGTTAACCAATACAAGAACAGACTTTGCAGCTTCATTAAACAATACTGTATTTATACCGTGACTTGGGGCATGTATCTTGCAATCCTGCAAGATCTGCTGCTGTGGAAACCTCAGTGAAGGATATCTGAAGCCAGGCAGTAGAAAATATGTAACAGCAGCAGGAAGTTCTTGTATAAGTTGCTCTACCTACTTTTAGCAGTTGGCCTGTGATTAAAACAGCAGGAGAGATTCACAACCGTCTGAAATGAAAAACTTTCTGTTCTTCACCTCCCTGCAAGCTGCATGGGAATCTTTCTCCATTCCTGAAATTGTTGCTTTGCCCTTCCTGGCCTGATGACTTCACAGACAGGTCCCTTTCCCCTCTCCATATCAGAACACACAGTGTATTCTGGGCTTCTATTCAAAAGGCACCTGATAAGATATCTGGGGGTGACATGCTTGCCCTTCTGGAGAGTGGCCATGGAGGTTTTTCTGCTACAGGTCGGCTTTCATTGGGGTGGGATGGCCTGATGGGAATAAGCCTGGTGGACTCTGACCATCAGTTATCTCACAGAGTTGCTCAGTTCCCCTGGAATTTGGACCTGGTTGGTCTTAATTTGGCTCCCAGAGTGCTGTCTCTGCCAGAATTAATGTCACAAAACATCCTTTGCTGGTGTATTGATTGTGTGAGAAGTAGGTGAAAGGCTTCTGCCTGCTTTTTTCAGGCATTCTGCTTTCCCACAGACAGATGCCATTCAGGAGCACATGGCCAAAGTTCTTTGGTGCCAGAAGTGGGGTGCTAGAGCTCAGCACAAGTGCCATGTGGGTGAACGTTTTGACAAACCTCCTTGTCTTACTTGGGGTGCAGATGGCAGTCACAAATGTCCCAGGAGGTGGCAGTCCTTGTAACACCACTGGTAAATCTCCAGGATGTCCTTGCCTGTTGCTTCCCTTCCTGGAGCCACCAAGACTCTTCTGCCATCTCCTTTTGTTATGGCTTTGTGATAGAAGCAGCAAGTGCAGTGTGGGGTGTACCCATGGTACAGAGTTGCAGGAACAGGGCTGTTACTCGAGCTATTGGGACTTCACAGAAATATTTAATTGTTTGTGTTGCTCTTTTCCCTCAGCTCTCTCAGGCCTCCACAAATTGTGAAAAATCAATTACTGTGATATAATACTAGAGAGAAGACTTAAAGCTTGGTGCTTACAGGCAGGTTCTGACAATCCTGCTTAAAATAGCAGCAAGAAAACAATAAGCCCTGAAATAATGAATTGTTGAGAAGGAAGTAGTCTGTCAATCTGTTAACCTACTTAGGAACAGAAACTTCTGCACTACCTACTTTTCTTGGTATTCCTTTTCTTCAGCAAATACTTAAGAGATTTTTTTCTGCTAGAAAATTTGTAAAAAATATTGTACTACTAAACCAGTTAAAAAAAAATCTCAGTCTAATTTGATAAGTGAGTTTTCTGAGGAAAAAAACAAACAAGGGTAAGAGGAGGTAAGAGGTGGAGTTTTCCAAGAACTGTTACTATCTAGAGAATTGCATTCAATGTCTTTTCATCTGTGTTTCAAAAGAATTTCCCGCCTGGGTTAGTGACTCACTTTTCAAAGGAAATTTTCATAAAGGCAAAGCTAATACAATTAGACCTTTGAGGATATTGTGGATAAATAACCTTCAGCAAGAGTCGAAACCCCTCCATGTTAAGTGACAGGCAGCCACCCTTTCTCTGTTCATCTGCTGATGCTTAGCAAAGTACTGCAAGTCAGAACCCCCAAAAAAAGAAGTAAACCAAAGTTGCTGTACCAGAAATCTATTGGAACTGTGCTGAGTTACCTAATCTGAGTCTGCTTCACTGCTTAATATTTCTACTTAGTGAAGAATGTTACTTAGAAAGAAGGGCAACCAAGAAAAATATATGCAAAGGTTTTAACCTGCAGTGGTATGTGATACCTCCCCAGAATTTGATGATCAGTCACCCCAGCTTTCCTGATTTTACTAGGCTGGTAAATTTGAAAATGAGAAAAATTAGTCTCCAGATTGTTTTCTGGTAGATGTTCTCCTGACTAGGATGACATCAGCAGAGCACTGGAAATTGCGTTTCTCAGTGTCTGCTTAAATGGGGTATTGTGAAACATCAGTCTGGTAAGATAAACACCATGGGAGTTTTGTTTTCTTTCCTTTCTTCAGTAGGAATAGTCTCCATACTGGTAGGAAAGAATTGCTGGATTACAACAACACTGAGAGTTTGAAATTTCAGGAGGATAGTTTTAAAATCTGTATTATTTCGTGGAGACCTACAACCAATTCTGTTATGCCCTGATCTGAAGACCTTGCACGAGCTCTTGAAAGACTCCAGTTCTTGAGAGTTTTTTTGCAAAAGAAGCTCTTTCAGAGAAATACTGCGCTTTATCCCTTCTCATTTCACTGCCTGATCTTCAAGTCTTAATGCACCTGTGGCTTCTGTCTGTTTCTGTGCTACCCCTGTCTCAGACAAGCCTGTTAAAGGGCAGGAGTATTCTGTTGTTGTGCCCTTTGAACGGCTGGAAGCTGGGGACACTGCAAGCAGTGAATGGGAAGAGCTCAGCCCAGCATTCTAAGCACCAGCAGTGTGTGATCTGAAGTCCAAGTTGTGGGCCTAAAGGATGAGAACCCCATCCACATCTCCTTATTGCTGGGTTAAATCTCTCAGCCATGGGACTAGCCCAGTCCCCCACTTTTGTAAGGCAAGTGGCAAATCAGAAGCTTACCCAGGCTGCCTCCACAAGGTCCATTGCAGTGCCCTCTCAGGCAGCATTTGCTGACCCAAACACCTCCCATGGTCCTCACAGGGTGAGGTTGGAGTTGACCCCACGCCACTACAGGGCCATCAATTGTCTTGTATCAGATAGAACACACTGTCTGCAGTGGGACCTGCTGATCTGAAATGGGACCATTTAGACTATGGTTTGTTAACACAATGATAGATCTTCACTGCCTGAGCTCACCATTCTCCTTTTGCAGTCCTCTGCCACATTGGTGTAGTTGACACCTGGAAAAAGGTGGTGTTTTGAAGGCTTTACCTGTGCCAGTAGAGACCAGGATGAGAAAATGAGTGAGAGTGCATCCTGACTATCCTCTCTGTTACACAAAGTATGGCCCATTGCCTTTGTGCTCCTTAGCCTCTGTCCAAGTGAAATCAGGACAGGAATAGGTCCCTATTTCTGTTGGACCACAAGTGGTACCTTTGTAGAAATATTTTGTAGACAGGGGAGCCCCTAACACAGGTGGGCACACCTCAGCTCCTGTTCTGGGACGAATTTCTTCCTGAGTGTTTGTGGAAGACAGACTTGCATGCTAAGGAGGATATTTGGAAAAACAACATTAATGTCTTGCACTCTTTAGTGTGAAGCAAAGTACCCACTTCTCTGTTAAAAAAATAAGCATTAATATGATTGAGCCCCTGTGCTGGATTGCTTGGGTGGATCCTGAGAGCCATCCAAGGACTTGGCAATTTTAAGTGTCAGAGACTTCCAGTAACTGGCTTTCGATTTGCGGGCACTAAGGCAGCAGGTTTCTGTCTTACAACTCCGGAGCAACTGACCAAGATTTTGAACCATTTACAATGGTCAAACTGGTACAATGAGTTCCACCTTCCCGTGCCCACCACATAATGGTTGCTTTTTCTTCTGGATAATATATTAGTCCTTTTAGTTGCTGTGATCTTAAAGTCATACTTGGGAAGTTCATTGCCTTTACTAGCACTTGGCAGCTATGGGAAGATAATGTCTTAATTTAGATGTAAAGAAAGAATGAAAAGCTAAGGTTACACATAGAATAAAGAAATTCCCAACAGTTGACGTTTATATTTTAATGTGAGTGAATACAGGTCCTCGGTCCTTTCCTTTATTCCACATAAAAAAGAGAGGGGGGAGAGCAGTAGCAGCAGTATCTAGTACAGTAGATGAGCAGAACAGCAGTAACTGGCATATGATCCAAGCTGGCACTAACTAGTGAAGCTTGAAGGAATTAATTGGTTATATATGGGCCTTGCATATGCTGAGTAAGTTGCTGTCCCTGTCTGTCTACATCACTGCTCTGACTTAGCCACTCAGAGCATTGACATTTACACTGGCATCCTAATGCTAATATGGGGGGCAAAATGCCACAAAATCCTAACCAGGTTTCCTTTTTCACCAGGATGGATTGGCTGTCCTCAGCCAGAGTCAGGGCAATAGAGTCTGCAGTGGTGGTAGAAGGTGCCAGTTTATTTATTGTGTGGTGGAAAATGAGCTTGTGCTGCTGGTGTAAAAGTGCAGGGAAGAAGTAATTGTGCTGATACGGAAGGTTTTGAAGCTCTGCAAGGTCAGCTCTGGCCGGAGTAATGCCTGAAGGAGCAGGGATCCCACTTACATTTTTAATTTGAAATAGTTTGAACCAAAAAAATCATAGTTATTAGAAAGAAAACTTTATGAGAAAGCATACTCACTGGGTTTTTCTTTCACATCTTAGAAAAGATTGATTGTCTTTTCAGACAGCTCAGGTAAGGTTTCTCTCGCCTCCCATAGATACTGTAAGATGCAGAATCTTTTCTGAGTCTTAAGTCCACTCCTTCTGCAGCCAGAAAGAGGGAGAAGCCGTGTGGGATGCACTGCCATTTGAAGGGACCCGGACACTAGGGAGTCCCAACCCATCATTTCAGGCAGCTCTGCGTGAGTCAGATGAATCCCACCCACTGCACAGTTGCAGGCTCTTGCAAAATGAGTCACCGCTCTGTTATGATAAATACCAGCTGAGAGTCTTGCCCCGTGCAGATGTAAAACACTTTAGCCTCTCACTGCAGCAACAGCCCGGTGCAGTTACTCACTGTGTCCGTGCCAAAGGCTTGGTGGGTTGGTATTTTTTTTCAGTTGACAGCTGATTTCGAAGAGGGAGACAGGCAATAAAAATGCTGTGAATGGTGAAGGAAATGAGTCTGACTCACTTCCACTTTCCCTTTCACATTTTTAATCCTGTGCAGTGCTGCCTATGACAGGAGTGGGATTATGCTGGGATTACTGATAGCAGTCTCTGGTCTGCTGTGTAGATGGTTTTATTTTCAATCCCTTTTTTTTTTTAATGAATCTGTTTCTATTTATTTTCCCATTTCCCTTCAGCAGCTCATACCTGACAGATTTAACTTGCTTCTCTTTCATTCCCATTACAGCTGCAAGCACATCTCCTCCTTGCAAGTAAATATGTTTTGAAAGGGAGAGGTAGGGAGAAATAAAGTTAACATTGCTTTCCGTTTTGGTCTTAAGAAAATAAGGACAAACTGGGAACATGAAAGGGCTGGTTTTGCAGTGAAACTGTGGTGTCTTTCAGAGGAGAGCACTGGCTGTTTTCATTTTCAGACTCTGGCTGGAGCTTGAGAGAAAAGCAGGTGACACCGAGTTTATGTTGACTATCCAAAGGCTCGAGAAGGGAAATCAAACAGGTTTCATGTCATTAGTTAGCAGTCTGTAAACAAGGTAGTCCTCATCACTGTGCCTAAGGTCAGCCTTTGTGTGTACAAGCAAGAATTTGGGAGGGTTAGGGCAGTGTTTGGCATTTCTTGCTGGGTTAAATTGACCTGTCAAGTAATGTGTTATGAAGCAGTGCCTGGCAGAGGGGCATGAATGAGCATTCAGGGCATGAAGCCATCTGAAAGAATGTGGTAGGTGTTTGCATGGAACTTCAAGTAACCCAGGCTTGGAGATGCAATGATAGAAGGGTACAAAAAACATCCAAGAACGCTGATAAACAAGGTGAGGAGCCAGTTACTGGCAGGTTCAGGTGTCTGGTGAGGGTCCATGACTGTTGATGCCAGAGGCCACCACTGTGTGTTGGTGCACGTGTCCTTAGCAAACTGCTCTGCTTGAACAACTCAGCTCTCTGATGAGAATAATTCATTTATAATCCATGTTGTTACTTTCTTCATCTCCAAATATTTAAAGTGCACAATTTGAAGACAATACATGTTTTAAATATCAAAGAAACATTTTCAACCCCTATCTTTTGTTTGGCTGGAGCAACTTACTGTCTTTGGTAGCCTGTGTGCAGAATAGCCTCCTTGTTCCAGAGGTTCAGTTGTACCAAACTGGAACAGAAACATAAATATTTACTGCCATCTTTTGGGCAGTGTGGGTATGACTCAGAAAAGAAGAGGTCAGTCGAGTTACTCGGCATCTCCTTCAGCGTTATCAGCTGATTATTATTTGGCCACCAAATACAACAGTCTGCCGAGGAACATCAGTTTTTTGATAGTTATCAGTTTGAGGCTCTAAGTGAAGCAAGGTTTCTAAGGAGAGGTGCTTACTTTGATTTGAGCAAGGTGATAGGTTTTGGGCAAAAAAGCTAAAAGGCTTTGAGCACATCCACTGTTCTGTAGCTTTTGAGGCAGTGTGTGTTCATTGCTTCAGGCTGCTGAGAGCTTTGTGTTTTGCTCTGCTTTAATGCATAATTGGTAGAATTCCTGAAGTTAGACCCTGACTTTTTAGAGAAATACAACTTCAGTGCTCTTTAATTTACAAGAATATTAGAGTGTCAAAATATATTGATTTAGTTTTAAATGTATATATTTTAGCAGGGTGGGATATGCTACATCACACTCCTCTGACACTTTCTTCTTACATAACGTACTGCTCAGTTGAAATGCTGATTAGGTGACCTTTCCTAATTGCAATACAGTATTTTTCATCCACTTGAGATGTCAGGTTGCATTTCTAAACTTGCACTTAATCAAACTTTCAGTCCTGCAGTCCAAGCAGAGACACGTTTCCTGCTGTGGTAATAGCCCCTTCCTTGAAACTAGTTTGAATTTAATAGCAGCAAGGTACTTCACTCTTTCCAAAAGGCCATGTCTCCTCGTGGACAGAACCTTCTTTTAGTGCAATGAGATCAGTTATTAGGGCTTTGTAGGAAGATGAAATCTTTTTGTGGGATTCATCTGTGTTGCTGATTTAAGTACAATTATCATCTTATCCTTACCATCTGGACCTCCACAGTGTGCCACAAGAGAGTGTTAAGAACTTGCTCGATGTAAAACTTGGTTTGTTGTTTATTGAGGGGGTGGCGACAAAGATAATCATCCTTCCGCTCACTACTGTTCAGCCTGCATTGAGCAAGCAAAATATGACTCTTTGCTCTTGTCTTGTGTTTGTTTTAGGTGAAACTTCCTTTTCCTGTTGATCAAATCACAGATCTTCCAAGGAATGATTTCCAGATGATGATAAAGATGCACAAGCTAACCTCAGAGCAGCTCGAGTTCATCCATGATGTCCGCCGGCGCAGCAAGAACCGGATTGCAGCTCAGCGCTGCCGCAAGAGGAAACTGGACTGTATTCAGAACCTCGAATGTGAAATCCGCAAGTTGGTGAGTTCCCTGCTCTCGCCACAGCCCAGCTCACCCTTGCATTGCAGCCTGCAGGGCACCCACAGCAGTTCCAGTCCAGACTTCAGTGGCTTCAGCCAGTTTGTGCATTCATAAGCAGGATGTACAGTGGGCACTGCTGCCACGTTTTACTCTAAGGGAGTGAGGTGGCTGGAGCGAGGCCAAGTGGCTGCTCAGAAAATTCCTCTCTCTTTCGGTCACGGTATGGACACCTCAGGTGTGGTTTGTTGTGCTTCATTGTGCTTCATTCTCTGCACAAGCTGTAGCAAACAGTGTGAAAGAGGCAGGGCTCTGTTGGAAGGAGCTGAGTTACCATCACCTCACAAATGGCAGAAAGCCGCTTGACTTTGGGTTACTCGCTTGCTGCCTGTGCCTGTCTGCTTCCCATCTTTAACAGGGAGGTGACACTGACCTCACAAGCTGGTTGGGAGGCTTAAATCGTCAAGGCTTGTGAAGCCTTCAGATGCTGTGCTGCTGAAGCCCTGGGGGGAAAAAAAGAAAAATCAAAACATTGTTCAGAGTAGTGCTCCACTGATGCAAAACAAACAACACAACAAAGATAAACAAAATAGTGAGCAACTGCTTCCTGCACTGATTAAAATGCACAGTGTGTACAGGGTGAGTCAGAGGTTCTGCACAGTGAAAGAGTGGATGGATCCTCATCAGTTCCTGTCTTGGCTGCACGTGCCTGTCCCCCTACACTGAGCTGGAGGTGGGGAAGAGTTCCTGTCTCACACTCTCCAGAGCCCAGGAGGAGCACTCTGAGGGCTGGACTAGCAGCAAGGAGTGGTTTAGCCTGATACCTGTAGCCTTCACTTGAAAATTAATTTGGGTTCATTGATTTTATGCAATCCTGTGACATTGCTGTTATTGTCTGATTTAATCAACTGTGAATAGATGAAATAAAAATTTAAAGTCCTCTTCTCTCCCCAGCACAAATATGCATCTCAGGGGAATGAATGAAAGGCATATAAGTGACCTTGTGGGCTTGATCCCTGCTCAGTTTGAGGAATCAAAAACCCTTTGAGGTGCAAGATTCTTCCAAAAAAAAGTTGACGTTTCTATTTAGCAAAAGGGACTTGCGTATGGGGCCATATGCAGTGAGTGATCCAATCAGCGAAGGTACCCTGCTGAGTCTGTCTGCAAACAGTGAAGGGCTGGCGGGTGAAGCGGAGGCTGGAAGCTGCCTTGGGCATAGTGATTACAAAATGATTGAGATTTTGCTTGTTGTTGAATTAAGGAGGAGGGTCAGCAGAACTGCTGCCTTGGACTTCCAGAATGCAGGCTTGGCCCATTTAGGAGACTGGTTGGGAGAACCCCTTAGGAGGCAGTACTGAAGGGCAGAGAAGTCCAAGAAGGCTGGACATTCTTCAAGAAGTAAATCTTACAGGCACAGCAGCAGGCTGACCCCATGTGCCTAAAGATGAGCCACTGGGGAAAACCAGCCTGGCTGAACAGTTTTGGCTGGAACTCAAAGAAAAAAATTAGTTTATTAGCTTTGGAAGAAGGTGCAGCAACTCAGGAGGGCTACAAGGATGTCATGAAGCTATGCAGGGAGAAAATTAGAAGGAAAAAATCCAACTAGAACTTAATCTGGCTAGTGCTGTAAAAGACAACAAAAATGTTTTTATAAACAGCCCAGCAACAAAAGGAAGGCCAAGGAGAATCTCCATCCTTTATTGAATGCAGGAAAAAACACAGTGACGAAGAAGAAGGAAAAGGCTGAGGTACTTAGCGCCTTCTTTGCCTCAGTCTTTCTCACTAGTAAAACCGGTGGTTCTCTGGGTACCCAGCCTCCCGAGCTGGAAGACAAGGACAGGGAGAAGAATTAACACACAACACGTGATCACTGGAAATTCCTTTGTTATCTTCTGTCCACTTTGTGATCAGCAATTTCCAGTCTCATGAATTGCATAATGGTGCTGTGGTTCAAGGGTTTTTCACTTGGCTAGGTCTTTTTTTGTGAGAAGACCCTTTTCCCCCTGTAGTTACTTACTGTAAGTCACCCATCTTCTTGACACAGATGGTTTCACAGCAGACAGTGAGTGAAATGGTTGCATCCTCAGAGTTTGATAGGTAATTTTTTTTGCCTGCTTTCTCTCACTCATTCATCTACCCACTCACATTCCCTTTTTTCCCTGCAAACTCACAGCATATTCTCTTCCATAATTCATCATCTCAAGATGTACTTGAGCATCTGTTTATTTTTTTATTATTTTTATGCTTTCTTGATAGATTTATCAATATTTTAGCAGCTAGTTCTTTTCATGTACACTGCTCTCTTTCACATTCACACAGCTGTATGCTTCCAGTGTGGGCTTTGGACCCAGGACAATACTATCAGCTGTCAACAACCACCCATAGTTGGATTATCTGAGTTGTGGAGCTTTCACACCTCGTATGCCAAGACATCTTGGGTTTAGCAGTGTTACTAGGTGAGATACGTGGCTGCGCTGCTTTTGGGGCCAGCTCAGCTCTGGAAATAGTTCTGGTACTCTACAAAATCTCTTCTACTCTCTCGAGCTGTAGGCCCACCTGCTTGAGACAGAAGGAGATGCAGCAGGACCATCCCAGTCACTCTACACTGAGTCAACACCAGTTTTTAGAGGTGAAACCCTAGGCTGGGTTATAAAAATATCTGTATTAGATCAAGCCCAAACCATTAAGCACCAGGACATAAGAAAACAAGCCATGGTGCAGGCCACAGAGCATTTAGATCCGCTCTTCTGAATAAACTCATCTCTCTCAGTGGTAACAGGGCTCCAGCAGGCACACCCAGCCTAAGCAGCCAAACCAACAGTTCAAGGGTGAACTGACCATCGGCAGCTAATTCTCTCTTCAGGAATTGACCCCTCTTTTCATGCTGATTAGATGGGAAATGGTTCTCCTCCATAAAAACATTTTGTTCAGAGTTCTTTTGTATCATCTGTCAGGCAGCCTTAGTTTATAAAGGGAACAGTTCTGTGGGAATAACTTGTGATTCTATCCTCTTCAGTTCGAATGTTTTTCTCCAGATGTTTCCTACAGTCCACACAGACCTTGTGGTGGTCAAATACTTGATATCTTTGTGACTTTTCCTCTGTCAATACGAAAATAACTGTGACATGTTGGTGTTCTTGGGTACTGCTGCCTACATGCCCAGAGTGAGCAGGCGGTGGATGGTCCTTCCTCAGCCTAAGATGCCTTCTTTCTTTTTCAGGTGTGTGAGAAAGAGAAATTGCTCTCAGAAAGGAACCAGCTGAAAGCAAGCATGGGAGAATTATTAGACAACTTCTCGTGTCTTTCCCAAGAAGTGTGTAGAGACATGCAGAGCCCGGAACAGATCCAAGCTCTCCACCGATACTGCCCCGTTCTCCGACCCATGGATCTACAGCCAGTCACCACCATCAGCCCCGCCCCAGCTGGTGTGGAGCAGAGCCTGGTGACCTCCCAGTGCGTCGGGGAGAGCATGCAGTGCTGCTCAGAGCAAGGCTCAGTGCAACTGGGAGCACCCTGGCTGCCCAACAACATCTCAGAAAATTGTTCGGCCGGCGGGGGGTTGGATGGAGCCGACGCAGGTACTTACCCCGAGAGAGAGCTTCCACCAGAGCAGAGCAGCCAAACGGTCACGGTAGACTTCTGTCAGGAAATGACTGATAAATGTACCACAGATGAACAACCTAGGAAAGATTACACCTAGTGACTCGTAACCTTAACGTTACACCTGGTCAGGTGTTCTTCAGTCAGCCAGTGGCAGTGTTCATTTGTTGTCTAGAAGAACGTATTTGGTGCACACTACAGTGGTCTTAGCAGCAATACTGTTTTTAAGTATTCCCTCCTCTCTACAAGCAGGAGTTCTCTTCACAATGGTGCTATCCCTTGCTCAGGCAGGGAACGAAGCAGTGGCAACACTGTCTGTTTTTGTATGTTGATTTCAATCTTAACAGGGATGGACATAACACCTCTGAGGACCCAACCGCAGCTTTTTTCTCAGTGGCCCATGTCACAAAACCCTAACTCAGGAATTTCCTCTGAATGTTCAATTTTTCATTGAAGACAGCTTCTTTACACATCAAAGTTTTATAGCTAAACTGTACATATTATATATAATATATATAAAATATATATATCCATATGCAAGAGTCCCTGCATGCCTCAATTTTTCTCATCCTACAAACTGGAAGCTTTCATTTCTATTGTATAAACAAGTTCCAACATTCCTTTTTGTCTTTGATGCTAGAACTAGTTTGGTAACTTGTTACACGATAATTTTTTTCCTCAGTTCGCAGTTCAGCAATAGCATTCAATTTGTACTTATTTATAAAATTTTAATGTTGGAAACTTATTTGAGATTTTATTGTAGACAATTTTTTTGGCACAGCCATCTCGTGCCACTTGAGCAATGTGGAATTATTTTATTTTCTTGCAGATACTGTACAGTAATGGTCAACTTTGCCACTTGCACTGAGTTTCTGGTCAAACCTCTTTTCATAAATGAAGTCACGACTTCAGAATAACTTGAGTATATGGTTTTCTTTGCTTTATGGCTTAAAGGAAATAGAAAATTTTTAGCTAATAGGCAAACACTCAGGAGCTCATTATGTAGTAAAAACGGTCTTGCCAAATACTGAATTCACTATACAATTTGTAAAGAGAATCTGCTTGAATTATTTTTATATTTAGACTTCTTTCTGTTTCACAAACCAAGTTTAAGTGCTGTTAATGATGCTTTTGGAGTCTTATAGGGGAAAGTGTATTTCACTCTTTAGAGAAAAGTGTATTTGACAACTGGATCAATTCATCATATGTTCCACGAAGTAAAGCAAACAGAGATCACATCAATATTCTTGGGGCCTTTTTCTCCAGCCCCACTCTGCATCCTTTACTCATGGAAGCAACTGCTGCTCCGGCTAGTCCCCAGAGCCTCACCTCAGCTGTCCTCAGACATTACCTGTTCTCCCCGCCAGACCCACGTTGCAGAGGTGGGTCTGGTGAAGTCAGTGACCCTGCCTAGGTAGGCAGAGTTGCAGGATCAGACCCCTAGTTGTTGACTTTGGCTTCCTCACGGAAGTCCGTAACACTGTATCCTCTAAGAGCAAAACATGCATTTGCCAACACCCGATTTGGTCACCTACTCATCAAATTCTTGTGTTCCAGAATCCTCTCATCCTGCAGCATTGCCCTCAGCACAAACTGCAGCTAAAAGAGCGCTGTCTCAAAGGAGACTACTCAGTGAATTGGCTTAGTTGTAACTGTATTGGACTTGTATCTTAATGTTGACTCATGTTATGACTGTGTGAGACAGCAGCTTTCCAAGCATAACATCTGTTTGTACAGTGTAGACAGAAGAACAACCTCCTAATGCTTTTTTAATAATTATTACTATTCTAAGTGTACTGAGTTTTTATTTTGTGGTTCTTTGCCCTACGTGTGCCAGGTTGTGTGGCTTTATTGACGACAACTGTCATGTGCTTTATTGGCTGATATTGTTTGTTCTCGCTAAAAAAAAATGACCAGTTGTTCACACCTGTTAAAAAAGAAAAAAAGTGTGGGGAAGCAGCTTCTCAGAAGCACTAAGTGATAATGTGGTCTTCTGTGCTAACGTTTACACTAGAGGTGTGCACTGGTGGTTTTTTGAGGCACTCAAGTAGATCAGCATCTTGAACCCTGGAGGAGGAATCAGCTCCCTCTCTCCGCTTTCTTCCATCTTCAGACTGTGCTCATGGACTGTCACCCATTCGCCACAAAGTCTTGCTTTTATCCTCTTCATCCAAACTATTGTAGCCAAGCTACTGAGGAGGAAATGCATATAGCATGTGCCATGTTTGTTGAAAATACTTTTTTCCCCCGCATGTACAAAGAAAAACTAGTATATAATGTAGGAGAATATTTATGTTTAAGTATTAATCATTACTGTACAAAATCCTTACCTTTAAATGTTCAAGAATATACAAATGCCATAAACTCCTAGTTCACACGGTTGAAAAAGGGGGAGGAGTTGTCCTTTCTTTTTAAAAGAGCTTAACCTAAAAATATCTGAACCCCCTCCCGGCCATCCTTTGCAGGTAACTTCACTGAGAAGCTCTTTGGCGGGGGGATGGGATTTGATTTTCCTTTGAATTCGTTGACGTTGCAAAGCAGTTCTGTGCTTCGCAGAGAAGTTTTGTTTCTATGAGACCATGGTGAAAGCTAGAATTTAAAACTAAATGTGAATCACATTATAGAGTCATAGCTACTTGGGGGGGTTGGGGGCGGGCGGGAGGGAAGGGTCAACTGACACAGTATTTTAAAGATGTTTTTCTGTTGCCTTTTTTATTTTTAAGTGACCTCCTATATATATGAATAGATAGAATGTTTTATGAGTATAAAACCAAGTTTTAACTTGCTTCCTGACATGAAGATTTACTCTACTAACAACTCATGTGCAACTGGTACTCTTGACCTCATTCCAACGGTTTTAAAAACCCACCCTCACAACCCATTGCGCTGCAGCTCTTAGGTTTGACCTGGCCTCATACTGGTGCTGGGTCTCTTGATTTCCTCTACCTTGGGAACTGGTATTTAAAACCACTGCTCAAATAAGTGTCTCTTCCTCAACCTTTCTCTCGTCTCTCTCTTTATCTCCCCTGCAAGCTTTTCTGGATGTTTGATTTCATTCTTTCCCATTAGAAGTGGCTGATTTTGTGTCATTGCTTCCTATATTTACATGTATCATGGCTTTTCAGTGGGGTTTTTTTGGTGGTGATGGTTGTTTTTTGTTTCTATTTTGTTTTGAGGTTTTTTTGCTATTTTGAACCATGTGGCTTTCAAAGCAGTTACTGGGCTAACGTTAAAGGAAGATACTGGGAGAATTAGTTTCAGACCTGGACACCAGTTTACATACCCAACCGTTCTCGTCTCACAAGGTCAAACCAAATGACCACAAAATATCATTGGAAGGAGGGCAAAAAAAAATCTGACTCCAGAATTTTAGGAGTTTGGCTAGTGGTCACTGTGATCTTAAGAATCTCTTTGCATTTGTCAAAGAGAACACATGCAGCATCTGTCCTACCGGGCGTTGCTTGGGAATGGCGTGGTGAGACCCCATCTCCCCGCTGAGCACTGCACTCCCATGGGCCCGTGAGCCCCTGGAGCTCTGTCCAGTCTGTATCTAGTCCTCCTTTTCCTCTGCCATTGCTATACTTGTATTGCCAGGAAACCTCATTTCATTTAGGCTTGTTATGCTTTGTCAGGTGAGTACTACACTATATAATGTGTTCGTTTCTCTGCGTTCTCTGGGGGTGCCTTGAACACAATTAAAGCTCATTGCAAGCTGATTCTGGAACAAAAAGGTAGTGAAAAAAATAAATTTTAAAAAATAAAAAGAGGGAAAACAAAACAGAAAACAAGCAAAACAAAAGCAAAAATGTTGGCTGCGTTATCAGGAGATCCCAGTATTTATATCACTGACTTCCTAACGTGATGACTCAGGCGTCAAGAGTTTGATGCTGCAGTATAAAACTATTATTTTATATATTGTACAAGTAATTTATTAAATGTCTTTCTGAGGGTATATGCTGCTTTTAAGATGCACTATATTTTTGGATCTAATCCCTGTATTATTTTTTTTCCCAAGGAAGTAAAATGTGCTGCAAAAGCAAGCCACAGTGATTAGTATGCTAACTGCTACTTCTCTTTAAAAAGGAGAGTGGGAACGAGATACGTAACTTTGCTAAGTGGATTAACTCCTGCCAGATAAATGATTAATGCTGATAGTGTGGTTGTTAATCTGGAGTGTGACACTTCATCAAGTCTGTATCCTAAAGAGTGCTTAAATAGAAGTTAAAATGCCTAGATATATACTTAATTTTTTTAATATGTGACTTCATGATTGCCTAGTAAATAAATCTGCATGCTGGAATCACTATAATCCTGTAATAAAATGAAAACTGATCCACTAGGAAGAAGCATGGTGAAGTGTTGCTATTCCAGAATCAACGCCACATCCTCACCTGTGTCTTGTAATCCACTGCTGTGGTGGTGAAGAGAGTTCAAGGGGTGCGTTTGTGGAATAGGAGACCCATGGTGAATTTTGCAGTGAGACAAAGTGAACATTTGCCAGCTTTCCACAGGCTCATGTTTTGCTCCACTTCACATCCTCTACCATTGCAACAAGGAGTGCTGCTTCCACCTTCTTTTTTTCCTGATCTGAGATGCTTTTGAAGGTGCCTCCGGGTGAATGTTGTAGCCCATGGCTACAGCATTTTAAAAGTCTCTATTTTAGGGCTGCCTTGAGAAGTTTTAGCTCAGTATGAGCAGCGGCTTTGCATAAGGAGGGGATCTGCTAAGTATGGAGCAGTTTTATTTTTATCAGAAGTGAGGTGAAACTAAAACTATTAACATAAAGAATTTCTGCTCTCTTTCCTGTTAAAAATTTTCTCAACAGATTTTGACTTCATTTCAGTTTTGTCTCTGCCAACACAGTCCAAGTTAATTTTGCATCCATATATAAAATACGTGTATGTATATATACATACATCTATAATTCTAGTCAGAGTGTGTGTTTGTGTATTTTCCTGTTTATAATACATATATGTATATTTATAATACTCCCTGGAGTATTTTATGACTCAGGCATCAGGTCTGATGCTGTTGAATACGATATATGTGTATATGCATATGTTCAAATACTGTGTGTATATTTAAAAGATCTATTGTTGGTGGTCTGTAGAATAATTATTCCTTTTACTCTCAAAATTTTAATGGCATTACTTGCAAAGACTGAGTGTACAGTATTTTCCTACACTCCACCAAGATAGGTATTATTTATATTGAAGTCAATTATTGATATGCATTTTAAGGTATTACATGGATAATATTGCCAATTTTGCAAACAAAATCACTTTTTGGCAGGAAGGAATGCTAAAAATATCTTTTTATAAGCTCATTACCCCAAGCAAACAACTGCTAAAAAGCCAGTTAGATGACTCCTGATCTTGTACAAATTTAAGTGACTGTGGACAGAGCCCTTGCCATAAGTGAAAGTCGCCGTGTGGTTCATGCAGTGCCACTGTTGTCCCTTTTGGCTAATTAAGGGCATACAGAAAGAAACTAGCATCCCAAAATAGAAATGGCAACTGGCAGTGTTTGATTTCATTGATTGCTTAGAAGCAGAGACAGTCCCAGGCTACGAACCCAAACGACCCCCCCCGTTTTGGGGGGAGCCAAGCAGGGGCTGCAGTCAGCAGTGGGCTCATCCCTGCAGCCAGAGGAGCCCACCCTCTGGGATGTGGGCAGAGGAGGGAGCAGCTGCCCCGTGCTGGGGGCTGTGGCTGGCACCCTGTGCCCGGGCCAGTGGTACCCTGCCTCTGCGATGTACTCGAGAGAAACGTGCATGGTTTCAGTCCTGTTCTCACTACTGCGTTTGCTCTGCCTGAAGCTCTCTGGATCCCTCAGACCAGCAGGAATGATACTAAACACTTTGGAAATATTCGGTGCGTGGTTGTTTACTCAAAGTTCCGAGCATCACCTTTGATTTCAAGGGTGGGGATGCCCTAAGAGTTTGTTCCAGAACCAGTTGGTTACAAGTGCACCTCTTATATATGCCTTACAAACTTCAGAGGCCATATTCAAAACAGGGTTTTATCAGTGTATGCAAGGGGGTGCAACCCCTCTTCTCTTCCTCCCCAGGTCAAACAGTATGGACAGTTTTCACACATATCTACCTGTATAACCCTCTGTACCTCTCATAACTGGTCAATGACTGTAACAGGTTACATCAGGTGTTTTTTCTACATACTTTTTACACAAATTCTATGCGATTAATGTAACTTAATTCAATGCATCATTTTATTGTACTAGTTCTTAAGCTTGTCTTTATTTTTTTTCTAGGTGACTGTGGTTTCTTGTGATTTTTATTGTATAAATAAATGAGGTGGCTGTTGATGCTTACTCTCTGTTACTAAGAATTTTTACCTTTTTGGAAGAAAGCATTGCTATGAACTAATGAATTTAAAATGTCATTTACTCATTGTAAATACAGTATTGTGCAAAAAAACAAAAATGAAAAAAAACCACCCAACCCTTTTCATTCATTTGAATTGCTAGTGTTAACTGAATTTTGTCTAGACACCATTTCTGTTGATGAAATAAAGACATATCATTATGTATTGTAAATCGTCTCATCATGACTCTGATGTTGCAGGGCTCGGTTAACACACAGGTTTTGGGTGAGATTCAGGAGGGTAAATTGTATGGCGTTGTTACTGCCAGGTGAATCTCTGGACTGATGAAGAGACCTCTTCACGTGGTTCTGTTGCTAATTCACTAGTAGCCTTTGATCCAGGGATCCAGTTACCTTTGATCTGCAGGAACAGCCCACGGTGTTTCATTGCTAACACGAAATAAGGTTTTTTGGAAGATCAAATAAGCCGTATCTATGCCCATTCCCCTCGTGCATGACTTAAGGCAATTCTGCTCAGTCTTTGTTTTGGTCTTCTAAAGCACCAGTGTACTTGCTGGAAAGTAAGGGAAGAGGCTGAGGTTTGTTTCCCCTTTAAGGAAGACCTGAGACAAACTGAAAAGGGTTTCTGTAGGAACAAAAGAGCTGAAAAATCTCCGTAGTGTTCCTTTCTGAAAGAGGAAACTTGTGCCATGGACCATTATCAGGAAAGCCAGAATGGAAAGAAGAAATTATAGCAGCTTTAGATCCTATTACCACAAGCAGGGCATGGGGTCTAGCTGGGGGTGTTCGTGCAGTGGGATTCCCACATGAACCACCTCTCCCCTTGTGTCGGACACAAGCTGGGAGCCTGCTCAACAGCTTGGCAGGAGGAGACCCAGGGAAGGGGAATGGCGTGACCAATTGTCCTACCCCAGCCCACACACTTGCTGGGATGATCCCTGTGGAGTGGGGAGGAGGGCAAGCTGCTAGAGGGATGTCCCCAGGCTTTTTTATCACCAGACAGGAGACCCTGGATTGCCTTCCCTGGGCCACCAACCTTAGAGATGCAAGCTGCGTTCTCCTCCATCTGCAGTAGTGAAAGTTGCCTGTGTTTCAGTCTTAAAATTCTCGTGGAAGAAAATCAAACATTACTTTCCAGTTACATTACTCAGTTTTTTGAATCTTCTGTTGAGCATATATGAAGAAGGCTTCCCACCCCATCAAATCTGTCAGATGATGTTTCATCCACCGCGTCTACACAGCCTGGCAGTAGACTTTAGCAAAGCTGTTTCTCCATCCCTCCGTTGTTGCTGGCATTTAATGGCCACCATTTCAAGTATTTCTTTTTTTTTCCTGCCTTAAAATACGAAACAAATGCACAAGTAAATTGTCAATGAGTTTCTAGTGAGGCAGAATAGGAATGTAAATCGTGCACTAGGAAAAAAAACAAAACACTGCAATCTTTATGCTTGACTTATTTTCCTGCAGCCCTGCTTTCTGCTAGCCTTGCCTTAAAGTTGTCAAGTCATGGGCGATTTTTATGCTCAGGGAAGGCTGCATAGCAAACAAACTTGTTCCAAGCATTGCTCCCTGCTGAGGTGATAGTGAATGTGAACTGTGATAAGCTTGACAAATAAAAGCAGCTGAAAGTATGTGGCCAAAACCAGGATCAGGGACAGTCAGAAGAAGGTGCTTTATTTTCCAGGTACACTAGTGGAAGAGCTGCTTTCTTGGTCTGCTTCCTTGGGCTGCATACAGCCCTCCAGAGCTGGGCTGTCCTAGCAAACTGAAATGAGCTCCTTCTGGCTTTGCTTGTCTTTTGGTTCTTCCATATGAATTAATAAGACTGTGAAGCAAATAAGATTTTCATGACCACGTTGTGATCTTCTCAAACAGCAAACTGAAAAGATAGATGTTTTGCACTTAAAGTAAATTGTCTGATATCGCTTAGTTTTGGTTCTGAATCCAAAAGCATTAGCTATGAGGAGGCTAACATTAGCATGGAAAGGTTCTATCAGAGTTTGAGGATTGCATTAGCACAGGCAGATGAGCAGCAGATATTCTTCAGCTGTTTTTTTCTCTCTTGAATTTTCTGTCCTTTCAGATTCCATGAGTGTTTCCTCTGGCTTTTTATTCATCGGCTGCTGAAGTCTGTAGAGATAGAGGCCACGTAGCCTTCCAGGTTACTTTCAAATCAAACTATTCCTTTCTTGTAGGTGTCTTGGGTCTTACGCTACCTTGAAGGTCTGTGGATCAGGCTGGTTTCTGATATGAACACCACCAGCATGCACAACAAGTTGTGCATCCCAAAACGTTCCCCCAAAGACACAAGGCTGTTTCTGCGGTGGCAGCACACACTGACAAGATCCAGCTCAGCCTACGTGAGAGAAATCTTGAGTCATGGAGCGAGCTACCCATTAACACCAGCAGTCAGAGTACAGTACAGCTGGGATTGGCATGAAATGGAGGAATAAAATGTTTGCTTTTTTAAACTGTATTATCAATTTAGCATTATAGCAGCGGGAGAAGGGAACATAGCAACAGAAAATTTGCTTTTTATCTCTCTGCTGAAGGCAGTTTGTGCTCAATCCCTTAGTTTATTTCTTCTCCTTAGAATGTCCTTACTTTTTCATGATGGATGATAGTTCTAGGAGCATGCTCTGAAAGGTAACAAGAGAAAGAAAGCACGAAACTGAATTGGCTTAAAGGAGAAAAAGAAATGTCATAGTAATTAACCCAAACACATACATAGTTAAGGGAATCTGGTGTTTAGCTGACAACATACTTACCTTGTAAGGCTTTGTTCAATGCTAATGGGAGGGTGGGAAGAGGGGAAACACCTTCCTTTTAAACCAAAATAAATACATGAATGCGTTAGTGTGACCAGCAGGTCGAGGGAGGAGATTTTCCCTCTCTAAACAGCTTCTGTGAGACTTCACCTGGAGTGTTGCATCCAGCTCTGGGACCCCAACATAAGAATGTCATGGGCCTGCTGGAGCAAGTCCAGAGGAGGGCCAGGAAGATGATCAGAGGGGCTGGGATGCCCGTCCTATGAAGACAGGCTGAACTGGGGTTGCTCAGCCTGGAGAAGTCTCCAGGGAGACCTTATATCACCTTCCAGTACCTAAAGAGGGCTTACAACAGAGCTGTAGAGGGACTGTTAGCAACGGCATGCAGTGCTAGGACAAAGGGTAATGGCTTTAAACTGAAAGAAAGTAGGTTTAGATTAGGTTTTAGGAGGAAATTCTTTACTGTGAGGGTGATGAGGCACTGGAACAGGTCACTCTGGGCAGTTGCGGACACACCATTCCTGGAAGTGTTCCAGGCCAGGTTGGATGGGGCTTTGAGCAATGCGGTCTAGTGGAAGGTGTCCCTGCCCATGGGGGTGGGGGTTGGAATTAGATGGTTTTTAAGGTCCTTTATGATCCAAACCATTCTGATTCTATGATTCTGTGGTTTAGTAATTTGTTTGAAATCAGTGAATCCATCCTAGAGCTCTACCTATTAAGGAAGTTTGTATATTTTTAAATTCTTTAAAACCTTACAAAGATGGACCCAATTAAGCAAGTTCCACTTTGTAATATGCAGATTATTTGTTTGTTGCTGCACAAATCCTTAGAAGGGTCAATTAGTGTTCAACTCCTGCTGGCCCCCAAAGTTTATCTGTGTTTGTGCAAGAGGTGGACAGTTACCTTTGGGTAGCCAAGTGGCTCTCTCAGGATAATTGGTACACTTGCTGTCATCACCACAAGCTTATTCTGAGTGCTCCAGGGCAGAATAAAATACAAGTACTGTGGAATTTATTTATTTTTTAAAGAGGTATTTACACTAAAAAAACTGTACAAAACCAGCAGTAGTTACCAGCAGGTGTAAATGTGAATATCTTTGAAGATTCTCAAAAACGCTAGAGAAACGCAGGGTTTTGCCAGGCCCTTACCCCACCTGTAGATTTTCCTGGTGGAGCTCAGCTGTATAAATAACTCCTCCGTGGTTATCAGGTTTGTTATTTCAATGTACCTTCACTCTTATCAAGCTGTTCCAGCCCCAGAAGCAAGAGCAGGTGAGCAGCAAGTTAAATGAGTGGATATTTATTCCTTACATGTTGTTGAAAGGTTGAGTAAACACGCCCTGTTCTGAAGAAGATGGCAAGCATTCAAGCTGAACAGCAGCTTTCTCTTCCTTATCCTGCTCACTATGGAGTGTTTTCCCAGTGGGTAAGAGGCTCAAAGCTGAGTGGAGAATTGAGAAGCAGCAAAAAACGGAACAACATAGAGGAATGAAAGAGCAATGCAGCGAGGGAAACCGAACTTAGTGAATTGTAAAATTTTCTCTACTTTGACAGAGCCAGGATTTCAGCCCTGGAGGTTTTCATTTCTGCAAACAAATAGCAGCCCTACCTCAGACCGATTCTGCAATCCGAGACTGTCAGTGTCCCCCCCGCTTCATTATCAATTTCATCCCCTTCATTCACCATGAGAAGGGGGCCTTGCTTTGAAAGATACATTGGTTACTTTGCTGCCAAAACCACAGACTTAGAAAAATGAGGCTGTGAAAGCACAGGGCTCCCTGGAGGAGAGGATAGGGAAGACGCAGCACTCCTTGAAAAGCAAAAACCTGAAGTGCCTAAAATGCCTAATTCTTTATGAAAATCTTGATCTAGTAATTTCAGTTGCTAAGAACATTACGCATCTTCTAACGATTTCCAGTTTTGTTTTGTGATTTAGGAACTTATCATGGCTTTGTGAAGAAACACAACCACTAGATGATTCCAAACCCCCCATCTTCTTGAAATACCCTTACATAGTCTAGCAAGAGCATGAGCACAGTAGTTCTCTTAGCACAGGCTTAGGCATGGGTTGCAAATATGACAATTAGTTCCAAGCCATCTGAAAGTTGGTGCCTTACTGAAGAGAGTTGCCAATCTAGTGTAAATATTCCCAATCCCAGTTAACCAAATTAAAACTTCTAGGTTTTAAAGCACACCACAGAATTCTTTAGAAAACTACCATATAGATAGAGACCAGAAAGAACCGATGCTGGACATGCTCAGGTGGCATCCAACTGGAATCCTCTGCTTTAGAAAGGCAGGAAGCACAGCTAGCAAAGACTTCAAATGCAGCTAGCAATGAAATACCAGACAGCCTCCAGCTTTTGCAGAAATGCTTGCATTCAGCTGTTGAGTTGGGATGACACCGTGACACTCTGAACATGGAAGGTCAGGCTGTGGTCATCTCAGCTGAGCTGTCTGATGTTCTGCAATCATTCCCTGGTTTGCAGAAGATGGGTGAGGAGGAAGACTGCTTGATTCTGGCAGAGGGTGACTTTGGAGGTAAAGCTGTCGTCTTCTCTAATTGTTCATTTGGATTGCTCAGATCTGTTTTTCATGTCCCCAGAGATAAAAAGAGAGTTATTTGATGCTCCTAATGGCTTCACACAGTCTTGCACGCAGAGGCTGTGAGACAATACCCCTCGGGACAATGCTCCGAGAGCCAGGTGCCTATTCTGGGCTGTAATTCCTGGCCCTGCCTGTTTTTAAGAGACCACAGATTGTATCTGTACTCGTTATATACTGACCTTTGACTGCATCAGTCTATTAATCTTATCAGGCTTAAGCATGTATTATCCACTAGTCAAGACCCTGACTGGTACAAGTTATGAGGGTTTTTTCCTTGTAATATAATTCATGTGCAGAGTCCCATTGACAGCAGCATAATTCCTACACACCTTTGTGGATCCAGCTCCCAGCTGGCAGTTATGATTGTGGATACACTAAATTCAGTGAATTTTCACTCAGTTGCGTATGAAAAGCTGCCATTTAAGGCCTGTTTTGCCTAAGGAAGTCTGGCAGCTGAGAACCATGCAGAAGATGCCCTTTTGCTCCATAGCTGTATCTCCCCTTAAATAAAAGTTAAAATGTGGTGGGAGATGAAAACCTTAGGGCAGAACTGTGTGTGTACCCACAATATCTCTTAGAAGAAAAGGTACTGTATATTCTCTAAGATGTATCCTCTAAGGTAGGCTTGGAAATTATTATCTGGGAGACAGTTCTGAAAAAATGTTTTCTGTCACTTCAAACCATGCTGACTGTGGTCCTCAGAACCAAGATTTGGAAACTTGCAGATAATCTGACTTCAGCTGTACACAGCTGCTGGATGCCTCTGTCAGTGCAGAGTTTTGTAACATTATACTGAGATCAGTTCATCCATATAGCCAGCAATGCTCTTGTCACTGTGTTTGGGTGGAAATAACCCTCATGGCATGCACTGACTCTCCATCTTTGCTTTGCTGTGTGCTCGAAAGTCCAGTTTTGGTGGTCTGTCCTCAGAATCTAATAAACCTAAAACTTGACCAGCATTGGCTCAAAAAAGGTTGGTTTTTTTTCAATGAATCTTTAGCCAAATAAGTTTTTTAGGTTTTCTGTCCCTTTCACTTTCGCTTCCTGGTCTGAATAATGATTAACTTTGGACAATGCAGTGTGAAAGAAACTGAACAGAACATGAAGAGTGAATGGTTTGGGTGTAAAACTAAACAGTTGGAATGTAAATATTTTTTCAGGGTTTTATGCTGCAGTTGGATGTGAAATGACAAAATGGCTCTTCATCTCCACCAATTCCAGATGAGGAAGTTTTAAATAGCCTTCTAGTTTGCATCGTGGCCAAACATGGTTGTTCTATATAAATCCTACCAACAGGAAGGGCATTTCTGCTTTTATACATGTAGAGCTGGTCTGGTTTGAACTGAAGTCTGAAAAAGTTGAGGAATCCTGATAGCCAAACATACATTTTGTATTCAATATCCTACTGCGCTGTTTCATAAGGGTTTCCAGTGAAGAATTAAATGCATTCTCTCTTGAGGGTCTAAAGTAACCTTTTCTCCAAAGAGGAAGTCCTAAGAGGAATTTTCTGTTCTCTTTGAGAGGTACAGTTTTGTATTCACAAAAAAATCCCATTATATGACTTGACCAATTACTATCCGCCACCCGGTCTTCATAGTTTGATCCAGAGGGTGCAATGCACTATGAGAAGTAACTTTTAAAACATTTATTTCTCCCTAATAATTATTATCTACTTGTTAGAGATTCAGTTTTGTTGTGGAAATGGCACTGTTAATGCCGATCAGAAAAAACCTCATCACCAGTTGAAGGTCAAGCATCCATAAACTGTACCATTAGACTTGCTCGGTGCTTTCAGTGTCACAACTCACAGAGTACAGTTGCCTTGTCTGAAGACTCTTGCGATATCAGATGGATTGATTTTGTGTAGCTTTGAGGTTTTCTTTCAGCTAAGAAGATAACTACGGTGGTTGTGGGCAGCTGCAGTTGTCCTGCTGCCTTAACACAGAACGTGGGTATGCATTTGGTTGGAGGTTGCTAGAATGGTTATTGAGGTATAAAAAGTGATATTTTCAATGTCTCCTCTCTCACTGAACCGAATACAAAGAATGCTGCAGACGAATTCTGGCAGAAAGGTGTGGATGAAGGGAAAAAGAAAAAAATTGAACCAGTATGGAACTAAAGATGATAGTTTGGGGAAGTTACCAAAGAAAATTGAAGAACAGTGTCAATTCTGCTGTTAGGCTACCCAGCTTAGATTAGTAAAATCCAGGTTAGAACAGACTGTATTTTGGCTGTTTAGAGTATGTTTGTGCATGTGGATTCACTGCTATATTAAAAAGTGTCTGTCCTTTCTCTGCATTACTGTTGCGAGTCACTGTTAATCAGGGATGGCAGTAACTAATGTTTTTGTATGCTTCATTTGGGATTTCTTAATACAATTACTTTTTAGTACTTTTTTTTTAAGATAGTATCAATAGCTTTTGAATGCTCTTATCACACAGATAAATCTAATCATATGCATTTTTCTTTTATCTAAACATTACCTCTCCTATGAGAAAAGGCTGAGAGAATTGGGATTGTCCTGCCTGGAGAAGAGATGGCTCCAGGGTGACATAATAGTGGCCTTCCAGTAAGTAAAAGGGAGCCTACAAGAGAGCTGGAGAGGGACTTTTTGCTGTAGGGATAGGACAAGGGGGAATGGCTTTAAAATGAAAGAAAGTAGTTTTAGTAGGAAGAAATTCTTTACTGGGAGGGTGGTGAGGTGCTGGAACAGGTTGCCCAGAGAAGCTGTGAACGCCCCATCCCTGGAAATGTTCAAGGCCAGGCTAGATAGGGCTTTAGGTAACCTGATCTAGTGGAAGGTGTCCCTTGACAGGGTGAGGGTTGGAACTAGATGATCTTTAAGATCCCTTCCAACCCAAATCATTGTATGATTCTGTCATAAATACATGATGATTGTTTTCTGGAAATCAAGTTACAACTAATCGAACCAATGCTGAGTGCCTCTGACCAAATTAAATAGTTAATATTGGCACTGGGGAATAAAGACTGGAAGAGTATTCAAGTTTTAATGCCCATGTTCAACGTATTTATGATGCACCAGCATAGTTTATTGAAATCAGCATTCATAAAAGGCTGCAGCAGTGCCAGAAGAAAGTGCATTTGCCAAAATCTTGACTCAATTGTATTTAGAAGTACACTTACTTTTAAATATTGTGTGTTGTAAGCAGGAAGCACCAGGTAGCGTACCTACATGAGTCACATTTTAAAATGCTAACACAAGTCCTGTACATGATGATCTCCAAACACAGCATGCTGGAAGAGTGTTACTTTCAAGAGCAATGACATTGTTTTGCAAACTGACTGTATTCTCTGCAGATCTCCCCTAGAAGATGGAGTCATTGTCACTACACAGGAAAAGCTGCCAAGCAACTTCGGTGAGTTCTCATCAGGGTGCTGCTGAAATCCTGTCTTGCTTGAATAACTTTCTGCACTTCACCTTTTTAAAGAGCTTTCTATCTGAGTATCAAAAGCCAGAAAATCAACAGATTAGGCTCTAGGCCCTTTCCCTGTATTAGAAAGATTGAAGGGGAAAGTGGTTAAAATACACCTAAGTGACAATTTAACAGGGCTTATGTTGACTGCCTTATTGCGGGAGCTGTAACCCCATGAAAACTGGAACCCACAAACAGTTTTTGGATGAGCAATGTGTAACAGTGTGCTGTGTTTCTTACCACAAAAGAGTCAAAGTTGGTTGGTTTTGTTTGATTTGTATATAGGAAAAAGGGGGGGGGGCAAAGGGGGGTTAGGAAGAGTGAGGAAAAAAATTGAACAGAATCTATGACTTTGAGCATTGTGTGAAGTAATCTTGTTTATTACATGCCCTATAAAAAGGTATTTATAGGCTTGCTGCTGCAAGCAATTGTAAAGGAGCCTCTAAGCTCTCAAAGGACAAAACCTGTGATCTGAGGCAATCAGAATTCAAATAACTTTTAAGAAAGCTTTGTTGATTCTTGAATGCAATCACTGTATCTTGTCAACATTATGACTGTAAGCAAGCCTAGAGCATGTGGCCAAAGAAAAGGAAGAGCTGCTGAAAAAGCAATTCTGTAGTCGTTGGCTCTGGCATTGCAATTATTTGGTGGGGGGTTTTATATGTAGATCTTTTGATTTATTCATTGAACAATTATTCATCTTGGAGGTTGCCTCTGGGACAAACCTCCTGAACCTGAGAGAAGTTGTCTCATTGAACTCAATGCATTCAAGACTTCTCTTTCTTACAGTGGCTGGAGCTGAAGAAGTTTTCCCTGGGACAATCCTCTTCGAGCTGGTTGGGATGATGGAATGAGTATAAAGAAGCTGGGTTTCGGTGACTTAGAGCTCCTCGGGACTCAGCAATACCCTGGCGGTGTTCCTGCTTTCACTGCAGAAGGAGGCCGAGCGTTTGGGAGCTTGGCTTTGTCCGGGAGGCCGCGAGGCGCCGGGGCTGCGTTGGAAGTCCTGCCCGAGCCTTCCTGCCCCCTGGCTCGCCCCCTCCTCCCCAGGGCCGGCCCAGGCTGCCGGCTGCCCCCGCCGCCCCCCTCCCGCGGGCTGCCCCGGGCGCTACTTGCCATGGACACGCGGCGTCCCGAGGCGGCGGCGGGCGGCGGGCTGAGCGCGCCCTCCGAGCGGCGCTTCCCCTCCGAGCCGGAGCCGGAGCCGGAGCCGGGGCCGAGGCCGGGGCCGGGGCCGGAGCCGCCGCGGGACGCGGTGCTCTCGCTGTCGCTGCCCGCCCGGCTCCCGGTGAGGACGCGGGAGAGGAAGCTGGACTTGCGGGTGCCCGGGCAGTGCCCGCTGTCCGGGGAGTCGCCGCGCTCCTCGTCCAGATCCCGGCAGGCGCTCACCCGGCTGTGCCTGCGGGGCGTTCGGCGAGCTGCGGCCGCCCCCGCCGCCCCCGGCCCGCCGCCCGCCGGGGCGGCCCGCGGCGCCTCCTCGCTGCTGGAGGAGGGCGGCTGGTGCTGTCCGTGGTGCCGGCGGCGCGGCGGCGGCGTGCCCCGGAGCTGCCCGCGGTGCTGCCGGGCCGGGGGCGGCGCGGGCGCGGCGGGCGCGGGCGGCGGCGGCGGCAGCGGGGCGGGCGCGGGGCGCGGCGGGGACGCGTTGCTGGCCAGGCAGGGCGGCGGCGGCACCACCGAGCTCTTCTTGGAGTTGTACACGCTGGGCACCTCCTCGGCGGGACCCGCCGGCCACTGCGGCTGCCCGCAGAGGCTCTTCTGGATCTTCTTGATGCCCAGGTGGGCGATTTCGAGGATGTTGAGGAAGAGGGAGACGGCGGCGATGCTGTTCATGAAAACCATAAAGATGGTCTTCTCTGTGGGTCGGGACACAAAACAATCCACCGTGTTAGGGCAAGGGGGCCGAGTGCATTTGTAAAGGGGGGACATGTGAAACCCGTATAAAAGATACTGACCTATCATAAAGCCCACTTCGAACACTGACCGGGTCAGGATATGTAGGACATAGGTGCGCAGCAGGGACCCTCTCAGGGGTGCCTTATTCACTTTCTTCTGTTCCTCCAGCTTACGCAGTTCTCTCTCCACTCTCCTGTGCTCCTCGAGCATGGGCTCCAGGTCCTCGAGCTGAGCCCGCAGGTGAGCTTTCCTGTTCTGCCGCTCTTTCTCGAGCGCCCTTAACCTGTAGAGCGCGTGGCCCATGTACACCAAGGATGGGGAGGAGACGAATATGATCTGCAGCACCCAGTATCTGATCAAAGAGATGGGGAAGGCTTTGTCGTAACAGATATTGTTGCAGCCGGGTTGCTCCGTGTTGCAGATGAACTCGGACTGCTCATCGTCCCAGACATCTTCAGCAGCCACTCCCAGCACCAGCATCCGGAATATGAACAGGATTGTGAGCCAGATTTTGCCGACTATGGTGGAGTGGATGTGCACTTCTTCAAGGATGCTGCCCAACAAGTTCCAGTCCCCCATGGTCAGAAGTTCATGTCTGAAAAAAAAAAAAAATTCATACAATGATGGATTTTTTGGGAAATTACCATTTTTATTTTAGTTTGTTTTAGGGGTTTTTTTGGTTGGTTGGTTGGGGGTTTTTTTGGTTTTTTTGGTTTGGTTTTTTTTGTTGTAATAAATGTCTTTCACATTCTTCTCACATGCTTCTGATAGCAAGAGAGCTATCATTATTTTCTACTTACTGAGTCTTTAAATGAATTCAAACTTCATGATTACTGGTCAAAGATGCTAATGTGAGATTATTTTAAAATTAAGAGAGATTGATTTCAGCTGTAAACCACAGTACTTCATAACTGCCCATAGTTTTATATTATTTTCTTCCCACTAGAAATGAAGATGCCTTTTTCCCCATTTTGCAAATCCTTTGCCAACTACAGTTTAATTCTATACCCACTCCATTCCACACTGACTCTGGATTTGCCATAGTTTTGCCATAATAGATAATGTTCTTGGCTTTAATTTGTTGGATAAAGTTTTGAGCAGCGTCCTATAACTGTGACTAAGAAAAAAGTTTCATTTTTTACCCCAAAGTAGTAGCAATATTAGTGCCATCTATCCAGTATTTTCCTGTCTACCATGGTAACAATTCACAAGTTTCCCTTTTGGCTTCCTAAAACTACAAATATATAGCTGATTTACACATAGCTGTACATTTGCAGTCTCAGTTCTAGCACAATATCAATAAATCGGATGCTCCTAGGGTTAACACCTTTATTTTTATTCATCAGGTTTTACTGAACCACCAAGACTTCGTCTTAATTATAAATTTTAACATATGAGATAATGAAATCAGGGATTACATAATGGAGCAATGTGGAGGCTTTTAACAGTGAGTGTGTGAAAATATTTTTAACTACCTCTTTCCCAGAAAATCTTTGATTCAGAAGCAAATTGGTCTATGTTCCGCTACCAGATACTTGATTTACAAGCTGCTTCTTTTGAAACTATCTTGGAGCTTCAGGTAATGTAGGGAATTGAAATGTAAGATATTTGACTATTTGTGAATGAACTGCATGTTTGGTGGTGTGTCCCTGAAACTTTTTCTAATAATATGGCAATAAATTATTGAAAGCAACTGAAATCATATCTACCTTAGGGTTTGCACTTGAATTTTTTTATGCTACTATACTTTCAAAACTTCCCAAATTCCACTAAACCACAACCTTTAGTAAAGTGCAGTTTCTAAGCTTTCTTTTGAAAGTGGCTGTTTGATGTGCCCAAAATCTTGCATGTATTTAAATGATAGCATAGCTGGGTGATATCACCATTGTTAATACAGCTTGGTTTATGATGTGATCCCATATAGTTAAATTCTGCTTCAAGGCTGTATTTATCCACACTGCAAATAAAGATTTTCAGTTGGAACCAGCAGTGAAGTAATTCTCATCATAGGCATCCTACAGATTTTATTATTATATTTCTGGGATTATTTTTTCTCTGCCAATTTGAATTTTCACAATGAACGTCCCTTTTCACACATGGAACTGGCTAAGGAAACAAATCTAGTCAAGAAATTTCTTACGTGCTGTGATGCACCCAGAATATCTTGTTTCCCCACTCCTTCCCTCCCACTTACATCACTGAAACAAGACACATGAAGAAAATAAAAAGTCAGAAATAATTTTTGTAGTCCAATGAAACAGTTAAGGAAAGGAGATTTAGGTGTATTTGCTGCCTTGCAAATGGCTGATCCCTCATGGAAATTGATAGATTCAGCAAAAAACCCAACGAAACAACAAAACCACAAGTGTGATGCTACAATGTAAATTCAGGAATAAAAGGGGAAAAGAGATATGTTTTAATCCCAAAGATGAAATGCTAACATTCCTCTAGCAGTAGACACTGTCATTATCTGTTCTGGAACAGAAAGTGGATGTAAGTATTCAGGGCAAGAGAGGTGTATAAACATATAACTCTGGCTCTACAGAGTTTTGCTTCTTAAGTTCTTTCTACCAGTATTTCAGTAACTAAATCCTCACCTTTGCATCATAAAAGCCAACAGAGGAGAGTAATGTAATTGTAGGAATGGTATAATTCACCCTCTAAGTGAGCCTTTGATACCAGGACACTTCCCTTAGGTCTGCACTGGTAGAACCACAGTATAAATATTGACACTGTGAATGTTGTGTATAAAATAAAGAAGTTAGTTTGGAGTCTTGAAAGCCAGAGTTTCTAAGAAATCAGCCCAAACTACTTCACAGCCTTGTCATAGCAATGTGCTTCTAATTTTTCCATTTTTTTTTCCTTCCCCTGGTCTTAATTGAGTTCTATGTAACAGAGTAATTTCAGTTTACTGTAAGAGAGTAATCCCAAATATCAATGATATTGTTATTTCCAGTATACTAGTAGACTATAAACTCTAGTTTACAGAGCCTACTCTCTACTACTCTATACTCCTAGTGTTGTAGACTAGAAATATACCATTTTTAGGATAGAAGTACATACCTGAGACATTTCTCATTATACTATCTCACTACCTTTGTGTCTGCCTGAGTATTTTATATGGTTATTTCAAACAATAAAAACTCATGCATGTAATCAGTTAGAACCAGACGGAAATCCACCAGTTCTCTTGGAGGAAGTTCCTTTATTCTTTGATTTTGTTACTTCTTTAAAATTCATCTGGTCATTTGCCACTATTCAAATCACTTCTATATTACATTTATGCCAGGTTTTTATCAGTGGAGGTATGAAAAAGCACTGTTAAATTTCTTGTCAGAAGAAGTTAAATGTTAAGATGCAAGTACTCATGGGTTTAATTTGCATTGCTTCAAGTCAGACAGGGACCTGCCTCCTCCATACTGCCCTAGGAAGAATTATTTTTCAGCCACTTACCTTAGGAGAAAGCCCTTGGTTAGTCTCTTAGAGCATTGCAGAAGGAGCATGCAGCACTGCGTGTTGTTATTTCTCAGAGACCTTTCTTTGATAGTGCTAGGACATCTCTTTTTTTTTTCTTTTTTTTCTTTTCCCCAAGAGCCAAAGCATAGACGTGGTACACTGAACGGGCTTCTCAGTTCTGTGTAGCTGGATGGCAAGATCACTCTGTCTAAACTATTCATGCACGGTTTAAAAATCATCAGATGATAGGATGGTGCCTCTAGCCAAAATTATCATGCAATTATTTTAGTCAGTGGCATCTAACAAAGCCATTCCCCCAAGGCCCAATCTGTACGGCAGCAGTTTGTGAAGTCCCTATGCCTTGTTTTACTCAGTTCTTCAAACTTTATGCCTCCACCCAGCTCCTAGATGAAATTTTATTTTGTAAAATGGCTAAATAGGTAGCCTTTACAGTACAACAGGGTCTTACATTTTCTTTACATTCCATTAGTTTCGCTTTGAATCAATGCTCGAGGATCGATCGGTCATGTCCGATTTCATACTCTGTTGCCTGGTGAGTTAATTTAGGATGTGCTGGACTGAGCCTTTGAAAATGGAGGCCACAGGAACTGTGACTGGAGTCTTGAGTTAGAAACACAGGCTTTCAGCACAGTAACCCTTCATCAGCTGGGCTGAAGAGCCACCCCCAGCCCATTCAGAACCCGTATCTGTGAGAGACAAGGTTTGAAAAAGGAAGGTGAGCTGTCAAAAAGGGATTTTGTGAGAAATTGGAGCCACCAGAGCTGAGCTGGTGAAACTAAGGCCTTCTACTGCCTAGTCCTGCCCAGGCCAAGGCCTAAATTTTATGGAAATTCCAAATACTCATGTTTTCCTCTCTTGTTGTGGAACTTCTAGCCCTTTTCTTCCATTCTATAAGGCACATGAATGATTTCTGTTTCAGACTCTTCTCCCTAAAGATATTTCCACTAACCAGTGGCCAGTTCCCAAAAGACAGTAGCCCCATCTCTTCTCTGGAATTATCTCCAATCTGGAATTACCTCCAATGTATCATCGCATCCTTCTCTCTTGCACCAGCTGTATGTGTCTCCCTGAAAGTCCTGTTTGGAGATGGCTCCAGAGCCCTGCCCTGCAGCAGATGAGGTGGCTACAGTGCCTTTCCTCTAGCCTCAGCCTAACACAGCAGATGTGTGCTTTATGCACGCATTACAAACAAATGCTTTAGGGGCAGTGGGGTACAGTTTCCACTCACGAGAGCTGTGTTAATATTCATCTGAACCACCCACACCTCCACAGGCCTTTCTCATCCATATATTCTCATGTACCTGTCATTGGCATTTTATTTTCTTGTCTCTCCTTGCCAAATCTGGTCACCAAATCCCCAAGGCTTTTCCTTGCTGCTTCAGCTGTCTCAGACCTTTGACTCAGGCCTGGGTGCTCTGTGTTGCCTCAGCAGATGTTGTCCACCTGACATCTCCAGCAGCTTCCACAGTGCCCAGATGTTTCTCAGGAGCAGCCTCTTCACCTCTGCTGGATGTGAAAACTTGAAAAAGGGGCAAGGGCTGCAGCACCTGTGATGTGTTCATCCTGTCAGAGAATGAGCTCTGCTGCTCACCGCAGAAACAGCTCCCAGCACGTTTCTGTCCCACCCCTTGTCCCCCTAGACAGGTCACAGCACCAGAACCACAGGCTGCCTCCCTCACTCTGCCCCCAGAGCAACCTGGTTTAAGGTTTTGGTTTTCTCAGGAGACGGGGCAAGTGACAGTGGACTGTTCAGGGACGATTTGTTGCATTTCTGCTTTAGCAGCAGAGTAATTGATGCTGTTAAAGGACTGCTCATACAAGCTTGTTAATGGACCATATAATTAATTGTGTGTGGAAGGGAAGGAGGGTGGGGGCATGGGGATCGTGGTATAGTCCTTTGCATTTGGAAATAAACAAGATCTGTGGTGGCTCAGGACTCTCCCTTGCTACAAGCATCAGCTTACAGTGTGAATGATGTGCGTGTGTATGTGTTGGGAGAGCATATATCCTGCAGATCAGAGAGATGGGACCTTGGCCAGCAGTGACTGGAACAGGCAACTGTGAGAAGCAGCACAGTGGGAAGCAGCACATCTTCATGCCTGACCTTCCTGGACCAGGAGTGGCCTCCCTGCTGGGAAGCAGAGACCCATGGAACATAGTGCTGGGGCAGGAGCTGATCACAACCAAGGAAGCTGAAAGGTCTAGTCCTGGTAGTTACTCAATAAACTCCAGTATCCAAATCCAGTATGGAGTATTTATTCTGTCTTGTGTATGACAGCAGGATTCTGCATCTGGGATGGGGCAAGCCCGGATGTATGGACAGACCGGGGAATGAGATGCTGGAAAGCAGTGCCATGAAAGGGACCTGGGGGTCCTGGCTGATGGCAAGCTGAACATGAGCCAGCAGTGCCCTGGCAGCCAGGAGGGCCAAGCATGTCCTGGGGGCATCAGGCACAGCATCACAGCCGGGCAAGGGAGGGGATTGTCCTGCTCTGCTCTGCACTGGGGCAGCCTCACCTCAAGTGCTGGGGGCAGCTTTCGGTGCCACAATATAAGATATTAAGCTATTAGAGAGTGTCCAAAGGAGGGCTAAGATGATGGTGAAGGGCCTTGAGCAGAAGCTGAATGAAGAGTGGTTGAGGTCACTAGGTCTGTTCAGCCTGGAGGAGGCTGAGGGGAGACATCATTGCGGTTACAAGCTCCTCATGAGAGGAAGAGGAGGGGCAGACATTGATCTGTTCTCTACGGTGCCCAGTGACAGGACCCAAAGGAATGGCCTGAAGCTGTGTCAGGGGAGGTAGAGGTTGGATATTAGAAAAAGGTTCTTTGTTCAGAGGGTGGTTGGGCACTGGAACGGGCTCCCCAGGGAAGTGGTTTCAGCACCAAGCTTGACAAAGCTCAAGAAGCGTTTGGACAATGCTCTCAGGCACACGGTGGGATTCTTGGAGCTGTCCTGTGCAGCACCAGGAGTTGGATCCCTGTAGGTCCCTTCCAGATTAGGATATTCTATGATTCTAAATTATAGGTAGCAGCTTGTACAAAGTAAGTTCTTCAAACATTAGGTACAAATACACATTTTATAGCATTGCAGCTTTCGACACTTGCCAGGGATTCACACACCACTAAAACAGAAAAGCATGTATGTGAAAACTAATAGTAATCTTATGACACAGACAGTATCATCCCCTTGTACTAATACTTTACTATTCTGACATGACCACAAGCTAGTGCAAGTGCCTTCTGCTGTCTCACTCAACCCATCACAAAACCCAGAAGCCAACGGACGTGGAACAGTGAGCTGGACAACAGGCTGCGGCCAAAGAAATTCAGACACAGGCATAATGAAATGCAAAGATGAGACTACAGAATTTTAGCTTTAACCTAAACCACTAACCTGGTACAGTGTAACCTCACTGTCTAGAAGTAACCCCTTGGCTTATAAAAGAAGTCACTTCACTTGAACGTGCTTGTTTTGCCATTTTACAACAGATGAACAGTACTGTTACTATTGGTTCTAACTTGCTCCTTGTGGAGCAAGTTACCTTTCACAGAAACCAGCCAGCCAACGCTGAAACTTTATTCATCTTTCTTAGCAAAGCAAATTTTGCTCCTGAAATGCCTCTTGACTGATTTCATAGATTCTTCTAAGAAATCCTTAAGCCTGTTCCTCAGCATGCTTTATTACTGCTGCCTCTCTAGATTAAGAGAAATTGCTAAAGATTATTCTGCATCTGGTTTTAGAGTCAGTACAATTAGAGGAAAGCCTTATTGGAAATAGCTATGGGTTGCTGGATTGACATCTAACAGAAGTGCCCTAAGACAACTGTCGTATGTAACACCTTTTGCTGTCAACAGACTTTGCCTTCGAGAGAATCCCTCAAAATCCACTGCCCAATGCTCTATGATTTCACTATCATGCACATCTCCATAAACCCCTCTCTCTGAATTTCAACTCTGGGAAATTTTTGAATACTCACATCCAGTAAACAGAATCCTGTGAAAATATGTGTGTTGGATACAAGCAGACCTATTCTTCAGTAGCAAGCTGGAGTAAGGCTCTCAAAGGACCACCAGCTACACTCTTCCAGTGAAAGATCTTGGATATGAAAAGGTCTTTCTCCTTTGTAATATTCCACTCAACACTAACCCAATGTTTCCAGAAAAGAGATTGAAGTTGTAAGTCCTGATTCACAAGTGGCTTAAGGGACTTATGTAGTTTGTGAAATTCTCCAATTTCCAGTCACATCTACTAAGAAATAAGCAATATGTACTCAGAGCAGTAATTACAGCAGGGCAGCAGCTGACAACTTCCATGTTTATTGGCCAGAACATCAACATAGCTACTCACTTATACAAACTAACAGAAGTAAATTTTAATGCTGCTTCACAGCATGTGTAGTTGTCAAGCCATTAGCCAACAGTTCTAGAAAATATGTTGATTTACCTGAGGTTTCACAAAGAAGACTGTAGAATTACATACAGTACATTTGGCATATACATATCAAAATTCTTGTTGGAGAAATAAATTACAAACAATGGTACAAAACCACTCCAAGCCAACCTTTGTTCAACAAGAACATGTGTGTGAGTTTTACAGTTTTATTTTTTGTATTGCTCTTACAGTAAGCAAACTATTTACTTTATACAAAATAAACCTGTAGTTTTATATAGTTAAAAAAATCATCTTTGGCTAAACAAAGCTCTTTCTATTTTTATACATATATTTATATATATATACAAACATCAGATATTTTACATGACCACTTAGGAACCTGTACACATAGATACAATAGAGAGAGAACATTAACCAAGTTTCACACTTTACAAAACAGGAATCCAAGTTAGACTAAAACAGTCAAACCCTGCCCCCCATCACCTATACAGAAAGTAAGTAAACACAGATAAGGAATAAACAACTTTGTAATAAAATACTGCCTGCTTTTTTGATGCAGAGAGGAAGCACTTAAGTGGAGAGAAGAGACTTCCCCCAGTGCCTTCAGTACTGTGCACATGTTGATCTCTAAGGATACAGTTAAAAGAATATTTTTAACATACTGAATCTGACTTTTCCACAAACATGAACACTTCTCTGCAAACTGACTATTCTGAAAACAGTTTCAGTTAGATTTAAATCTCCAATAAATTAACAATTCTCACAAATGTTTGTTAAGAACAAGCATGGGTTGGTACACTTATCCCCCACTGAAATCACCAGGCACTGCAGTGTAGCACGGAAGGTGAGATTTGATCATCAAAAGCAAACATTTCAGAAGCAAGCATATAAGATGGAAGACTGCCAGAACTGACATCATCACCTACTCAAGTCATTCCTTGTAACAGTTTCCAGAGCACTGCCTAAAACAAGGACAATGCACTGTTTGGCAGCACGACAATCCATTCCACAGGTCACATGTACAATACTCCAAAGGGGTCAGTGACAACATCACTGACAAATTATCTGATGGTTTATTAGAAAGAGAAGTCTGTCCCATTAGTTGGAGAGGGAACAAAAAAACATGCTGACATTGAAGATATGGTCATTTGACTCTGAAAAAGGAGCCAATTCAATCCAAGTTGAAAGGCAATGCACTTAGGTGGGGCTATTAAATGAAGTCTAACTGAACTCAGCAGATGCTCTGACTGAATAAGGACTACAGCAATTCCAATCCTCCATAGAGAATAAAACCTCTAAAAACAATGGATTTATTAAACAAAAACCCTTGCAACTTCCAGGAATGTTTCTCAGGGAGAAGAAAAAAAATCTTTTTAGAAATCTTGGATAAAACAGCAGTATGTATGAAATATGTGTGTGTGTGTATATACATATACATATATATATATATATATATATACACACATACATACTTTAGGTATGTTCTAGTAAAACTGGAAACAGTTACAACAGATTCTTTAAAATAGAACATAATGAATTTCTAATGCACTAAACAATTTGTAAAGATAGATGCAATCGCTGTCAAAACATGCCAAGTTGACAAGCTTTTGAAAAATGCTTGTTTTTATAAAAAAGTTTTGCTTCTGGTTAGTAACTACAAAGTCACATTTTATGAAACTGGAAAGGTTTGTTTCTAAAATAATTTTTAAAAGAAAATCAGTTGTCAATTTTTTTGTTTTTTTAAAATGAGAATGTTTATTATGTTGAAGACCTAAATATTAAATACCTTTTCCAGGCGTAATTTTTGGAACAGAGAAACATAATGGCCTTTGCAGAGTAACATTCATGTAAAGTAACATTTTTGCTACCCTGCACACTGAACACACTGAAAACAGATTCTGTTAGAATTAAATCTCCAGTAAGCAAACAATTGCCACAAATGGTAAGAACAAGCTGCAAGATCCACCTATTCCTGAGCAATTCAATTACTAGATAAGCAACTTTTGGAATCATTGCTGTCATTGCCCTGTCTTATAGTAAAAGGCCTCATTTCTTAAAATATATTCCAAGGTCACCAAGATGACACACCTGTCATTTTCCAGGATTATCTACCAACTGGATTCCAAAGCACTCTTACTTTTTAAGATCATAGTTTGACACCAGCCCATGCAGAACTTCTGACAAGCCAAGCAAGAGCCACCATTCCCACTCGACTGCTCACTCTTGTCTCAGCTCAAAGAACACATTTAACTAACTGGAAATGTCACCCCCTTGAAATGATACTGCCCCATTTGCAGTGTCAAAGCCCTTTATTTGCTAGTCACTTTGTTTGTGAAGTTCCCTCTGTGTTACTCTGTTAAAGAATTGCAGAGGAAACACAGACAAGTAAATAATTAACAGTGCATTGGATTTACCAAATTTAGTACTCTGACTTGGATACCTCCCTGTAATCCCATCATTTGAATGCAGTCACTCTATTCCATCCCTCCAGGTAACAGCTAAGCTCTGTAACCATGAAGTAACTTGGTGTAGGTCTACTTGCACTTGGATTTCTTGAACAGCTTCATTAACTGCTTGAATCTTTCTGAAACCTAATGGAGGACAAAAGAAAAAATATAAAAAAACTTTTCATTAAGATCCCAGATGTCCATACCTACCAAGAGAGATTGATCTGACATCAAGTTTTTTTAAGACCACCACTATTTGCTTCCAAGAAATCTTAGTAGGAGAATTTCAGGAGCACCATTAACAGACTAACTAGATCTAGGAAGTCTTCCTATACCTCTGATATTTGAAATAGCTTCCAGGTAAATCAAAGAGAGCTAGAGCCAACTACTGGTTTAACACAGGTTTCCCTACAAAGAGGAAAAACATGAAAGCTTTAAGGCCACTTAGCCTTGAATTTGCCAGGCATAACCATGAGTAAGATGCAAATGTAAAGACAAAAGCTTATTTTGTACTCCACAAAAGCACTGTTTATTGGTCATTTTCTACCCTCTTGTACAATTGTTGCTTCAGCTATTTTTGGCTCATCATGAAGTAATCTGCCTGCCAGGGATTTTACATAGCTGGTCTGTAGATTGGAGTAAAACATCTTTTTGCTGAACATGAGCAGCTACAGCTGACATAGTGACCTCATTCAGCTCTAAGTTAGTATTTCTTATTGTTATATACATATTGCTAAAGCATATTGGTGATCCACCAAACTCACTGGGAAGAGAGGCGTAAATGGACAGGTAATGCTTTTATTCAGCCAGCCACCCCAACAGCTTCTAAACCCCACTACAACAAAACATCCTAAAAGCCAAATCCCAACCATGCAGGATCTCCTAATAGTCAAACATGCTTCTCCCTTTCTAGATTTCCAGGATACAGATTAAGAGAGCAATTCAACTCAAGTATAAAGTTATATGAAAACCTCTGGGAATATTCTACATAAATTTGACATCTGAGTCTCTTGAAACTTTTTTATTAAAAGAAAAAAAGAAACATCTTCATTAAAAATGTCCTTTCTGCACTATCATGGTACCTTTTTTCAGTTCTAAATTTAATCTTTTTCTAATTTATTACAGGTGTGCAAAGGCTTCAGGCCTCTCAAAATTGCCTGTCTTTATCTAAGTGCTGATCCAAAAACAGAACAATCCTGTTGTCCCTGTCTTATGAGCAGAGCAGTTTCAATGTATCAATCAGGTACTGAGGAATACCCATAATACTCCTATAATGTGTACCTACTTTTTAAGAAGTAGCAACTGGCAGAATTTAAGGTTCTTTTCTTCAAGAATCCCCCCAAAAAGACATGAGGAAAAGAAAACTACAGGCTTGCAGAAGATCTCTACAGATTTTTGCTCAACTGCAATTGTAAATGTAGAAATGTTGCTGTTAGTAAACAGAAGAATGATATCACCTACCTGATTTGGGCTTTTGTTCAGCCTAGTGGCCAAGGAAACAAAGGTTTTGCTTGATGGTCCTTTTCTCTGACATTCCAGTAAGATTTCTCGGTCATCATTTCTACAGCAGAAATGCATTTTTAAAATACTAATACACAGAGTTGTGTATATGCACACAAGCAAAACAATACATACAGGCATATATAAAATTCTGAGCATTTCCAAACTACAGAACACGAGTTCAAACAGCAACAATGAATTTTTGGAGGATCCTCTATTCTACCAGCACAGGGTAACAGAGTCAGTACAAACAAGTGGTAGCGGAGATTATGCTTCCCTATTAAGAAAGTGGGATTGTTACAACAGAGTTAGTCCCAAACCAAAGTCAAGAGTTTTAAGCTTCTGAAGCCAACATTTAAACTTGAATTGAGAGGAACTCAAATTCAACAGGGGTCAGTAGTTCCAGGTGCACTTGCCTCAGTTTGCATGGCTGAACAGCAGCTTTCACCTAAGGCCCACTGATGTTCAAAGATAAACCAGAGAGGTGTTTGACTTCTTGAAGAGGCTTAATATAACAAACACACTCAGAGCACATCTACTGTTCACATGAGAACAAAAAAACCTATTCTGAGCCTATTCTGAAGTGTGTCACCCATTTCCTGATTCTCTCATCAATGAATTTAGGCAAAACGTACACAGACAGTAATTTTATTTGGTTGAAACCTGTCATACTTCAATAAATTATATTTATTTTCTTCAATTTCAAAGAAAAATGTAATGACTAGTTATTTAAATAAATGTCTTTTTAAAAATGTACAGTTCAAAGACAAACAAAAACTGTGAAACCGAAAACCTGGTCACATTCATAAGGAAAAGTGTAAGTCTTCTCCTACCTTGGTTTGCACATTAAAAAAAATCAAATTAGCTTTTGCTGTCTTTTTTCTGCAAAGGAGCTGTTCTTCTTTTAAAATACTACCTAGAAACTTACTTTATGTCTCAACTATAGTTTAGAAAAGCCTGTCCTGAAAATTTTAGAATATCCTTTATAAAGTGTTGATTGCACCAAGTTGTAGCAAGACCAGGAAAACCTACCAACTATAGTTTCTTAAGAACACAGCACAATGATTCTGCATGTATTTTTGACATGTACAGCCATCTCATTTGTCACCCACATCCTGCAAACGGAATATATGAGCTGAATGGTTGACAGGTACATTTCCACAGATTGAACAGCCCAGATCTGAAAACAAAAAACTGTTTGCTCTCATGTCTTCCCTCACTGGGGGAAATCTTTAGCTCTTCTCCTTCACCAGTCACCAATGCCTTGTACATCATGGACCTTCATCCCCTACCAAGCCTGGCTGGAATTTTTGGACAGAAAAAACAAGAAGGGCAAGGGGAATAAAAAGGACAGACAGTGTATTACAGTAGGTCTTGTTACCTCAGCACACAAACTTTCAAAACAAAATCCAAGAGGACTCTTGCTTTGGGTGATCTGGAGAAGCAATGGACATCAATCTCCCAAAGCAATCCCGCATTTTGATAAAAGGAGGCTCCCACTCCACTCTTTAGAGAAGGGTGTAGAGCTACCAAATAACTTCAGTCATGGGCTAAATACCCTTTTCTTCCCTCTTTTCAGTGTATCACATTGTTAAAAAAAAAAACCTAAAACAATCACACAGACCAAATCAGAAATTACCTCGTCCAGGAAACTACTACTTCTCCCTTCTTTTTAATGATATTTTTGGCATAGAGGCTAGGTGATGATGGAGATGAAGCCAACGGAGAAGAGTCTTTGTTCTGCTGTAGCTCATTCTTCTTATTGGAAGATTGCTTGGGTGATGAATTTGCATCTTCAGACCTGATATTACTTTCATCACTCCCCTCACCTGCTGATTCAGTTTCTTTTCGTTGCTTTTTTGAATTGGAATTCTCTTCAACAGTCTCCTTTTTCCTCTTTTTACTAGTTTTATCATCTGTACTTATCTGGCACCCTCCATCAGTCTTTGAATCGGGTTTTGTTCCAAGATTACATTCACCTGCTACAGTCTCATTAGAAAGCTCTTCTGTTAAGTCTATACATGCACCAAAGCACTCTTCCAGTTCTTCCTTTTTATCACTGACTTCTGAGTTTCCTGTAGAAGTTTCCCGAGTCCTGTTATCTCCTCTGGATTCCACTGCATGACATGAAGTTCCATTTACAATACTATCTGTTATGTATGACTTCGTACTGCATCCAGCAGGCAAAGAAGATCTAACATGCATTTCAATTACGTTTTCGGATCCTTGCAATTTGTGTGCCTCAGATTGCTCAGAGCCTTTATCTGGGCTTTCAGTGTCATGGCTTTCTTTGTCTCGAGATTTTCTACATGTTCCAAGCAACCCAGTAGTTTCTTCCTTTCCAGCACTACTGTGTGACTCCTTCAGAGGCTGAGCTAAGGCGGGATTGTGTTCTTGTTCAGCACTGATAAGAGGCAAGGGATCCATCTTAACCAGATCTGGTTTGACGGTTTCTTTCACACTGGCATTCTGGCTGTCCTTTTCTTTTCCCCCAGTTCTCATCTCTCCTTTTCCAGTCTTGGCTGAGGATGCCTGTGCCTCCTTCGCTGGCACCATCTGATCAGATGCTGGTGAGGCAGATGGCACTGCACGCCTAATCTTCACAATAAAATGATCATTGGATTTCTCCATGATGACTGCTTGCATTGGTAGGCTGGGGCGACACTGAAAACCGGGAGCTACAGGCCGACTTGTCCACGATGATGAACAACTTGATTTACTGCTTGAGTTATCAGATTCTAAAGCCAAGTGAATGTCTTGTTCAGTGGCATCCTCCTCTCCAAGAAGTGCATCTTCACTGTAATGTGCACTAACAACACCCTCGGGAGCTGAGCTAGAATTATTCTCAGGTTTTAGGAAGCTGAGGTGAGCATCTGATTTCAAAGGTGATGGAATAGTTAAGGAAACAGCCAAATCTTCAAGGAGGATAGAAGAAACACAAGATTTATTCTTCTGTAAATTGCATTCCTCTTCTTTGCACGAAGCTGAGTTTGTAGAAACCTCAAACATACAGCTCTCATCCAGCACATCTGGATCAACAGGCATCTGAGGCCTAGATGCCAACGAGGGAGTTCTTACAGGTGAAACAATAGTCCAGCTAATATCCTCATCCAGTTTACAGTCCACACAGGCCTCCTTTGGAGCAATGTCTTGCTCCAGTTCAGCAGCATTATCCCTGCATTTATGACTGTTTAAAAACTGTTTTTCTGGAGTCCTGAACTCACACTCATTTCTGTTGATACTGCCACCATTTTTTTCCAAGAGATCAGAACCTTGCAATAAGCTTTTGAAAATTTCACCCATCTGAGCATCACTTACAAGATTAAATGTAAGACTGGATGCTTGCTGTTCTGTGAGAAGCTCATAACTAAGATCTGACTTGTTAGCGTCTCTAGACAGCTGGAGTCCATCTTTTCCATGTTTTACACCCTTTAGTGGAGTAAGAGTGCTCTGTAAATTATTCTCTTTAGAGAGGTGAACTTTTGTATGGGAATTTCTCGTGTTATCAATGGAGTTAAGACATTTTGTAAAGGCAATTTTTGGAGCACCTGTCTTATTTTTCTCGTTGTGACACTTGGGTTGTTGATAATCCACAATTTGCTTTGAAATATATTCTGCAGGCTTTTGAGAACCATCTTTCAGGGACTTTTTTCTAGATCTCTGCACATCATTTTTATGACTGACCTTGTGGTTTTGCTTTCCGGCCCTTTTGAACTTCCCTTCCTCACCCTCATTTCCCACATCACATAGCTTTATTATAATTCTCCTTATCTTTTCAAATAAGTAATCAAGCTGTTCATCTACGTATTTCCACAATTGTTTCTTCATATCTGATACTTGCTGTTCAAAAAGACGGTCCACTATTGCATTCTTTTTGACTTGTTTAAGTTTTGACTCTATGATATCACATATGTTCAATTTTAATGTATCGCCTAATGCACACATCTTGGAAAAATTCAAGTATCTTATTAATGCTGTAAAATTTATGATCCCAGATTCTATAATTCTGTGAAAATGCTGAACTGGGAAGTGTACTTTGAACTTCATATAACTTTTCCTCATCTGTTTTCGTATAGCTCTGAGCATCTGCATGATTTCTTGTATATTTGAAGGTTCAACAATAACATGAACTATTTTTTCAAGACAAGCGATGCTCACAGTTTTGGTTTTCTTCATATTCTTTGAAGATCTGAAAGTCTGATTTTTATGCCTCTCTCTGTCCTTTTGTGTGCTTACTTGTACAGAAACAAATTTTCCATTGTCTTCATTGCAGTGCACAGTTTTGCTATTTTGATTCTGGGGACTGCTGGTTAAATTGCGTGTCTCAGGTGAAGCTTTTGGTCTTGACGTTTTTGTATTTTCAGAGCCTCTCTCTGGTTTAGATTTTTCTTCATCTTCATCGCTACTTACAATTTCACCTTCTTCTATTTCATCTGAAGAGATACTTAGCCGAGACTCTATCTCTAAGCGTTCATCAGACATGCTAACTGGCTTTTGATTTTCTTTGTTTACCTCCTTTGACAAGTTCTTTGAGGGACAGATGACAACTGTACTTTCAGGAATTAAATCTATGAAAAGAAAACAGTTTGCTAATCACCATGAAGAATGAAATTTTAAACAGACATTTTCAGAAAAACCTGTAAGATTCTCTTCGGTAAACTGACTATTCAGAACTGTTTGTTTGAACTTGGGAAGCCTGAGCTGTAAGAAGTTTGAGTGGTTTGCTTCAGCAGCTGCAAGTTTAAGGGATTTTTTTGAGCTTTGAAGAGGAAATTGAGCTTTATTTTGAGCAAATTTTGAGCTTTAAGAGGCCTCAACATTTCACCAAACACATGTGAACTATCTCACAAATACATCCATTGAAAAGAGAAAAATATAGCAGTTTTTCCATCAGTTTTGAATTTCCTTCCATTTATTTTGACAATTTTTCTGATTACTACCTAAATTATAATTGTCACATCATTATGGACTAACACATACAGTAGGTGGCTTTCCTTTTAACAGTTTCGAAACTAAAACAAATACAGAACAAATGACCTATTAATATTTTAATAATCCTGTAAAGAGTTATGCTCTGAAACATAAAAACCCTAGATTTCAATATCACTCTACCATTTCTTTTCTCTTAAGAAATCTAAACTTCCAAGAATTTTTGTTTAATTGCAGCAGGACATGACAAGATTTAAATCCACAAATACTTGAAAGAATATGATCCTACATAACTTTTGCTTCCAGAGTTTCACAGAAAAACCTAAAGAGATCTATGCAAAACAAGCCACAATTAAGAAATGCATATGTATTTTTTTAGTAAGTTAATACAAAACTCTTATTTCAACCAGTCTACTGTCAGTAGAGACCAACCCGCATTTTTAGAGCACTGATATCCAAATCGCTACTATCTTGGCTGCAACATTAAATGCTTCCACTACTAACAGAAAGGACCACTGAGACATACACAGCTTAAGAAGAAACAATTTGTACTTTTCAGAAAGCAGTTAAAAGAAGGAATTTGTGCTTTCCATGAGCAGATCTTCTAAGCTTTATGTAGAAATTAGAATATACAAATACCTTTGTTGTAAGTCTTCACAAGGCCTTTACACGGACTTTCCATCTTCAGTGCTTTAGCCAAAGGACGCACTGGACTGTTCAGTGGGCTGATTGCCTTTGGAATATACCTCAAGTGATTGAGATCAATGCTCAGTATTGAGCTGTCATCATCAAGAGAAACTGGGTTACTTTCTCTCTCTTTAGTAATAGGACACATCTTGCCACTGAGAGAAGACGCGGTTGCAGAACTGCTATTATCAGTTAGATCTGGCTCCAGATCACAAGTATTCTGGTCAACAAGTGGTTCATCCTTATCACTTATCATAGTTCTGTCCAGTGAACGAGACGTACTCATATTAATTTCACAGATACTCTTTTCCTCAGTGGGATAGTTAATATTTTCTGCAGCCAAGTGATCACCATCCCTAACTGCTTCCCCTAAAGGGTCTGGTTTTGTTTCACTGATACCATCTGCAGTTTCAGAGGACTCCAGGTCATCAGAACTTCTGGCTTCCGAATCATCTAAGACAATATTTTGAGAGCCACGTTGATCTGCAGAGCTTTCTATGTCACCAGCCAGCCATATTTTATCTTCCTCTTTCTTCTCTGCTGCTGATTTCTGAAGGCCTCCCATACTTGCCCTCGCAGATTCGGGTTGTGCCACTTCTGCTGCTGGTACATCATTATGCTGCATCTCACCCTCTGTCACTGGCAACTCTCCACACTCCGCCACACTCCCCGTCACCTCCAGGGGCAAAGATTCGGAGTGGTTCAGACCCATCACTGCTGCTGGTTTTACTGAGGCTTCCAATTCAACATGGTCAAAAGCCTCTGACACTTCTGATGGCGTTTCAGCCTCCATATCATCAGGAACCAGCACCTTGGCTTCTTCTGGCAAGGCTTGGGGCAGTACCTGACCCACTTCTGCTTCTGTTAAGGTTTGTGAGCTCAGTTCATCAGCTGTGACTGCTGGCAAAGCTTCAGACTGTGCTGGATCTGCTGCTGCTACTTTCAAGGCTTCATTTTCAGAACTGACAGAAACAGGCACTGCTGATTCCACACTGCTCTGAGCTACAGTGTCCAGAACTTGTATTGTTGAATGAGTTTGCTCTGTGGGACCACAGCCTACAGGGTGGGCAGAATCTAGGAGGTCTGCTTGCAGTGTGAGCTCCGTACCTCCCTCTTCAGTAGCCTTTTGGGAAGGTGTTCTAAGTCCATCTGTTGCAGAGAGACATTGTTTCTTATTAGGAGAAAGAGTTAAATTTAGCTTTTCCATAAAGCTAAGTTTTAAGTCTTTGCTTTTTGGCCCAGTGAGATTACCTTTAGTTTTGCGAACTTTATTGTCTTTTAAACTATCTGCTAATCTGGATGTTGCTTCCAGTTTACAGGATATATTTCTCTCACTTTTTGTAAGATCAGTACCTTTCTTGGAGTCTTTTACGGATTGGTGAGAAAATTCTTTTGCAACTTTTTTTTCATTTCTAAAATGTCTATTTTCATCCTGATCCTCTCTTTCCCTTTTCCTTTTTTCTTCAGTTCTGTGTCTTTCCGATTTGGAATGTGCTGTTTCCCATTCATGTCTACTACTACTTTCCTTCAAGCGTGCATATTTATGCTCTCTGCTGTTGGAATTAGAAGGTGAAGTCCTTCCTTCTCGAGAGGTATGATCATCTGTTCCCCTCTCTCTCTTGCAGTCAATGTGTCTCACTTTTCTAGACTCTTCCACACGACATTTACGTGATTCATGAAGACTCTTTGAATGCTCACTCTTTGAGTGTGGACTGTTGCCCCTACCAGGCCTCCTTGGTTGCTCTTGCAACTTTTCATTCAGTTTATTTTTTTGGCCAGAATGTTTTTCACCTTTATCATGTGTTTTAATGTCTTTTTTTAATACATTTTGTAATCTTTCATCAGCATACAATTCACTTCTTGTTTGAAATCTGTCTTTACTAGCTGTCTGTTTCTCCCAGGAAGAAACAGTTCTTTCTACTCTTCTTTCTACACTTGGACTGGATTTGAGTTTCGTGCTCTGACTTTTTTGTTGCAACTCACTTTTACTAGCCTTCTCTGAAAGGGTTTTCAGCTTCTGTTGAGGATCTGAATTCCCCTCTTCACTGTCACCATCATTTCCAGTGCTCTGATGTACTTCTCTTTTGTATTTGTTGACATTTCCCCTACTGTACTGTTCATTACTTTTAGTTTCTTTTCTTTCCTTTCTGTTGTCCTTGCTGGAAGTATGGTCATAGCTCAGTGCACATGTGTGAGTACCATCACTGCAGAGCTCCTCAGGAGGGTACCTCAGCACAAATGGAGTGTTCCTTTTTTCAGGGCCAGACTTCCCACTGTCTGTGCTATGAGAGGAGTAACCGTGGTATGCATCTTTTGAACAGTCATTTTTCATTCTATGTTCCATCTTCATATTGTCACCCGCATCAGAGGGTCTGAATTTGGGATCTTTTGTTTTAGTTGAGCCTGGAAGGTATGTTCTGGCGAAAATACTTCGATGGTTGGGAAATTCCGATAGCCTGTTTATAAAAAGAAAAGAAGTTATGTCATTTTAAAATTTATTTAAACATAATTAAAACTGAACTGCAATGAATCCACGTATCTATAAAAATTAACATTTTTTTTCAGTTTCAAACTGAAAAAAAGGACAATATAAAAAAAGTTTAATAATTCCCATCAGCACAGAACAAACGAATATAATTTATATAAATATTCTCCACAAAAATTAATCTAAAGAAAAATCAAGATTTATGAAAAAATACTGTATTGAGCCTAGTTAACAGTATCAGTAATTAAAATCAGCATTTCATTGCCCAGCAATAAAAAGAGCTTTCCACCAGGAAAAAAAAAGTTGTTCTTTACAGCATTAGTGATTAAAAAAAAATTTAAACTATCAATAAGGAAATAAACTACCACATTTGGGAGTTGTTGCAAGCTCTAGAAAACAAGCAGTACATTATGATAACCAAGCCTCACCAAGGCCACATGCTACTGCTGAAAAGTCATCATATTAAAAATAATAAAAAAATTAATTTAAAAAGGGCACATGTAACCTGTATGGCCTAAACTCCAGTACTCTTCAGTACTGACAGAACGCATCAGTTACCTCCCTATTAAAAAAACCAACCAAACAAAAAAACTCCCAAACCCACCACAACAAAAAACCCCCAAAACCAACCAGACCCTTTTCTACCACCGTCAATAGAACATTTCATTAAAATAACATAATTAAAAGACAAAGTCACCCTTTTTATACACTCGCCACTATATAGAAAGAATGACAGTGTCTAATCCATGCAGAAGGAAACAGAAGTAAAAGTCACACCAACAAATGATGGCAGCAAACCATTAAATATCTGGCTCTGTTTTAGAGAGTCAAGGATGAAGTGCCTGCTACACAGACATTTGGATATGGCCTAAAATTCTCTGATGAATCAGCATCCAGTTGTAAAGAATCAGTGCAAGTGTAAAATAATTCCGTATTTATCTCCAATACAAAATTGGCTTGATTTTCCTTTATAAAACTGAGTATGTCCTATGGGTCAATACAATAAATTTAAATATGATATGAACACCTTACACAACTGGGCATACTCCAAAAATGTAACATTGTGATGTGAACCGAATGCTGAGTGCAAACACTCCTGCAGCTGTTCTAATACAAACCTTCTTCTTTTATTTCCGTTTCATTTTGAAGGACACTGATAAGTTTTTGCTGTGCTTTAGGCTGGCTATTAAATCTGTATACATGGGTGATTAATGTAATTGTATCCAAGACTTGTTTTTTTTGGTTTTGTGGTTTTATAGTTGAGGGTTTTTTTGGAGATAAACACTAACAATTTCCTGAGAAATACTAATTTTGAAATAATCTTTAGACATAGATACATTGTTTAAGCTAAGCTAATTTACTATAAACCATGCAGCAGACAAGGCATTTCTAAGATCTCAAAGTGCCACTTTCCCCACAATTTTCCATGATGGATGCTTCCAAAATACCTAGATCAAATACCTTGTTCATGAACTCTTACCACCAGTAGATGGTATTGCAACGTAGCTTGTAAAGTATTTATAAGGTTATATAGTCCAATCAAAAAATGTATTTTTCAAACAATTTAATTAAAAACTCAGAATACTGCACTCAAGAGTGTAAAAATGACAGCTGTTTTGTGAAAGCTGATCAACTAAAAGAATTACACATGTCAAAACCTCCTGACTTCCATCAGATTGTATCTGGCAATTTTCTCTATTTAGCAAAGAAACCTGCATAGTTTATATGCACATAGCCTTTAACACAGTAACGCTGAATGAACAAGAAAAGGTGCTCCTTAGGACACCTTCTGGGGCAATAAAATACCAAATGGTCAAACCAAAATAAAAACAAACCAATGATGTGTGACACAAGTGACAAGTTGGGGTCCTGAATCCTGAACCCCTGCTCTGGTTCCATGTGGTTCAGAAACCTTACTGTCACCTGCTCTCCCATCCATACTTTACTGTTTTCAACTCCTTGCAGTAACATTAGTAGTAGACAGAAATAACTAAGAATTTTATAGCTGTTATTCCCCATCACTGGGGACAAGGATTTCATATCTTGCCAGGAAAACATTAAATAATCTATTTCTCTTATTTGTTGTCTGGAAAGTTCCATGGAATTCATGTCTTGGGGCCATAAAACAGACACAGTTCAGCTTGAAAACTAGTAAGATATCTGCTTTCAAATATGCAAGATGATTAGATAACCCACAAGGAACAGTTACAAACAAAAATTCATGCAAATAGTCACCCTTTAGATTCCTTCTTGCTTTCTTAAGTAGAAACCAAAGATGTCATCAAAAGAAGCAGATACTTACATATCTCCTCTGATTGTACTGGTTCTAAACTACACATTTATTTACTAAGCAACAATATTTTTCAAAAATTTTTCTTGAAACACACACAAAAATTTCTAACAAGTATATAAACATGATCAGACAAACAGCATGTTTTCAGTTCTACTGTCTATTTGTACCTTTGATGGAGATGACTGATTTCTTCATCCTTTCGGTTAATCTCCACTCTTGCTGTTTTGATAAGGGCTGAAATATTCTTTTTGAGAGCTTGGTTTTCGTTCTGTAGAATGACATTCTATTTTAAATATACATAAAACAGACAGCAAGAGAGAGAGGGAGAGAAAAAACAAGAATTAACTTGTGTATCTAAACATGTAATGAAAAACAGTGCAAAACAACCACTAGAAAAATGTCCCATCATTGGCAAAGTGACAGTAAAACAGATATAAACTGTGTTGAATAAATCAGAATTATTGAGATCCAAAGAAGTTGTTTTGTTTTTTTCACATTGCTCACATTTATGCTCATGTTTGTGTTCCTGGTAATTATTTCAAACATTTAAAGCATACATTTAAAAATGAAATATGCCATAAAACAAGTAACTGTAGAACTAAAAAGTGATAATCTGCCTCTCTTTGCTTCGTTCTTTTACTCAATTTATTGCTTTCTTGGGTCACTGTGTCAAATGAGAGATGTAGCTTTTAAGCACTTTCAGAGAAAGAGGGTAATTGCATTTCTTTCAAGGCATCAAAACCAACTTTGGGTGCTCTATCATTTCAACATTTCTAGGTATGATATTCTAGAACCCTATCAATCCCAGAAATAATCCCTTCTCTTGATAATTGTCCTTGGCAAGGCCTGCTCAGAAAGGCAGACAAGTTTTGCAGAAAACAATACAGAAATGTCACAGGGCAGCAGCTGCTTACCATTGCAAATCTTAGAACCTTTGGGACTTATCTGTAATATGCAGTAGAGGACACTGCAGAATTGCCCCAGATAACCCAGCTCTACAGAATGGCACAGCAAGGGAACACCAACTCAAGTTGAAGAACAGTTCAGACTTATCAAAATAGCACTGTGCTCAAAGCAACACAGACATCCACGCTTTCAGTTCTAATGACAGCTCAGTTACCTTTGCAACACTCTCCCACGTGCATCAAAAAAACAAGCGTACTGGATACCTTTCTAGTAACTATTCGTTTAACATATTTACTAAGAAAGAAGACAGAAGACAGCTTTTAACCAAATAAAGTCTTAGTGCACACAAAATTGTGCAACAAATGAATTTACCTACTGATTTTGTCAGTAGGCTATCCCAGCAACCATCCTAGGCAGACCAAGCTCCTAGCACCTACTGGGGTGCTTTACAAACCATCCATGCAATGGATCAAATCTGGAAAGCACATGAAATTGCTTTCTCAAAGCAATATTCAATTTACTTTGCATGATCTTGACAATATTTCTCTCTGAAATACAATACCTGTGCCTGTATTTCTTTAAATTTCTTCATCAACTCTTTAATTTGCTGCTGACACTTTCCATATTCTGCCTGCAACTGTCAGAGAGAGAAGAATTCAGAGCACAGAAGTGGACTTAATTATACAGAAGAGTTACTTCTCTAGATTTATAGTTAGCTAACACAGTAATGTATATTACAAACCTCTGTTTTTCCCCCCAGAGTAACATATTAAAGCAATATAGAAACAAAAGGCTTCAATATGCTCCAAACGGTACACAGGTCTCTAAAACAACACACTCAGGTAAGAGGAAATGTATGTGTGCTTGCCTAACAGTACTGGGCTAAAGAATAACAGGAAGCCATATTATTGTGAAATTGAAGACACGACCAAGGAGCAGGAGTTCTGAGAGCCAAATAGATGGGAACTTGCTTGTCAGACTTTGTGTAGCACAGAACAGGTAAGGGAAAACACAACAAAAAGTTGCTACAAACAAACCTGGACTGCAAAAGACATGATTCCTGCTGAGATCACAAATAAAATAAATTTGGCATGAGCTCTTCTTTAGAGGTAGATAGTGACAAAACTCACAGGAGAATGGACAACTTCCTTTCAAACACACAGTCAACAGCTTTTAAACTTGCAAAATGGCATTTTCATCACTCAGTAGCGTCCTGGAGGTTACACTCCTGCTCCTTCTAATATCTGTGGATGTCTGTCCCCTTTACACCCTTTAAATGTGTCTTATAGGCCAGGATTGGTGATGCTACTTAAGGGAGTGCTGTCTTGATTTGCTAGAAGCAGTTACCTACTGCACAGCCACCTTCAGTATCAAGGACAGAATTTAACAACACATACAATAAGTCATGGATTTATCTGCTTTACTCTGGTAAATTTTGTTTGGAGAAATGTCAAGACTAGCTTTGTGTCAGGTGCCTGAGCAGATCCTTGACTAGAGGAAAACACAATACATTTTCCCATAATCCAGCTGATACATGAACTGCATGCCAAGGATGAGAAATGAGAAGAGACCATGCCACAGAATGACAGAGTCACTTACTCAGATGAACTTGTTGTCCTAAGAGTTTATTAGCACATTCTTGTTTTTACTATTTTAAAACAGTTTGCCTATTTTTTCAACAATGTGAGCATGCTGACATAATTTCTTGTACTCTACTTTTTACACAAGAAAATTTGAAACAAACACCCCCCCAAACCACCAGGATTTGTTTTTCCATATTAATACATACCTCTTCATAGGATGCTTTCTTTGCAGTCCCTTCTTCAATTAATATCTCATCAAATAAATTTAAGCTGTTTCTAGATGGTGTAGAATTTGGAGCAAAATTGTCTATATAAAGAAAATCAGTTACATAAGGAAAAAGTATTTTTCTAGCTGTGTTGCATTGTGTAGATTGTTCTATACTGTCTGTGCATTTGGGTTTTACTGCTTGTATTTACAAGGTAACAACACACAAAATAAAGAATTATTACATGCTCGTGGCATATCATATTGCAATAACTTACAAAGATTCCTTGAGACAGTCCTCTGTAAGTGAAATGAAAAAAACCCCAAACAACCAAAACCCCCTGACAAGCCAACACTCAAAGAATTCAGATAACAGCACTTTTCCCTCAAATCAGCCTGGGTGCTGTGTTCACCAAATACACTTAACTGACAGGACCTGGCTTATGACACCCCTGAAATACAGATCCATTTGCAGACAGATAAACAAAGTCAGCTATCAAAGATGTCCTTCAATCCTTTGAACAATACCATGATGGAAAAAGTATTAATAACACAAGACAAGATGACATAAAAATAACATCCGTACAGAGCAAAGATGTCACTAGTTCTCTCTTCAAATCTAAAATAACAAGGTCCTTCAAAACTGGACTGTATAAAATATTTTCATTACATTGTCATTCCTCCTTGTATCTTTGATATTTATTAAACAATGCACCTCCGTATGTGAAATACGAACTTAAGAAATACAAAATGTAAAGTGAGAAAAAGATATACAGATGCTTTATGTCTGTAGGATATAGTACAGTCCTTCCATAAAAATTCAATGGTCTTAGAGTAGTAAGATCAGGAGATAAATAATTGCTTAAATACTAGAAACAGCATTTCATTGAACAGTACACTAAGGCTCATGAAAAAGAACATATGCTGGATCCATTTACTTCTCACCTTCAAAGAAATTAAAAGAGGAAATTAATTCACAGTAGCATGTCAAATTATTTGGAAAGTATCAAAAGGCTAAATGTATCTCCTGAACATACTATATCACACAGAAAGTATGTTTTGGATCTCTCACTGGGGATTTAGTGATCAGTGCCTGTTGGATCTGGTCCTGAAACTTACAAAAACATAAAACAAAGGTGTTTTTCCCAAGGTAAAATGTCCTATATCAAGGCACAGATAAAATAGCTAAGGTTTCTCAGCACCTCTTTACATAGGCAATATCAGAGGAAAACCGTCTTTCCTTCATTCAGTTAATAGATACAAGAATTCTCTGTTGCATTTATACAGCCTAACATATATGTCTTGAATTTAAACAAGTTGCTCACTGAAGCATAGGGTACACCAGCTAAATGTAAACTTAAAGCTAAATATTGTTTTACTTGAAATCAGCCTAAGAAGCAGGGACTCTACAATGTTCCAAGCCAAGCAGTGAGACATAATCAACCTACCAGAAACTGACAAACTGCTGTCCAAGCCATCATAAATATCCACTGAGCTCTCATCTCCTTCCCTGAAGGGAGAAGCTTCAGCTAAAGCAATGAAAAAAAAAAAAAAGGGCAGAGTAATCATTTAGCAAACTGCAAACTCTACCTTTTCCATAAAGTAAGTGTAGCTGTGATCCTACAGCAGTAGATAATAGTAGAAGCAATAGCACAAACCAGTAAAAGACAAGGGAATTTTATCCAGCACACTACTGCTACTGTGGAGAAAACATCTTTAGTCACCACGGAGCAAAGATGGTCTTGTAAGATCAGTTTGTAAACACTAAAAGAACTGCACATAAAGCAAATTACATGGAAAAAAATTTAAAGTGATAAACTAAATAAACGTCATCTAACTTTGAAACTGTTTTCTAGAATACAGAAAAAAGTTATACAACTCAGAAACAAAAATAAAAGAATTGGCACGATAAAACCACTACTGTTAAAAGAAATATTCCTTGCTAAAAAGAAAATATTGTAGCAGTCTGTATCATAGTACAAACAATTTGCTTTAGTATTGCCATCTACTCACACACTAACTGGTTCTGTAAATGCATTTTAATCTAAATCTCCTCAGTCTCTCTTCATGTCTTTTTCCAATGCCTCTTATCACTCTTGTCTCCTCTATGTGAACCTCTCCAGTTCTGCAACAAATATTATTTCTATAAAGAAAAGCAACAATATCCACAGTCCTCCTGCAGCTGGGAATCTCACAAATATGTGTCAAGTCAACCAACTGTGGGCTGGAAATAAAGGGTACCTTGATTATGGGTAATGTGGCAGATGACAGCACATTGGCTCTTACAAACAGCAAACAAAGGAGCTGTGCCTATAATTGTTCAAATCCAAGCTTCATTAAGATACAGCCAAAGGTTAAATTACACACCATGAAAGACAGGGGAGACACCAGTTCCAGGCACCCCCTCAAACATTCCAAAAATCCAAAGTACAGAGTTAAGGTATTAAATACAAACTTACTAATGGGATATGGCTTACAATGATATTGTATAGCCATTTAACTACAGATACAGCTCATCAATATTTGTCCCAACTTCAAATGTGTTTCTAAGTTATTTTTGGACCTATTTATTTGCACAAGACTGCTTGCATTAATTCCCTGCCAACCAGAAAGTAATGTAACGTTTCTTACCACTGTAGCGGATATCAAACAGTCCCAGTCCATCCTCATCTGCTGCCATGATACAAACTCCCTATGGCTTCCCCATCTATGAGTAAAATATCAGAGCAAAGAAAACCAATTAATTGCCAATTTCAGAACAGCAACAGAAACCAGTAGCATCTTGAAGTATGTCAGCTACACCTTGAGTTACCTGTGGCCCTTGCTCTTCAGTAAAATTCATCAGTAGAATGAGAAAACTCTTGTATCAAGATAACAAAAACCGCTTTCAAGAAATGTAAGAAATTATCTGTTACTTAAATAAGCATTCTGAAAATCTTGATCTGTTTCTTATAGACCCTCTAAAGAAATTTTGATATGAAAATTAGCACTGCATTCTATGAACAGGTTATGCGAACGTGCATCTTACCCGGCTAAAATAATCTGATTTGGCAATTCTGATTTCTTCCTTACTGACCATTCATGAGCAACTTCCCCATGTCTGATACCAGCAGTCCACCCCGTACCGAGCAGGGGCTGGCGGGGGGCAAGGCGAAGGCACAGCCACGGCAGAGCAGAGGCCACACCGTTCAGAGGCCTCGCCCTCCCTGCACAGGCGGGAAGGGGGTCCCGCCCGCCCCAATTCCTGCCACAGCGGAGGAGCTCGGGACCTCTCGGGGGTCAGGGCAGGGGCACCCTCAGCCGCGGCTCCCACAGCCACCGGCGGTGCGGGGCGGGCAGGCTGTGCCCGGGGGGTGCCGTGTCGTGGTGCGGTGCGGTGCGGTGCGGCGCGGCGCGGCGGGCCCCGGGCAGGGCCGGAGCACTCACCGGCCGCCGCCACCGCCGCAGGCCGGGCGCGGGGCGGGGCCAGCGCCGCGGCAGCCAACGGCCGCAGCCGCACGGCGCATCCGCCGCCGCGACGCCACAGGCCCCGCCCCGGCCCCGGGCAGTTGGCGCCAAATTGAGGCGCGCGGGGCAGCCGCGCCCCGCCCCCTCCGCCGTGGCCCCGCCCCCTCGCCCATTCCCGACCACGGGCCCCATCCCGGCCCGGCCCCGAGCGCGGGAAATCGCGCGCTGCTCCCGGGCGGCACGAGCCTGGAGCCTCTCGCCTGCTCCGGCCCGGAGCTCACGGCACTCGCTGGTCACGCAGGCCCGGTGCCGCGGCCGCTGGAGGCTGCCCGGGGCAGCGCCGCACGACACACACGCGCTCACCTGCTGCCGTTCCCCGCTGCTGCGGCCGTGCTCCCGGGAAGCCCGAGGTTTAATCCCAGCGGCTGCTGCTGTCGGCGATCCCGCGGCCAAACCCCTGCAGGGACATCGTTACCGCCCGACAGCCGCGCTCGGCCTCCGCGAGCGGCTGCCGCCGGGGGCGTAACGCTCCTGCCGCCCGAGCCGGGGCCACCCGCTGCTGCGTCCGTCACCGCCCGCCCTCGGCCGCCTCCCTGACCCAGATTTAAAGGGCTCGCGGGCAGGAGAGTCCTGCGGCGGCAGCGGCGGATGGCTCTCCGGGAAGCAGGGAGCAGTGCAGGCCGAGGGCGCGGCAAACGCAGCCCCACACGCGCGGTCTTCCAGCGCCGTGAGCCAGCGGGAGCGCCTCGCTCCGCTCCCGGACGGCGCCCGCGGCGGGAGAGGGGCGGCGTGGTGCACGCCGGGAGCTGTAGTCCGGCGCGGGGGGCGGGGCGGCGGCCGCGCTTCCCGTGACGGCGGCAGAGCGGAAGTTGCTGGTGCCGCGCCGCGTCCGCCGCGCGCCGCACGTGCTGCGCGCCTCCCGCCGCTCTGTCCCCCTGTGCCGCGGGAGCAGCAGCAGGGACAGCGGAACAGGAGGATGGCGGCGGACCTGCAGTTCCGCCTGGCGGAGCCGCTGCAGCTGGTGGCGCGCAGGAACGAGAAGAGTAGCGCGGAGCTGAGCATATTCCTGGCGAAGCAGGTGAGAGCTGCGGGCTGCCGTCCTCTCTCCGCCCGGGCGGGTCTCGCCGGGGCCGCTGTGGAACGAAGGGAGCGCACCGCCGTGCCTCCCCCGCTCCCTGTGCCGCCGCATCCTCCCGGCCGCTTTGTGTGTGCCCGACCCCCCTGGCCCGACCCTGGCCCTCGAGCGGCCGGCGGGAGCTAATCCCGGCTCGCTCCCTCCCTCCCTCTTTTCCTCGCTGTCTCTCTCCCCCGGTGCTGTTTCATCGCCCGTGTCAGGGATGCGCGGGTGAAGCTCCCGAGGAAGGTTCTCTCCTGTAACCTGGTCCCCTACCCATTACCCTTCCTGTTGCGCTTCGCCCCGCAGTTAAAATCTTCGATATCTTCCTTGTGCCCTAAGGTGACTCTGGAAGCGTGACAGCGAGAAGTGGCATTTTGTCATCAAGCACTGAGACAGTAACTAGTCCCTACTCTGATGCTTTTTGTATGTCTTCTTTAATTACCGTAAAACAGCGTGTGGGATAAAAAGAACCATGGATTTTCTAGGCTTTGCTTTGAGGGTTTTTTTAAAATCACGGTGTCACAGGTTGTAGTGATGCTGGAAACAGGGTCCTTTCATGCTTTGGCTGCCTTAACTCTGAAAAGCCCACCTGCTTTCTGGGAGAGTTGAGGCCAATCTCATTTCTCTCTCTGAAATGCTTGAAGACATGTAACAACAGGATATCAGCACATCAGATGTTGTTTTATTAATACTTTTCACGATAGAGCTTTTGAAGCCCCTAAGATATGTACACATTTTTGGGGCTCAGAGTCTCTATTTCTCTTTGAGTATCTAGGAAATGTCCCAGTTGTTTGAAGATGAAAAGTCTAAAGTATCATATTTTTTCAGAATATTGGCTTTCAGTCTGAGTTGCTGTCTCAGTTATGGTTGGGGAAGGCTTTCATACTGGTACTCAAGGTTCTTTGTTGGTAGACAGATGGCTCTTTCTTCTGTCGCTGCAAATCACAGGATCAAAGTAAAATTGACATGAATATATATTCCTGAGTTGAAGCTAATTGGTGGGAAGCAGTGATGAAGAGTTGCTTTTCAAGAGAGAGTAACTGCTGAGAAACAGAGACAGGGATGATGTGAATACAAGTTGTAGCAGACAGATGGAGCAGTGAACCAGAAGTGAGTCACAGAGATCTGAGATTGGGAAAGAGACTGTGCCCTTTCCCTTTTGGTGACTTTTGGAGATAAGCTTCAGGTTTAAAACTCTTGCTAGGTGGAAATTATTGAAGAGTGATTATATAGAGAGAGTCTAGAACAGCACATTACTTAACAATGACACATCCTTTTGAAAACTGAATTGCTGTTTCCAGGCTTGAGAGCTGCAGTTCTAGGGTTGTTTAAAGCTTATCTTGCCAGTAAACAAACTCCAGCTCTAAAAGTCATACCTGACTTCCTACAAGTTGCTTTGTATGCAACCTAGGAAGCAGGCACTCTGGAAATCTAGAGCTCTCTTTGCTCTACAGCTTCATTATGTCTTTCTGGCAACTTATTTCTTCAGTATTCCATAAGAGAATGAAACTTACCCACAACTGCTAAGGAACAGTCTTTTGAGGTTCATAGTATGGTGCTGTTCTTGTGGTGACGGAAGGTTTTGTTCCCTGTGCTTGGGTGCATAATATAATTAGAGCCCTTTCTGTAAGGTATTTTTATGTACCATGAACTCTGCAAAGATACAGCAAATTTCTGTGCTCTCAATAAGGAAGATGGGATGAAAAGCTCTCTGAACCAGTCTTTGTTTCCAATCTTTACATTTTTTGAATAACTTAAGCAAACTGTAAAAGCAATAGGTCTTCACAAACTGCTGGAATGTGCTTTTGGCTCTTTGCTGTGTTTTCTGCCAGAAAGTTTTCCTGCATAGAATTCCAAATGTGAGTTTTGTGCAAATGTATGTGTTTTGGTTCCCTGTGAGCATGTAATTTCAGTAGAGAAGTTAATTACTGTGAAGGTTAAAGCACTACTAGGTATGGCACTTTAATGCAAATTATTTGTTTCTGTCTTTTGCATCTACCACTGTGCATATAGAAAGATACATATCAAAAAAGCTGGCCCCTTTGGGTATTTCTTCTGCTTGGTCTATGGAACTGTCCTAAGTGGACTGGAGATCTTGAGCATATCATTCTCAATTTTCTTTTTTAGTTTGTTGGTGGTTTAGCTTGGCATCCTTAATTTTGCATTTCATTTGTCTATGTAGGAGTGAAAGTTGTTTTAATAATAATTCCAAGCTCTTATTTAGAGTCCTTCAGTCTTAGTATTTAATGCTGAGAAATGCCTTTATTCCTTTATATTAATAAATGTACAAAAAAGGAGGTGACCCAGTGGACTCAAATTCACAGAGCTACCCACTGTCTGTCAGAAAAATGTCCTGATGCTCTGGCAACTAAGGCAGAGGCTTTTTCATACTAAAATACCATGTCAACGTTTTATTCAAAAGACTAGTTAGTCTTTACATGATGTATCATTAGAAATAAGGGAAGGTATGTTGCACTTTAGCTTCCATCTTGGGCTGTATTGGCAACTTCTGCTAGTTTTTGAGGAGCTGTGATTTTTGGGACACAGTTAATGATGCAAAGTCAATGAGAAGCTTCTTGCTTGTGTCCTCACTTGTGAGGGAGAGATCTGTCCAACTCTGTCGAAGATGTGTTGGAGGAGCTTTAGGAAGTTCTGGCTTGTACTCCCTGTGAGACTGTGTATCACCCCTGATTTTTTTTTTTTTTTCTCCCTTGAACTGTGAGGGTTATAGGAACAGCGCAGGCCCGTGTTTTGGTTTATCTTGCTGAACAGCTGCCGAAAAGAGTGGTGCTGCTCTGTTTCCTTTTAGCCTCTTCCCAAGGCCAAGCCACACCTTTGTGGCGCTTCTGTCATGTTGCACCCATTAAGTGTGCTGATTTGAAAAATCCATTCAACTTTCCCACCCAGTGTAAGACTTTGTGAGAAGGATTCAGTTGGATCATCTTGCTGAATTGGTTGCTGCACAGTCATAGAGTGGTAGAGTTGTTGTGTGAGGGAACAGAGACAAGAACATGAGTTCCTGTGTTGGAGGGGAAGAGATATTTCCTCTGTGTGTCCCTTATGCCCTCCAACTCTTTAGAAGTGTCCCAGCATTAAATCTGTGTCTGGTATAACCTGTGAGTCATGAGCAGAAACGTGGCTTTTGTGTGAGACCAGATTGCTTGTTGCTGTGATCCTTTCTTTTATAAATTTAGAGTTTGTATTAAGCTGGGTATTATTAAAGATTTCTGTACCTTGTGTGCACTGAGCAAATGTGCTGTGGAAGTTGAGAAGGAGATGTGTAATGTGCTGCTAGAGCAGCAGCTGGGGTTGTGTCTGACTCCAGGTCTCGGTCCCAGCTGTGTGTGTGCTTTATGTGTCTCATTAATAATAATAGCCAATGTGTGTATGTGTTCTGTGTTTGGAGGCACAGTCTTTTGTGATGCTTTCTTAAAGCAGGTGTTTGGAACCACATGTGCAGATTTTACTATCCCAGACTTGAACACTTTCAGATCAACTGTCTATTGCTATTGGTTGAGAAAGCTGGTATTTCGTAAAGCCATGCTTAGTTAAAAAAACCACCACTCTGACAGTATTCTTCCATAAAATTTTTAATTTAGGGTCTGAAATCACACAGGCAGTCCCTTTGTAGAATGAGAATGTCGCCACGGTGATTTTTGAACAGTTTTATATGTCCTGAGGGTACTGCACACAATGATTAAAAAACTGCTTCCTCACAAATTTGCTAATGGCATGAATTTGTTATACAGTAGACATGTAAATACAGAATTTTACTGAGTCAGTCACATTATTTACTATTTTATTGCTAACTGGGTTTATTTCATATTGAAAGCTCTGGTTAATAAATTAAGCACTCTGTTGTGCCTTATTTGGGTAGCCAAAGACACAACTGATTTGAAAACTGGAGGTACTTTTTATTTTTTCCACTGTAGTTTATTTCTGTTTCTTTTGAGCCATTCTGCCTTTGAACAGCTTATCAGTCATTTTGGCACTCAGAATCTGATTCCCTGTAATGAACGGAGCCTTGCTCCATTTTAAAAATAATTTTTGATGCTGCTGTGATAGATGAGAAGCAGATAAACTTACGTTTTGTAAAAGCAAACACGAGCCCTGTAAGAAACTGCTTGCAATTAATGTGATGGGTTTGATATTTGTATATCATGGGTTTGATATTTGTATATACAGCAGTTTCCCTGGCTTCTTAATGCTGTATGGGGATGAATGTCTTTTCAAATTCAGGAGACTGAGGAACTTGGACGGGTTTGCTTGTGTTCTAGAAGGGTGTCCACAGGAATATAACCTTAGGAGGTCATCCTTTCAAAGGACCTCTTCACTCTTGTAGCAATGAAACCATCCCATCTGTGAGACCAGGAGCAGGTTTTACTTGAGTAACAAAAGCCTGGGAGAAGCAGAAATTGGCTGCATGTGGTGCTAAAACAAAAGACTACCGTATTACAGAATTACAGAATATTTCTGTCTTGCATAAGTAAGGGTTCACTCAATAAGAAGGGGGAGTGTGGAGTGTCAGTGTTAAGAGCAGAAGTGCTACAGTGCAAATTCATAATCCTGATTTTCAAAATTACTTATACTGCATTATATCTTATGCTGCATGTACTGTTAAACATCATGGAAGCGGAGAGATGTTTGGGTAATAACGTGAGCTCAAAGACCAGAGAAATTTAAGGGTAAGACACAAGAAATGGGATGTTCTTCAGTAACAAAGTTAGGAAGGTTGGGGGGACTAGGCAGGGAAGATGTGAGGGTAAGGTATGTTGTTTTTTGGGTTTTTTTCCTTTCTTTTCTTTCTAGCATATGTTTTCCTTGTGTTTTAAAGCACTAAATGACCATTTTTGTATAACAGTATGAAAAAATAAAGAATCTCAACTTCAAAACAGCAAATACAAGCTGCTTCTTGTTAAGAGCATTGCTCTCTATAATCCCTGTCAGAACTGTGGAAATAAGGCTGTGATCATGACTGATCGAATGCTTGTTTTTTCAAAGAGATAGTGAGCATGGAGCAACTTAAGAACTCAAATTCTTACATGCTTTGTGGCTCTCATGAGACCAAGCTGTTAAGATAAATGGAAATTCTAGGAAGAAAGATGTATTAGTTGTTATAACATTTTCCCAATCTTTTTCTTAAAAAAAAAAAAAAAATTACAGATTGTTTGCTTTATCTTTCCGTTGTAAAGTATAGTGTAGGATTTTGGGACTACTTTGTAATTCCTGTTTAGTGTATCATTCTGGATCTTACTCTTTCTATATTGTAATTTATTTTTTTTATTCAAAGAACTGTGTTAATTGAGTACTTGCTTTGGGATTTTGGAATCCCTTCTGGTTTTGAACTATTTGTTAGTATAAAATTCTCTCTGACTCCTGTGTGAATAGTTCTGAAGTTAAAAGTCAAAATAATTTTCTGTTCAACGTGTTCTGACTTCCCATTCCTTTAGGTCTGGACTCAGCAGGATCGGCAGTGCATCCTCAACACTTTAGCACAGTTATTGCTGGATAAAGAATGTACTCTATTGATCGGCCGTCAGCTTCGGCCCATCCTGCTGGATTTGTTGGAAAGAAATGCAGAAGCTATTAAAGCTGGTGGCCAAATCAACCATGATCGGCATGAAAGGCTGTGTGTAGCAATGAGCAAGCTGGTTGCTGACCACCCTGATGTTTTGCCGTGAGTAATGAGATGTCCATGTTTGACCTTAGGAAGTGTTAAAACCTGCCCCTGGAGGCAAGGGTAACCCAGGTGCTTGTTAATGGATCCCTTGGGATGGATTAGAGAGGCCACTGACTGAATGGTGCTTTTTAGACATACATATATATATATATGTGTGTATATATATATATATGTATGTGGTTTATTTTAAAATGATTTGGTTGCAATGGAAGGGAGATATGGAGATAGGTAGCCATTTTGAGGTTATTACCTCTAGAAATATAGCAATATAGAAGTGATGGTTGAGGTGTTGATCCATTGGGAGGTGGGGGAAGGCCACGGAACAAAAAATTCCGTGGGTTAATAAATGCTCAGCTTCAGATGGGAATAGCCAGGTACCTCCCCTGGGGGGTGGGAGGTTTACACTGTGTTGCAACACTGTGGATCATGCCCAGTTCTCTGTTGGAAGTTCCTAAAACTGAAAAAAGCACCTGGGGGTGCTGCGAGGGTCTTTGATTTATGACTCCTCCTAAGATATGACAGCTGCCTCTAACACAGTTGAGCCAGTTATGCCCGATGAGAAGGGGTGAAAACCTTCAGTGTGAATGTCCTGGTACTTCCCCTGGGGGAAGTTTTCACAGCTGTGTAAGTGAGGACATTGTCATGATAACATTATCGCACCTTGCAAGATTTGCTTATCAGCCTCTTCCAGATGTGGCCCAAACCTCAGCTTGTAGCGCCCGGTGGTGGGTGCTCACCCCCTCTGCCCCTGGGCTGTGACCCTGCAGGTTGTCAGCAAAGAAGGGCTTTTGCAAATGGCCATTTGTTGGAGTCATTAATCATTAACATTGCAGTTAACATTTCATACAGGCAGTATGTGCTTGTTAGTGTTTGCTGGTGAAGAGAGGTGGTGTCAGGATTTGAATGGTCTCCCACAGTAACAAATATGTTTTGAAAGAAAATAATTATTGAGTAAATACAATTTAAACTTTTTAAAATTTAACACCTAATTAAATTATGTTGTAAGATGCAATGTGGCTTTCGCCTATGATATACAGAAAAGCAAAACAGCCACCATGAAAATAATTCACAACTGAAATCTATGCATTTAAGATTAGACCTTTAGGCCAGTAGAATATAAAGTTACATAAGTAGGAATCAGTATTACTTTTTAGTAAACAAGAACAATCAAAGAGTTTTCACCAAAGGCAGTGCTGTTTCCCCTTGATAATTAAGTAATGATTTCTAATAAGGGAAAATATCTGTTGTCAGCTGGTTGCTGAAGTTGTTGCCTTTCCCGGTGTGGACAAAGTTAATTATAGGCCTTAGTTCTTAGTACTATCAATTACTATCTTGGGACCTGTACCCTGACATTTTTATTAGTGTGGATTTCTTTCTTCTAACTTACATGTCTGTGTTCCATCTCTTTCTTTCTCTCTCTCTTCTAAAGATTTGCTTTAAGATACTTTAAAACTACATCACCAGTTTTCCAGAGGCTTTTCCTGGAGAGCTCAGATGCAAACACAGTCCGATATGGGCGCAGGCGAATGAAGTTGCGGGACCTCATGGAGGCAGCCTACAGATTTTTACAAAAGGAGCAATCAGTTTTTCGGGAACTGTGGGACTGGAGTGTGTGCATTCCACTCCTAAGGAGTCATGACACTTTAGTCCGTTGGTAAGTGAAAGCCTCCAAATCTTCTTCATTGAATAGGTGTATCTGTATCTAGAATTGTGATTAACAATGTTCACATGCAATGGAAAGCATTGTCAAATAATATCAGAAATCCATACCAATGGTATTTGTACCTGAACTTCTTAACTGACCTTTTGAAAGCTATAGTGATCTGTCACAAAGTGAATTTTAGGCTAGCTCTTAGTAGTGCTTAAAGTTGTGATCTAGAGAATCTTTCCAAATAACTTCAGTTTGCCCAGGTTGGTCCTTTTTTGTCTTGTTTGTATATAGATATCTCAGCAGTTGTAAAACTTGGCTTATTTAAGCTGCGCTTCATGTTGGCCTTGTTACAGGCTTCGAGTGGGATTTTGGTCAGATGTTTTGTTAGGTGTCTGCCTGCAGGGCTTCAGCCTAATCGCATGTTCTACCTTATTTACGTCAGTGGCAGTATTGATAGTGCCTTTTATTTTAAAAAAAGTCTTTAATAGTCTTCACTTTTTAAAGCATAAATTCAGAATTGTGTTAGTAACACATAATTTAAGTAAGGTGTATAATTTAGGAAGGGCAGAAACAAGAGTGTTATCAAAACTATCAGTCATTTATGAAGCTCTTCAAAATGACAGACTGTCTCAGAAGAGTACTTATAATTCATTGACTAGACTTGGTTTACCTGGTGTTCAGCCAATAGTCTTAAATAAGTGAATGAGCTGACTTTTAAACTTTTGTCCTGAAACAATCTTCTGCCTACTCTTCCTCCTCCCCATCAAACTCATTGAAAACTTTGTAGTTGGAAGTTAAAAACAGCATTATAATAAATGAATACTGGTTTATGATTTATATGAAATGTTCTTTTGTTGCAAGACAGCTTTACGTAGTCACAGCTTTGGAAGTTGTTGGCTTTTTTAAGCACTCAGAATTGATTTCATTGCATTAGGTTTACTTTAGAAATAGCAAGAAATGCAATTTTGTAAGGGAAATGGCATGAGAAAAAAAAATGGGCAAGGATGACCTCATTTTCCTTGTCTCATATGTTAACTTTCATTTATTTAGGAAAGTGCTTTCTGTTACTATATTTCTGCTGATAATTCAGTCCTTCTGAGAAATGTTAGCTAATTGGTGTATAAATTAAAACTGCGCCATGATAGAATTGGCTTTCCTCAGTTCTGAGATACTTGTCTAATCTGAAAGAATGTTAACCATAGTGCTAAAATAATTTCTGTGAATAAAGTTTTCTGCACGTTTTTCCAAACTTGATGTTTTGGTATGCAATTGACAGTTGTCAAACTATATTTCTTAAGACTATGTTTTGACATATTGTGTTCTAAATATAATTTTTAGGTATACTTCAAACTGTCTTGCTTTGGTTACATGCATGAACGATGAGCATAAATTATCTTTCCTGAAGAAGATATTCAATCCTGAGGAGCTGGTACATTTCAGACTAAAGTAAGGATTTCTAAAATCGTGGAGCACTGTTTGCTGTTCTTCATGGCTTTCAGCTGAGTTAATGAACATGGGTTTTGCAGGTTGCTAGAAGAATCTCAGCTGCGGAATGTGGAACAAGCCCTTGTTTTGGCTAATCCAGACTCCTCATTTTGGCAAAAGGAGAAAGAACTGCACTATGCACAAGGACATGTTGTGTCGGGTGACCTCTCTGCACATGTGGTTGCTGTCTGTGGCGTTGTGCTGCCTAGACTACAGCATGTTTCTGAAGAGCAGGTATGTAATCCATGGTTAAATAGCACATTTTTGTTTTAGGAATTTCTAAGTACAGTGAACTGACTTTATTTCCTGATTAAATGGTATTGAGATGCTATGGTTGTCTTTCTCGGTGTGTGCTGTAAGCTAGCGTTGTGTAATACAGACACCACAAAGAAGCTCTGCAGCAGAATGAAGCCATGAAGGAGCAATAGTGCTGTTCATTTTATCTTCATCTAGCAGTTTGTATGAATACACTACAAAAGAATATTCAGCCTTACATAGTATCTCCAATCTCAGCTAGGGTGACTAAAGCCAGGATCTGGGACCATTGCTTTTACCTGCATGGCATAGGTTTTTTTGTGCTATACAGGCATCATATAAGCAGCCTTTCTCCAAACATATGCTCAGTTGTTCTCTGAAAAGAAAACAAGGCTGCTATTTAAATTCTTCCAGAAGGCAGAGAAAGGGGAAAGGAAATGAATGAAAATTTACTGTCACCACTTGAGAGAAGTGTAATGCAGAATATATAGTGCCTTACAGTTTTGGGAAGCCCACCGAAGGCATAAACATTTTTAGACAAACAGTATTTAACCTTTTTTCTTCTGTATTGCTGTTTAACTTAAGCTGTTCAGATCCCCATTTGTAGCTACAGCCAGTGTTCTTGACTGTTTTTCTCCTTTAGGTATCAGATTTAGCTCTTAGCTGAGTTTTTTTGTTTAATTTTCTAACAGTGATTTACAACAGGACAAAGAAATGAGTGAAGACTACCAGTGTCCAGAATTTTTTGAGTAGCAGAAGCAAGGAAAGAGGATTTTTCCTCTCAATTCCTCTTCCCCACCCCACCCTGCCTCGTTTTTCTCCCCCCTTCTGTTTTTGAATTCTCTATTTACTGGCCTTTTGGGGTTTTTTATAGGATTGAGAGAGTGGTTTGAAATTCACTGTAGCAGGGGAAGCTGTAGAGCTGTTTAAGAAGATTCTCACTCCCATGGCAGCGTCACTGCTGCTGCAGCCGTGCTGAAGCCAGGCCGTGCTATAAACTGGATTACTGAAGGAATACACTTTATCTATGAGGGAGGAGAGAACTTCCCTGAAAGGAATGCTTTTATTTTTTTACTAGCCACAGGTATTCCACTGAGCTGGTCTCCAGTGTAGTTCCAGTTACAGTAGGGAGGCTCCAGTGGCAGCTTAGGAGGTCTGATGAAGACATAGGAGCAAACTGTGAGGGGAAGCAAGTTCTCTTGTTTCCAGCGAAGTACATCGGGCTATATCTGAAAGAAAGGTCAGACTTAAATAAAAGACACTTGTTTCAATGCTCTTGATTTTTTTCCTCTGTGCCTTTTGGCACAAAGCACTAATTTTTGTGCTGTATATTGATAAATGACTGTAAGGGGGTCAGAATATTTGGAGAGTATCTGTAGCATTAATTCATTACCATTCAATAAACTGCATTCATTTTATTTTGGATAAAATGAAAATGTTATTGAATATACTTTTTTTCCTTTCATTCACTGAGTTTAATAATCTTATACTTTAGCCTCTACAGAAAGAAGTAAATAATCATATTCATTCAGTTAATATTAATATTTGCATAATCTGAATGCAGCTGCTGTGTGATTTGTTCTGTGATTTAGGTCCATTCTGATGACTTAGTTTCACTTATATTGCTAATTGTATTAGGTTGACATGAGTTATGGTTGAGCAGTTACTATACCTGTAATGACAACTTGTGAATTCCCCTTGGAATTAAATTATATGTATACTTTTCATTAAGTGTGTAATCTATAATAGGTTTTTGATGAAATCTATTTTAATACCTGTTACTTTAGACTCCTTTATTTTATTTGATATGCAGGTCTGCAGGCCAAAATTTTTCTAGTTCTTAGACTCACTTTCCTAATAGTTCTGTGTTGTACAACCTGTAACAAAAGTAACAATTTCAGTGTAGTAAGTAAAATTTTGTGTTTTAACAGGAAAATAACACCAGCAGTTTTGTTTTGGTTGAATCTGCCTTCACAAATCTTCAAAACCTTGCTATTGCGGTAGCATATCAGACTCCTGTTTTATTAGAAGGACCAATAGGATGTGGCAAAACTTCTTTGATTGAATATTTAGCAGCTGTTACAGGAAGAGCAAAACCTCCTCATATTTTGAAAGTTCAGCTTGGAGATCAAACTGATAGTAAGGTAACTGATGGATTTGTTTTGTGGTTGGGTGATGAGACGTAACTTTTACTTAAATTGACTTAATTTTCTAATAATATGTTTTCATTCAAGGACCCGACAGTGCCCAGCTCTTTAGTATTGTTCTTACTATTGATGAGAATGAATAAACAAACATGAACAAAAATAACAGTTATGCTCCAGTAGGTTTTAAATTATTTGCATAATTGTGCTGTACCTGTGTCATTTAAATTATGTTTTATCACGGTTTTTCTATGAGGAAGAACTCTACTGATTTTTTTTTTTTAATTAAAAAAATTGATTTGTGTTGGAAAAAGCAGGATTCTGGTGCCAAAGCTTATATGAACACTTATTTCAGTTTATGTGAGCTAATGTTAGTTTAATCTGATGCCTTCTTTGTGATAAAGGTGAGGGGAAGTAAGATACTGGGATGTTGAGGTGACTTGAATTTAAATAAAGATGATTAAGCTCTATCTTTAGATAATTTCATGTTGTTCTTGTTTTGCATATAGAATTTTGGAGCTTGAGTTGATTCGTGTTGTTGGCACAATCTATATTTAGTTTTTAAGGGTGGTTTTTATCTACAAGAAGTTATTAGAAGGTTTTTATTACCATGCATAAGCACCTTCTTTGCTTGTGTGGGACACCTGGTTTCACCATCTCACAACTGTATCTTATATACAAGACTAAGACCACCACATTAAGAAAAAGTGATGAAGTTCAGGATATAAAATATGTAGTAGTAAAACATAAACTCAATTTTTAAGCAGTGCTTAAATATTGAAGTTACAATTTGAGAGAAATCAAACCTTTGACTGGATTTTTACCTTTGAATAAGTTGCTTTATATTTCCTTTTACTACTTTAATCACAGACTGCTCAAAAACATAAAATAAAGCGTTGTGTGACCCTAGACAGTTTTCTGTGTTACTTTATATTGCTTGTAAATTACAGTGGCACAGCTCATAAATTCACTTCCAATTACCTGGTTTGTTTTAATAATGAATTATGTTTCAGTTTAATTGCCACTGGAGAGGGGAAGCTTTTCTCCTTAATTAAAAAAAGTGCAATGCCAGTCACAGATTACCAGACAGATTGTTTAGTAAGGTGGAGGCTAAGTGTCACTTATGTACCAATGTTGGTCATATTTGTCATGCTTTTCTCCGAGTTTTTTAGGGGATGTAGTGCACAGGACTCTAATGTGCCAATTGTTTCTGTCACAGACTCTGCTGGGTATGTATCGCTGCACAGATGTTCCTGGGGAGTTTGTGTGGCAGCCTGGCACCTTGGCACAAGCTGTCACCAAGGGTCACTGGATACTTCTGGAGGATATTGATTATGCCCCTCTGGATGTGGTATGTAGGTTTATGTTTGCTTTAAGGTCTTAATGCCCACAATGGCAATTTTGGGAGTCTAATCACCAGGGTTCTGTAGCAGCATGCAGAAAATGCTGCTCCTTTAGGAGGGTTAGAAAGAATTCAGCTTTCTTCACATATTAGCACACCTCATTAATTTTTGTCTTTGTTGCAGAGTAATTGTGACCCTGCCACTGATGCCAGATTTCACTCTGACAAATGGAATTGATTCTGATAATTAACTGTGTGTCTATTTAATAATGTTTTGGTATTTAAAACCAAATGTGGCCCTAAGCACCACAGAATATTGTCAATGTATGAGGCTGGTGCTGTTAATGAGGTTTTTTTCTTAGTGTTTTGTTTAGTGGGGCTTTTTTTTAACTTCCACTTTTTTTTTTTTTTACATATTAAAAATGTGTTGTTGCAGTAAGCATTATAAGTTTTAACCAGTTTCCTGTTGTCAGCTCCAGAACAACTAGTTAGTCAGCCATCCTTGCCTCTTGGAGTAATGACTACAGAGAACAAGTCATTTGCAAGAATGGTGTGATAGAGATGCTTTTCTGCATAGGCCTGCTGGACATTCTGCTGGTTGTTTCCTTTCACATCTGTTCCATCCTTTGTGTGACTGAAAAACCTGTCAGTTTGTTTATTAGGATCTAGGCTTCTGATATTAGAAATAGAAATAAAAAAATTTATAAGAAAGCAGACGAATGCTGTTTGTATGTACAGACAGTTCACTGCCAGGGGGTCATGCACTTATTTGCTTCTGTGGACTCAGCTCATTGCACTCATGATAAGCATAGCCTGAGTAGTATCCTGCATTCATCAAATCCCTTTCTTCAGGTCCTCCCTGCAGGCATCCTGTCTGCTTTCTCCATATCAAAGTATCTCTGTGCCTCTCTCTGTGCTGAGGGGTCATACCTCCTTTCTTTCTTTCCTCCACCATTACTGCCCTTCTCCAGGGAAGGGTAAATTCTTTAAATAGATACCAAACTCTCCTGGGGGTAGCAGTGTATACACTGAAAAACGTTGATGGTTGAGAATGACGTTTTTGAGATACAGGTCATCTTTGTTCAGGGAGATAAAGAAAATAAAGCTCCTGATCTGAATGTGTCTAATAAGTCATTTGATAATTTAAAAATAAATAGTTTTGATTTGGACTTGCAGTGTAAAGGCTGTCATTTCCATTTTCTTATAATTATATTTGAATACAAAGAAAAAAGGCATGTGAACATTGCACCTGTGATTTCCACTGCTCATTAAAATTACTGGGGATTCTGCAATTCTTGTTAGCATCCTTTGAAATGCAATCCGTGGGAATGGCAGTTGCTGGCACTGTAATGGCGCTCAGTGGAATTGCTCCAACATCTCAAGTGTGAAATGAGTGTGGATGATTGTGCTGTCTGTTGGATTCACCAAAAACAATCGTTCTATAATTTTTATTTTTTCTCCAGATCTCTGTGCTGATTCCTCTTTTGGAGAAAAGAGAGTTACTGATTCCTGGTCGTGGTGACTGTTTAAAAGTAGCACCAGGATTCCAGTTTTTTGCAACCAGGAGGTAGGTTTGTAAACTCAAATGAGATTGAGAGCATGGATATCCTATTTCTAAGTCCAAGGTACTTTGAAGTGCAAGGTGCTTGTGTAGGAGTATTTTAGCAATTTCCAATTAACAAGCAATAGAAGCCATAGAATCTGTGAAAATTTTTTTTTCACTTGAAGGCAGCCTTGGGGTGAATCCCAATCTTTGTACAGAAGATACACTTCTACAAGGCTGAAGGAATGAACCTTGCTGGGAGGAACCCTACAAAGCCAACCCATCACCAAGACAAAATACCAGTTTTAGGAATTACTGTGTGGAAAAGGCTTATTATTGATAGTTATGAAAGTCTTATCTCAGTATAGATGTTTGTAATGTTTTCTAACCAGAAAAAGATACAATGCCTGACTGCTTCACTGTAGTAGTGCCTCATGTCAAAATGACTTCTTCTATAGGAAGACATAATATTGTATCAACGTTAAAGGTTAGGAGGTCTGTATGGGGAATGGCAGTTATGTGGTTTTAAAATGTTTAGTAGTTTATTTCAAAGCCTTTAACAATTTTTTCTGCTTTTGTCTTCCTTCTATAATTTTTTTCTTTCCTTCTGATCTGTTTTTTCTGGAATTGAGTCTTTTGTATTCAACTCTTTCGGTTGCCTGATTTCCTAAGAGTTTTTATTTCTGTATGCATGGTTCTCATGGTTTAACCTCAGTCAGCAACTAAACACCACAGAGGCACTGGCTTACTCCCCCAGAGCAGGATGGGGGAGAGAGTTGGAGGAGTAAAATTGGGAAAAATCATGTGTTGATATAAAGAGAGTTTAGGTAAAGCAAACACAGAGACAAACACTATCACTCTGAGCATCCCCACCCTACCTTCTTCTTCCCCCAGCTTTATATACTAAGCATAACTCCATCTGATATGGAATATCCCTTTGGCCAGTTGGGATCAGCTGTCCTGGATGTGTCCCTTCCCAGCTCTCTGTGCACCCTCAGCCTCCTCTCTAGTGGGATGGGGTGAGAAGCAGAAAAGACCTTGACTCTGTGCAAGCCTTGCTCAGGGGTGACTAAGACATCCCTGTGTTATCAGCGCTGTGCTGGTCACAAATGCAAAACACAGCCCCATAGTAGCCGTTATGAAGAAATTTAACTCTATCCCAGCCAAAACCAGCACATGAGTGAACAGTTTGTATAACAGCAAATTACAGTTTTCATTGGGCTAGTCAGAGTAGATTCCATAAATCTCTTGCAGTTTGCAGCTGGGAAATAGTATTTAACAATAGAAACCAAACACAGTACAACAAAGGAGGAAAAAACAACAAAAACCCACCAGAAAACAATAACCAAACCACAAACCCAAATCTAATGCTTTGCATGTGCAAAGCTACTTCCACAGTGTAAAAACACATGGCTGAATAGTTATTTCTGCGGTAAAAGAACAAAGGGAATGAAATGTATGATGGGAAGGGCTAAGTCTGGAAGATGAGGAAGCATAATTGTGAAACGCTGTGGAGGGGACAGGGCTGGAGATGCTTTTCCTGCATCTCTGCAATAAGATCACAGGTCCTTGAAGATATTTCACAGGCCACTTCTGTCAGGTTTCTCTCTTTGCAAAGGATTCTGTATGTTGCTTCTGATAGACAACTGACAGTAATTTAAGTCTTCCTGAAAGTATCGCTAAGGAGATTCTGCATTTTAGGGGGAAAAACACTGTGGTAATAGATAATTTGGAAAGTGTGGATAGGCAAGGTAGGGTATGTGACAGTCCAGTGACAAACAGTGTCACCTGTGCCTGTGCATTATATTCTGTGTAATATGTTCTTTGATGCACAGAAGTGCACTGAAAATGCCGAATTCTTCAGCCACACTCAACATGCTGTGTTTCTTCATGTTTTGATTTAGGATATTCAGCTGTGGTGGAGGTTGGTACAGGCAGCAAAGCAGCCATGCAGCTCTTCTGGACAAATACTGGACCAAAATACATCTGGATAACATGAGCAAAGGAGAACTCAAGGAGGTATGGGGTGTGTTGCTCCACTGTGGCATGTGAATAATTGTTTCAACTTAGGGTAATAAATGTTTTTCAGTAGTTAATTGAATCCTTATTTTTATCTTCAAGTTTCACAATAGACCCTTTTAATTTCAGCTTTGTCCTGCCAGTTTTGAAGTAAACAGGCAGTTTGTCAGGAAAATTTGAAGTGAATGGAACAAAGATTCCTGGAACTTGCCTTGACACTGCTTTGTCTGGGTCTAAGAATCAAGTTACTTTGCCACTTACTAGCCCACAGAGACTTGAAAGCAGAAATAGCAAGAAAGAAAATTGAGCTTACTGTTATTCTGAGTTCTAAGCTTTGAGTTGAAAAATATTTGGTCAGTTATCAATTAAAAATAACTGATTCTATTAACATCTCTGTTTTGTTAGCATCTCTGGGAAATGTTTGCTTTGTGTAATTCTTCAGAAAATTAAAGCAGCCCAGGGCTCATATGAACACGGAATTTTCTGGAGATTCTCCTCGTGATCCAGAGGTCAGAACAGGATCTGATTCTAAACGATCCTTGGCTAAGGGAAAAGGTGGTGAATAGTATCTAGCAGAAGCGTTGAGGAGAAAGTTCTGAATTTTCTAGAATGAAAATGATAATTTTTTCAGTAGCATCCATTCACTCCTTTGGACTCATTCAGCAGCCAGCACAGTTATAGGTGGCCTTAAATATCTGTGTGTTTTTTTTCTTTTCTTGTCATTTGCCAGCTAATTGGTAGGAATGGGGCAAGAACAGCTATCAAAACCTTATGAAAAAATGAAACTTGAGTGCTAGATGTGTCACCACTAGGTTCCTTTTATTCTTTTTCTGCAACTTTGTAGCTTAAGTCACAAAAATGTATAATTTAAGCACTAAGATTCCGTAACAGTAATAGAAGAAGCAGTGTTGGAGAGCACCCACCTGCTTGCCATGAAAACAGACTCATGTTCTTCTTTTTCATCTGAAAAGTCAGTCTGACAGGGCAGGACTAGTTTTCCTGGCCTTTATCTGTGAAAAGTAGTTTTGGGAAGCAATATTTTGGTTGGCAAGCTTTAATAGAGAGAACTGAGCTGAAAGTAAATTACGAAAGAAAAATTATCCCCTTAATGTGTCTTTGTCAGCACAGTGAAAAGACAATTGGAATACTCTAATGAATTTAGTCATAAAAAGAAAGACGGGAGGTAAGGACTTCTGTAATGAGTTGTAAAGCTGTATGGTCATGGATTGGGCTCAGGTAGGGTTGAATGTACCTCTTGTTCTTCCTGTTGGTATTTGTGTAAATGTATTAAATGAATTTGAGTTGAGTTGAGTTGGCAAAATTCATTTTTGGCGTCAAAATCAGTATCATAGGAGTCAAAATAACTTTTATTTGCTTCAATTAAGTGATTGTAAGAGAGCAGTTTCATGTAGGTTGTTTGCTAAATACATATTGGAGTAAGTAAAAATTGGGGGGCTGTTGGTTTCTTTCCAATGCAGATGGGTTTTTTGTTTTGTTATTTTGTTTCATTTTGGTTTTTTTTTTTTTTTTGTTCTTCCTTTCAGGTGCTCCAAAGGAGATACCCCAACCTTGCTCTTGTGACAGATCACTTGCTAGACATTTTCATTGACCTTGCAGGAGACAAGTATCAGGCAGCAGAAAACAGAGCTGCTGGCTCCAATCATGTACCAGAAGCACCAGAATCAAGATCAGAGCATAAGAAACCAAACCTAGAAGGACGAGAACTGTCTCTAAGGTTGTCTTTTCTTATATGTTTATTAGAAGTCAGCTAGCTACAGAGATAGAAGGGTTTGTTTTTGTATTTTTCCTGGTTTTTAAAAAACAATGATAAAAGCTTGAATAATTAAATGGAAAATTTGTAAAAACTAGAAAAATATATTTTTTGTTTTAAGATAATGGTTAATATATCATTTAGAGAAACGCATTCTGAATTATTTAAACTTCCTATTTGCTATAATTACTTTTTGGGGGGGCGTGGGGAAATGTGTTGTTATATGCAGTGCTTAGTTGGTATCAAGCTATATGAATTTATTCTTAATTATTGTTAACACAAGGTATCAGTACTAGTTCAGAACTGAAGGTGCTATGTAAAGTTCTCTTAGTAGCTAGAAGATAACGTTTTCAGCGATTGAGTATATTATCTAGGTTATTTCATACTGAACACTCTCAGCATTATAAGCTAAAGGTGACTGAAAATAACTGGATCTGTAATGTACCGTTAATTTCAGAAATTCTGTGGTGAAATGTAGCTTGATACTGAATTATTTCCTCCTCTCCTACCAAATGTCAGTGCTTTGCAAATTAGTTAGTAAATACTAGCTTTGTGGAGCATAAGAACGTCAGGTTTTTCTGGAATAAAATTTCTTGCCTTTTGGAAGATTGTGTTGTTAATAAGGAATCTGTAACTTGAAAAAACATGGGGTTTATACCTTTCTGGATTCTTTAGTACCTTTCAGTTTTATAGTAGCATTATGATTTAATGGAGTATGTGTCATCTATTTATAAGCAACACTGGTCTTCGTGCTCAGCTACTTCTCAGAATTATCATCCCCTTTGTGTCTTCCCATGTACAATTTGCACAACAGCTACACGTGCCAGTGCCGGAAGATCATGTCATGGCCCAAGTTGAACATGGAAGAAGGTGCTGTGTGTTTTGGTGTGTTTATACCAAATCTTTTTGGTTTTTCATTTTAGAGACCTACTGAATTGGTGCAGCAGGATTGCTTACAACTTCGACAGTAGTTCTTCGACCACAGCAGTGAATATTTTTCAGGAGGTGCGGTAAGACTTCATCCAGAAATTGATTACCCAAATTCTAGCATTGTCTCACAAAATACTCTCTTTGGGAATGTCAGATAGGAATTTGGTTTTGTTTGAAGCAATTGGAGTGTAGTTGGAAGTTTGTGGCCTCTCTGATCAGAAGCTTTTGTTGTTACTAGGAAAGTTGTTTGCAGTAAGGTGCCAAAGGACTTTACTGCTGTCATACAAACAGCGTGGTGCAAAATAATTTCAACTGATACAGGCTGGGATTGATTGAGGCCTTTCTTTTTCTTGTAATATGAGGCTGCTTTTCTGCTTTCCTGTTCATCAGCTTACAGTCTAGGTTGGGAATTTTTTGGGTGAGCATCAGTCAGAGGCAGTTTTGAGATGTGAGATCTTACCATGTTACTTCCTTCTCCATTTTGCTCCATTCATCTAAAAATAGCTTTTGTGACTAGGCATTGAAAAGTTTTTACTTTTGGTAGAAATCCACTGTGTTACAGAGTTTAGAAGTTCTTATTATGTATTTTTGAACTCTGTTGTATGACTTGATCTGAAGACAGTGAAATAGTTTTGTTTACAGTGGTTGGATTGGATTTGGGTTCATTTAGATTAAAAGAGTGCATGTCAGATAAAATCGTAAACTGGTGTTCAAGAAGTTGTTTTTCCCCTTGACAGGCATTGGACTGTTTCACAGCCATGTTGTCCAACCAAGGGAGCAGACAGAAAATGGCAAAAATTATTGGAAGTTACCTAAACATTTCAAAGAAAAAGGTATGTTGAGCTATAAGTAACATGATCTTTATTGGAAGTATTCTAGAGCTTGCAGTTTTTCTGTGATTAACTATGTTATGCTGTTTTTCATTAAAAATTATGCCCATCTCTCTGTCCCAAACAGGTTTTTTTCTCTCTGTTCCATCCCAGGATCTGTTTTTCTCCTATTTTATATTCAGCTGCATTTGTTTTTCTCTGAAAGTTCCAGGGAACCTGTTTTAGAGCAAAGGAAAGATTACACAGCTGGAACAGCACAGCTGCCTAAGCACATGATACCACTACTTGCACAGGGTAGTGAAGAATGTGTTTTTTCTTAGGTGGTTTATAGCGAACATTAATCACTTAAATGGAGAGATCAGAGAGAAACATGATCTTTACTGATACTTGTTCTGTACTCATTGATTACAAAATCAGCTGTATCTATGGAACTCTATAAATGACAGAATTAAACTAAATCATCTCTTTGTCAGCTATTTCTGACTGTAGAAGTCTGCAAAGCAAATTCCTTCCTTCGTTACTTTAAATTGACAGATGGATCCCTGAAACTTCTGTGGGTTTTTCTCTTTGTTTGCATTATTTCATTATGGGAATGTATTATTCCCTGCAAGTGACAAAATATCCCGGTTTACACAAAGGGTTGAAAGTTGTTTGTACAGATAAAAACACTTCTGAGGTTCTTCACTATTTTAGGACATGAGTGTTTAAAACCTGCAAAATATAGAATTTTACCCTTAAAAATTAACTTGCTGCAAAGTAATACTGGTAGCATTGCTTGGGTGTTCTTAGTTTGATGTAAGCAACGTTAGTATTGGAAATGTTGATGTTTTTTTCACAGGTAGAGTTCTTCTGTGAACTCTACAAACCAGAAATTTCAATACGGGAGCAAGAAGTCTCTGTTGGAAGAGCTCGTCTTGTGAGGAAGCAAAACCAAGCTCTCACTGTGCAAAGGTAGAACATTCTGTAGTTGCCACATGAACTGAATTATTTTGTGGTCAGTAGAACAGACTGCAAGTCACAGGGTTAAGAAAAATGCGAATTGGATATTCTCACTAAGGAAAGGAATGTGGGAGTTGTTTCCCTTGAGGTCTTAGTTTTACCTTGTATATCTTTAAGATTGTCTGCATCATGCTTGTGGCAGCCAAAGCATGGAGATTTTCAGCTTCTTTGAACTAGAGTGGCTTCAAAGCGCTGTGGATTCACAGCTGTTATAAAAAGATTTTGATTATTCTACTTTTGTGAAGGGAGGTTTTTCTAGTTTGTGTTGCTGACTCCATTGGCCAGGAAGTTATTTGGAAACCCTGTTTTTTTAGGTTATATCTTGAGAAAAATAAGTATCTTAGAAGGGTATCTTAGAACTGCTTCTTTACAGACCTATATTAAAAAAAAAATCCCAAATCCAGCTCCTCCACTAAAAAAATAATAAAGGTAAAACTGAAATGAGCTCCTTGATAAATCTTAGTTTTGAGTAATTTGCTTTGTTTTTCCAGGGCAAAACATACCTTTGCTGCCACACGGCCCTCTGCAGTACTGATTGAACAGCTTGCAGTGTGTGTTGTCAAAGGAGAGCCTGTGCTTTTGGTTGGTGAGACAGGAACTGGCAAAACCTCAACTGTTCAATACCTAGCTCACATTACAGGTAAATAGTGTGTGGAAATTGTAACTTACGTGAACATAATTTAAAAACCAACAAAAGAACAAATCCACAAGTTGATGGTGCTTTCTGTTTCTGTTTCAAGGACACCGCTTGAGGGTTGTCAACATGAACCAGCAAAGTGACACAGCAGATCTGTTAGGGGGGTGAGTCAGTGACCACTGTCTTGTCTGTTCTGCTTGACAAATGGGCAGTATCTGTTTCATAGTGAGATAAATGTCTTAATAAGCATGTTTGCATGCCGAAAATTCCTTGTCCTTGCTGAAAAACAGAGCAGTTTCACTGAATTGTACACAGAGCTCTATGTGATGAAGTAATTTAAAACCACAACTCAATGTCTCTAAAAATGGCTAAGCTGTTCCATATAAATCTGACGTAATATTCACTGGACATAATGTTTGGTAACATTACAAATATTTTTGCTTGTCAGAGTGTCCCTGTCTTTACAAAATTGCCTCATGAGGTGCATTTAAGTATGTGCAATTTTACTTCGTTAGTTGAGTAAAAAACTTCAGAAACAGGGGTTCGTCCATGTAGCATATTGTTGTTTCAAGTAACTGGTTTTGAGGCTGTTTTCTTTTTTAAGTTCACAGAATACTCTGTCACACATAAGTAATTATTCTCTTGCTTCTCTTCAGTTACAAGCCTGTGGATAACAAGCTGATCTGGCTACCTCTGCGAGAGTCTTTTGAAGAACTCTTCTCTCAGACATTCTCTAGGAAGAAAAATCAAACATTCTTGGGACATATTCAGACTTGCTACAGGCAAAAACGTTGGCATGATCTGCTAAAACTAATGCAACATATTCATAAATCTGCTGTTAATAAAGAAGTAAAAGAAAATGCGTCTGGTAAGGTTTCAGATGGATCAAACACACATTAGTGCTGAACCACTGCAGAGGGTAGCTAGATGCTGGTGACTTGGGTTCTTTTAATTTGTGTTTGTTTGAGGTTTAGGGGTTTTTTCCTCCCCCGTATTACATCTTTTTGTCTGGTTTTGAGAAATGCAATGTCAACATGGCAATAAGACATTCAGAATTCTGTTAGAGTAGTGGATGGGTTTTGTTTTGGTTTTTTTTCCTTTTTCTACCTCATCTCTGCTGTTAGCTATGTCAGACTGTGCAGGTTGACTCGTCTGCCCATTGGTACCCTTGACATCTGTCTCCACTCAGCACTTGTTTGCTGTGCTGCTGAGCAGTCCTGGTTGTTGGTGTGTCAATCTTCTGTGTGAATGCATTCATACTTTCAGTCCTGGAACCTGCTCTTGTCTCACAAATATGTCCTATTTAAAAAACAATGCGAAGCAACAACAAAAAACCCAAACCCAAAGTAATAACTGTTTTAGGGTAGTAATATTTTTAAGAGCTTGCTTTTGCCTGGGTTCCTCTGTCAGTGATGCTGACTTGCCTAGTGCTTTATTTTGTTACAGTGTGGTTTTGTCTCCAAATAGGTTTTTCTTATTTTATACTTCACAACCCATTTTGGGGCTGAGGCAATGTTAATACTTTGTCTTGCATGGAGTTGTTTTTGCTTCTAGACTAGCAGAGCAAATGAAGCTGTAGTTTTCATTCAGTTTGGGCTAAGTAAAATTAATTATGAACTTTACTCTTCTTTTAACCAGTTCTTCTAAATACACAGATATTAAAATAAATGCCCATGAATATAATGGGGAAAAAAAAAGAGTTTGAAGATCACTTGTTGCAAGAATTGACAATCATAAAATAAAGACAAGCTGAAATCTGTAACTTGTGAAGTTACTTAAGGAATTTTGATGCTGTATGTAGCTCAGGTAGTGATTTTAAACAACTAAAATCAGTGCTATAGTAAATAATGTCGTAATTGATAATCAACAGTGTTTTTATTGATACTGAAGTGTTCATTGTTAATCTGTTCTGTCATAGGGGTTACAAATTTGGATTTATTTTTTTTAACATGTCTCTTTCTGTCACTGGAAATTAGACTGTTTTAACAGTCATGCTGGAACAAAGTGCAGAATAAGTATTTGTTCCTCATCTCGGAATGAGTTACAAATTGTCTGTGCCTATGTGTCAGTAGTGTTCAGTTAAATTTAAAAAACAAAAAAATACACACAGCCAAAACCAAAACAACAAGATGTAATTGTTTTTATTATTTATTATGTGCTATCTGTAGAACTTGGATGTTTTTGTTGCTCAGCTAAGCTTACTTCTGTATCTCTGTGCTTGAAACAGATTGATTAAAATAGTGTTGTTAAAATTCTTTTTATTATATTGTTTCGATGGTACAAACTTAAATTTGTTTTGCTTGCAGGCTTACCACTGAAGGAAAAGTGGGAGGCATTTGGTCTTAAACTGAATCATGCTCATCAACAGATGAAAATGACAGAAAATGCTCTTCTCTTTGCATTTGTTGAGGTATTTAGAGATTTGCATTTTGATGCTAGGAGGAGTAAGGAGAAGTATTTAAAATAATTTGCAATCAGTATTATATAAATAGTTTCCTGGCAGAAACCTTGCTGTGAAGTAAAATGTTTTCTATGATAACTCATGAAACAAAGTGTGCAAAAGAGGCTTCAAAGAGGCGGTGGTTAGAGGGGCAATGGGAGAACAGTTCGTGGTAGCACATTAATTCAGTTCTTTATAATAGAAATTAGGACTGGTATGATAAAAGAATATCAGTATGTCATACCATCTTTTCAGTTGTAGGAGATTAGGAAAAACTTCTTGACCAGACTGCAGTAGGTCATGGTTCTGTGTACGAATTCCTGTGAAAGATTTAATACTAAGTATCTGTGCTGTTTATCTAGAAGTGATTTTTCAAGACATTTCAAACTCATAATACGTTCTAATGGCATCAGGTGTGATCAGGAGAAACTCTGAGGTTTATTTATGCTTGTTCCTTGTCACCCTGTTAGTCTGAATATATGCTCTCAAATTTCATGTAAAGTGTGTGAAATGTTGACCAGTCCTCTATTAAAAAATGTATGTATGAATAGCTGGAGACCCTCTGACTTAAGTATAGTTTTAATTAACGGGGTCCAGATTCCTTAGGAGCATAATGCTGCTTGTGTCTTTGTATTTCTTTGGATTAGCTTTATTCTCACGTGGTGTTAGTGAAGCATATGCACTGCAGTGGTAGTTTGCACAGATAAGGGACCTTAAATCTGTTATTTGAGCCAATCTAACTGGTAACTGATGCAATGGTGTGATAACTGTCTGACTTCTGTGACTGGCAAAATAATAGCTGTTATTGAGAGAGAGCAGTAAAACTGCTATTGCTCTAAAAGGTCTGGAATTGCCATTTGTCTCGTCAAGCCATAGATTGCACACCGTTTGCAGTATCTGAATTCTTTAGTTGATACATCATTGCTGGTGACATGATTAACAAATTGATCTTATTTTTAGGGTACTCTGGCACAAGCAGTAAAAAAAGGAGAGTGGATTTTACTGGATGAGATTAACTTGGCTGCAGCAGAGACTTTGGAGTGCCTGAGTGGTTTATTGGAAGGATCATCTGGGTCACTGGTGTTGCTAGACAGAGGAGACACAGGTACTATTTCTGTGCTTGCTTATGCTATATCTTGCTATCCAGCTGAATGCCCTATCCTATGTAGCTCAAAATAAGTTGAAATCGTTTACCATTAAAATGAATGCTTGCAAAAGAGAGCAATGTGGTCTTTGTAAACTTCATACTTCTTGCAGCAAGTCCAAAACACTGGTGTGTTCTCAACAGCACTGCAGGGGCTGCTTTGTAGAAAGTTAACTCCTTTTCCAGATGTATAGATAAAAAAATGCAGTTGCTGAATGCTTCTCTTAAGAGCTACAGACAGAGGCAAATGTTGTGCGAGCATCCCAGGCTGGGTTTTCTTCCTGGCTGAGGGAAGCACTGGCTATTGTTCTGAAAGAGACAAAAGGAGTTCTAAGTTTAGGGCTTACATAATTTTTGAAATGTTTTGTGTTGTTAAAACATCTTGCTATGCACAAAAACTTCAGGGTTTTGCTTGCCTGTGGCTGTTGTGAAGATGCAGATACTTCTGATTAAATCATGTGAGGTTATTCTCTGAAAATTTTTAATGCTGGCATTTTTAAGAAAATTTAGTAGTAGTAGGAGGTTGTAGTGCAGCAATAGGAGGGTTGCCTTAGATAAAATATACCTTATTTGGCATAATAAATATCCTGTGTTTATCGTGAACCTTATGTCTTTTATTTCTGTTTTACTACAGAGCCTCTTGTCCGTCACCCTGATTTTCGCTTGTTTGCTTGCATGAATCCAGCTACAGATGTTGGAAAGAGAAATCTTCCTCTAGGAATAAGAAACAGGTAGGAAATAATGATTCTGGGACAAAATAATCACTGTCTTTTTCAGAGTTTAATTAGTTTCAGGAGTTGACCAGTGAAGAATGCCTAATCTGAAGCCTGGGAATACAAGTCTGAACTCAAATTTACTGCCTGCGAGAGATGCTTTCCACATTATGATGAAGGCTTTTCATGGAATAGAACGAGGAAAATACTTTGATGAAGTAGCTGAGCCATAGCGAATGGTCTAGCAGTAGTGCAGGTTGTTGTCAGTGGGGGCAGGAAGTGATTATTCTTTACAATCAAGCTGTCAGCACGTGGGAATGCTCCTGCAGCAGTTGATGTTCCTTTGTGTCTGTTTAGAAATCTTTCTGTTGAAAGAGGTATTGATCCTTGCACAAAGCTGCTTATCCAGTCTTGTTCACTCAAAAGGAAGGTGACTTGCAGGGTGGTGTAGATGTGCGATATTCAAAATATTTGGTGTGTGGTCTTAAGACACATAAGCTGTGGCGAGGAAATTGGAATTGCAGCAAATCTGTCCTTCAGTACCATCTACCTATTCCTGTATGCACAGACCTCCTGCTTGATGCAGTTTCCCTCATGAAAGTGCCAAAGCTGCATGTATAGTCCCTTCCCAGATTTATAAACACTGTGCAAGACTGCAGAGAGATGCACCAGCTGTGTGTAACTAGTCATTTGTAGTTATTAGTGGCAAAGCAAGGTTTTATTGCTATTGGCTGTCTTGCAGAATAGTGAAAGGAAAGAAAGTGAGTGTGATAAAGAAGAAAGGAGACTTCAGCATCAGCGTAACTTGCTAAGTTTAAATGAATTTATATTTCTCATTGTCAAAAATAGCTTCTTCTGTGTCAGTACTTCATTGTTCAGGCTGTAGCATTTGGGTATATATTGCAAATTGTTTAAAATTGTAATTTAAGTCACATTGTTCCCTTTCAGTCTAGTAAGTTGAACTAATTCAGATAAATTACTTTAAAGTTCTAGTAATACCTTGTTTTTCAACTACTCTGCTTCTCGAGTCTGTTGGTTTGACAGTGTGTAGGTCTATAGCTTTTACAATCTGTATTCTGTTGCTTAAAAATTTAAAATGTTATATGCCATGAGATTTGTATATAACATGATTTTTCAATATGCTCAGGTGTCTTAAGTGTTACAGATTGATTTGATTCTTTCAGGTTTACTGAACTTTATGTAGAAGAATTGAGAAATGAAGGAGATTTGCAAGTTCTTATCATGGATTATCTGAGAAGCGTGAATGTGAACAAAAATACAGTACAAGGAATTGTGAAGTAAGTTGATTGTAATCTCATTAAATTCTTGATGAAATCAATCACAAAAAGAAAGTATGTAACTGTAGTCTGTGGTTAGACTGCTTTGGGAAACATTATAATGCTTCCCATGCAGCAGTTGGCATAGCTTTAGGAAACAGAAGAGTGTAGACATCTATCTTCTTAATTCTGAAGGTTTCTATACTTATGGGAAAGAGATTTTTTATTTTTAAATTCAGAATTGTTTTCTTGGTGGCACCAGTTAAAAAGCATTGTTGTTTCAGTCCTCTTTCACATCTGAGAGACTAAAATGGTTTGTTTCTGAAGATCATACCAAAGAAAGTCTTGTGTGTTTGTCTAGAGTTACCTTTCTTTCCCCTAGCATAAGGCGAACTATCTCACGTTTTGAATACTTGGAGTTTATAGTCACTCTCTGTATATCAAACTCTCTCAAAAATATGGTTCTAAAAATACTCTGTTGCTTTTCTTCACTGACTGTACAGATGGCAGAGCTTGGCATGGCTTTCCTAACCTGGAGCTTTTAAGAAAAGTAACAGTTGGGGATAAACTGAAGTGTTCATACTTGTGGTTTAATTCTTTGGAGCAGTGGTCTAATCAGTAACAGCTCTATCTATGTAACATTTTTGCAGCTTTTATTTGTCTGTGAGAAAGGAAGCAGAAACAAAGTTGGTGGATGGAACTGGCCACAGACCTCACTACAGTCTCCGTACCCTTTGCAGAGCATTGCGATTTGCAGCATCTAATCCGTGTGGCAGCATAGCACGCTCCCTGTATGAGGTGATTACCAGTGTTAGCATTTGTTTCAGTGTGTATTCATGACAAGGATAGCTTGGGTAAAGGGTAATCCTCTCTAAGTGCACTATTGAGCAGAAACAGTTCTTTCATCTGTATATTTTTTCCTTATTTTTCATGCTTATCACTGAAAAGAATTCTTCTCCTTAGGGCTTCTGTTTGAGTTTCCTGACACAGCTTGACAGAGGTTCTCACCCAGTGGTTCAAAAGCTGATTTGCCAGCATATAGTCTCTGGCAACATCAAAAGCCTTCTCAAACAGGTAGGCAAGTAAGATTATGAAGAACAGTCTAGTATTTAAAGTAGAATTTATTTTGTGTTCTCTTTTCTCCTTTTTTCCTCTACATTTCCTTCTTGCAGTTCTGTTTTTCATTTTATAAAGATTTTTTAAAAAAATTAATACCATTCTTTTGTAGTTTTTTTACTTTCCTTGAATGTTTGTATGTTCGCTGGTTGGTTTGTTAATTTGAAGAAATATGGAAGCCTGAATAACTAAAGCATTGTGGAGTGTGGGCAGCTTAATGCAGTGGCTCCAACTGCAAAGCTTTCACAGACTTCTGAAGAGCTTTCTCCTCAGGCTGTGTATTTTTAGACTGATGCAGAACATATGGATATGAAGAAGCATCTGTGCTTTGTCTCTTATGGGAAAGGAAGAATGTCACTAGTGCTGGGAACCCAGCATGAGTTTGCATGGGGGACCAGACAGTGGGATGGAGAAGCCAGTTAAAGAGATGGGCATTTGTTTCAAAATAAACCCTTTCATACTGGAAAATGTGTGTGAATATAAAAAGATGAAAGCAAAGTTCCTGTTTGGAAATGCCCTTCAAAATTCAGTGCTAAGACTCTTGAGACATTTTTATCGTCATGGCACTGGCAGAGATTCCTGCTTCATGATCTTGAAATAATCTGGTCAGGTTTTTCCTGTAATTTATATTCTGTGACAAGGGGACAGTGCTTACTGCCGGAATGCTCAGGGATTAATTTAAAATTACTTTAGAGAGTATGTAGCAGTGGTGTAACAGTAGTGGTTTTCATTAGCAAATTGAAACTGATTTGTATAATCTGTTATTTCTGTCATGTCTCCTTAGCAAATACCAAAACCCAAAGGAGGGAGTTTTATACTTATAGAAGGTTACTGGATTTCAGCTGGGGACAGAGAACCTACAGTAGATGAAAGTTACGTGCTCACCCCTTCAGTTAAGCTTAATCTGAAAGACATTGTCAGGGTTGTGTCTGCAGGGTAAGTGTTTCAACTTTTTCATAAAAACAAGTTAAATATGTTTGTTTAGGCCTTGAGTGTTGGTCTCCCTCTAGTCTCTATTGTTTAGATGAATAATGTCTATTTTTGTTCTGCTTTACTCTTAACTTTTCATTATAGAGTGACTTGAATTTACACATATGTTTCTTGTTGCCTTAAACCATCTTACTGCCATACCTAGTTTTATTTAAATTCTAATCCAGGAATCTGCAGTTAGAATAACCTGCTTATTTCACACTGCCATGAAAAGCTTCATGGGTAGCTGTTAGCACTTGGGAGTAAAGTTATTTGTATCTCCCTGTTAATGTGTGGTCTTGGATACCCCCAGTGAGTTAAGTGGTGGTATTTTGGTAATGTGGTTGACATGTTGTGAGAAAGATATGGCTCGCGCTTCTAAACCACTGTTTTGGTCATGGCATTTAGGACCCATCCAGTACTGATTCAAGGAGAGACCTCTGTTGGTAAAACCAGTTTAATTCGCTGGTTGGCAGCTGCTACTGGGAATCACTGTGTAAGGATTAACAACCATGAGCATACTGATATCCAAGAATACATTGGCTGTTACACATCAGATGCTTCCGGAAAGTTGGTATTTAAGGAAGGTGAGTGTGTTCTATATACTCCAAATTCCTGTCTCATTTCAATGGCTGGGAGGTTTTTTTCTTCTTTTCTGCTTAACTTGTCTGGTTTATTACAATGGAGAGATGACCTGTCATAAAGTTAGCAGTTGCACTTTAATGATAATCACTTACATGAATTTTAATGAATTCTGAAGAGTTCATGTCTGTCTCATCATGCTTATCCTATTAGACCTAAAGATGATAAGTCAACGATGTAAACAATACTGTTGATTCCTTCTCTGGATTAATGTTTATACTGAGTGAAAATGGGTTGCTAAAAGTATCTGAATGCATGCTTCTGTTAGATTTGCTTTGTAAGATTTTTAACTAGCACTTTTTCTTACCCCCAAGGCATTCTCATAGATGCAATGAGAAAGGGTTACTGGATCGTTCTGGATGAATTGAATTTGGCTCCCACTGATGTTCTGGAGGCTCTCAACCGCTTGTTGGATGATAACAGAGAGCTGTTCATTACTGAGACTCAGGAGGTCGTCAAAGCTCACCCTCGCTTCATGCTGTTTGCTACACAGAACCCTCCAGGTCTCTATGGTGGCAGAAAGGTCTGTATGATCTGTTCCTTTGGGTAGCTAAGACTGCAGGGAATTAATCTCTCTCATACATAAAGTGTGATGTGAAAACGTTTTGATGCGTGGCATTGTGAATCTCTCAAGAGGGAGGGAGTTGAGGTGGCTGTGGACTGTCAGTACAGCTGCATTCTGTTTAGGTGAGTTGCTTGTTTCACAGATACAAAATCTCTAATTAATTTTAAGTAGTTGAGATTTAACTGATTTACTGAACCGGAGTTCATGTATATTATACTTAACTTGGCATTTCTTGTCCAAAGAGCACTGGAAGAAAGATTCTACTTATTCTACATTCTTATAAATGTCCATTTTGTACTGTTTTTTGTCTGGAATAGGGAATGTTCTTCATAGTGACTGGTATGGTGCTGTGTTTTGCATTTGTGATGAAAACAGTGTTGATAGCGCAGGGTTGTCTTTGTTATTGTTGGGCAGCACTTGTACAGAGTCAAGGTCTTTTCTGCTTCTCACACTGCCCCACCTACTCGTGGAGTGGGTTGGGAGTGCATGAGAAGCTGTGAGGGGACACAGCCAGGACAGGTGACCCCAGCTGACCAACGGGATGTTCCATGTCATGACATTGTGCTCAGGAGTCAAAACTGGGGGGAGGAGAAGGAGAATGGTGATATTCCGTGTTTTTTTCCCTAAATAACGTTGGTGTGTGATGAAACCCTTATTTCCTGGAGCTGGCTGAATACCTGCCTATTGATGTGAAGTGGTGAATTAATTCCTGACTTTGCTTTGCTTGCATATGCACCTTTTGCTTTACTTATGAAACTCTTTGTCTCAGCCTAAAAGTTTTACTACTTTTACCCTTCCGATTTTCCCATTGCAGGGAGAGTGAGCATGTGGTTTTGTAATGCTTAGCTCCCTTAAAACACACAATGTGTTTTAAAGCTCTTGTCCTCATTCAGATTCTCTCTTATGCTTTCTTTCAATGCTTATGTGTATGTGTTAATTTGTATGCTATGACGCTATCCATATTTCCTTTGGATGTGTAGGGGAAGATCTGTGAGCAATGTCAAAGGAAAAAGTTCAAGCAGTAGTGTGCTCTCGTATTTTAGGTTTTGTCCAGAGCCTTCAGGAATCGTTTTGTGGAGCTGCATTTTGATGAACTGCCAAGTGCTGAACTGGAAACCATCCTGCACAAGCGATGCAGTTTGCCACCTTCCTACTGCAGCAAGCTTGTCAAAGTCATGTTAGACCTGCAAGTATGAGAGTCTTCTTTTAGTATAAGGAATGAAAACATATTTCAAAATAATATGCACAAAGTAATTGCAATTTCTTTGTGGGGGGAGGTATTGTTTGCTGAAGGATACTTAAAATCCTAAACCATGGAGAGAACACACCAAGGTACTGATTTCAGTGGTTAAGACAAAGAATAGGGATGGTGATGTCAAATTTGAGAGATGGCTAGCAGAAAAAAAAATTAGACGCCTTGGGATTTGATGTATAGAATTATCTAGATCCAGAGTAGAGTATTGGATTTGTAGGTGTCTTTGAGTCATGTGAAATTTGATATTATTTTTAAGCAGTAATTTTTGATGTGTTCAGATGCTCCTGTGCTCAACACGCATTTGACACTTAGTATATAGCTAAAACTACCTTTTATTTAAAAGCAATTACAGCAGCACAAACTGGATTTTGTTTTATTCCAGGTACCTATTTTCTTCTTAGTTTTTAAAAAAAATATTATTATATAAATTATTTTGTTCCTGGTGCTGTCAAATACCTGCCTAAAAGGAGTTAGTGTTTAGGAATTGTGATTCTACTAGAGTTTTTTGTTTCGCTTAGAATTTTCTTGTTGCAGTGTCACTGCAGAGGGTGATTGTTAACTTTGCTTGAAGTATTTGGAGAGGTTCATCAAAAAAAAAGCTCACATTTTGTTTTTCTCACAGTCGTACCGCAGAGGTTCGACAGTGTTCGCTGGGAAACATGGATTCATCACCCTGCGGGATCTGTTCCGCTGGGCTGAAAGGTACAGGTTGGCAGAACAGCTGGAGAAGGAATATGACTGGCTTCAGCACTTAGCAAATGATGGTGAGCTCTGCTGCCCCAGCTTTTTGAAGTGTTAGAATCGCTTTCCAGCCCCACTCCTTAAGTGTAGATTTTTGTTGCTGATTACCCAGGTAGTAATTGTTTCTCTCCCTCTCTTTTGTAGGTTTTATGCTTCTGGCAGGCAGAGTCAGGAAACAGGAGGAGGTGGATGTTATTAAAAATGTCATTGAAAAACACTTCAAGAAAAAAATACATCCTGAGTCTCTCTTCTCAGGGGAAAGTGTCAAAGGGCTACTGGGTGAGTTTCCTGAGAGGGACCCCACTGGTAGATCTCTAAGTGTGACTGAAGCTGATGGATTGCTTTGTGTTGTGCAGCTAAGTCTTCCATGTGGATGTCGGTGATGGACAGAGATTTTAACCATGTTGTCTGGACTCAAGGGATGAGGAGACTTGCCATTTTGGTGGGACGAGCCCTGGAGTTTGGTGAACCAGTACTGCTGGTGGGAGACACTGGGTAATCTTGCTTTTTATGATGCAGTTCTTGGTAGTGCTGCGCCAGCTGCTGATTTGGACACAAGATGATTGTGTGGGCTTCAGTGCTGCTGTGATCTGGGGCATTTGAGCCTCTCTCATGGCAGACTTGCACCTGCTGTTTCTCACAGTTTCTTTTTGAGGGGAAGCAATTGCATCTCATTCAACCCAAGTGTTTAATGGGATTATCTGCATTGTCTATAACTACGGCGAAGTTACATAAAAGTAGTAAAATGAAAGTGAGCTGACTTCTCTCCCCACCTTTTACAAGGTGCGCTGTACAATGTCACTGTGCCTCACTGGAGTGGCTGTTTTTGGGGTATTGTGATATTTTTCTGTTTGAGAGCACATTCACTTTACATGTTTTAAGAGCTTGAATATAACCTTGCTACCACTCCTCCACTTCCTGAGCTGTAGAGGAGGTTGTGGAAGTAGATGCTGTCTGCTCTTGTGCTCATGGTAAATTTGTAGAATATATTTTTGTAGGAAAGAAGGAAAGAAAAATGCAAGAAAAGAGAGAAGGAAAATTACTTGGGTAGTAAATGGAAACTAGATATTTAGCAGTTTATTCCCTCAGACTTAGGCTTGGTCTAGACATGCAGCATTTCCAGTTCAGTGAAATGTTAGGCTGGTTGGGTATCTGTAAGGGCAAGCTGAAATAAATTTGACTTTGAAATTGACTTTAACTCGCAGAAATCCATCAATGCAGATATTGATTTAAATTTAGTTAAAGGCCTCTTGTGCAAGTCAGCAACAGTTGTGCCAAAAATGGCTTCACTTTGCATACATTTCTTTCAAGGAAAGGAGCAGAATTTGCATGCTGGACTTTTGCCTCATAACTCCTCAATGAAAGTTTGAATCCTGTCCAAAGTGAGCTGATTGTTTGGTGTTGCTTTTTTTTTTTTAATTCATCCCTTTCAATTAAATTACTTTGTTGCAGGTGTGGCAAAACTACCATTTGTCAGATCTTTGCAGCATTAGCAAATCAGAAGCTGTACTCTGTGAATTGCCACCTGCATATGGAGACGTCCGACTTCCTGGGAGGGCTGCGACCTGTCCGGCAGAGATCCCACGACCAGGTTTGTCTTGCGTCAGTGATAACTGGGATGGTGTGACCGTGGGAGTAAAAAGCAGCAATTATTATGACTTCTCACTTCTTTTTCCATTTCTTAGGAGGAATCTGATGGTTCTAGACTCTTTGAGTGGTGTGATGGACCTCTTGTTTTAGCAATGAAAGAGGAGGGTTTTTTCCTCCTTGATGAAATTTCTTTAGCTGATGATTCTGTACTAGAGCGACTTAACAGGTATGTCTTAAATGTGGTAGTGCTTAGCATCCTCAGTGTGCCTGTTCCTTATACAAACGTTGAGTCTGACTGCTTTTAGGCACATTTGTTTCCTGGCTTACGTTAGCTGCTCTCTTGCTGAAAAGGACAGTGGTACCAATAAAACTTAAAAGTAAAATCCTCACTTTACCATCTTCAGTATTGATATTTTCAGCCTGTCAGTGAGCTCTTGTAATTGTGCATCTTGTCAAATCCCAGGAAAAGAAATCTAAGTTATTTCACTCTTTAGTGTCTGTGTAAAAATTACCCACCTAAAATATAAAATTAATTTCATTATCTGCTTGCAGCAGTGTCCCTCACTTTAGTCTTTTTGGTTACCCATTATATTGGGTAAGTGGAAATTTAACTGGGCCAATTAATATGATTTTCATTTTTAAATGACCTTTTGAAGTGTGAAACAAAGTTTAAAATAAACCATATTTTAACCTTCTCTCTAGTGTTCTTGAAGCTGAAAAGACATTGGTACTTGCTGAAAAAGGTGGTCAAGATGAGGAGGAGAATGAGGTAGAGCTGTTAGTTGCAGGAAAGAAATTCCGTATCCTTGCAACCATGAACCCAGGTGGCGACTTTGGGAAAAAAGAGGTAAGTGTCAAAACATCTGGAAGTTCAGCATGCGTTTTCTGGTCATACTGACCATTACATGGTTGGAAGTGCAATGCAAAAATGCATCCTGCCAATTCTGGCATCCAGAGCTTTAAGTTGGCAGCTGCTTCCTTGCTCTAAAGGGTGAATCTGTTTACTGTCGCTTCTGCGTGCTGTCATTCTGATGTTGTAAGTGAACACCCAGGAAAATGTCAAAGGAAGCTTCAGGCCTCTGAATACTCTAGTTAGGCCTGATATATAGCATACTTCAAGAACAGGAACTGTGACTTGTGAAGCAAGTAAATCCAGCTCTCTGGAGTAGTACAAAGCTGCCTAGCAGATTTTTCTCCCTAATGTTATTCAAAAGTGATGGTTGTATTGCCTTTCTCAGTGAGTAATGAACATAACATCCCAAAAGATCTTTCTCATTAAATGAAAAAAATCTGTTTCTGAAGTTTAGAATTAAGTAATTTAAAACATGTTAAAGAAAACCTATAAGACAGAAAAACCCTACAACTTTTAAGCAGTGTTGGAAGCTAGGTCTATAAAAAAGAACCAGAAGCTCTTTTACTTAAAAGAAGATGGGTACTCCATTTAAAGAGGTTTCTGGAGTAGAGAACCACTCATTGTGAAGCCATGTGTTTAAATAAGATTTATTTCTGCATTGCGTTTGTGCCACTAATTTTTGCTTGACCAATTCAGCCAAGGAAGAGAGGAATTAGAGAAATGAGTTGCAATTGAAGGCAAATTTCTACGTGGTAGTTTGCTTCTGTAAGGAAAGGGAGTTTACAGAGACACTGTTTGATATATGATGTCCTAGAATGAAATGGAGCTTTCTTTGGTGCTTGCAAACCAGCTCAATTTCTTCCCATGTTCTGTCGAACTTTCCTTACCACCTGTTTCCTATATTGATGCCACTACCAGAAATCTTTAAAATCCTCATTCTTTCAAAGATTTTCTTACAAGGTGTGTCTGTCAAAATTACAAGGAAAGGTCTGTCTTGTTCACTTTATTTATTGTTCACAAGTGCAGTGACTACAAGGCTGTTGTTAACTGAGCATTAGGGAAGATGATGTAATGAATGTTTAAGTGCTCTGTCGTTCTGCTTGTTCACAGCTTTCCCCTGCACTGCGCAATAGATTTACAGAAATATGGTGTCCACAGAGCAATGGCCGGGATGATTTGATACAGATTGTAAAACACAATCTTCATCCAGGATTGTGTCTGGGTGCAATAAACCATGAAGGTGAGTATTTCTGTGTGTTGTGTTTCAAACATTGCTAAGAAAATAGAGAGCTTGGAGGCTGCCAACCTTTTCTCAGAATTTACACCACTGTCACCCTTTTTCTGCTATGTTTCTCTCTAAGGACAGCATGATACATTTTGGATTTTGTTCCTCCCTCACTGTATATGTTTTATGTCTAGCCAGAAGTAAGCTCAAGTCTGTATTTACTTCACCATCCACTGAGCTACCATTGAGGTAGCACAACTATTCCCAGCCCTTCAGTGTCCCAACTTGGTTTCAACATAGTGTTGAAAGAACTGGCACTTCACTTTCTGCCAGCAGCTTCACTGTTTGTATTAGTTGCTTGATTCTGTCTTGTTACCCGAATTTAAAAGGATCTGTAACAGCAGCACAGACATGAACTTACTCTTCAGTTACTCTGTTATTCTGTTTCTAGGATATTGCATACCCATCCACATTGCTCATGCAGCTGGGACCTACTTTAGAGACTTTTCAATAGCTGTGGAGATGTTGTAAATAAATAAAATTATTAAATAATAAAATAAATCAATAGTTATATTTAATTAATATTTAATATTACTTTTATAAATAAAATCAATATTAAACAATAAAATAAATAAAATAAATTAATAAAACAAATAATTATTGGTTATTTTATAACTCAAATTTATTTGCTTGTTTGTTTTCTTTTTTTGCATTCTTTTCAGGGGCAGACATAGCAGAACTCATGATGGACTTTGTTGAATGGCTGACTAATCAAGAGTTTGGTCGCCAGTGTATTCTCAGTGTGAGAGATGTCTTGTCCTGGGTTAATTTTATGAATGTCATGGTGGAGAATGAGTCAAGTTCTGCCAAGGGATGCCGCCGCCTTAACATTTCTCCAGTGATGTCTTTTATCCATGCTGCATGTTTGGTGTATATTGATGGAATAGGATCAGGTAAGTCTTCAGTGCTCATTTGGCAGCAGAAAATTTGAAACTGTCTATTTGTATTAATAATTTTTATTCAAATGCAAACAAAATGGTTTGGAGCAGCATGGGAAGTTCCTGGGAGAAGTTTTCACTTCCATTTAGCAATCTCCTATATGTCATGTGCCTTTTCTGTGTTTCAGTAGCAAGAGTTTGAATAGTACAGGAAGCTGAAGTGAATTAGAGGGATTAATAATATTACAAAGACTAGCACACAGATTAAGAGAACCTGTGGTTTTTACTGAGTTTTCTGAGCTGATCCAGTACTTAGGCACATGAGCACATATTATTTTCTCTATGCCCCACTCCACATGTCAACATCTGTCTGTGCTGGTCTGTACCATGCATATAGCTGAGAATGCATCTTTGTGTGTTTGGCTGCTGGCCCAGCTGATAAACAGTAGAGAAGAGAGAGCAGGAAAAGTGAAAGGCACAAGAAATGCCAGAAAAAAAAGCCCTGGTGGGGGCTATGGCAAGGGATCAGGGTGATTGTGATGGTAGAAGAAAGGGGGTTGGAAATAAGGTGTCCTTAATTCTGTTGTTTACAGAGCAATCTGTCCATGGTAAATCGTGCTGGAAGTATTGTCAGGCAAAAGCCCTAATATAAACCTGTGTTCACAAAAGTGTCATCTGTGAAGAGACTGAGTTTCTTAAGTCATAAGATGAATGTGCCTAGTTATGTTTTGAAGCACACTCAACTTTTCTAATTACAGGTACAACATCCTGCTCAGCTGATACGGCTTTGTTAGCTCGTGAGAAATGCCTGACATTCTTATGTGAGAAAATGAGTCAATTCTTCAAGTTGACTGATCATCAGAAGAATGAGCTAAAGATTTATGACAGAACAAAGGAAAAAGAGTTCGTATGGATGGACAACTTTATGGGAATTCACCCATTTTTTATTCCAAGAGGCAAGAGACTGTGGGAGTGGGTGGACATGTATTCTGTGGTTTATATTTTCGGTAGTTTTGTTATTCATTAAATCTAAGTAGGATACCTGAACCATCACAGAACAATTTATTGGTTCTTAAGCCTTAGAAAAATGCCTTTTCTGGCTCCAAGTGTGTAGATTGCAACTCAGTCACATTCATTAAGGAGATACATCTGTTCATTGCTTTATTTCATGACTTCTTAATGGTTAATGGCCTCATTTTCATAGTCTACTTTTGGGTGTAACAAAGCTTTTTTTAATTTTGAGTTGCAATTTTCTGTTACTTTTGCATGCTTGGGATGCTGTTAACTTCCATTAAATAAAGCTGCAGCTCATACTGACCCTTGTGCAAAGCATGGAAAGGAGGCATCCTGAGTACAAAGCTAAACCAGATGGAGATTAATGTCCTGCCTTGCTCTAGATTTGCTCAGTTTTTTGAGACTCAAAGATTTGCTGCAATTTTTTCGAAATTAATTAGTCCCTGCATTTCAGTTCCTTGTGGGACGAATTAATGCAAATTGGAACTAGCAAAATAGTGCTTCTTACACTTAAAATACAGTGACAGATGACTGTGAGCTTTCTAACTCAGCTGGTTAGTTTTTAGCACATGGACCTGTGTGTTCCTAATGCTGTTTTAATTGTTCATGTTTGAAGATTTTGACATTCATGGATTGTGTTAGTCATGCATAAAATTGTACAAAGTAATGTTGTTTGTAAATTGCTTAGTTCCCTTCTGCTGATTAGATCACAAAAGGAATCTCTTTGAATCCCTTTCATATTAAACAGGTATCAAGATGTGTAAGATGCATTGGTGATTAATATCTTGTATATCTGAGCAGTACTGTATTACCGACTTCGGGGAGTGAAATTCCAGGCTGGAATTTGTTGGACAACTTCTCTATCTTCTCCCCAATGTATGCCAAAGTAACACTAAAGAAAAAGCACACTTAGTTTGAGGAGTCTTCCTTCACAGAACTGGCAGTGTATGGAACTTATTAATATTTTATTGTGTAACATGACTAATTCTATCATTCAGTGCCACTTTTTCAAGGGCTGCTTTTAACTTTTAGGTCCACATGTCTGAAGCAAGGGCCAGTTTATTTTTCAGGGATAGATCTTAAGTCATGAAGCAGGGGGTATTGGAGTTTCATGGAAAAACAAATCATATATCCATATGCTTATTTTTTTCAAAATTCAACATAAATGCTCGGAGATGGGCTGAGATGCAGCTATGGGTCAAACAGAAAATGCATGTGCCTGATCTCTGAGAATGGCACACAAGCTGCTTCTTCATTGCTTGCTGTAGTGAGATCAGTTTACAGACAGAATGAGCTCGTTCAGAGGCACACTGTCAGCAGCTCCAGCATAAACATTCTTCGATTGTTTAATTCTTTTCTGGTTCACCTTTCCTTTGTTTCAGGCCCTGTTCTCCAGAGGAATATGACAGATTATGCTTTAAATGCTGGGACTACAGCAGTGAACGCACAAAGACTGTTAAGAGCCCTGCAGCTTAACAAACCTATTTTGTTGGAGGGCTCACCAGGAGTGGGCAAGACGAGTCTAGTTGCTGCCCTGGCAAAAGCCTCAGGAAACTGTCTTGTTCGAATCAATCTGTCCGAGCAAACGGTAGTATAAAATACTATCTTTGTTACTTGGTGTTTATGGCAGGGTAGAAGCCTTGTGTAACTTTTAAAGTGCAGTTCTCTTTAACTTTGGCACTGTGTCTGAAATGTCAATTTTTACTTCTTGGTCTCAAGATAAAACTGAATGGGAGGGGTAACCAGAAAGAGCAGTAGGCTTCTGTGAGGGAATGCCAATTCCCAGATATTTCTGTTCTTTTCAAGTGAAGTCATGCATATCTTTGTCTACTATGTCTTTCTTGGCTTCTGCAACATTACTTGAAAAACAGCTCTAAGGCTTTTTAGCTTTTCTGTTCCAATTTAAATTTTTGTTGTTAAATATAGTAGCTGGTCACTGGAGTCCTATAATGGAAAAGCTTTTAGCATTTTACAATTACTGAAATTTTTTAAATAGACTTAAAGTGTAGGTATTAAAATAGAAGGGAGAAAATGTTAAGGAAAGTTAACAAAAGCTGTTTATGAACTCCTGTTAAGTTTTGTAATTCCTCAACTCCTCCATTCTGTTCTTTACTCCCAAAGGATGTGACAGACCTATTTGGGACAGACTTGCCTGTTGAAGGTGGGAAGGGAGGAGAGTTTGCCTGGCGCGATGGACCGCTCCTAGCAGCACTGAAGGCTGGACACTGGATTGTATTAGATGAGGTAAATTCAGGCTTGGGGGACAAATAAAATGGAGTGTTCTAGAAGAGCAAAGTTGGATTTGGCTTGTGTAATAAATACCTTTGAGTGCCAATGACCTCCCTTCATCGAGGCAGGTGATGACTAGATTTCTTTGAGACAAGAACAAGGGTTGAATCCCAGCTTAAATTACTTCAGAAAACAAAGGATAGGTTCGATTTACATTTGAAAGTTTTTAGGGAAGAGTATCAACAGACCTTCTGGTACATGTGCTTGTACATGGATACAGTTTCACTGAAATAGAAGGTGTTTTTCTGGGACTAATATATTGTGTTATGACTGATTTAATTGAGATGGAGATGAGTTTCATCTTGCCAGTATAAGCTATCCTGCAACTGCAGGTTTGTTCGTGTACCATTCAGCAAGTGCTTTCGAGCATGTGTGCACAGATCTGCCTTCTTGGCAATGTGTATTCCAATTACTGCAGAGTGCAAAATCTTCAATTCTTTAGCCCCTTGCACACCTCTTTTCCCCCCCTTTTGTGAAGAATGGCACTTTAAACAACCATTATAATGAAATAGCAGAGACTGCCTGAATTTTAAAAAACCCAAACAAATAAAATGCTATGAGTGCCACAAATGTATGAATGTAAATTCAGAAGAAATATCTTGAACTTGCAGGTTTTACGGTGGAGAATTGTTTTGTTATCACAATGAAAAAACACAATACAAATAACAAGTGAACATAAGGAAGTGTTAGTTGCTCCAGTATAATAACAATCTAGCTGGTGGTAATAACGTGTTAGTTCTAGAGCATCAGTGAAATGAAATTTTACCTTCTATATATCCCAGATGAACAGCAATGAAATGGAATTTTACCTTCCATGTATCTCAGACTATTAAACTAAAGATTATGCAAAAATGTTTTGTGGAGCACTAATATTGTATCCTCATTTTTTTTCCTCAGTTGAATCTGGCTTCTCAGTCTGTATTAGAGGGGCTAAATGCATGCTTTGACCACAGAGCTGAGATTTATGTTCCAGAATTGGGAATGAATTTTCATGTACAGCACAAGACAACTAAGATTTTTGGATGCCAGAATCCGTACAGACAAGGAGGTGGAAGGAAGGGTCTCCCGAAGTCCTTTCTCAATAGATTTACACAGGCAAGCTTATTTGTTTGTTTTGAACTGCGTCGTGATCCTGTCTTGTAGGTTTCTGACTGTATAAACACTCTGAATTCTCTTGATCTTACAGGTGTATGTTGATCCACTGTCAGCAGAAGATATGGAGTTTATTGGAAATACATTGTTTCCTGCTATTGATAAAACTATTATTACTAAAATGGTTGCTTTCAATAACAAGGTAAATATATTTTAATTTCTTCTGTGTAGAAGTAGGGAAAATGCAGTAAGATGACAAAAAAAATTAAGTCTAATGTTACATTTCCAAGCATTTTTATAGAGAAGTGTGTGGGTAGAAAAAGAGGGATGGAAGTGTATGCAGAAGAAAGTAAAGAACTCCACTAAACCCAGTACCTGAATTCTTGTACCATAACAATCAGATGCTCGGTTGATAACTGAAGAGGCACTGTTTTTCACAGAAGATTAAACATATATACACAGTGGTAGTAATGTTAAAAAGAAAGTAGTATTCTGTGACCTTAGGTAAAATCTCTTGTGTCAGCATCTTACTGCATATTCATTTATGAGTGCAAGAGTAAATTGGAAAATTGAGCTGAGTGTTAGAGAAATAGTAGAGACAAACTAAATCAGTTTTAGTTCCTAATATATCTTCAGCAAAGTAAATTCAACATGATCTTTCAGTTGTCTCTATCTTATAAGCAGTGCCAAAGGCAGAAGTTCAGTTGAGTTTTTTAAAAAAATACTTGAAAACCAGCTTGTGGGTGCAATAAAAGATTTTTTTTTTAATTGCTACTTCTTTTTTTTTCTTTTCTTTTAGATTGAAAAAGAAGTAATGGCTGAAAAAAAGTGGGGACATAAAGGAGGACCCTGGGAGTTCAACTTACGTGATCTTTTCCGCTGGTGCCAGCTTATGCTTGTTGACCAGTCACCAGGATGTTACGATCCAGGCCAGCATGTGTTTTTGGTATATGGAGAAAGAATGAGAACCAGAGAAGACAAAGAAAAGGTGAGCCATGTGTTTTCCTTCCTTTCTCTTTGGATGGTCAGGAAGTATTTTTAGAAATCTAAGTGTGGATTTCGAATTTGAAGGTTCATTGTAATTAATTCATAGTCATTTATCTCTTAAAGAAGAAAAATAGGTTGGTTTGGGGTTTTGAGGTTTGATATAGATACCTGATTTCTGTGCCATTTGAAATACCAATTGAATTAGTATAAAAGCAGCTGATGTTAATGAAGGCAAGGAGGATAACCAAGGACTTGAAGTGAAACAACATAGTCATGTGATTCTGTATTAAATAATAATGTTTGCCACCTAGGTATCGCTCTCTTGCTTAGAAATCTTGTGCTTTTGTTTAATTTCACAGCATTTAAGTGGTATTAAACTGAAAGTCATTGTAAAACTGAAGTTATTGGCTGTATGTGACTGGATGTTTCCTCATGGGTTTACTTTCCCCTCCCTGTAACACTGCTGTGTTACCGAAGAGGTTATTTATGAAGTGAATTCTATCCCAGTACTTTATTAAAGAGAAACTTTGTTTCCAGTATTTCAAGTCACAGAAAACCATGACTAATGAAAGGGTTGCTGCAGGCAGCTCACACTCACACTGATTGCTCTTTGCACTTTGAGTTAAATGAGCTTGTGATTTAACTGTGTTAGTTACTATCATACAGCTGTGGAGCTGAGGGGAAAAGATACTTCAGATGTAAATTTTTAGAAGTGAATCTTTAGAGCAGTAGATAACTTCAACTGACAAGTCTCTTTTTTGCTCTTTTAACTGTTCTAGGTTATTTCTGTATTTAGAGACATTTTTGGCCAGGAGGCCAACGTGTATACAGGAACCAGGGAGTTTCACATCAATCCATATAATGTTCAGGTAAACTGTGGACAAGGGATTTTGTGACGGGATAGGGAAAGCAACAACTTGTGCAGCTAAACTCCCATTTGCCTTTGTCTCTCATCCCTTTCAGGTCGGTTATTCAGTTCTCTCTCGTGGCAACTACATTCCCCATTCTGGCAGAACTCTCTCACTTCTGCATCATTCGCTGCAGTCTCTGGAGTCCATAATGAAGTGTGTGCACATGAGCTGGATGGTGATCCTGGTGGGCCCGGCAGCTGTTGGCAAAACCAGTCTGGTGGAGCTGTTGGCACATCTCACCGGCCATCGGCTGAAAATCATGGCCATGAACAGCGCCATGGATACAACTGAACTCCTGGGTGGATTTGAGCAGGTAAATACCATTTTGGTAATATGGCAGCATTTATCCTTCCCGCCTAATAGTGGCCAGTCTGCTGTGAGTTTAGTGTTTGTAAACAGAGCCTTGGCACCCCAGTCTTCTGCCTGAGCTAACTCCCTAATGGCCTGCTTGCAGGTTGATGTCAACAGGCCATGGCAGCGCCTCTTGGAAAAGGTGGAGAATGCAGTGAGCACGCTCGTAAGGGACAGTCTTCTCCTCGCAGAACTTTGTGCAGATGATGCTGAGCTTGTGCTGCGTGCTTGGAGCAATTTCATCCTGAATTACAAACCCAGATCTCTGGGGGAAGGAGGTGGAAGTGTTACAGCTGAATTAGTGGGCAAACTGGAGGGAATACTTGTACTTGCCCAGCGACTAAACAACAAAATAAATTCTTACACAAAGGCAGGTATGTATGGTGGGCAGTTTGAAGCATTGAAATTCTCCTGTACTGAGCTACTCAACTCATGATGCAATACAAGCTCTTATCTTGTATTCCTAAGAAAGGGAACTTGGATACACTATTCTTGTATTTGTACTTTGAAGCACTGGTCAGCTGAGCTTTACTGATGTCGGCAGAATAACCTATGGGTTCCTTCTTTTTTTTTTAACCATTGTCTAAAGGCATTAATACTCACCAAATTTCATCTAATGGGGGAGAAGGGATGCAGAAGAGTACCTGTTTAGGCGAGTAAAATGTCAGTCTGTTTTATATTTCTTTGTGCTTGCAAACCTTTTCACATGGATTTTGCTCATGGGAGGCTACTTAAAGAGTTGGAGCCTCTTCTGTTAAGTTCCCCTAAAAAGTAGGAAGCATATATGTTTATTAACAGAATAACTACTATTTTTCTTGAATGGAACTGGAAGCTACTTCATTAATGTGAGTCTCAGTGTAAGATGTATTTCCTTTCAGAGTTTGCTCGCCTGGTAGAAGAGTTCCAGCGGTTCAAGCTGCAGCAGGTGCAGGCTGCTGACTGCAACAGCCATGGCACTTTTGAGTGGGTGGATGGGATGTTGGTTCAGGCCCTGCAATGTGGAGACTGGCTCTTAATGGACAATGTTAATTTCTGCAAGTAAGAGATTTTAGTGGCCTTATTTCAGCGAATCCTTTAACCTCCCTGATTTACTTTGCCTCTTACTGTGTGTTTCACAACTGAATATTTTGCATCTGATAATACACAGGAGCAGTAATTTAGATTTTCTGGAAGAATATCTTCTTTCTCAGACAGCTTAGCAGTTGATAGTTTCCTGTTACCTTAGGAAGTAATTAACTGTTTGGCTTTTGCTTAAGATAGGTACCATTTTGATTTCAGATCAGAAAAGGATCAAACTGTTGCCTTTTTATGACCACATGAATTTGTTTTGAATGTAGCCCTTCTGTGCTGGACCGCCTGAATGCTTTGCTTGAGCCAGGAGGTGTTCTGACCATGAGTGAGAGAGGAGTCATAGATGGCACAATTCCTACAGTAGCTCCTCATCCAAACTTCAGGTACTTTGCATTTCTGCTTTTTTTTCTGCTTTTTTTTCCCCCTTTATCAAAGAGGAAGTTTAGAATAAAAATGTCATCAGTGAGCCAGTCTTTTGGTATTTTGAATACTGTTCAGTTTGCCACGTAGTGTAGTGACATTATAGTGTAGTGACACGGAAAAAACCTGCACTGTGGGGGACATATAAAAGAGAGCTTTAAGAGGCTTTGCTCTATATCCCTGTTGCAACACGAACTATTACACAGGAAAATTCATAGCAGTGTTCCCCTGCCTTGATTTTCCATTTCTAATTCAAGATTTCAGTACTTCCCTGTCTCACTGTAATGAAGTAGAGCATACATGCATTGAGGGTGGTGAATTTTTTAGATATGCTGCTAATGAAAGCTGGTATATGGGCATAACAATTTTTTTCCCAGTTTTTTCCATCCCATCTATAAATTTGAGTTTCCTGAAGTGACAGAACTTAAAAAAAACCCAACAAACCGCCCAAATAGACAATCTGTTCTCTCAGACCTGAAGTAGTCTCTGTGGAAGATAGGAGGACAACGTAACAGAGTATTCTCTATAATTCCTACCTTTTATAAATTCATGACAAGGATATTGGAACTGATACGCTCTGGTTCTTCTGAATTGGAAACATTTTTGACTTTTCAGAAACCTGTTTTCACTGCATGGTATCTCAGAAGTACTTTTCCCTCCTTGCTTTTAAGAGGTGTCTATTGATATTCTTAACTACTTGGATGTTGGATACTTTGGTTTTTAAATAGCACAGATTTATTTGAAGTTGTTGCTAAGACTTTTAAGTAAGTCTTTATAGCTCAGAGGCATAGCTTAACTTTTCTTTGTAAGTGGGCAAATGATAAAACAGACATAACTCAGATAATGAGTTAAAGTCATGCAAAATATCTGTGTCTAATTGCAAAGTGTAACTATTCATACGCATTTCTCATTTAAATTCATTAGCTGTCTCTGGCTTTCTAGATTTTGTGTCCCCATTTTTATGAAGATGAATTTACTTTATGGAAGAGCAGATTTGGTAGTTCTGGAGTGATAGTTCAAGGACCTAAGTTACATCTGAAGAATTTAAGGCAGTTGAAATGGATGATTGTTGTAGGTCCCTTCCAACTTGAATTACTCTGTTTTAATGTCCACCAGGCTCTTCCTTTCTATGGATCCAGTTCATGGGGAAATATCCAGAGCCATGCGGAATCGTGGGATTGAAATTTACGTTCCTGGGGAGAATGATGGAAATGCATTGGACAGTCTGGATTTGAAGTTACTCCTGCATGGTTTGGGTTTAGTTGGAGATAGTGTCTGTGATGCACTTCTGGCTGTGCATTCAGAAACCAAGGCAGCAGTAGCAGGTAAAAAAAGTCTGCTCAGTATTTTTTAGCAACTTGGGCTCTTTACATACGTATGGATGAACTCTTTAGTATTAAACCTTGGTTATTTTATTGTGTTATGTGCTAATATAAGTAAGCACATAAAACTATAATCGAGTAGTTTGGATTGGTTTTTTGCATTCCCAGGAAGTAGTCCCAAGTCATGAAAAAGTGGTAACTGCAGTGCTTTGTTAAGGAGACATCAGACACTGGCACATGTCTGTTGTCCCTTGCTATAGGGAAGGCAATATATTCTAAGTGAAAATCAGCAAAACAGCGGGTTTGCACAAGTTGGTCTTTGCAGCTGAGTTTCATTCATCTCAGCTGTTTGATGTCTTATTTTGAGCTGGTCATTTATTATTTACAGTCTTGTCACATTTTCATATTAACCTTGGGAAGAACCCATTCAGCTTTCAGGACACAGTAGGATATATTTGTTTCATATCATGATACCTAAAGTGGTGTTTGTCAGATTAAATGGCTGACAGTTGCCAAACATTCACATCACCCTAATTGCTGTGTATCTTCCAGGGTCTGTGTCGTCTTTGTCACCTTTGCTTCAAGCTGCTGTATTAATTGTGCAGCAAATACAAAGAGGCCTTGGATTAGCAAAGTCTTTTTACAGAGCCTGTTGGGAAGTTTATGGCCGCTCACAACAACTGCAGATTAACCAAAAGGTAAAAGTCCTGTACTTGAAACCTTTTCTTAGATCATCTAGATAAGTGAAAAATCTAGCTTCATGAGGCTAGCGTTTGAGATCCTGTTTTTCAAGTGCCTCAGCAAGAGATTGATGGAGATGGTGATCTTGGAGAGATGAACCAGATAATCTGGTTGGACTCCGAGGCTTATGGTTTTTAACAGTTTCAGCTCAGACTTTGGAATATTAATACTAATGCATCTGTAGCCCTTAACACTGTGCACACTGTCATCTGTAGACATACTGATTTTCTGTTTAATATACTGTTCTGTGCAGTATATTATTTCACTTCTGGTAGGAATGTTTTGGTACTTCGATTCTGTAGGTTATACAGTATTTGTAGAACATTCAGTTTATAATGATTTCATAATAAATACATGTAATTAAAGTTTCCTCTTCGTGCTTGAATACATGTTACATGTCCGAATATGACTCTAAACTGCTTTTTGTTTGTTTGTTTGTTGTAGCTTGTGTTAGAATTGGTTACAAGGCATGCTTCCTCTCTGGCTTCCCCTGACACTTGTGAGTCCTTGCTAGCAGTGGGACTGTGGCCAGACTCCCTGCCTTCGGGTCTGTTTGCAGCTGAAGACTCGCTCCTTTCCACAGTCCAGAGTGATGCACAAGTCCTGATGTATTGTCTGCATAGACTGAATCTCAGAAACTGCAGGTAGGCAGGAAATTTTTTTTTGTCTGGCAAATAAGAAACAATGTGTATGAACTATTCATGGCATGTCGTTGCTCCTTGCAAAGTTCTGTCTTCATGGAATTGTGCAGGTAGAGACTGTGATTGTCATACTCTGTAACTGTATTCCTGCTACCTTTCCATACAAACACTGCAAATGAAAGTTTAATTATTTTCTGCTTTATTCTCAAGTCTTCAAAATACATTCAAAATATTGACTCTTTAATCTTCAATAAGTACATTTGACCATTTTGAGAGTTGTTAGGAGAAAGCATTTAGCAGAAAATGTGAATGTAAGCAATGGGATTAGGAGGTAATATGAGACCCAAAATCTCTTCCTTCAATTTCCTTCTAAGCTTTAAAAAACCTAAGCATTTAACTAGTTTTAAGTATACTAATGATTCTCTGATTTCCTGTTTTCATGTAATCAATTATTCATCAGTAATTTTATGTCTAGTAGTTTCAGGTAAAAATGCAAATTTTCGTCTTCAGACAGAGCTGTCTGAAAGAAGCAGAGGCCCATGTGCAAGGCGTATATGAAAGAATTTTAAAAATTATTTCTTGTGCAATATAGCTGTTAATTTTTACAACACTGGTGCAAAAACTTCCTTTCTGCCTTCTTTGCTTAGTAGCCTACTCTGGACAGGTACTGTAGTTTTCTTCCAGTGAAAGAACAAGCTGTAGAAGTTTGTACTACGATAAAAAGTTGAAATTGTAAAATCTTAGCAATATGCTCTATTGTTTGCTGGTTTTATTTCGTTTTGTTGTTTATTTTTTAATCAATGACAATTCTTTTCCTATCTTTGTCTTTTTTAATTTAACTTTGCATATCATTCTGGTGCACAAATCAAATAGAATTTCTCAGTGAAATGCTGTGCGTGTTCACTTGGGGTAGTGCATGAATTTTTGGCAACAGCAAGCTCGTAATAGTAGACACCCTCAACTGGTTTGAAGTTTGTTTGAAAGCTAAGTAATGGAGGAAAGATCATTGCATTGCTACAGTGATGTCTAAGAATGGTTACATACCTTGACCTGCAAAATACATTCTTTCCTGAATCTGGCAGTTCAAGCCCTTGATTGCTGGACTTCTTTGTGTTTCAGGACACTACCACTGACTCTGCAAGATCTTGAAAAAGTTATGCAGTCCACTAATCCTGAGAGTCTCAAGTTTGGCGCTGTTGAGATAGATGCAAACTGGATGGACAAAATGGAAGTTCTCCAGGCTTCAGTGAAATTGTTCATAGAAAAAGCAACCAATCAAGATTGGAAATTAAGAGTAAAATGGCTTAACTCCTTAGCCAAAAATCTTCCACAGGTGCTTGGTATGTAATGATTTAACTTTGTGTTGTCTAAGGGCTGAGTTATGTTTTTTCAAATATTGTAGGTCTTCTATGAAGACATCCAGACCATTCAAATTATCTGAGTTATGAAGACTCTCAATTATCCACACTAATTCAAGGGCATGGAGGCTCCAGAGAGGGACAGAAACAGATTATGCATGTTAGGGAAATCAGAAGACCTCGGGCTTGTCTTGTGCTGCTTCTGAATTACATTTATTTTTGGTCTTGGTCTATGTAAGCAAATACGCCTTTTCACTGCTTTTTTTAGTGATAGTAAAAGCAGTCAAACTCCTTCTGTGTATTTGGCGTTAAAATACAAATCCTTAGAAAGCCAGGAAACTGCAGAGCTGAGATTTCCTGAAGCAGTGCTGTCTGAACATTCAGGATAATAGCTGAGATGAACTATTCACTTAATTACAGTATTAATCGCATTAAACTCGTGGAGCATTTAGGCAGGCATTGGTCCAAGTAATTCACACATTTAGCTTTCTTGTATGGTCTGAAATCTCAGATTATGTTGTCCCTATATCAATGGGATTGCTTCCCCTTTATTTTGCTGTCTTTTCAGGCAGGTAACTCTGTAAAGTAGAAAATACCTAAAAAACTACTTTAATGAAAAGTATGCTCTTTTTTTTTTAATTGGAAAGAAAATAAACCTCCCACAAAAATAGATGTATTGAGAGGAAGATCTGAAGGTATAAACTCATGCATTTTCACAAACCATATTTTTAATAGCATACATGTAGTATCACGAGTTTAGCTAGAACTCCTTTTTAGATTTATGTCGTCAGCCATGACTTTCTGGTGCTTTTAAGACCTTTTGGAGCTGATATAAAAAAAGATCAATCAGCACATCCAGAGTGCATGCACAGATTTGATTCAGTCTGCTTGTGTTGGTTCAGTTGAAGCTATTTTTCTTGATTTGTACTAAATGCTCTTTTATGCCCACGTTCTCTCCACTTCACTTGCAGATTCGGTGCGGATTCAGCTGGAAGCAGGTGCTGTAGCCCTTGATTGTTTCTATGCCAGTCCCCTCTCCTCTGGAGTCAGTAACATGATCAAGTTGCTACAGCCAACTATGACAGGTACTCCTGAAAAGTATGGATGTAAGACATTGCTTCCTTTATTTGTTCCCTGAACACACTGCAGCCGTTCTTAGGAAATGTATGCAGCAAAACAAAGGCTTAATTCTAACTATGTGTTGCTTTTGTCATAAAAGAAATTACTACAAAGACATTCTTGCTGTCTAGAGCAGCAAATATGGTAATTAAATGCATTCATCCTATTCAAGTTAGATTTGAGTGCTCTGCCTCTGAGTCCTGGCTGTGTGTTGTGTATCTGTGACTCGGATGTATTCCTGCAGCTCGGAGTGATGTTCTGAAGAGTAATGCAAATATCCACTGCCTTTCTGACTTGATAGTTTAGGCACCCTGGTCTTTTTTCCCCAGGATTTGTGATGTTAGCCCATCTGAAACCCATGGTTTGGCCTATAATTTTCCCTTGGTGTTTTGTGGGAAGCATAAGCCTGTGGTTTCCTTTCCAAGCTTGTTAGATGCATGAAAGCTATATACAGTGACACTGGATCTTTTGTGGATGGTCCTGGTCATCTCACCTGGACTCTGAGCTGGACTTGACTTTCCAGGCTCTGTTCAAGTACTCTGACCCCTGTTTAATTTATTGTCACTTATCTGTTTTACAGAACCTGCAGTTGGCTTTAATGTTTTTCATTTTGGATATTTGGAGTGAGAGAGCTTGACTGCCTTTCCTCGTAGGCTTCCTTCTTTCTTTCCCTAATGTTCTTGCATAGGCAGGGGGATCAGGAAAAGTACTGAGTAATGTTTCACTGCTGTCCTGTCTTGTCTGCCTTTCCAGATGAACATGTGATGCCTCTGGACCCAAGATGGAACATGCAGTTTTTGGAGATCATTAGAAATTCAATGAACTTTGATACAGAAATGGAGCACACAGATCAGCTTCTTATCCTTTTGAAGTCTGCAGCAAATCGGTGGGTTACCAAAAAACCCTTGTAAAGACTGCCCAAAGCCTGTAATCAATACTGAGTAAACACTTGTGGTGTCTGCCAAGTTTGTTTCTAGGTTTTGATAGATGTGATCTAAAATACCAGGCAGAGGTTTTGTGCTGGTATTTAAATTCTTTGCTTCTGTTTACTGCAGATGCATACTAAACACCATGACTTAATATAGGGAGCAGAAGCTCCTAGCATTCCATACAGGCTGCAGTACTTCAAGGAGAAATCAGAACTGTGGGATAAAGCATTTAAAGAGGCAGAAGCACCAGTGTGAAATCTCTGACAAAACTTAAATAGTTGCCTTGCTTTTGGATTTAGACTATTTTTCCTAGGAAGATTAAAAAATACACAGATTTTGAAGTTAAAGTATAAGGAAGCAACTGCTCACATATCCTACAAGCCATATTTCATCTGTTTAGTAGCTCACTAGTTTTTCCTTCCTTGTGAAGACATGTAGGTAAAGTAGAAAACACCTAAAAAATTATTTGAATGAAAAGTATGTGGGGTTTTTTTTCTTTTTAATTCAAAACAAAACAAAAAACCTCCCCATGAAAATAGGTGTATTGAGAGGAAAATTTGGAGGTATGAACTCATGGATTTTCACAAAACATTAATCTGCTTTTTGTGAAGCTTTCTTCTACAGAAACCATATTCAGCAATTAGTTGTGTTGCACCTGGTTCTTTTTCCATAATGCAGTGAATGTATTACGTCCCTTTGTAGTTCAAATGTTACATTGTAGTTCACCATTCTCATAAGGCCAAGGCTTTAAAACAGTAAATTGGTAACAACTTTATTTTTATTTCAGAGCAGTGTTATTTCTTGACCGAGAGAAAAGAAGTTACATTGAGAAGAGTTTGATTGCCAGCAAGAAGCCAAGAAACAGTGTCTTGAGAATGTCTCTAGATTTCCACAAAAGTGGGTTGCTTTTCACTGTTCCTTTTGGTTCTGTAGTCAATTTGGAATATGGTTAATTTGCATTGTTATGAAATGTGTACTTTAAACATGGTGTGTCCTGAGTATGCAAAGAAAAAAATGTGTGGATGTAAAGCAGTCAAATGAGGACTAATGTGGTATGTAACACATTATTCTTAAATAGGGTAGCCTAAGGCATTTATAATTTATGTCCTGCCTCTACGAGGTAATGAGTGAATACGATTTCTCTCTTAATAATCTAAACTTTCAAATGATGGTGGAGAGAAATTGGAAAAATGTTTTGTCTGTAGCTAGTAAGAATTCCCAAGTTCTTCAGATGTGTGCTTTTGTTTCGTGTAAGTTGGAAGTTAAACAAAGGGTAAAATTTATTGATGAAGTTAGTGTGCTGCATAGAAGCAATTGATCAAGGAATCCCTCATTATAGATCTTTAAATATATGTATAAAATGTGTAGAAGTAATAGAGAATTGTGCAAATAGTGAAGGACTATTTTTATTCATTTCAGGATCTTTTCAGGTTGTCTTTTTTTCCCCTCAATCATAGAGAGATTCTAGTCATCAGAATTGACCCTTATATGTCATGTGATGTGGCTGGAATATTCAGTCCCTGCCTTTCTTTCCCCTTCCCCAAACCTCAGATCCAGGAAGTTACAACTGTCTTCCTCATGGAATTGTGGTCAACCTTGCGGCTTTCTTTGAGCTTTGGGATGCATTTGCACTTCACTGGGTCAAGTCTACTCAGGTGGCCTTAAGTGATGATGACATGCATGATGTGAGTAGACTTTTCATAGTACATTTATGGAAGTTAAGTTAAATGAGATTGTGTGCAGAATGCTCTTTTTAGTTTCAGGGACTATGAGATAAACTGCAGTGCCTCTGTTTATGTTCAGAATATGCTGAACAGTAGGCAAATGATAATGTTTGTTTCTTTCAGTGGCTGTATTTGTGCTCTGTCTTCTCATTTCTTCTGTGTGGAATGTAGATTTTCAGTCTGCACATACTTGGGGTGGGAATTATCTTACCTAAATGTTCTCACCTGAGATGTAGATAGTTGCTGATCCGGCTCATCAGGCCCTCTAATACCTGCTTAGGATGGCATGAACTGTGCTGTGGAAGTGGTGTTTCTCTCCACTGGTGATACTATCCATTTCTATCTGCAATAAGAATATCTGAACCTGGACAGCTGACATGCAGGGCACAGGGGTGGTTCACTTTTCCCTCTCCCTTTTCAGACCATGAATATAATTTTGCTGATATCTTGACATTGTAGACTTGGTGCAGATTGTTTGGTTTTGGCTTGTGTAGTTCCACCTGTCATTGTGGTAATTTTAGAGAGCCTGTAGAGTCCTGGTTGTGTAGCACTAAATACAAAGCATTGTGGAACTCTGAAGTTAATGGAAGTGATGGTGGTTTTGCTTTTTCTCTTTCTTGAAGTGCAAAGTGTTCAGTAAGCTGCAGCAGTGGTAACACTATAACCTCTTGTGTTTGTTGTTAGATTTTACAGGGCTCACTGTGGCGGGACCGGTTCTGGGTTATCTCTGACACTGTGACAGTAGATTCGCCAGGGCTGTCACTTCTGGCTCTGCACTGGCACTGGGTTATGAAACACCTAATTGAAAGAATTCCTCAGATGCTTATTGGGTCAGACCAGAACAAGTGAGTGGCTTTTGATTTGTTTCTGTTAAATGGCTGTATAAATTACTCTTTTCTTTAGTGTTATAGCTGATTAGAGTTGTTTGGATTAGTGTCCCAAGTCCTGTTCCATTAGTGATGCAAATAATAACGTATTAAGTAGCTGTTCATTTTTTAAATTCACGTTTCCCAGTATTGTGATTCTGCTTAATCAAAGGATCATCTAGAATTTCTACCCCTCTAGTGAAAGGATAAGAGAGACTTTCCTTTCTTATGTATCCTTCTGCCTTGTTTCTCCAACTTCTGTTAACTGTGTGGGCTTTATTTTTCCCTCCTCTGTCCCTCTTTTTTTTTTTTCCCCTCCTCTACAAGGATTTCCAGGGAAATTCAATCTGTTTCACAGCAGATTCAGAGCTGCTTGGTCAATCCTGCTGGCATTTCAGTCAATATGAAGATACTACAGAAGTCTCTAGGAAGACCCCTTCCTTTTAAGGTATCAATACTCTTTGCAAAAGATTTGTATTTCAAATAATGTCCTGATAGGCTTTAATATGTTTACAGCACTTGCTTTCCAGGACAACAAAAATACACTTCTGTATTTGGTAGATTGATTAAAAAGGATGTTTCAGCATATGTTAATGTACGTTATCTTTTGAGAAATATATCAGTTATCCAGATAGCATTTCTACTATTAATTATGCTATATATAGAAAATATTTATTTAATACAGAGGAGTGCCTGAGCATAAAAATATTACTCCTTGCTCTGTTTTGGAGACTTGTGAATATCACTATGCCACTTACTTATTTAGTGAACATATGTGTATTTAGAACAGCCTGTGCAGTTCCTTTTATGCAGCATAGGATGGAGCTGCCTTTTGATTTCCCAAGACAAGGCCTCTTAACTTCGATGGTTTTGGTGTTTTGTTATAATACATTTCAGAATTTGTTGTAATTAAATTTTTTTAAAAAAATCTTTCAGTAAATGTTCTGAAGAATACAAGTCCCTTTCTAAAAGCAGTGAAGAAGTAGTCGTGCACTTGTGTTGGTGACTAGTAGTTAGACCTAGGGTTTTATGACTTTATCTCACAAGGATACTTAGCTGTCAAAAAATGCATAGTTACTTTGTGAGACTCTGAGGAACATTCAGTATTTAAATTGCAAGTATAAACTGCAGTTTCTTGTAAGTGACAGTAGCTCCTGGTACTTTTTTTTATTGTGTATTTTTTGCCCTTGATTTAGGTAAGTTGCCATGTTGAAGTATTATTTATCTGCTTAATTTATGTAGTTTCTTTATGAAGGGAAAAAACCCTAATTTGTCAAGAAGGAATTGTGGCCACCTGTTTCAATTTCTGTCTTCCTACTGTGTTGAGTAGGGCTACTAAAAGATTCTTGTTAAGCTGTTGTTGCAGACTGGTTTATATATACTTGTACTTTAGTTGTGTGCATGTGAATTTGTAATCTTAGTTTTGACTGCAGTCACAAATCTTGTTTGTGGTTTTGTTAGCGCTGCTGAAACAAATTGTCCTTTTCACGTTTCCAGGATAAACTGGGCATGGAGTGTTCTTCTCAGTTAAAAGCTCTCAGCAAACCCCTGAACATCTTGGAGCTAAGAGTGGCCTTTGGAGAAAGTAGATGTCAGGAAAAAATGTGCTGTCTGAAAATTGCTGCCACAGGAGTGAAGATGAAGAAAGCACTGCTGCAAGCTGATGGCCTGATCATAAGAGCCAATCATTTAGAAGATGTTAGTCTGGGTAGGTAACACTTTTGAAGAGCCCAACAGGATGATTTCTGCCATCTCCATTCTTTCATACACAGATGTAAAGGATGTTAAACATTCACTAGCAAGAAATACCATACATGCATTTATGTGCCTTTTACATTCTGTCAAACAGGTCAACTACAGATATTTTTGAAAGCTGTACATTCACAACTGAGAGCAGAAGGAGTTAGATATAGTTATTCAGAAGAAAAGCTGCCTGAAGATACCATCTCCAACCAGTTAGACCCTGCCTTGCTAAGCCAGCTCTGCAGTCAGGTTCAACTGTGGCCTGCAATGGAATACATGGGGGTGCTCTGGCAGTACAAACTGACAGCAGATTACATGGCCAAGGCTTGTGCAAGAAGGTAAGAAGGCTGGAGAAAGAAATCCTATATTCCTTTCATGAGATTCAGAATCCCTAGCTAGAAGTATGTAAATCTCTGTGTATGTATTTGTGGTTTTTATATTTTTATATATATATTCATATATGTGTGTGTGTGTATATATATATATATGTGTGTGTGTATACACACATACATACACATATATATGTGTTTATATATGTGTATATATATGTGTGTGTGTGTACATATATACATATATATGCATATATATGCACGCCAGTGTGTTTGTGCATATATATCCGTGCAGCTCACAAATATAAATGTGTTAGGAATCAGCTCAAAGATGTTTGTCACCACATTGATGGGGGCAGCTGCAAAAGACTGAATTAGACCCGGAGATGGAGGAAGTAGACCGGCATGCATGCTTCCTTTTGTGTAAATTATAGAAACATAGAATCGTAGTTTAAATTAACATTATTAAAGAAGTGGGTTTTTTTAAGGGGCCAAGTGTATTTATTTTTAGTCTGGTTTTCTAGTCCTTAAAAGAAAGCCATTTATTTGTGGATTTCACTGAACATAACTTTTTGTGCATTGAGACTCTTAGAATCACTGGTTCACCCTTGAATTCAACAAAGTTCTGATTTTTCACAAAAACTATAAAGCTAGAAGACAGTTTGTCCCCAAATGTTTTGTATGTTTTGCTCAACATGTAGCTTACAGCTACAGGAAATTCCACTTTTTCCTTTTTTTATGTGTTAAGATTCTATCAGCTTCAAAGAATTCAAGTATTTTGAGTATTATTTGAGTGCTTGTTCTTCTCCAATATTTGAAATGCTGTTGTTTTAACCTTTGCCTGACATTCTCAATTTTGCCTGACATTCTTGGGGTTTTTTTACTATCCAAATGATTTATTTCATAAACATTACTTAAGTTGTATTTTTCTCTTATCTGCTACAGGAAGAGCTGCAGTCAAGAGCTAAGCGTATGTTCAGATCTAGCTCAGTTTATAGCTTTTTCTCTGAAGTTGACACCAGCTGCTCCTCACCAGCTCTCTGGACTGTGGCACTTGTTACACCTTAATGAAGTAAGAACAAATTTTAGTTTAACTAGTCTTGCAGAAGTTTTCAACAGGCTCTTCAAAATATGTGTATATGCAAGATTTTTGACATGCAATTTTTCTACCTCTGCCTGACAAAAACTGTTCCATCTTTTAATAAGAAAGGTTATTAACTGCGAGCCTTGAGAAAATGTAATTAAAACACAATGTTGAAAGACAAAATGCAACGAAGTCTTGAATAACCTCGTTCTATATGATTTAGTTTGGTAGTGTTGTTCCATACATCCATCTGTGACCTAATGGAAAACAGGAAATTGTTTGAATGGCAGCTGATATGTATCTATATATTCAGAGTAATTTTACACTGAAAAATGCTTTCCTCTGTTCCTGTGCCTCTAAAATTTTTTAGGTCTGTTGTGAATGGAATAGACTGATAAAGCTATTTGATGCATTTTCTGTAGAACATTTAATAACTCTGCTTGCTATTTATGATACAATGGCTGTTCTCCCACAAAACACAGTAAAACACAAGTCCACTTTAAATTCCTCAGAGCAGGGTGTTGGATGGCTTTGCCTGTTTCCTGCCTCTGCACCCTGGTATATTGTAACAAAAGGTTGCACCGTCACAGACTATAGGCTGTATGCTAACAGCTTGCTCTGTAAACATGCTGCGTATTTCACAGACTGGAGACAGTGCTGACCTCAGGAGGTGTCCTCTTTGTTGGGGAGATACAAGCCAATATTATGTGAATTTGAAAGGATCTTGGGGAGTATCTTGTACTGTCCCTACTGAAAAACAGTATCATACTTTCTTTGTACACATATGTGCTTAATTCTCATTTGCTCCCTGTACATAATTCTCACCTCTAGGTTTTTGTTTCTCCTTAGATATCCCCTGAAGAGATGTCTCTTCTGTCATCTCAGCTAGTTAATGCTGTGTTAGCCTCCTTTTGGAGCAGTACTTTCACCACAGACCCAGACTACTGGTTGACTTGGAGGCCACTGCCTGCAACAGAGGAAAACTTCCCTAAATGCCATGTGAACCGTTCAATGAAGGTTTGTCTCTTCCGACCTAATTAAATTGTAGTCTGAATGCTCTTGTTGACTAATTCAACAGTTTTCTAAAGCAATATTGTAAGTTCTGGCATAGTGAATGCAAGTTGCATCTGAACAATCTAACTCTTTATCTCTTCATTTAGGGCCCAGGCATTTTGACCCGAGCTGTTTTCTCAAAGTGCTTCTTTGAAATTCTAACTAGCAGCAGCAAGACAAGCCTGTGGGATGTGAGTGGGCTTCCTGTCCTGTCATCATCCCATGTAACACTGGGAGAATGGATGGAGAGAGCACAGCAGCTTCACAAAGTCAACACAGCACTATGGACCAACCTGACTGTCTCTTCAATAGCAGATTTTAGGTATTAAGACCTCTTTTCCATATAAGTTATTTAAATCAAGCATGTTACGGAAGTTTGCTTACTGTGTGTAAACTTTTTCTCATTCCTTTTCCTCCAGACACACAGATGCTAGACTACAAGGAATAGTGCTAAGCAGACAGTTCTCTGCCCTGGTAGATCTGGTTCCAGTGGATCTTCAAGAAGAATTTTTGGAGTGCTGTGAGCAGCTCTACCTCAAGGATCCTGTTGCATATGAGTACCTTCTCAAGATACTTGGAAGCATCACTGATCAGGAGTTGCTTCCTAAAGAATTCCTGTTTCTTCTCCTCACTTGCTTGCATCAGTTCTATGGGGAAGGGCTTCAGGAGTTACCAGAGACAGCTTGGCGAGGAAGCCTCTGGGTGATCATTGGCTTGGTGCAGATCCAGATGTGGCTTCCACAGACCAGGTTTGATCCAGCTGTTAAAAGAGAATACAAGCTCAAGTACTCAAAAGAAGAGGTGAGTATGAAGTTGAGTTGGCTTTTACCTTTGTTATGTATAAAACCAGTGCAGAGGAGTTTGGCTTGGGGGTTCTTGGGCAAATATTTGGTCATGATTTTTAAAGTATACAGTTAGAACTTATTTTAATGTCCAAGAAGTTGATGTGCCTACTTGGTTACTAAAATGAGAAGTGCTGTGAATGGTTTATTCTTTTGTTTCTAGTTATACCAGCTGGAGTGTGAATGGAAAACACATGATTTTTCATCCCAGCTGCATACAGGAAAAAGTATTGAGGATGAAACAGTCAGCAATTATATTCACCCCCATATCAGGTAACACCCAGGCACTGAACCCATCTCTTTTAGAGTGGACATATGATGTTCGTTTGCTCAGGCTACTAAGCTTTTCTCCTCAGCTTTACAATTTTTCTCTCTTTCTGTAGAAACAAGAGTTGCTGGTTTTAAAGTATCAATTTACATATTGAGGTGGTAGAGAAAAATACAGAAGCTGTTCTCTTCACTTGCAGTGACTAAGGAATTGCCTGTACACTTCATACTGCTGTAAATAGAACAAATAAAGCAGTGGCTGTCATATGCTGATAAAGTTGAAACCGTGCCTAGAAGTAAAAATAACACCATACATTTAAATTGCATTAATAAATTTTACTTTCATTAAAATGTGACAATGTTATCAATGAGTTAAAATGAGATTAATTGTTTACCTGTCACTGTAGTTCCTCAAGGCCATTTTACATGCCAGTGCTATTTTGCAAAGTTCTTCAGCTGTTATTACTGGGGAGGAATCTCCATATGTGTAATTTAGCAATAGGCTTTGCCTATGTTGCTGTGGATGAATTAAATTTCTTACCACATTGAGTACATTGTTGACTTTCAGAATCTATAGACACTGTTACTTTGGCACTTTTTGTGCTTCTTTTTATCTAAGGAACTTGAGGAAATTTTAAGCAAAGAGAGCTCTCCTCTTTGTGCAGCCTTCCAGGTGTGTTCCTTGTACATGGAGATAAAAAACTGTCTGTTATTCATGATTTTTCACTTTTAATAGGAATTTTTGATTTCATTATTATGCATGTAAAGGATCTAGTAGTTCCATCCTACTGCTTAAAGAGAATGATAGTCATTGAAAGCAGGTTCTGAGTGGCTGAGTTTTGCCGACTGCCTGTGGTAATATTACTTTTTTCTTAATGCTCACAGGGCTGTCAAGTAGCAAGAAAAAAGGTAACTAAAGTTTGTTGAAGTGGCAGGGAGGGAAGAAATCTACACTTGTGTGATAAAAGGGTGTTTGTTTTTTCCTTATTGGCTGCTTCACACAAACTAGGAGAATATTTCTGATTAATCTTTCTCTGTATCTGTTATGTTAGATCTATTTGAAGAAGTTCATATGAAAAATATTTCTGTGTCTAAACTGGTCAATGTTATTTCTTAACAGACTGTTGCATGACAGAATGCAAAGGTTGAAGGAGCAAATAAGCAGTCTTTCTAGAAGGAAGGCCTTCAGGCCTCCAGCTCCGCTGTACGACTGCTTGTACCAGGAGGCTCACCAGTACATCAACAGCATAGCTCGGGTTTCCGCCGTGCGAGACCTGCTAGCCCGCCTTCTGCAGTTCCTCCGTGGAGAGAGACCTAAATCACTGCAGGCTGTGCAAAACCTGTTACATGAAGAAGCATCGTGGCAGCAGTCCCACCATCAGTTTAGGAAACACCTGGCAGAGGAGTATGCTGCATTCCCTGATGCCATCATTCCGCTCCAAGCTGCCATCCTGCAGCTGCAGCACGGCATGCGATTAGTGGCTTCTGAAGCGTATGCAGTGCTGCAGAGCTGCGTGTGTCCAGCTGATCTCACCAACCTCCTCACTGCTTTGTTGACATTTCCTTCTGTTGGCCCCGCCTTTCCCACGTACTTAGCTCGGGCAGAAATCTTATGCTCAGTGAATTCAGTTGGGGTACTTAATGGACTTAAAAAGTTCTCTCTGAAGCACTCTGAAGGAGGATCTGAGGGAGCTGAGCAGCCTTGCCCAACTCTGGAACAGCTCCTGGTGAACGCTTTGTTGCATCTTCGATGCCATGCACTATCCAGAGGAGAGATGGACCAGAAATCTCTGCAGCTTTTCAGGCATTTGTGTCGGGTAAGCTCTGGAGCTATGGGTGGGTAAGCCCAGAGCTGGGATTCTGGAACTGAACTTGTCCCATGTTGAAGACATGGATGTCCTAAAACGTGTCTAAAGGCGGGGCACAGAAATCAGGGCTGGAACACCCTTCCTGTGAAGAAAGGCTGACAGAGTTGGGGTTGTTCAGCTGAGGGAAGAGATGTCTCCAGGAAGACCTTGTTGTGGCTTTTCAGTATATAAAAGGGGTTTATAAAAAGGACTGAAGGAGACCTTCAAGCAAGGCTTGTAGGACCAGGTGTAGCAGTTTTAAACTGAAAGAGGGTAAATCTAGATTGGATATGAAAATAATTGTTTTAAAATGTGGGTGGTGAGACACAGGAACAGGTTCTCCAGAGAAGTTGTGGCTGCTGCAACCCTGTTCAATAGTTATCAGATAGGGCTTTGAGCAGCCTGGTCTAGTGGAAGATGTTCCTACCCATGGCAGATTAGATGGCATTTAGGGGTCTCTATCTTGATAATCATCAGTATGATGTTCTTTAAAATTTTCTTACTTTTTCCCAATTAATTGTTAAAGATAATTTAAAATGCTTGCTTGGATTTATCAAGGCATAAAATGTTAGCCTGTAATGATTACCAAAGATTTTATTTATAGAAGTAAAACCCCAAACAACAAAACCCAAAAGCACACACACTCACACACACAAAAAGAAAACCTACCCCAAAGCAAACTTTGCGGACAGTTTCTTCGTAAAATGCTTAAGAAAGGCTTTGATTTATAGTGTTGTAGACCGATGAGGAGGGAAGAGCCAAACAAAATAGATCCTACCCCACTGATGGAATAGGAGATGATTTTAAGCACTAACGTGTGTAAAAGCATACTGCTTTGTGTTTCCTTAGGCAATTGTAAATGAATGGGATGAACAGGAGCGCCGTGCCCAAGAGCAGGAGGCCATGGAACGCAGCCTGTACAGATACAGAAGTAAAAGTCACGGGAAAGGACGGAGTGAGGAGGAAGAGGAAGAAGAAGAATTTAGGAGGAGATTTCCTTTTCATGAAAAGGTAATAACTAGCTCTGTAAAGAAACACAAAAATTACTTCTGAAGTAGCTGACATGAGGAATGAAGCAGTTTTTCCTTCAACCAGAAGTCAGATGGGGTAGATTTTGATAGGTATTAAGTAGTGTGCTTGTGGTTTATTTTATCTTCTGGTTGCAAAAAGTTTTTGGGATTAATTTCCAGGTTTGAACTGTACTGTGGTTTGGGTGAATCATCCCAAATTGTATAACTGAATGATAATACAGTTACTTGTAAAAATCTGGAATTTTATTAATTTAGCACGTAAGGTCGTCTGAGGTTCTACTGCCCGTGGAGAAGGCTGATCTCCTTGATTAAATAAAGCAGTTGGGACAGAACAGTTCAGGTCCCCAAGCGACCACACAGTGTTGAGGTGGTTTATCAGCAGACACAGTGCTGCTTTTTCTAAAACAGGGTTTAGTTGGCAGCAGCTCAGGGATCACTGTACTGCACTCTTGCCTGCTCTGGCTATGCCCTGAGATGTTCTGAACACCTGTGGTTTCAGACTGGCAGTGTGTCTGTATGGTACCAGCTGCAAATCATTAGCATGTTGTTTCAATGCCAAAAAAAGCAAAAGAGGAGATAGGGAGAAGAGGCATTTAAGGAAGATATTGAAATTTTCTTTTGATTATCATGTAATTTGCAGGACTTTGAAGATATCACAGCTCAGCCAAGCCTAGAAGAAAAAATAGAAACTGAAGATCCAGTGGAAGACCAGCTGGAAGTTGACAGAGCCCTTCTGTCCAAGAGCTCTATGCAAACAGTCATGAAGGTTCATCAACAGTTGTGCTTAAACTTTGCTCGATCCCTGTGGTATCAACAGAGTCTGCCTTCCCATCAAGCCAAGCATTATTTCAGTACATTTGTTTCCTGCTATCAGACTGGTGCATGCCTGGTGTCACAATTCTATCCTTTAATTGGTAAGACTGCTATTTCAGATATGCAGATTTAGATTTGTAATGATTTGTTTCAAAATAATTGCATTACAGGTACGAAAGAGACATATTATGGGGAAAATGCACAAAACTGAATTGCTTTTCCAAAGGATTTGCCCTATGTTTAGAATTGTCTTATGTAATGCTTTGATTTTTATTCTTTTATGGATTTCTTTAATTCCGTTTGGTAGTATAGAAGACCAACACAGTTTTAAAATGCATTGAATACCGAGTGAAATTTGGATCACATGGATCTGCATAGTCCTGTGGAAGATAAAGCACTTGCAGAAATTTCTCAGAAGTAAATTTTGCAATGAAGTTCGTAAAAGAATTGGTTTAAATTTAGCTTATGTGTATAGTTGAAAAAAGGTATCATGGTTTTGGGTTTTTTTTCCTACCCTGCAGTTAGGAAAACTTGATGTGTCAATTGTTTTAATAATATGTGAGAAGTCAGAATCATCACTTTGCAAAGCAGAGCTGTATAGTTCAGTTCTGATCTGATAAATGCATGTGTGCAATTAACCTGAAGCAGATAAGGGCTGCTGTTTCTACAGTACCTTATTTTTGTGTTTGCACCTGAGATGTAATGTACGTGGGAGTTTTTCTGTGTGTTGGATTACTTTTCCACAGAGCGTTGCTACTAATTTTGTCATAATATCTCCTTATGTGAATTTATATACAAAGGAACTGCATTCTTCTGACAGAATCACAGCCCACCTTTAGGATGGTGGTTGTACTTTTACAGAAATATTTGGTAAAATAGAGAATATAAATTTTGTCTCGTTTTCCATACTCCATCTCGTTCCAGTGGCATAGCCTTATATCCCTGTAAAAGATAACATACTAAGGCTTAGGATATGGGGGAGGAAAAAACCCAACTTTATCTATTCAACCGAAAAAAGAACTAATAGCATGTGTGATGTCTCCCTTACTTGCTTCCTAGGTGCTGAAATGAATGATAGTCTTTTGGGAAGCCAACTTCTGCTTAGCACTCTTCTTCACAATACCTTTTTTGAGGAAGTAACTTCAGATCTTGTGCTGCAGCAAGATGGCCCATATGACTTCTACCAGCATCCCAATATTCAGCAAGTCCGGCAGTGCCAACCTGTACTTGATAATTTTGCTAAAGAAATAAATGGGCTACTGCAGGAATGGCCAGAGCATCCTGTACTTGTGCAGGTAAAAACACCTCAACAAATGTTTGGGGGAAACTGGAGCATTTTAGGATGGCATTTATGTGTAAATATTTGTGTAGCTATGCATAGATGTGCACACACATTCATATCCTTGCCTAGATGTATTTGTATTACTTATGCAGATGTTTCGAAGTCATACGTGTTAATTCATAAGAGGTGTAGGTATTATTTGCTGTTCTATTTAGTTAACATTATGAAATGTTAAGTGGGATTCTGCCAGCTCTGAACTTAGAGCTTTAAGCAATCTTCAGCATGCCATAGCTCAAAGGTCCTGAGGTCTTGCTGTTTCTTTCCAAAGTTCTTTCTTTCTTTTGTAACATTTTAGAATAATTATTTTTAATCCCTCGTATGGGATCTATGTTGTCTTCAAGTTACATTTCTTAGAGTAATGTAGAAACTCAGATTCCATTGCAACTACTTGCTTTAGGTCATTTGTGCTCCCTTCCCTGAGTGCATTGGCTTCACTGAACTCTTAGTGAGCTTATACTAAATTAGGAAAGCAGTAAAAAAAAAACCTTTTCTCTTGTATGGGACAGTTATGCTAATAGAAATTAGCTTAACTTCAAGGCTGCTTCTGTTAAAGTGCAGTTACTACGGGCTGAATGCTTTTGCTTTTATTCTGCAGCTGTTAGTTGTGATGGACAGAATCCGGAGTTTTCCACTTTCTAGTCCTCTTTCAAAGTTCCTGAATGGCTTGGAAATTCTTCTTGCAAAGGCACAGGTAAGAAAAAGGCGAAGGCAAAGTTTTATTTGCTCTTTTATGCTTCCTTGTTTATAGTTTGGTACCATGTTACAAACACAGTACGTGAAAGCTGTCTGCTTGACAGGATTTGGGGGAGTGAACTTGCTCTATGCTGAAAGTTTAAAGAGTAAGAACACAGTAATCCAGAATAACAATGAGTCTTGCCAGGCAGAGACTAATTTCTGGCTTTGTGTAAAAGGGAAATTTCTTTTCCAGGACTGGGAGGAAAATGCTAGTCGAGCCTTGTCCTTGAGGAAGCATCTTGATCTGGTCACACAACTGATTATTCAGTGGCGTAGATTGGAGCTGAAGTAAGAACTGTCCTTCTGTACTGCTTTTCCTTAGATACTGTAAGCTTTCATCTCCACATGGAGGCACATTACAATACAGAATTGCCTTAACTGTGGAACGTGCTTCTGTGTGTCTGTCACAGTGAAAATGTGGGGGGAAAAGAAACCACCAGCTAGGAGCTGTAGTGCCTCAGAACGAGCATGTCTAGACCATGGTGACCCTATTTACTTCCCTCGGGAGAAGTATTTTCCCAGTGCTCTCCTATTTTCATCCTAGGGTTTCCTGAGCCTGCAGGGTTTCATCTGTTTAATAACCCTCATTAAATTGTCCTTAAAAACTACTGTCCAGTCTCCTTCTTAAGACCATGTAAAATTTTTACAGCCACAGTATGTCACAATAAGGAATTCCACAAGTCTACCTCAATTTCTGAGAAAATAAACTTGTGAACCTGACTCTGATGGATTTTACTTTACCATCCCTTCTTCTCTTATAATATTGGCAAAACAGTCTGGATCCTCAGGAGTTAATTGTATATATTAAGCTTAAGTGCAGATTATTTTATCCTGTTAAATTTTCCATTAGTTTAACAGAAACAGAAACCAATTTTTTGTTGTTTTGATTCCAAGCTACCCATGATATTTTTGATTTATTTTTCCCCTTACTAGTTGCTGGTCAGTAAGTTTGGACAATATCATGAAGCAGCATGTGGAGAAATCCACAAAGCACTGGTTCTCAATCTATCAGATGATTGAGAAGTATGTTCAAGAACAGACAGAGGCAAACACAGAAGGTAAGTGCTGGCCTTAAAATGAATGTGTGATGCACTTCTAGTAATTACTAAGGCTGTATGAATAAGGTCCTAAACACCAGAGTTTGACAATGCACTTACAGGTATAATTTTTGGCCCTACAGTAAATTCCATGACTATAGGGTCTCCCATATGGAGTGAACTTTGTTTATATTTCTGAAACCACCTGTGGCTCATAGGGCCAGTATTGTAATGTAAAGAAAAGATGTCTGTAAAAAGCATTTAAAAGAAGGTAGAATTGTGATAGCTGTACGTCATGCACATACAAACATTTCAAAGAGATCCGGAGGGTAGGAGGTCTCCATCTGCAACTGGGAAAGGCACCTCGAGTTTTTTAGCTGCAGAAAGCATAATTTATATCCCAGCTGAACTCCTTTTAACATTCTGTATAAAGCCTAAAGAATTCTTAGAATAAGTAGGTTTTGGTACATACTGTTCTTAGCAAATCTGTCTGCACGTGTTCATGTTACATAAAATAGGGGAATGAGGGGCAGTACCTTGCCTCCCCCAAATTTAATGGAATTGTAAAGATGAAAGCAGTATCCTCTGACTTCAGGCCAAGTTCTTGAAATCTCATAACTACTTAATGCACTTACTTGATGAGCTTCAGATCCTTAGTATTTTACATCTCCAAGAGGACAACATGTCTTCTTCCATAGGTCATACTCTAAAGACACTGTATTCTCTACCAGATTTTTCTGATTTACTTCTGTCCTCATGACTTTGAGGAGTTAAGGAACTAGCAGTGACTAATTTGTAGTCAGGCTCATCATGACTGAAAAAGCCATTCACTCATACAGAATAGCAAGTATTCTGTAAATACTTTGATGGACTCTGAAATTGGACATATAACTGACATTCTCAGTTTGTATCTTAATGCTGCTTCTTGTTCCCTGTTCTTCCAGTGTGGTGTTTGTTGGTTTTACTTATTGTTAAATCAGAATTCTTCGCTCTCTGCCCCTTTGCTATTTTGTTTTGAGCATTTCCTAATTGATACTCAATATTTAGTTGAAAGTTTGTAAAGAGCAGACAACAATTTTCACGTAGATCTTCCGGTTGTTTATTTTTTTGCTCACTTTCTTTCTAAATTTCTGGTGCAATGTTCAGGAACTGAGCAAATGGATCTGAAAACGCTGGTCAGCACATTACAGGCTTTCATTGAAGGCTCTACTCTGGGAGAGTTTCATGCACGGCTCCAAGCACTGCTGGTTTTCCACTGCCATGTCTTGCTGATGCCTGAAGCAGCAGAAAAGGGTAAGTTGCTGGCATTTCCTATGTTATCTGTACAGCAGTCTGGCCATCAGGGGTTCCAGATTTTCCAAATAGGTCACTAAGCTCATAAATAGAACACAAGCCAATAGTGCTGTTTCTCTATTTTCCTGTTGGTCTTTTTACCCCATCTGTTGGTATTGCTAAGCTTCATGATTCCAAAAGGAAGTAAGGTGCATTTATTGTCATGATACTGAAGAATATCCTCTTGTAAAAGAAGATTTTTTTTATCTGTCCCTTCTAGATGTTCTGTGCAGCATCCTGTGGAATCTGTACAATTACTATAAGCAGTTTTCAGAGTGCGTTGAGGCCAAAATCACTGAACTTCGTCAACCCATAGAAAAGGAACTTAAGGTAAAAGGAAGCTTGGCTCAGGCAATGTATCAATCTAATCAAAGGAACAGTGGAGCAGATACTATTTGAATTTGTCTAAAATAGCTCTGTTGGCCACTAAATTCCCTACTATACTTCACATTTTCTTTGACAAAAATTTATTTTTAAGATGGGAGCGTGGTTAATTGAAGGCTTTAATGTTTGATCAGCCCCATTTATCCATGAAGGTTTCTGCCTAGTGGTAAAGCCCCTTTGGATTTCAGAACATTTGGCTATGCAGCAGTTTTTATGCAGTGCAAACATGTATATTAATAAGAGTAAGATGCCTGTGCAATAAGTGCTCAGTTACTGAAATGTCTTGCAGTTTAAGACCACCAGATCATCATAGCTGTTAGGTTTAAAGATCATATTTGATAAGGATATACTTCATTTCATTCACATAAGTAATTCCATTGAATATTTATTTTCCTAATAGGAATTTGTGAAGATTTCCAGGTGGAATGATGTAAGCTTCTGGGCTATAAAGCAATCAGTTGAAAAAATACGCAGGTAAGTCAGAACTTAAAATAGAGCTCCCTATTTTGAACCTTCCTTCTACCTGATTCCTCTATGATGTTAAATTTGCAGGAATGTTTCCTCTGCACATAACACAGTGGAAGCATTGCCAGCAGCTGAGAGATTGCCAGGATTACAAAACCCAGTAACATTTTTGCTTTCATTTGGTAATTAGAACCCTCTTTAAATTCATGAAGAAATTTGAAGTTGTTCTGGATGAGCCATGTCGACCTGCCTTGGTGGAAATTGGTAAGGAAGAGCAGCTGGACTGCATGCAAAAGCAAGAAGAATCTGATGACAAAGAAACCAAAATTCAGAGGCTAAACAACACATTAAGAAAGGTTCTGTCTGCTAGAACAGATGTTACCAAGGTGACTGAATTAATTATTCTAAGTGTGGGAAGAATATTTTCGCTATTCTAATCTATATGTTGCTTTTTACTGATTTATGCAGGAAAATCTTATGTAAGTGTCAAATCTGTTGAACATATCATAAACTTTTTTGGTCTTGCTTCAGTGTTCAGTGTTATGCAACACTGCAGATGGGTGGGAATGTAGCATGGAATGACAAGCATGATCTGTACTGATCTGGCACTATATCTGTGCTCTAATGTAGAGATGATGCAGTTACACGCTTCATCTCCAGTTTGCTTACATATTGTCTGCAGCAATTTTTTACTTCCCTACTAGTGCAGTAAACTAGCCTGGGAGTTGAAATTATTATTACCCATTTTTTTCTAAACAAGGGCTCAAACAAATAATCATGTAGCTGTAGGATTTGTGTGTATATAAGCTCTGTTTAAATATTAAATCACTTTTGGCTTGGATACTGATAGGGGAATGCACTGTGTTTGCTGTTGACCAACAGTTTGTGGACTGTGAACATTTGCATTGGGCTAGCTCATGCATGGTAAATCCTGCTACACAGAGTCTCAGTTTAATATGTCTCTAATTAATCTTCCCAGCTCAGAGAGGAAGTCTACTAATTTTCTTCCTGAAATAGATTCCAATTCATATTTTTAGTTTTTAATAACAAGATGCAAGGAAACAATCGTAACTCATCAGAATTTGGTTGTGAGTGGGAAATACCGAGCTACTCTCAGATTTGTTCAATTTCATCAGACCAGGAGCAGGACTGATCTTGCTAATGTCCTGTACAGTAGGGTAGAGCAAGGAGGTAGAAATCTAGTGCAAATCTAATGTGCTTGATTGATTGAGGGTTTGGTTTGTTGGTCGGTGATTTGTAAGCCTGTTACTGATACTTAATAGGGTTATTGGTTTCACTTCTTGCAGTTGTCTTCATTCCTTAAAGAAGATGCATGCAAACATAAATTGAACAAAAGGATTAGCTTTGGATGTGCTGAGGAATTAATTCCATTATTTAATAATTTCTGCTTGCATACTGGTTTTGTTCTTTAAGAATAAAATCTGTGTTTAGTAGAACGTGAGGGTGTTCTAAGGGCATTAGTGATTTAGGTTAATGCCTTTGAACTTGGAAGGCAGAGGAAGCAGACCTGAAGCAGTGATTACCTTTTTCATAGAGGTAATGACAATTACCTGAGACAGTAAGATCATAGCATCTTCCATTTGGTTGACTGTTTTCAAAACTAATGTCTGCCTGATGTACATGTGTTACAATTTTTCACAAGTATTGGTGCTGAACTAATCAAAGAATCACATGAGCATGTTTTTGGGTTTTCAGAAGAATGCAGAATTTAGCAGTTTTTTAAAAAGTGATTTACTCCTAATGATCAAATGAGAACTTTGAATATACGCATATAATTTTCTTTCATTTTTTTTCAGAGGGCACTCCCAGAAGAATGTCAGGGTGGCATTACATTTCATACAGAATCTCTTCAGTATCGTCTATCTAAGCTTACTAAGAAAATGAAGAAAATGTGTACAGCAGTTACAGAAAATAACTCATTCTTAAGCCTGGTGGAAAATCTCGACCAATTCACAGGTTAGGTTTTCTTGTGATTTCTCTACCACAGTTGACCTCTCTAACATAAATGGAACAAAGCAGGAAAAGGTGCAGATATATAGTTGTCTTCCTAGAGTGTCTTCCCGTGGCTGCTTTGTGTACATTAAATTTTCAATCTCTTACCGTTGTCTGCTGTCTTCTGTGCAGGTGGTGTTATTGTTTCTGTAGCTGAACTGCAGAATTTAACGTTTGATCACACAGCAACTAAGGAGAAGCAGAAATCAGAAGCAAAGCATATTCAGATGCAAAAGCAACGGGCTTTGTCAGATCTCTTTAAAAGCCTTGCTAAAACAGGTGAGCTTTGACTAAAAATGGGCTTGGTTTATAAGTACAGAGTTCTTGAGCATTTTAGTATCTTTGCCAATACATCTAAACCCACCATAATACGATGTCAGGTACCATGTTTACCTTCCTCATTCATCAGCCTTTTCATGTCTTACAAATGATCCCCAACTCAGCTTTCTTACAGGACATGGGGCAGTGAAAAGTCCTTAATGCCCACAGGGCTATGTTAGTCTTATTTCAGCTGTGTTGTTCAGCCCAAGATAGCTCAGTTACAATGTGTTCTTACATTACAAAACTTGCAGCATGTTCAAAGACAAAGACGTAAGAACATTTGATATCTTAATACCAACTGTATGAGTGACAGTTTTCATATAAAAAAATGAGTGTATCAACGGATGTGTGCTCCAATACCGTTCCAGGTTTGTCGTACCGGAAAGGTCTGTCTTGGTCCCGTTCCAAAGACTACCAGGAAGTTCTCTACCTTCATCCACTGGACTTGTGTAGTGCATTGGCTGCAGTGAATTGTACACACGAACTGGATGCCACGTATGTACACAGGGCTTTTTACCCTTAGATTGTGTGAATTGCAGCTGTGATATATAGAATTTATTACATGGTGATCTAGACTGGGCTTTCTGGATGGTAATTCATTTAGGATTTTGCATTTTCCCTTCCTCCTGTTACTTCTCAGTTTGGTAGGTACAACTGAGCAAGGATTTGGAGGGTTTTTAATTTTTTGTTATTTTTAATGTGCACTTTAACAACTGTACCCTCGGTTTCATCCTTTCTGTGAATTTGATTTTAGTTAGCCCTCTACTGTCCAGCCTTGCCTGGGATGCTTTGCTAGCATCATATTAGAGTGTAAACTGCCAATGATTTTATTGAAGGTGCGAGTTGTAATTTTCAGGGACTTCATTGTTTTGTCTTCATTAAATTATGGGATATTTCAGGAGAAAATATATATACTTCGAAGTGGGGATTCCTGGAAAAACCTTCTTAGAGGAAAGATGTTTTTTCAGATTTTTTAAATTATTTTTCTGTCATCATGTGCTTTTTTGTCATTGAGGCATGCTAGTTATTGTCCTTCTGGGATGTAAGGGCTTAGTTTATGATACCTAGCATCTGGGCCAAAAGAAAAGCTTCTTTGTGAAGCTGGATTTAGTTGCATGGGGGAAGAAAAACAATATCACTATTTAAGCATTAAATCGTATTCAAAAATAAGATCTTGCTGGTATTGCTTAGGGATTCCTTGGAGTTTATTTTAAAAATTAAATGTTTTCTTAAGACCTAGAATATTTTTAGAGAAAATGAAGAATTGGAAGATCAGTGCATTTGCAGAACAACAAATTTCTAGCAAAACTGTTGGGTTAAAGAGCTGACCTGGTAGCTCCAGTATGCTGAGGTACTTTTTAATACCAGACTTCTTTGTGCTCTGCCAGGTTGCTGACAGAGATTTCTTCTGCCTGGGATGGATGCCAGAAGTACTTCTATCGGTCACTTGCACGTCACTCTCGGCTCCAGACAGCATTGTTAGCACCTGCTAAGGTAAAAACAGCAAAGTAGGAATAGAATTTTAATTCTGTTAACTTCATTTTACCAGTCTGCACTAAAATTTTCTAGTAGTAAAAAGGGGGTGTGAGATAATGCTATGTTCTGTATGATACTAAATATGACACTTCTGTACCACTCATTAAATGCAGCGTGTTAAAACCTGCTGTTTTACAAAGGGACAAATTCAGTTTAGGGAAAGAAGTTAATGATCTGTTCCCTGTACAGTATCTTTCATTCCAGCAGATCCCAAATTGCTACATGAAGAGAACTCATGAAATGCTGAATCCAAACTTGTTAGGAAAATAAACCCAATGTTATTTGGTGTTCTTGAAGAAATCAGTTGAAGTTTATAATTGGGCATAACTGGAGTCTGTGTCCAACAAAAAAGTAGAAATATATTTCTTCATTTAAAGATTGGTCTAAAGTCAGTAGAACAGACAAATGAGGTCTGCCAAACCAGAATCACTTTTCCAGCATTTCAGAAAAAAAGTATCTCTTCCAGATGCTCTTCCTGTCTTCTGCTCTACCCCTTGTTTTACCACATGACCTTATCAAGTCACACCTGATAGTGGACACAGTGGAATGTAACTGTGATCAGTTATGCTCTGTGTTGTGAGCATTTATTCTGAACTTTAAGATGGGACCACTTCTTATGAAAGGAGTGAAAGTAATTGTGAGTATATCTGGTAAAATGAATTGTGCAAGGGGTTTTAGCAGTGGTCATGAATGTAATGTATTTAGGCTGGTATCTCTTCAGATTTTAATCATTATTTACATAAGATAGATTTAATACAAGAACTAAATTCCTGGTAAGAATTGCTGCAGTGGAGTGATATTTAATGTGACTGTTGGAGAATGACTTGAAAGTCAAATTTGTATGCAGGATATATGGAAGAAGCAGAAAAGATAAAGATGGGGAAACTTTATCTTCAATGATTTAACTTTAATAATTGTAACTCTAATCTGCCTATTAAGACTTATTCAATTAAACCATAATCTTTCAGCCTGCTCAGCGAAATGAAATGGAGGCACAGAGAATGTTGTTGTCTGGTTGTTCATTTAACTGTTCCCTCCCCCTTTTTCTGTCTCTGTTTTGTTTAGGATATTGGACTAGGTAGCATTGAACGATGCAAAGGGTTCACTGCACACCTCATGCAGATGCTTGTGAGACAGAGACGATCTCTTACTGCATTGACAGAACAGTGGATCTTACTGAGGTATTTTCCATCTTCCAGTGTTTAAATGTTGGCACGAAGTTTTGACAGTAAACAAACCAGTTCAAGAAAGATGGAAAATAAGGTAGAAGACAATAAAAAATTTTTCCTCTGCTTCCCTATATTTCTCCTCCCCTCAATTAAGTCTAGATAGAAAAGATACAAATTTATTCTATCTGTGAGATACAGGTTTATTCTATCAATTGCAGCCAGTATTTTGAAATCAAAATAACTTTGTAATTAGGCATGTATGTGAAATAATTCCTGTAGTTAACTACACAGTTAAACCATTAAACTTACAGATTGTTGTAACTCTCTCATTTTGTATTGGACTAAGTTAATTTTGTTTACATTCAAGTTATTGGCTTGACCTGGGGCAAATAAATGATCTGGATGGTATTTTGAGCTAAAATAAATGAAGCATCAACAGCTTACAAAGAAAAATTCTAGAAAGGTGGGACATACTAGATGTTATGTCAAAACTGTAAAAGGAAAAGTATATAAGATTCTTTCCTGCTTGATGTGATTTTTCACTCCAGTGCTTGAATCATCGGAGTCATTGCAAACGCCACTGTTGAACATATTTGTGCTCAACATGCTGCAATCCATAAAACTTTTTGAAGTCAGGTTAGGAGCTAGTGCCTTGGTATAGAGAAGGAAGTCTGGTCTGGAGACTACTGGTTCAGAATTTATTCTAAACCCAGGAAACTTGAAAAAAAACAAATAAAAAACCACAGCTAAACAGACTCCTCAGCTTTACAGTCAAAGGAATGGTAAAACTTTCAGGACACTTATCTGCATTACTATGACTGTCATAGCAAATCAGATTTCCAGGTTTTTGTAGTATTTCATCATTCAGAGAGGGAAAAAATCACTAATTAAACAACTTTTTAAATAAAACCTATCATTTTAGTTTTTGCAGGAAAAGTTATTTTCTAGATTTTCTTAAACTGATTTAGTTAAAGGTAGAGCTTTTAAAAAGGACATATAAAATTCAGTGATTGTAACTTCTCCTTCTTTGTTCTTAACTAGGAACCTCCTGAGTTGTATACAAGAAATAGATTCTAGATTGACTGCTGACAGAGAATACAATGCAGCATTTCCTCCTCAAGACAGAATGCAACGCTGGACTGACAGACTGCAGCAACTTTCCATGCAGTGTGTGATGGTTCTCCAGGAGCTGTCTTGGTTTATCCAGTGCTGCCCAAAAGAAGAGTCAACCGAGTGCAGTGACAGTGAAAGGACCGATGTCAAACCCAACATTTTTGAGAGTTCAGTACCTGAAATGGGAAATGTTCTTGTGGGAATACCTGACCTGATTCCCTCGGAGCTAAAACATTTGTCTCCAGTAACAACTAAGCAATTGCCTCCTGGATGCAGGATGCGAAATAAGGATCAGTTGTGGCTGCAGGTAGCTACACAATTGACTGCAGTGATGGCAAATGTAAAGGCCATGAAAGCAGAAGTGGACAGAGTAAGACAGCAGTCACGTGAGACCTTTTTTTATTCCTGGTGAGTTCTACACGCGCATGAAATTGAACCTCTGTCCAAACTCTTCTGTTTTATGTTCATATAATATGTGTGAAGTCATCTTGAAAATTTTTGCCTATGCATGTATTGAAAAGTGGGTTCAGATGCTCTTCAGACATTTTTTCATCCACTTTTTTTGCAAAATGCAAAACTCTTTAAAAAAAAGTATGTCTTTTCCCACTACCCCGACAGGTCAAAAAGATTTCTGTCTCAGTTTCTCACTTTGTGTTTGGTCTCTCAGGATTTTATCCTCATAGCTCCTTAGCTAATGAGGTGAATTTCAAACTTGAATTTAATGAAGAAATTTTCATTTTAAAAGAAATTTGTAGCCTGTCACATTACAACCGTCTCATTTTCTCTCTGTTTCAAACACTGGGAATATAAGCTTGTTGTCCAACGTCTTATTTAATGAATTCAAGATGATCTGCTGCCTCTCCCATATCCATGCCCAAGAAAAGGTTTAATCTTAAATTGGACTGTTTTTTCTTCTTTCAGTATTATGGTATTTCTGTTGCAGGAGAGACTTTGAAGTTTGCACATCAGCTGTGAGTTGTTTGCTGGAAGTCTCAGCCCAGTTACAAAGCATAGAGTCCCTGTTTCTTCCAAATGGACAAGACAGGGAAGCTGCAAATCAGATGGCCTTAATCAAGAGCCTAAAGTATATACAAGAAGAAGTGACTAACACGTCTTCAGACTTCACAGCTTGGAGAACACAGCTTCTTGCTTCTGTGTCAAATTGCAGTGGTAAGGATAATCTTTCTCTGCCTGATTTGTAATGGTGATGAAGACACAAGAATTTGTTAGTTTGGTTATTGCTGAAGGTGGCCCCATGTTCCTTCTGGTATCCAAAAACATCACGAAATTCAAACTTGCAAGATTTAGTCCAGATTTGATTTGTGCAGTATATTTTTTTTACCATCTCTATTTGTGATGGATCTTACACCATGGTTGTAGGTCAGGATTAGCAAGGAGAGTTTGGTAGAACTGTGTAGTAAAAATTGGATAGTGCTATCATTGTCCTTGCATAAAAGAAACATAAGAATGTGTAATCTGATGTGTTTCCATGTAAAACTGCCTGTGTTATGGTTCAAAAGGAAATCAGCAGTCGGATGAAGAGTTTGTGGAGCAATTCTCAACGAAAGTGGAAGCTGTTATCCGTGCTGTTCTGTATGCCATTCAGTGTTTGGTAGAAAGAAAACAGGAAGGTGGAAAAGAGGAAGAAAAGTCTTCAGAGGAAAATGGTAAGTTTGTCAATATACTTGAGTAGGGAGCAGAAGAGTTTAAACCATGCAAACCTTAAAATTTCTTAAATTGTGTGTGTGTCAGAGGTACCAATACACAAGGAAATTGCTATTTTAATAGAAGTTGTCTATTTAAACAGATAGGATGGATACTTCTAGATTGCCTGCTAAAACATTTTTAGAATGTCTGACTTGATCTTGATTTTTTAATGTATTTCAGACAAAGAGGATGAAGCCTTCTTTGATGTGATTAAAGCAGGACATATAACTAAACTTCTGGGTGAAGATCTGTCTGCTGATTTGGAGTCTTTACATGTGCAGAAGGCAATTTTAGGTGTTTCAGAACTCCTGGAGATCCTGAAATCTTACAGGGAAGATTGTACTTCATATAAAGAAAAGGTAAAATTGTTCTTTTCAAGAGTTTTTTTGCTTAGGGGGTCTCAGGAGATTTGAAATTGTGAACTTCTTTAGTGATTAAGCTTGCATTGCTGCTTCTTGGCCAGTGCCTTAGAACTAGAAGCATGTGAGAAGCTGTGGCCAAATAAAGGTAGTCTTCTGTAAAGCAAAAGCCAGACATTCCTGTAGCAAGAAGACAAAGTTTTAGTTTTTGTGAAAAATCTCAAAAAAGCTCCAGAAACTGTAGAAATTGTACTTAAAATCACCTACTGATATTTTTGCTTTGAGCATCTGTTCCCAGTCACTATCATGACCCTCTCTGAGGTGCATATCAGTAAGTACAAATAATGACTGACAGCTTTTTTTTTTGTTTTAACTGCAGTTCTTCAACCAGTCCTGCTATTTGCTGGTGCGTCTAAAGCCCCTGCTCTGCAAGTATTCAGACCTCATCCTGTTCTACCTCACTGTTTCACTGGCATCTCACAGGAGTACTGGGAAATTGCTTTCTGTTCTAACCAGCATTTTTACAGAACTTGCCCTGAAGGTAAGTTCTTAGAGGCAACAGTGGGTATGTGGCAAGCATATGTATAATGTGTAAAAGTCTTAAGTAGAAACTAAGCTGAAAGATGTACTTTCTCTACTGACAAAGATTTTGAGTTTGTGTTCACCTTTGCAGGGGTTTTGTCTGCCAAAAGAATTACTTGAAGATGAAGCTGGAGAGGGAGCAACAGAATTCCATGATTACGAGGACGGTGGTATTGGAGAAGGGGAAGGCAAGAAGGATGTGAGCGACAAAATAGAAAGTGAAGATCAGGCAAGTGTTTGGGATTGTTCTTGTTTAATTGAAGTAAAACTGAAAAAACTCTTGAAATCCATGATGTCAACATCTTGGGTAAAAGAAACATGAAGTTACCTTCTGCCTCCTATTTATGTTGGTTTTTATCTTTGCATATCAGCTTATAAATATTGTTGTGATACTTAAGTAAGCTTTTAATATACAGGTAAGATCCACTGTAATTTTTGGCTTTACCAATGATTTAGATAGAAGACAGTTTTCGAAAGGGTGAAGAGAAGGAGAAGGAGGATCAAGATTCTAAACCAGACATTGAAGGAGAAGACAATGCAATTGAAATGTCTGAAGACTTTGAAGGAAAGATGCATGATGGAGAACGGGAGAAAAAAGGTTTGGTTCTTCCACTATGGCAAACTTATAAGAAAAAGTTATATATCAGTCCAGTAATGGTTGATACTTTTCTATAAAATGTGTGTGTCTTTTTCAGCATATATCAATTAACTGAATGGGGTGATGAAATTAAGGTTCTAAGTATGATTGCTTATTTGTTTATAAAGTTAACAAAAACATTAGCTTTCTCTCTTCTGTACTGAAACACATTCTGAACTGTACACAGAAGATGAGGAAAATTCAGATGAAGAGGAGGATCTGGATAAGCAGATGGGCAATCTTGATAATGCTGAAGCTGATGATAAACTGGATGAAAGGCTCTGGGGGGATGAAGATGATGATGATGATGATGAAGATGCTGGCAGTAAAACAGAAGAAACTGGACCAGGAATGGATGAGGTAATAAGGAAAGGGGTGGGGCAAAAGAAGTGTCGAAGGAACTGAACTCTGCTAACTTAATGTGACCTAAAATGGGAATTGCCTCTCCTATCTCTTAGTGTTAGGGATAATTTCAGGGGATGAGTTTTGTTTAGTGTTGTTTTTTTTTTCTCTAGGCGATGATGTCTTGTCATTGAGACTTTGAGATGCAGGTAGCATAATTGAGTTTCTTATGGATTTTTTAATAGGAGGATTCAGAGCTCGTTGCAAAAGATGACAATTTGGGGGCAGGAAAGAAGGATAACAAAAAACAGCCTCCCAAGAATGAGGAAAAAGAGCAACAGGAAGAGGACAGTGGAAATAATGAGAAAATCCATGAACAAATTGATGAGGTAAAAATTATTTGGACTATATGGAGTATCTTGCTGTTAAACCACATTCTGTTGCTCATATCATGTGTTTCTGAGAATTGGAAATGTTTTTTTTCTAATAGTGAAGTGCACTGAAAAAAAGTTAGTTTCAGAGCCCAAAGTAAACCATATTGTATCTATTATAATATACATGTATTTTCTGATGCATATTCCAGAAAGAATTTTGGTTTGCAGTACCCTGAACTTGTAGTGGCTGCCAAAACAGGCTTTACACTGGATTGATGTTTTGATGGACAAAACTTTAAAACTCTTAATTCTGTTGTATTTATCAACAGAAACACCTTAGTATGCAAGAGTGCATTTAGCATCTCCAGGAGTGCAAATTCTGTTTAGAATGTTTCAGCTAGGAAAATTGGCTTCTGAACAAAAAACATGCTGGTTTTAAGTACCACCAATTTATGTAAATGCATTTGCTGAAGTTAATCTTTCTGCTCTTCATGCATGAGTATGTGTACCACGGCAAATCCACTTTTAACTGATCAGACTGTAATATTGTATCCAGTATTTCTTTGTCCTTGAGAATGCAGTAGTATCTTATTTCTTATCTTTGCCTATCCTCCCACTTAGTACATGCTTGTTATTTTTCCCCCCATTCTTTTGCTGACAGCGTGAGTATGATGAGAATGAAGTAGATCCTTATCATGGCCAGCAAGAAAAGGAGCCTGAAGTTGAACCTTTGGACCTACCTGATAATTTGAATCTGGAGAGTAATGAGAAGAGTGATGAGGAGGAGGATGAAGGTAGAGCTGAAAATCTCTGCAGATTCCTAGATGAAAGTTAGATGGAAATGGGGGGGACAATCAGATCATGAGCCCTTTTTCTCTACAGAAAGGAGAGAGGTGGTGGTAGGACTCTGTTTAACCACCAAGAAACTGTAAATTCATCTGTGTATCAAAATGCCAACATACCAAATGCAGGCCAGACAAGAACTCAGCATTACATTTTCCTTTGCCTCCCTTTCATGCACACTGTGGAGCAGGCTTTCTCATGTTATTCAAGTGATACAGCCTAACTTATGCTGGAATCTCCTTATTTAGTTGTCCAGTTGCTTTTGTGGTTTAGTTTTTTTTTTCTATTATACTTTCAAGTACTTGTGCTCTTAAAAGTCAACGGATGCTCAGGAATATTAGGTTAAAGGAAGTTGATAGGAACTCATCCTGCTGTATTGCTTGTTAGAAATCAGTTGTGACTTTAAGGGATTATGTGGCTATAGAAAATCATAGATTCTGTGTATAGACCTTGGTATGTTATGGGGTTTTGGTTTATTCCAAATATCTGTAATATTTACTGTCTCTGTTACTTCACTGAAAGTTTTATATCCCTTTCTGATTTTTTTTAATTCCAGAAGAAGAAAATGCTTTTGAAATAGATGAAAAACCTGTGGATTTAAATGAGGCAGAGCAGACAGAAAAACAGAATGAAGAGGATACTGGTGAGACACAAAGAGATGATCAAGATGAAAAAGCAGCTGAAGAAGGCATTTCTGAAGATAAAGAGGAGAAGGAAGGTGAAGGAGACCAAGATGCTCATGATCAAGAAGAGAACACAGGGAACACCGAGAATGCAGAAGAAGAGGAGGAAGAGTCAGAACTACCTGATGAGAAAAGAAATGAATCTGCTGAAGATAAGGGAATCCCTAATGAAGACCAAGGCCTTCAACCTCAGGTAAAGTGTAATAAATAAAGGTATGATTTTCTTTTTTTAAATTGCCTTATACAAGATTGAAGAAATGGATGTGTTATGTAATACTCTGAAACAAATTTGACATTGAGTAGATACAATGTTAGTGAGACTCTGCATCAACAAGAGCTGTACTTACTTTAAACGTGTTTCTGGTATCTGTATTCCTGCTGCCTCCTTGGCCTTGTGTTAGAATAGAATAGACTATTTCAGTTGGAGGGGATCTACAGTGATCATCTAGTCCAACTGCCTGACCACTTCAGGGCTGACCAAAAATTTAAGCATCTTATTAAGTACATTGTCCAAATGCCTCTTAAACACTGAGAGCTTTGGGCCATTGACCACCTCTGTCGGAAGCCTGTTCCAGTGTTTGACAGCCCTCTCAGTAAAGAAATTACACTAAAGGTCTGATGACCATTTCCATGCATCCTATCACTGGGTACCAGGGAGAAGAGATCAGGATCTCTCTCTCTCCATGTCCACTCCTCAGGAAGTTGTAGAGAGCAATGAGGTCACCCTTCAGCCTTCTTCACTCCAAACCAGACAAGCCCAAAGTCCATAGCCACTCTTTATAGGACATTGATTCCACCCCTTGCACCGCCTTTGTTGCCCTCCTTTGGACACATTCAAAGACCTTCACACCCTTCTTAACTTGTGGGGCCCAGAGCTGCACACAGTGCTCAGGTGAGGCTGCAGCAATGCTGAATACAGCAGATTCACCACCTCTTTGACAGCTGCTGTTGCTGTGTTTGGTGCACCCCAGGATGGGCATTACCCTCTGGGCTGCCAGGGCTCAGTGCTCACTCACACTGAGCCTGCTGTGGGCAGCATCCCCAGATCCCTTTGCAGGGCTGCTCTCCAGCCACTCCTGTCCTAGTTATGCCCAGCATTATTCTATTCTAGGTGCAGAATCCAGCATTTGTGCCTGTTAAATTTCATCCCATTGATCATAGTCCAGTGCCCCAGTCTATCTAAATCCCTCTGCAAAGGCCTCTTGTCCTCCAAGAGAGCCCACAGCACCTCCCAGTTTGTATCATCAGCAAACTTGCTAATGGTACATTCAGCTCCTGCATCCAGATCATTGATAAATACATTGAACAGGACTAGTCCTACAGGTGAAGCCTGAGGAAAGCACTGGTGGCTGTCACCAGTCAGATGAAGCCCCATTCACTACAACCCTCTGAGCCCTGCCATTCACCCAGCACTGGGAAACCACTCATCCCACAGCAGGACAATGTGTCCAAAAGGATGCTGCGAGGGACACTCTCAAAAGCCTTACTAAAAATCCAGAAAAACTACATCCACTGCCTTCCTTTCAGCTACTAGGCCAGTGTCCTCATCATAGAAGGGGTATCAAATTAAATAGGACTTTCTCTTTATTAACCCTTCCTGACAAAGCCTGATGACTGTATTCATCTTCAAGTGCCTTTCAATAATATCCAGTTCTCAATGTTTTTTAGAATGTTAAAATAATCTGATGTTATTTCAGGAAGAGGAGGATAAAGATAATTCAGAGATGGAAGAACAGATCCCTGAGGCTGAGGAAAGAATGGAGCATGAAACTCAAGGGCAGACTGGGCAAGAAAATCTGCAGAGTGACAGTGCTGTTGAGCTGGCTGGAGAGGCTTCAGAAAGAGACCAGTCTAAAGAGGTAAATTACATGGCAGTGTCTGAGTTAAAAATACTAAATTTGTGAACATGTTTTCAAGTTGAAATCAAGGAATTGCTGCCATCATTTTTAAGAACTGTGTATAAGACTTAGTTTGTACCAGTTACAAATTCACCGGAAAAAACTTTCAAGATCATGTAGATAACTCTGCATTTTCACTGCAATAAAGGTAAGTTTAGGGTAATTGTTGAGCTGCAGAAGTGGCTTTTCTGCTCTCCATAAGAATGATACTTGCAGTTATGAGCTGTTGGTCATTCACAACAGAAGGTAGCAAAACATTGCAGTTTAACATCTGGACTTTGTTTACAGTAGTTGCTATTTTCAGTTACACTTGAATTTATTTTTTTTCCCAGGAAAGTGGAACTGGAGCTTCAAGTGCAAATCAGTCAGAAGGCCATGAATCCACACGCATGGCCCGGATGGCTTCTCAGAAGCAAAGCAGAAAAAATACTGAGGTTCATCTCTTTTAAATTTTTTTAAATTTTTGTTTAAATGTCTTAGTATTAACCAGCAAATAGGCAGGACTCAGTTTCTCCTTGTTAGAACACTGTTCTCATTAGTGTTGGGTTACACCTCACTTAAAGTTTATGGTGTTAATTTGTTCTTTTTCAGAGTTTCAAGAGGAAACCTGGCCAGGCAGACAACGAGCGCTCGATGGGAGATCACAATGAACACATCCACAAGCGACTGAGAACCATGGAATCCAGCAGTGAAGCGAAGCAGGATGCAACTCAGCCTAAACAAAATGTGGAGGAGGCGGATGCATTTGAACATATTAAACAAGGCTCTGAACACTACGATGCACAGACATATGGTACAGTGGTATTTCTGGGTGTAAAGAGTTGTCAGTGCATAATCAAATCCTGAAACACTCCTGTTTGCTCTAGGGTTCCCTGTTGGCTTTTTAAAGTTATGTTTAACAATCCTCAGTTTGTTCACTACAATAAATGCAACTCTTTGGCAGTCAGAGTCAAACTAAAGATAACACTTTTGAAAATAATGAATTGACTGATAAAAATGAATTTTATCCTAGTAAATACCTTTACAATCTATTCTCTACAAATCTTACATCAGTTAATCAGGGCAATAGCTTACTAACATGACACAGAACAGCGCAGTGAAAGCTAAAACAGGTTTGAGGCTCAGATCTCTTCTAAGTTCACTGAAACTGATACACAGTGGCCTCAGAATGCAACTTTTTTTTTTAACTTGTCTAATTCTCCTTCCACTTTCCTCTTGATAAATATTGTTGTCTTTGTGCAGATGTAGCTAGCAAGGAGCAAGAGAAACCTATTATGCCTCCTGAAGAAAAGGAAGAAGGAGATTGTGAAGATGCAGCAATGGAAATAGAAATGCAGAACGAGGATCTCACAGCAGTAGACACTGAAGAGCTGAAGCCGGAAAAAAAGAAGTCTACTGCCACTAAACCTCCTGGTACATTAACTCAAAAAGCATTCTAAATATATGCTGATATGGATCTTTAGATGTATATGTATTTAGATTTGCATGTAATGGATAAGTTTCATAAGAATCATCTGTCGTAAGATGTTTCATAAGGCTAAAATGCCTTCACTAAATTGATTTCTCTGCAGCAGTATTCCTACTTCTGCCTAGTAACCAGCATTAGCGTTTGCTAAATTGATTGAGTGACAGAGGGGTTTGCTGCTTTCTTTCAAGTTAATGGTCTCTAATCTTTATCCACCACTTTGAAGAAATAAACACTTCCCTGCTGTTCAACAAAATGCCATTTAGCTTAATTAATTGGCATATAACAGTGCATTCCAGCGTCACCACCATCAACACCACGAAACTCAACATTTTTATGTATAACTTCTGGCAAAACAAACCAAACCATGAAGAAGTTGAGGAGCTGGTCTGAACAACATCTGGTGAGGTAGCACCACACTCTCACTGCCTTCTTAAGTGGGAACAAACTGAGCATTTAACAGAAGCGCATGGTAGAGGAGAAGATAGGTGTGACTTGTCAGCCATACAGCCCCCCTACACAAAATAAGCTAGGTAAAAGTATCTCTTGCCAATTGCAACAGAAATTGCAATTTTGATGGATCTAAGTAAATGACACCATAGCTTGGAATGTTGAAGTTTTCTTCATAAACAACATGAAAGGGTGGCTGGAGAGGGGAGACGAGTTTTGCAAGCCTACATTCTTGCCTCCCACTCCCTTGAGCTTTAATCACTTAAATCTCTTGCTAGACTCTTTAGCTTTATGGTACAGATGTGCATGTAATCAGTCTATTTGTTTTTCCACATGATTCCCTAACTGTATGTTTTGAAAAACTAGAGTCTTTGAAACATCTTCTACCATGTCATACTTCTCCTTTAGAATAATTCTTTAAAAAATGAGTTAAACAGCATAGTACAGTAGAAACAGTAATAAAACAAAATCTTTAGTCCATTCCTTTATTTGTAAATTGATTTTTGATTTATAGAAAACTGTTCTGTTAAAAAATTAGTGAGTAAAAGATAAGCAAAGATTGTAATTTTTTAATGATGACTTTCTCACTGTTCTCAAATTACTTCAAACCTCCTATCATTCTTTCAGAGAGGATATGAGTCAATAAATGTACTTCACCAGTGGAATTGTCAAGTGTTAAAGATCTATTTAGTATTATTTTATTTGGCAAGAAGGTTACAAGTGAGAATAACAATTTGCATTAGGAAATGCGTATTTGTCTGTTCCAGTGAGTTGCAAGCTGTATGCCTCCCAGTCCTAGAATTAAATCTCTTAACATTTGGCACCTCTTTAAAAAAAAGTCTATGCTGCACTACAAAGCATGTGAGATGCTTTATAAAAGAGTCAAGATACAATATTGCTTGTATTATGTGTGATCTACGAAGTCAATAATTAGTTTTGTGGTTGTAGGACCAGGTGATGTGGAGCCAGAGATCCAGACTTTTGACTCAGAGGATGTCAATGACTCTGCACCAGAAAAGCTGCCAAAGGTGACTGAAGAGAAGCCAGAGAGAAGCAAGGACTCGACCATACACACAGCCCACCCGTTTCTGATGGACACTCCCCAGGTAGGATACCCAGTCTGTCTTCTTTCAGCTACAGTGGGAGAAACAAATGGTTTTACTTGACCTTTGTTAATGAAACTCTGTGAGTTTCAAAAGACTAGAATTACTTTTTTTCAGCCAACTCAGTCCCTTGCTATTATTTAATAGCAGAATGAAAAGTAACACACAATTAACTGTTGTATATGCAGCTGAAAGATGCCTTTAAAATCTAGTTCTACCCATCCTTAGCATGGAACCTTCTCACATAATGTTTTTAAAAGCTTTTGTTTTTCTGACTGTAAGGAACTGTTTTGCTTAGATGAATCTGCAGATCCAAATACTTGGGTAAAGTGGAAAGCAGTGGGCAAGGGTGTGTGGCCTGAAGATAACAAAAGGGTTCAGAGTGACAAGAGCTAGGCATCACTGACTTTAAAACACCAGTGTGGACAAAGAATCCACTTCAGTTAATTCATTACAATATATTACTTCTTTATAAATGTTGATTGCAGGTATTGTAGAACTTATTTGAGCTTTTTATGAATGTCTCCATTCAAAAAATAACCATGGCCTAGAAAATCCTAGAGCTTCATGAACAATCATGGTTTTCCAGTGCAAACTTCTGTGAAAAAGCACATTTTATCATAAAGACCAATGGCGTAGAAGCAATTGGTGGTGGATCACCAGTTGATAAAGTAAAAGTATTTTCAGGGTCTGGTTTTTTCAGAAGGATTGACCTTTCATTCTTACAGTATGGTGTCCTAAGTACACACTTGGAGGATGCGTAGCACAGAAAGGATTGTGTGCCAGCTACACTGGGTATTTACATCTTAATGCCAAGTGGTGCAGGTCTTTGGAAGAAGGCTGCTGAAAGCAAGTGTTCTGTTGTCAGAATAATTGTGGTTTTGGGGTTTGTAGGTTTTTTTCCAATTGGTGTGCAATATGTGAAACAGGAGAGGGAGCTCTTGCAGCACCATTTAAAGGGGAAGGGAAAGCGCCTGCTGGGGGAAAGGTGCAGCTTCTCACCTTTCAGTGAAAGGAAGAGGAGAGAAATCCCCCCACATATATTCTTCCTGCCTTCCTTAAACGTGCAGAGGGTGACCAGTGGGACAGCTGCTGCTTCTTGGGGAATGAGAAGACACTGGGACTATTGAGTTTGCAATCACAGGTTTATTTTCCTTAATCCATAAGCCTGCAAGTTATGCAGACCATGTACTGCTGTTTGGCTAAACTGGGGTTTTGTAAGTCAGGCACAGAGGTCGTCACTGAAAGCACAATGAAAGTAAAATAAGTATCATAAAGCTGCTGTGTCCTTTAATGGGATGGCTTATCAAATAGTATTTGGTGCCAGGTAAGGAGGATGATGTCATTCAATCTTCAAGTGGTTTGAATGAAGCTTTTAAAAAACTAATTAAGTGAAGTATACTGCATTTTCAAAAATACTCGTTAGGTATAGTGTTCAGTAGTTTGGTCTCCCTTATGCTGTCATTAAATATGGTGTTTGTCAAGATAATTTCATGGATTTATCTTGAAGTTCTGTATTTTATTATATTCAGTGTCGGTATCATAGATGTTCCTAGCTTTGTTTCTATATTGATTGTATCACATTTGTGGGGAGGTATTTATCCTTCATGTACATGGAAGCTATTAAAAAAACATGGAGATTTAGAATCTTCATTTAGGGATTTGAGTATTTTTGTGTTTAAAAGAACAAGAACAATGCATTTATACTTTTTAATAGTTTGCTATACTTTGGGGATCACCAGATGCGTAAATCTATTTTTCTGTCTCATAAAACTCATAACTCCACTTCTAGCACATCATTAGAGATCCTGAAGAGCTAAGAAAGGAACTTGAAAGGCAATTGGAAGCTTGGCAGACACAACAGCCTGGAACTCCAGAGGAGGTTTGTGACCTCATTTGAATATAAAACTGTCATAAGAATCCTTCATTGCATTATTTCACCATGTTTTACTGCTAAAACATTGAGGAATCCAAGCAGGCCGGAATCTAAATACTCAAAGTCATACGTTTTAGATACTACTTTTGTTGTTATGTTTAACTTATTCTGAAAAAAAACGCACATTATTCTTGAAGCAGGATGGTGTTTCGGATCTTGTTTTGAATGTGAATGCAGATTGTCATATGAGACACCCTCAGTTTTAGCTGGTTCCTGCCTTCTCCTTAGTGCACTGAGGTTTGGTTTCCTTCTTCAGATAATGCTTCCCAACTTCTTTTGTTTTTTCATAATTCACTTTGATTTCTTTGTGTGATGTTGTAGGAGAAGGAAGCAGCACAGTTGTGGCAGAGGTATTTAGTACTGACAGCTCCTCTATCACAGCAGCTTTGTGAACAGCTGCGACTCATACTGGAACCCACTCAGGCTGCCAAGCTGAAGTAAGTTGGGACTTTTTGAGGCTTCTGATTTCTTCAGACTCCTGGGTTGGGTGTGCTTTAACCTCTGTAAAACTGCAGCTTTATGTCATTCTTGTGTTCATTATTCCTGTTGGCAAATGCATTCAATTTCCCTTTGTATGGCACTAGGTTATTTTATGAAATGAAAACATGATATACTAGTAGACATCCATCCTGAGGATATTTCCTCCTACTTTTTTTTCTCCTATGAAACAGGTGATCAATCAACTTCACCATTTGAAGTTAAGTCGAAGATTATGTTAAATGTCAAAATGTTTTATGTTGTTTATAACATTAAATGGTTATTTTTTAAGAGATATAGACTTGTTTCAAACTCGCGGAATTGAAATTCAAGGTCTGCCTTCCATTTTAGATACCTAGATGTAAACTTATTTAAAAACACTGAATATCCATCTTAGATTAAAAGTGTGGGGGATCTTTTTTATTTATAACTAAATATGAGTATTAAGTCTACTAATTTTGGATTTGTTGTGTTCTACAAAAAAATGTTGTTTGGTGTAAATGCTGTATAGGTCAGGGATTTCCAAAATGAGATATTTGCTGATAATCCCTGTCACTATGTGTTTTCTTATCTTTCAGAGGAGATTACAGAACAGGGAAGAGACTGAACATGCGCAAAGTGATCCCATATATTGCCAGTCAGTTCCGAAAAGACAAGATCTGGCTGCGAAGGACCAAGCCCAGTAAACGACAGTACCAGATTTGCCTGGCTATTGATGATTCTTCCAGTATGATTGACAATCACTCTAAACAGGTAAAATAAAACCTTGAAAGAAGCTACCTGTCATTGATGAGTATGGCAGTTGCTGTCTTGTTTCATATAGAGCTGATGTCTCTTGGAAAGTCTGTTAATTCCAAAGCAGCTCTTTCTCCAGTGCATGTGCTTGAGCTCTTGTCACTTCATGCCTGAGAGATCTATTAACAAAAGATCAGTGAAAACTAGGTGAAAGGATGAGCTGTTAAGTTTGTTAGACAGAGGTGTACCTATGCATTGTAAAATTACTTTTTGTGGTCTACAAAAGGCTGAATCTTCCATATCTGGCAGTTCATTGGAGCACTAAATACCCATTAATCATAGCCCACTTGTTGGGTTTTTATTTATTAAAATGGTGTGTTTTCTTCTAAACAGTTGTTTCTGTGTTTATTTCATTACCCTGCCTAAAGTGGTGTCTCTAAATTAATCAGCTGAAGCCCTCAAGCACAACTAGTGTATCTTTATTGTACCATCTTACATAAGACAGGCAAAAAAACAGGCAATCTCTTCAATTATTTTTCTAGAGGATGAAAAATAATTTCAGTAACGTTCTTCGTATTTAATACTGAGCTTTGAGTAAAACTTTGAATATCTTATTTTTTGATGTAACTTTTTTTCTTTAACAGCTTGCATATGAATCCCTGGCAGTTATTGGAAATGCACTGACTCTTCTAGAAGTGGGACAAATTGCGGTGTGTAGGTGAGTTTATTTGAAATCTTGACTTTTCTTCAGTTCTTCAGAGCAGAATGTAAATATCAGTTTCATGCTGTAATTTTCTCTTCTTTTCTAAAGCTTTGGAGAGACTGTTCAGCTGCTGCACCCATTCCATGAGCAGTTTAGTGACCAGTCAGGGACACGGATATTGCGTCTTTGCAAGTTTCAACAGAAGAAAACAAAAATAGCCCAGGTACACAAGAATGCCTCTAGGGCAACAGGTTTGCCAATCTTTTCCAAACAAGATATCAGCAACTTCATGGTTTCACTATCACTTTGTAACATTTACTGTTTTTTTTATTTGAGAGTCTGATAGCAGGTTAAATAACAAAGAGATACAATGGTCATAATTTTGTAATAAGAAGAGTATTTTCTCACTTTTAGGTCTGATGTACACCACTTTTAAGCATTCACCTTTCTCTGTACTGGGTCTTAAAAAGTGTTTTGGCTACAAGCTATTGAGCACCTCAATGCCAAATCCCATCAAAGTTTTTGAGGCTTCAGGAGGTTTCCATGCCATGGATACCACTGTAGAAGGAAGAGCTTTAAGTTTATCAGACTTGACTGATTCCTGAAGAAAATAATTTTCTGTAGTAAATTATGTAAATATAGTAAATTATTAAAATGGACATATAGGAATAGAGACATAGACAGCTGCAAAGTTTTCTTCTTTCAGGAAGATTTTTGCGGTCTCACCCTTCCAGACTTGAATAAGATCATCTGTTGATATTAAATGTAAACATAGGAAACCCAAATAGCTCAACAGGAATCTTGTAAACCGAAACTGGAAGGACTTGACCATTGATGTTCTTAATTTTAATGGGGAATATGAAATTAGATACTTCTGTTTCAAGTTGAAGCCAAAGAAGTTCAACCTAGAAATAGGATGTATATTTCCAATTATGCCATTAAACTCTTTAGCAGTGTACTGTTTTGATGGCTCTGCTAGCATTGGAAAAATTTTAAATCCTGTTTGAAGATTCTCTGAAGATTCTTTAGTTCAAAAGTACTTAATAAATTTAAAGCAGGAGTTTATATAGGAAAATGCCAAGAACTGTATGTGTGTTAGGTAGTCAGACTGTCTTGGCATTTAAAATGGAAAAAGGTATTCTTTTTAAATGTTTTCATTATTAAGTTTATTATTTTTATGGTAACTAAATTTTCTTATTTATTTCCTCTGCAGTTTCTAGAATCATCAGCAAATATGTTTGCTGCAGCACAGCAGTTGTCTCAGAATATTAATCCGGGTGAGTTTTTTGTGTTACTGTACTTGTTGCCATGGCAGCAGAATGCTCACTACAGTCCCAAAGTAGGATGCTGCCAGGAAGACTCCTAGCACTGAACCACCACTTGCATTAGGGCTTTGGGTTTTGCTTTGTCAAAAGCAATGCTTGGTTGAAGTTTCGCTCAAAACCCAAGAGACATGTACTTCATATTTGTCAGTAATTCACTAAAATTTTGTTTAAAACTTTTTTAAAAGGCCCTCTTTACCTGTCTCTCTTTATGTCATGCTTGCAGACCGTGTCAAGGCTTAGACAGTGCCAGCTTGGAGCATTGTCCAGCTTCCTAGGGACCTTGACTCTCTAGACACTTCTGCTGTTGCTCAAGAACTTGCGTTCTCTAGGCATCCAGAAGTGTACACTGCTCTAGGGAGGGAATTTGCCTCCTACCTGCCCTTCACTGTCCTGTAAGGTCATGAGCTGCTTGAATTTTCCAGAAGAGCTGGAAGACTGCTTTCCTCGTGTCTGACCCATAGTTAGTCTAAAAGATTGCTTTGTGATATTTAAAAGCTTGTCATGGTGGCACCTGTATCTTTTATGAGTTCTTCTTGTTGAAGTACTCCAAGAAGTGGATAGTCTGGGATTTATACTCCACAGCTGCTTTGCAAAGGGTGGCCAGGCTGTCAGAATGTTCTGAGGGGGAGCAGCATCCAGTTCTCTTGAACTAGGTCAGGATGCAGCAGCAGTCAGCTCCTTAGGATTAGAAACCTGTCAAGAGAAAAGGCCATAGGATTCATCACCTCTTTCTGTAAAAAGACAAAGCCCTGTCACATTTGGGTCCTGTCTGCAGAAGTGTGTTCTGCATCCCTCCATCACTATTAGGACTTGCATTCCTGACTGTAATTACTGTGATTTTATGTGTAATTAAGACATAATAGATACATAATTTAGAATGTACCTTTAGAGGGATGTATTTGAATATGGGAGCAACTTGGGTCAAGCAGCATGTCTCCAGAAATGGTTGGTGCTGAGGAACCCAGCACTGGTGCTATGTGTGATGTTTCAGGAGGTTTACTTCAGACTAATTGGACTGCCTTGATTGTGCCTCTGAGCCTGTGCCTCCGAGCCTATCTTCTAATTCAGTTTCTTGCAAAAATAACCCATTTGGGGTAGTCCAGGATTGCTCTCTGATGGAAGCCAAGCCTGTTAAAGTGGGGACAACAGGGAAAAGCCTACAGATGGAGCCATAGAAACCTGCTTCTGGAGGAACAGATTCAAGTCTATTTCATTGCAGCAGCTGGTGCTCTAGGGAGCTCGTGGCTGGACTCAATATTAATTCAGCCAGTATTTAACCCCTAGGCATGAAAGACAAGGCTGTGACTAAGTCTGTTTGGTATTTTCCATGACTTTCACCCTTGATTATAGAACTGATGGATGGTGGGGGTCATCTGTGTGTTGTGTGTGGGTGTCACCACCCCCTCCTCCCCATTATTCTCAGTGGTGTCACACAGTACTTTTTTTCTTGACCCACTGGTTATTGGAGCTTAATGTTAAGTTACAGAATTCTATTTGATTAAGAGTTAATTTCCTTAGGAATACTCCTTTTCCCATTATACCCACAGGGCAAACAACAAAATAGGGGGTTTTGCCTTTTAAATGGATTACTCTGAACTTACCGGAATTTTAAATGTTCTCTGTGCTCAGAAACAGCGCAGCTGCTTTTGATTGTATCTGATGGAAGAGGCCTTTTCTTGGAAGGCAAGGAACGAGTGACAGCAGCAGTTCAAGCAGCTCGGAATGCCAATATCTTTGTTATTTTCGTAGTGTTGGACAATCCTAATTCCCGGGTAAGTAAGTGAACAAGGGAGGAGTATTCAACTGCAGTGAATGAGAAACTGATACAAATCTTTTTCTTGTCTTTTGTAGTGCCATACAGCTACCTTATCTTTCATAGGGCTCGGAGATACTGAACCCAAATTCAGTTTTTCACATCTGTCAGAGCTACGATTTCTTCCTACTGTGCTTCTTTTGTATTAAAAAAAAAACTTGGCTTCCATGCCACAGAAAGGCTAAGTGAGAGCTCTCATCTTCAAACGTAATAGTTGTAGCTCTTGGCCACCAGGGAAGCAGCTGGCAGGTTGACAGATTTGGAGTTTGAGAGATGCTTTTTTCCATCTCAGCTCTGATTCAACTTGATAATTTCTGACAGCAGTCTCCAATTGACATGACAGCTGGAGCCAGTATGAGATTAAACATTAGACGGAAGGGAGTACATGAGAGTTATTTAATGCCTCAATTGGGAATGCTGAGTCCTGCATTTGGTAATGGGAGAAGAAGACTGTTACATGTCCTTGGATGGGAAGCTGAAATACCTGGGAGTGTTTCAGGAAGACTCTGTAGTGCCATAAGTGAGATAACATAAGGCTGACAGTGAATTATGTAGTAAAGACTCTAACTTTGTAGTTTATGTTTTCTTCCTATATCTTTATATTTGCATATAAAACTCATCTACTGTATTTGCTGTTGAAAAACTGACAGTTCTCCTGCTGACAGACTGCTAAAAGGTTCTGATGAAACCTGGCTGTAGTATCAAGGGAAAATTCTGAGTGTTTTTCATAAGCGTTTTTTCTGGGGAAAACCAGTGTTTTCCATGAGCTTTATTAATTTTCTGAGCTGCTACACTGAGCAACTAAGTTACTTTAAAAGAAGCACAGCTAGAGTTTAATCTGATTTTTGTCTTTGTAGTATTTGTTGAAATACTATGAAGTTTCCAAAGAATCTTCTATGAGAGCACTGCACAAATACAAGTTGAACTCGGCACTAAAGAGCTTACAGACTCTTGGGAAGGCATCAAATTAATAAAACTGAAGTGCCAACAGTAAACTCAAATCATAAAATGCTAAGAAAAGACAGAATTTATTTACAGAACTTGGTATTGCAGAAGCTTAAGCTTAGTCTCTTCTAGTCTATAATTCATGGATTAGTACAATTTTATCTAAAAGCGAAAAAGCATTTAACTGATTTATGTTCAGCTTCTGATCTGATTTGCCATTGAATACTTACAGCTTTTAATCTTAAAAATATTTTATTAACTTTTAATCTAATGGAGGAGAATTGTAAGTATTTGGAAAATAGGATAAATTCTATCAGCGGTCATAAAATATGTGTGTCATTTAGTAATAACATCAATACTTTTTTACAGGATTCTATTTTGGACATTAAAGTACCTATATTCAAAGGACCTGGAGAACTGCCTGAAATCAGGTCTTATATGGAAGAATTCCCATTCCCGTTCTACATGATCCTTAGAGATGTGAACGCGCTCCCAGAAACTCTGAGCGATGCCCTCCGACAGTGGTTTGAGCTGGTGACTGCCTCCGACACTCTTTAGACTTTGTAGACAAGATCAGGACCCGACTGCTGCTGCTGAACCGCTGAAATACAAGAAACTGCATTTCACAGGAGAGGTCATAAAGCTCTTCCTAACCAGGATTATCCTGTGGGAGCTGCCCTGGGGCAGAGACTGTAAGAACAGAATGGTTTGGGTGCATCCTCCCACCTGTGTCAGAGGACAATTATGCAGTGGTGAGACTGTCTCCTGCTATTCCCACAAGTAATGTAAAACTTGTCTCAACTTCTTTTGTAGTAACTTGAATGCTTTTAAAAAAAAGCATTTATGATATTAGCAGAGGTCAAATTATTCCTGCCACTCTCTACCTGCCATAAGTAAAACTGGTCTTGCTCCTGGGAAGGCATTTCTGCATTAGAAGTTGAGGTGTCTTGCAAATAAAGCCTTCTTTAGTGTCACCCATGTGGAGGTGCCTCTGGGAAGGAGTGGGGAGCAGGGGAGGCAGATGGTTTCAAACAACCAAAAGGAAAAAAAAAAGTACTTGAATACTTGAAACCATTCTGCAGTTTTGACACATCCTTTTTAATTATTGCTGATTTTTGCCTGACGATATCAGCAGGGAGTTTCCTGAATCCTGCCCTATGCTGATCCCTGCATTACCAGTTTACACTGTGAAGTTTGCCCTGTCCGAGGCAGGCGTTGGGGATGTTTCATAAATCCGGCGTCTTGGAGCACGGGCGTGATTTTTCATTGCAAAGGCTATGCATCTTGTATCTTCTGTACTAATAAAGAGAGGTACCACTCTTTGTAATTACGACGACTGTGCCTTGAATTGATCAAAGTTTAAATGAACAGAACGAACTTTCTCCCCGCTCTGAGTGCCAGCACGGCGCAGGAAATGGCGGCCTGGGCCCCGCCCGCGCGGGGCGGGCTCGGCGGCCCCGTGGCGCGGCGGAGGCGGAGCCGCGTCATGGCCGCCGGGCGCCTTCCGCCGGGCGCGCTCACCCTCAAGCAGGTACGGGCGGGCCGGGGGCCTCGGGCGAGCTGCGGCGTGTGGGGAGCGGTGGGGAACTCGGTGGATGTTTAAATACCCCTTGAAGCAGAGCCGCCGAGGGCGCAGCTCGCAGCACTGTCCTGGGGCGGCGGGCAGACTTCCCTCTCTCCTTGCCAGTTCCTGAGGCGGCAGCAGGTCCTTCAGTTGTACCGCAAGATCCTGCGGGCTATCCGGGAGGTCCCTGCTGAACAGGATCGCCGCTACTTAAAGGACTGGGCCAGGGAGGAATTCAGGAGAAATAAGGATGCTACAGAGGAGGTGAGGCTCGGGAACCCGCAGCCCTGATCGCCTGCCCTCGGGAATGGTCACTGCACTGTCCCGTCCTGTATCTTGGGGGTTGGTTTTGTAGGTGCCGCTCCCACACTGGTGGGACTCCAGTCCTCTGCTTCCTAGTTCGTTCCTTTTTCTAGCCAGGGCCCACGGAATTGGTGGCTGAATTATGCAGACAAAGCCTTAGAGCCCATAGATAATGTTGAGAGAAACACCCACCTGCTCTGTAAAATCCGTCTCCTTAATGCCCGTGTGCAGTTCTCACTACTGACTTGCAAAGGCAGTAGGCACAGAGGCATAAAGGAAACATTATTAAGAGTTTGAATCCTGTTAAAAACTGAATTTTAAAGCAAAGCCACGACCAAATACATCATTAAGGAACTGGATAAAATTAGTCCATTTATTTACCTGGTTTTTAACCATCTCAGAGACTGTAATGTTGCATCACACAAAGAAGCAGATGACAATAGTGCCAGTAAGAATTGTATGTATTTTAATGTGTTAAAAGTCTGCATGCTTGTGTAAAACTTGTGCTGTGCACGGGTGTTCAGTTCACTAGATTCCATTCTGTTTTACAGGATGCCATCAGGATGATGATTACTCAAGGCAACATGCAACTTCAGGAACTTCAAAGAACACTTAAGCTGGCAAAATCCTGATCTTAGTTTTGTTGACAGTTGGATTTTCATCTGCTGCAAATAAGCACAGTGTTTTCCCCAGAATGGGGTTAGAATGGCAGCCTTTGCTGGCATCCTGGTAATGTTTGAAGGAGAAATTTACCACAGTGGGTTTTGTTTGGTTTTTCCCTTTCACCATCCACTTCTCGGTTTGTCTACTCTCAGAAGTGGAAATCACTTGGACACAAAGGACCTTGGAGAACTGCATGAATGATGTAGAATGTGCTGCAGGAAAAGCAGAAAGCACCAAAAATTACAACAGCTTTGTTAATGCCAGTGAAATGGAAAATAAATATATGTCAGTTTATTTTGTCTGCTTTTTACTGTGGTAACTGTACGTGTTGATATTCACAATGACAGCTCTTCATGTACTGTGCCAAGGATTTTCACCAAAATTTGTGATTAAAAAAAGAATTTGGGATAAATAAATTGGCCCAGAACAAAAAACATTAAAAAAATATTTTGTGTGTAGATGATGATTTTCAGTAGTAGCAGAATAAAACTTAAAAGGGGAGATTTTTATATATGAAAGTGGGAGATTTTAGTCCCAGAGACATTTATTACCAACTCAAGAGAAGTACCTTCAAGCTAGCATTTAAAAATCAATATGAAGTAGAATTACAGGTAGAAAATACTAACTGCAAATGCTGTGGTTTGTTTATCCAAATATTCTACTACTTCACTTCTAATTGTTAGCTTGGAACTGTTCTCACTTTCCTTGAGCTGCAGTGGATCTTTTTCTTTTCCCCCCATGTGATTTAAAAATGCCTGGATTAGCTGGGGATTTTTTCCACATAACTAGACAGGCAGAAGTAGATAGATGCCTGACTATTTTAGGTTGTGATTCCAAGACATGCAGGAACTCTTCCCTCTCCCATTCTGCTACTGTAGTTCCCTTAGGGAGCCACCCCCACTTTCCAAGATGTTTTTCTGCGGAGTTACTGAGCTGGACAGACTGGCAGCAAATCCTGTAAATAGCTATCACTGCTGGCACCAGGGAAGGGATGGGACAGTATTCCAGGCTACAGGAGGAATGACATGCCCCAGTCAGGAGCAGGAACTAGGGTTCCAATTTGTATAGACTCAAGCCTCTGAGCTTCTATCAGTCAGTGAAAAATACGTACGTAAAAATGCTTCATTAAAAATTTACATCTTGTTAACATTTTCTAACAGAAGATTAAGTGTGTTGGGGATTGATTTTTCATGTTAGGTGAAAGTGCTGCTTAGAAAGGAATTTTGACTGAAAATCACAGTAGCCTTGCCTTGCCTTTCAGCCGGTGCTTGGATTTCTGCTCCTGGCTTTACCCTGCTGCTTCATCTCAGTGCTTTCCTTTTGGAGCCCTGAGCCTGCATTACTCCTTTGACTCCCAGTTTGTACATTGCCAGGGTGTGGGCACATAATCCAGAGCTAGGATTGGCAGGCAGGGCCCTGGACAGATGCTGACCTCTTGGATGCTGCTGCCCTTCATCTCCACTGCTCTGTGGGATTGCCAAGGTAAAGTTGCCAGCCAGAAGCCTTAAGGAGTCCAAGTACAGCCTGCAAGGGTAAGCAAGTATACCTGCAGAGAAAGGTAGGTAGATCATACCTTAAAGGACTTTTTTAAAGTCCTTCACAGTTTTGAAGAAGTGAGGGGTATAGATAGAAAGGAATTAGCAGAAAATGCTTCCCTTTCTTTACCATACCCTCATTGGCTTCAGAGAACCTCTAAAATCAGTAACTTGCAGCCAGGTTACTGCCTTAAATTACTTGATAATTACTTGGATTTACTTAAATTTCATGGACCCATGACCTTGGTAGTGTGGTCCATAAGTAGATGAGCTAAAGCCACAGCCTCTCTCGAGCTTGGGCAAGCTCAGGAGCATATGTGATCCAGGCACAACTCAGCCCTCTGCCTGTAGCTTCTGAAATGGGTGTCTGCACCAGCCAACAGGCAGCACTCAGTCCTTGCAGCCTCCCTCAGGACAGACGGCAGATTCCATTTCCATGTTTTATAACCACAAACAAAACTTAGAAGTTGGAAGTCCAATTTTCTGCTCCCCCTTCCAAGTCAAGTGAGGGGACTGTGTCAGTTTTCTCTGGCTAGAAGATGTTACACCACAGATTTCTGAGCAATGCTTACTTTAATTGCTTGGCAAAACATTAACTTCATCCAGGTGATACAAAACTTCAATAGCATGCCTCTGCATTCCTACTGTAGCTTAAACAAAACCGTAAACATACTGAAGTGTCTATATTACACTACAGAAGTCAGAGCAATAAAACTAGTATTTCCATAGCTGCAGATACACTTCTCTTGACTTGATAGTGCATTAATAGGAACTTTAAAAACATTGTTACATGACTTCTTTTGCTTTATACATCTGCTAAGACAAAAGCTTAATTAATAATTGGTGAATGGTGTCTTCAACACTGTAAAGTATTTTGTATTGATTTTAGGGCTTCTCATTATAGAAAAGAAGTATTTTTCTCCTTGGCATAACAGTACGATCCTGTGTTGGAACTGCTTTTGAACAGTTGTTGTATCATGATTTGGTAAGTAAACTTACTTTTCTAACAGAATCTGATGGAGCCTTCTCAGAGGTATAAGGAGGAAACCCTAAAGGAGTGCAGATGCAATGAGATAACAGTGCCTCTAGATTATTTACAGTCTGTCAGCATGGATGACACTGGTCAATGAAAATTCTGATTTTATAGCAAAACATATTAATAAAAGCTTTAAAATGTTGAGTTCTGTTTTGCAGGACTCAGCAGGGCCCGTCTTCTTTTTAGAGATACAAGGGGGAAAAAAACAGAGAGGAATCATTCAGAGGAACAAAGGTAGACAGTCTGAACAAGGCGCCTGGGAAAAAATCCTGACTGCAGAAAAAGAAATATTTGAATACAGGGAGCCAAGCTTTCACTTCCTTAAAGGACTTTTTCAAGCTTCTTCAATAGTAGATAATTCAGCCATTTGCTGCTTGAAGGAAAAAAGGTTAATATCAAAATTACACCTAACAAATAGACCATGGTTACAGTAAAATGCCTGCCATCCATGCCCTAAACAAACTTTTCAGTGAGATTACTGGAGTGCAGCCCCAACATTAGTGTAACCACTAGGATCTCTGCAACTAGGACACCCTTAGAAAAAGACAAGTCTGATTTAGCACTTGTTTTAATAATGGAAAACCAAGAGAAAAGCAAAGTGGTAGCTGAAGCCTCTGTACCTAATGGGATGAGTCACCTTAGCATCTCCCTTCTTGGTTGCCTGACCTCTCCCAGCGGGAAGCCTGCGTCTGTCACCCACCTGGGCTTGTAATTGGAGTGGGTTCTTTAGCTTCTCTCCACTGACTAGAGAGAGGCCCTGGGTGTATCTACAACAGGATCAATAGCCCTTCATTACTAAGTAATTGTCTAAAGCTTTCAAACATCCTGGATTTATTTCAGTACTGGTATCACAACATGTTTACATGTAGCATACAGTGGAACCATCTGGCCTGTGTCCTGTGTGGAAGTAAGGGAATTCCTTTTCCAGAAAGCAGTTTTGGTTACTAATGCAATTTGGTTTCAAGCAGCATCTGGAAACTGAGAGTGCAATATTAACAGACTGTTGGACATAACAAAGAAAGGATCTAATCTGCAGCATCTTGTTGGTATTAATATAGTTTGCATATGAACTCTCCTCAGTTAAGGAGTTTCCGATGTTATTCTACTCCTGAAAAAAAGAGTGTTTTGTTTGGATGTAACAGGCACTACAACTATATCAATATTCCAGATTACCATAAAGCAGGTTCCAAAATGAGTCTGCTTGGCAGGTGCTAGCTCTCTTTCTGCACCTTAGTCCTTAATTTGCTGAGCTCCTCTTCTAAGCATTTGATGTGCTCCTTGAGCGCAGCTTTGTCTTGCTGCGCTCTCTGATTCGCTTGGCACCTGGCTTCTTCTATCTTCCGCTCATACCACTTCTCCATCTGCGTGGAAACGGCCTCGAAGAAGTACTGGGTTATCTCCAGGGCCTGGGAGGTGTCTCTGAGCGAAGGGGCAGGCGGCGCCGAGGGCTGCTGCTCCTGGCCCTGCTGTGCCCCGCTGTGGTGCAGAGTTTTATGCCGCGACTGCCCACTTTTGCTGGACTTCTTTGTCTGAGTTCCTTTGTCAATGAAGTAGCCGCTCTGTGGTTCAGTCTTTGCAGTTTCAGGCAATGGCTGCAAAGCAGCTTGAACTTTAACGTGTCTTAATTTGGAGCCTGAAAGCTCAGAGGAGGGCAGCTCCTGCTGGAATCTGTGGAACGTGCTGGCACTCACAGCTTTGTCCTTTGGTCTGACATCTTGTGCAGGGGCCGAAGAGGAAACTGGTCCGCCCGCCACTGCCTGTTGCTCTGTACCTATAGAATAAATTATAGACAATATATTATGAAAAGTTCTGGGCATTTATTTTAGCATTCAGAAGCCCTCATTGTTTGATGAATGATGTGGTTTTGTGTGTATATTGTACAGGCTTGTATTAGTTTATTGCTTCTTCGCAGTCAGGTATGTAATAGAGAGTCATTAAAAGAGAAAAGGTGGCCCAGGCAGGGAGGTGCTGCATTGCAGCTGTGGGGCTACAGATGGACAACAGGCAAAGGACATAAAGATTAAGCAAAAATTCCTCACTGTGAGGGTGGTGAGGCACTGGCACAGGTTGCCCAGAGAAGTCGTGGATGCCCCATCCTCAGAAGTGTGCAAGGCCAGGCTCGATGTGGCTCTGAGACACCTGGTATAGTAGAAAGTGTCCCTACCCATAGCAGGGGGGTTGGAAGTACATGATCTTTAGGGTCCTTTCCAACCCAAATCATTCTGTGGTCTGTCACTTCATCAGAAGGACATGTAATAAGTATCAGTTTAGACTTCCAAAGTAGGTTATGTCTGCTGCTATTTATGAACTTCCTGCTTCTACAAAACTTGAAGTCACAGTAATTTTGGAAAGGTCACACATTTTGATGCTTTTGAACTGTTTCAAAGCAGAACAGCTCACACTCAAGTACCACAAGATCTCTTACCTGCCTTTCTACTTTGATGGGGCATCCATGTCTGTTAACTTTGCATAGTGTTTAGGGGACATAAACATTGTATTTTACAGAAGCCAGGGCTCTGATATAATTCTAGTTGGCTGTGGATACCTGGCCATTCTGCACATTTTGGTTTTTTTTCTGGAAATCTTCCAGGGCCTAGAGTTATTCAAAGCACCAAAGGACTTTTGCTTCCAAGACACAGGGGAAGCATCAGGAAGAGTCAGTGGAATTCCACCCAGACACACCTTAAAATATTCCCAGTGGCTGCCTTGAAGTGTATTCAAATCCCATGACATTAAGCATATGGATAGGGGAAACAACACCACCAGAATTACGTGGTATTAATACAAATACCCCTCAGTTAATGAGCTGGCCCTTGAATGGATATGACATCTAAGTACCTGACATGGTTGTACCCAGTGCTCCATCTTGTTTAACACAAAAGTGTTGCCCAAAGCTTTGTTCTGGCATCTGGACTCTGCTCCTTCCCCCATCTTCCAGCAGGCTATTTGGAAGCGTGATATAGGAATGCTGGTGGGAGCCCTCTGACTGCAACACAGGCTGGTTGGCTTTACAGTCCTTGGCACTGTGGGGGTTGTTGTCAGTATCCAGGGTCTCAGTGAGAGACTCACAAGTGGACAGAGTTGATTTTGGTCTTGATGACCTGGAATCTCCAGAAAGCTTGAGCTCCAGATTCTGAATCTTCAACAAGCACCAGGTCTTCAGCTCATCAACCAAGGATATCTATCAGAAAGAGACTGTAAATTATATCATCCTATGATGAGATCCTGTGGTTCCTGGGCTGCTGAGCACATGTGGCAGGGACAAAGAGAAGTAATCTGTGTATGTGTGGGTTTAGACTCCCTGTTCAGATGTGCATGCTGCCACTGGGAATATTTAAAGGACTGCAGATCAGAAAAGGTGGAGAACTGTGCACTAGCTAATGAAAGGCAGCCTCTTTACTTCAAGCTACCCCCTCTTAGATATGAATATGGTACTTCCAATGCAACTCTGCATCTGCTATCATGGATGACTTGTTTAGTCATACAGTCAATGATAGTTTCTAAGTGCAAGGAATACCACGTGGTCTTTTTTTAAGAGCGAAATTCAAATTAGACACTTCTGGGGGACAGCTTTATATAATTACAAAACTCTGCTTCTCTGTTCATTCAGTGATAAAGGTCAGTCCCCCACTAAATGATAAATCACTAACAGCTTTCAGATTACACAGATGCTTAATAAGTGTCAGCTGCAGAAACATTTAAATAATTTAAAATAGGAGTAGCTCTTTTCACCCTGTTGTTCATATGACATCATGAATTTAGGTTAGGCCATCCTAGGCACAAGGATATTTAGTCAGTGTGTTTAGTAAAGCCCAATTCTGTTTTTTCAGTTGTTTCAGTAAGACCCAACCGAGCAGGAACAGCTGACATTGCATAATTCAGTCCACCTGATGTATCACTCCAGCATCTTGTTTCTTAACTAGAGATTACAAGGAGATGGAGCACAAGCCTAGACATTCAGAAGCCAATACAATACTTGTGTCTCTTATGAAATAAAAATTAAAGCTGCCTTAGTTTGGTAAGTACTTCTCTTTGGAGAAAAGTGTTTTGTGGATGTTAGACCCAAGTACCTTGATCAGTATCGCATGCAAGGATTATCACAGCTGTCAGTCTTTTTAACATGGATTTGGAATCGTCTTACAAACACTCATGACATTTTCCTAGCATGAAGTATATTTCTCAGTTCTTGGAAGAATACCAATAATGAGAAAATGAACTATATTTTAAATTCACCTGTGTGAGTGGAGAAACAAATTTCTCAGTGGGTTTTAAATGGTGAGTTTTTGCAGAAGCTGGAAGGGCAAGAGCTAGATTTCTACAGGAGCAGTTATTCTTGTACTGCTGGTTGAACAAGCATACAAACCTTCCTATTGGCAGTAATACACAGCTTGGAGATGGTGCCCTGTTGCTAACATCAGAGGAAAGAACTTCAGCCTTTTCATACACGGTGGGGGGGGGGAAAGATCAGATAGAGAAGAAGAGAGAGGTTCCCAGGGCCCACAAAGAAACGGATGAGAAGGAAAAGGAACAACGCAGATCTTAGCCTTTTTTACTATTTGGATATGTTCCTCCATATGTCCTCTAATGAAGCAAAAGCTGAAAGCACAACTGTGAAAAATGTAGTGGTAGAAATTTTTGCAAATCTCTATGTTAGAAAAATGGTATTTTGTTGTAGATCCCACACTAGAGACACAGCAAATTGAATTACAGCAGTGGGACTGGATTTCGCATTCCTAATTTCTAATGCAAAAACTTCATAAATTTGTTTTAGTGACACGATGGTGGATAGGAATAATTTGTCTTTGAAACTCTTTTACTTGTTTGAACAGATGAGACACATCTCTGATATTTTCTGCCTGCTGCAATGAAACTCCTGAGCTGAACTACCAGGGTATGACTTAAGAGGGAGTAGCTGCTTCAAGCCCTACCTGCCGCTTCTCTCCCTCGCTCTTTTCCACCTCCATGTGCTGCTGCAGGCGGTGAAGGCACTCTGTCCTCTCTGCCGACAGTCGCTCGGCCATAAGCTTGTCCAAAACACGGAGCTGTGGGGGAAAACACAGTCCAGCTGAAATGATCATGTTAGAAGCCAAACTCCCACCTTTGAACCCTGTAAATCAAGGTACAGTCTATCTTCCAGTCTTCATTTCTAGGAATGCTGCCAACTACAATTAGCTTGCAAAGAGGTTCAATCACAAAATTATCAATGAATAGCTGTTATTAATGCATATCTATTATCAATGAATAACTATTAAATTAAAAATAAAAAATAATTTAGAGGATCTTGAATTTCAATGCATACATAATTCAGCAAGAGGCATTTTGACAATTATTAACTGACCAGCCATAGGATTGCCTTCTTTCCCTCTTAATAGCTCAGGCTCTTAAGATTCCTTGTCTAAAGAAGCCCAAGAAGCCACTTTACACATTAAATGTGATGTTTTGCAACATCACTTCCTGGTGGAATGTCAGTTCCTGGACTTGAGCATTAAGAGTTCAGGTTTGCTTTTACAACACAAGAAGCAATAAACGAATGATGACAATGAAAATATCATTAAGTTTAGGATATGTTTCTAAACCATATGGGCAAGCAGACCTCCAGGTCATATTCTTACTTGATGTTGAGTTTTGCTTTCCATCTGGCCCAGTTTAATATTCATCTTATCTTGTACTGTCCCAAGCTCAGCTTTTATCTCTTCCACTGTTGCCTCCAGCTGATTCTCCAGTTTATTTATCAGGGGCTCACAACGACATCCATTTATGGGTGCCTGAAAGGAGTGATGAAACATTTACTTGCTACATCCCACCACCCTCTTAGCACACTTGGAACATTATCACAGCCTCCTTGAGTAAGTCTTGTGTTCTTCTATCCCATGTGCTGTATCTCACCCTCCTGACAGTATCTTACAGCAGCTCAGCAAACAGGCTGTTAGTTGAAAAAGCACAGCCTATACAAAAGGATTGATCTGGTGTGTATGGACACACCCTAACACACAGCAGTGTTGGTTTCACTGGGGCTACAAGGAGCACTGAGCTCAGGTCATGTGTGCTGGCTGAGGAGATAACACATCACAGGCCTACACATCCTGTGTCTCAATGCTGTAATTCTCAATTGTAAACCAAAAAAAAGTGATTATGCGTATGCATGTGGGTTGTGTGCAGTTGTTTTTTAACCTAATGCTAATAATGTGTCCTTTTTCAGTACTGAATGGCAAGGCCTCACTGCTTCTGTTTGCCCTCACCCTGCTGGGATTCAGCTGCCCCTTGCCTGCTGGGCACTCCTCTGCCCGCCTTTGACTCATGTGAACCATCCCATGGCCCCTCTGCAAGGGCAGCTGCACTGACCACATTTAAATCTCTCAAAGAGATGGTCACAAAAGGCTCCCCTAAGTGAGGACAGCTAATCCTCATCAGCTTCCCCTGCAGCCCAAAGGCAGAAACTGACTCCTCCAGAGGCTGTGCCAGTAGCCCAAAGCAGCTGCTCTGAATCTGTGTGCAGAGGAGCCTCCCTCTCTTCTTTAGCCCCGGAGCAGTTTTTCATAAATTGGGGGTTATTCCCTTGGCAGGGAAAGGTGGGTGGTTTGCTGAGTATTACAGAAAGCTTCAGAAGTACACGCACTTCAGAAGTTATGTTTGCTATTCATGGCCTCAGGACATCAAGACAGACAAGCAAAAAGAAGAGAGGAGTGTCATGTATTTCAGGAAATACTGTATGGGAGACTAGCTCTATTAAGCTAATCTTTGTGAACAGATGAGATTTTTATACAAGTCTGCACGTCTCTGCTCCCCAAGTCCTTCCTATGGCCCATCAGATCCCCGGGGCAGGGAGATATTCCTTTTAATATGTGAAAGATCCTCCATCCCTCCTGATGTCTGTTGTAGGATAATTCCATAGTGCCTGTCTGAAAATTTCTCAAGCATTACACACAGAGGTTGGAAAGCAGTAAACAGCCATTAAAAACCTTTGAAGTTTGTCTTGAATGATCTTCAGAATCTGCTGAATTTCTGAACTACAGCAAGGGACTGACAAGAGCTGACAGATGGATGTGAGAAGCTAAGGAAATGAAAGGATAGACCTCCCAGGAGTACAGGAGGGCAATATTAAGGAAACAACAATACTGATGTCTACAGTGTCTACAGGATAATTTGATTACTGTTTTTATGCTTTCTTATAAATATCTACTGGTAATTAATTGTGTAATAAAGCAACTAAAATATCATTCTCCACACTGGAATAAATGCACATGCGCTGGTAACTTCAGATTTATTTGTTAACCAGTTTCTATAGAAATCCTGCCCCCAGTAAACATAGAATCCCCAAAGACATGTTGCAAAACCCAGAAAGAATTGGAACAAAATCTATTGAGCTTACTCAATTCCTTGGTTTAGGTAGTAAGCTTTCAGTGTTCACACAATGCTTTTCCTTGGAAAATCTCTTTGCATTTCCTGTCAGAACTCTTAAGAACTGTCAGAACTTCTTAAGTTCTTAAGTTTCAAAGTATATAATGAAAGTTCTCCTGTCATTTCCAATCACTGTTCACTGCTTATCTTTGCAGATCAAAACTACTTAAGTATGTCTTCTTTAACAGGCACAAACCCAGCTTATTGTTTGCCAGACTTCAGGCCAAAATGCAGCTGAAGCCCAAGAAAGGAAAACCAATCCCAAGTCAGGTTTTCATGCCCCTGAGAGTGCAGTTAGAGGAGCATATTTTCCATCCATTACCTAACTGTGCCCCAGCTCCACACACTGCTCCCAGTGTCTCCCTCTGTGAGGGCAGTGGCTCACCTGCATCACCTTCCCGTCCTTTCCTCGGTAGAGTGTGTAGAGCTGGTAGGCTCGGACCTCGTGGGGAGGGGGTGGAGAGGAGCAGTGGTGTTTGCTTCTGCGCTTAGGCACATTCTTCTGGGGCTGAGGGAGTGTCTGCTGATCAGCTGGGGAGATGGGGTCTGAGAGTGCTGAAACCTGCACAACATACACACAACATTTTGCCTATATGAATGCCTTGGTAAACTATTCCTGGTGGGAATGGGACAAATCCATTGTGACAATTACAGCAAAAATCAGTTTTATCTGAAGACTGTCTCTGCCCCAGGAGCACAGTGGGGCTGCTGCCCCAACACATCAAAGAGACACCCACACCACTTCTGAACAGCTATCCCATGTCTCTTTCTGCTGTTTAAATCTACTGATACCTTTTCCTTTGGCTTTTTCTTTTTGCTCTTTTTCCCTTTGGGATCTGGTGAGGGTGACTGGGGTTTATCCTTCAGATTGTTCTTCCTCTCTGGAGGCTGGTCACTGCTCGGTGTGTCATCAGCAGCTGACACACTGCCCTGCTTGAAGCAAAGACAGGGAGTTCAGAGTAGTTGCAGAGATGGGGAAGAGGGGGCGTCTTCTTTGATTGCCCCATTTTAAGCTGCTCTGTACATGTGAGTGGGAAATGCTTTAGCAGCAGATCATGGCAGACTGCCTCGGGCAGCTGCTGTGGCCATGCACAAGTGATGGCTCCAAACAGACTGAGTCCTGATGCATTTTAGTGACAGTCCCTCCTCACAGCAGATCCAGCTGATAATGCCAGACTGTACCTTGCTCTGTACCACTTCATCCCGTGGCACCGACTGAGCTCTCCTTTCCTCCTTCAGTCTCTCTCTCTTCTTCCTCAGGCTTCTCCCACGGTTAAAACGCGAGACCTGAAGGCAGACCACACTGTTACTCAGTGATGTCATGCTCTTTCCTACCACAGAAGACAAGTAACGGAGCAGACATTTTCCTTGTCTGTCTAGGAGGCAACGGATACAGGAGAGTGCGCTGCCAGACAGACACTGATGGGCCAAGCGATGTGGCTGTGAAAACACACCACCACTGAGCTCCATCCTTTGGGGCACTTGCTGTCCCCTAGAAGTGTGAGCACCTCCTCTGCTGTCCTTGGGCTGGTTCCCAAACCAAGCCCAGCCCTTTTCATGCAGAGGTGATGAGGAGGAGGGTAAGGATTGTGCCTGGTCTCATGCTCTCCCACCTTCCTTCTGGCCTGAAGAGCATTGCAGCATTTCACACACAGGTGCAAAGTATAAACAGGACATTTTGTCCCCATTGCAAAGCATCCTCCAGTGAGAACAACCATCTTGGAGGTGGGACATGCCTGAGGCAGGCAGCAGAGAGACACAACTCAGGAACTTCTGGTTCAGGGCAACTTTCTAACTCCTGGGCCACTGCAGGGAACAAGTGCCTCTGACTGCTCCACCCTCCGCCAGTGAGAAAAGAGAGACCTCGGACAGCACTTCATGCAGAGGCTTAGTCTGCACACCTTGCTCGCCTTGGGGTCTGAAAGGTTCTTTGTCAATGCACCTGAGGCCAGCCCACAATGCCAGCAGAAATGTCGTAACCTTTCACAGCAGAAGACAAGGAGCAGGGGATGCAGCCTCCCAAGGTTAAGTGGCCTGAGCTCCCTGTGTATGTCTGTGTTGGGGAGAGATGTGTAACGTACCTGGGATGCTTTAGTGAGCAGGAGTGCAACCTCGGGGTTATTGTGCTGTCTGGCAACCTCTAGAGGGGTCTGGCCTGCCTGAGGGGAAAAGAAAAACAGCATTTCCTTCAAAACACAAGCTACTGGAAATGTGGAATTTCTCCAGCCAAGTTCAGTACATACTCTGTGCACAAGAGTAAGGGACTAACTGCTTTAATTTACCCAGATACAATTGAACACTTCACAGCCAAGCATTTTCTACCAAGCTTATGAAGAATGTTAAAGGGACTATACATTAATATAAAATACCAAAGAAATTCCATGTCCTGCTTACATTGTTGACAACGGATGCATCAGCCCCTGCCTCCAGCAACAGCTTCACCACCTTTTTGTGATTTAGAGCAGCAGCTACATGGAGTGCAGTATCCCCTGCCTGCAAGTCAGAAAGCAGAAAACAAACTTGTGACACAAGTCCTTAGGTCTCGCCCTACAGAATTCACACCTTCCTAAAAGACACTCAGAGGTCAAAAAAAACCTACACTTACTGATACAACAACTAAGCTTAAATAAGGCGGCCTGGTCAATAAAAATAACAGAGTGAGGAGGAAGATGACAGGAGGGGATGAAGAGCTACTTCAGCATGGGTTTGAGAAACGCATCTAGGGTGCTGGTGATCTGATTTATCTTAAACCAAGTGACACATTATGCAGCTTGGAGACAGCCCAGCTCTACCTCCAGCAAATGGATATGACATCTGAGGGTAGAACAAGTTTTCCCACCACAACCTTCTCTCTCTCTTTTTTTTTTCCCCCCAGGTTTGATTATTTGGTGTGCAGGTGGTCATGTATCACATTACTCAGAAATACTCAGATAGTGACATGGTTGGCATTCTCTTCATAGGAGTCCTCAGGAAAAACTGATTTTGGATCAGAGCCAGGAGGCAATCCGGGTCCAGCACTAACTTAGTGCCCTGCCCTTGTCCTGGTGCAGTGAGGTGAAGACAGCCGTGATCTGATTTGAGCACTGGTAACAGAGCCAGCAACTGTTCAAGTGAGACCGGACACGTGTGTACAATGCCCTCCTGTCCCCCTGGTCTTGCATTTTGCCTTCATAAAATTAGATCTCCTCAGGACTAGTGATTATCTATTGCTTGTTGCTAACTTAGATAAGGTGTACTCCTAACTCAAATAATTCTATGGGCAAATATGGAACAACTTTGGGTAGTTTTAAATCTACTGATATTTGAAGAAAATGAAGGAAAGGCATGTCTCTCTGGGCCAGGTTCACACCAGTTGCTCTTAATATTCAGTAGCTCATTTTGCAAGTTAAAAGACTCATTTCCAAATAAAATTACATAGTAAATTTAACATGCTGAAACCCATTTTGTTTGCTATAATATCTCATAGTGAAGAAAGAACATTAAATGTACATTTCAGAAAACATCTTTATGATCCTCAACTACACATGGAAAATTTCCCAGGAACATGAGAAAGTGTGGTTAAGCACCACATGTTTATTAAGCAGATTTAACATATTTTAATGTACTAATTTCATTCTGTTCTACCACCCAATTAGGCTATGCTATAGGTATAGCAATCAATTACTTCTCTATAAAACAACTATGGATGATTAATCCTAGGCTGGACTGATCATTGCTTTGAATTTAGTGCATACTCTGTCTTCACTTTTATGTCCTCTTAATTCCCCCTACTGCAAAATGCAGCAAAGAAAAGTATTCCAGAGGAATTCACACTTTAGTAGCATCTAAATATCAGTGAGTTGTGCTTCACGGTGTCTCTGTAATGGCTATAAGATCATTAAATCACATCATAAATAAGCAATGCTTCAAAGAAATAATGCAAATGTGATGGCAAAATAATAAACCACTGATATGCCATTACTTTAAAGCTATTCTTAAAAGCTTAGGCATCTGGTGGTACAGTGGAACACACAGAGTGAAGCGGGATTACTTGGGTAGGAATTCCTCTTCCCAACAACTGGCCGTATGCAAAGGGCACAGAGTCACAATGAGGTTCATGCACTGACCTGGTTCTTTTCATGGACAGAACAGAAAGCACTGAGCAGCACCCTAATGATGGGCAAGTGATTATAACGAGCAGCCACATGCAGACAGGTATCTCCTGCCTGCAAACAGAAACAAAGCTCTGAGCATGTAATCACAGTGAGAAAGCCTGTACTTATCATGGTGTTCAGGGATGAAATCCTATTAAATCAGGAAGAGCAGTAAACACCACACACCTCCATAGAACAGCAGTGCTGTCTTCTCTGCAGTACAAAATCTGCTGTCATGGATGGGACAGTTTAGCAAGAACTGGGGTCACACAAGGTGAGAGTGTGAATTCTTTAACCATTGATGGAAAATACTGGGAAATACTGGAATTATAAAACGCCATTTTACTGGCACTACAAACCCTGAGTTAGTTAAATTTTTCCATTAAATCTGTTCTTCTGAACCACAAACAAATGCAATTTGGAATCTCATCTTAGGGCTGCACATAATGTAGAAAGCATGAGGAGTGAGGGCCAGAGCAGCATTCCCATGAAGGGTGGTACTTGTGCAGTTGAGCCTGGGAGCTGGGAGCAAAACCCCACAGTTTCCATTGCTCTGCCCACTTTGTTATCAAGCAGGGACAAAAAAAAATCTGGCTTCCTTTCGTAGATTTTTTTTTTTCCGTTATCATGCCAGAATCATTATAAAATAGGAGGAAAGCTGTCTGAAAGTGACGTCACCTTGAATCTACCTCATTTGACAGACGGACACGCAGTATATATGATCTGCAGGCCTGAAGGCTTTCACCACTGTCTATGCAATAGCAAAACCCCATTTGGCTCCTTCTACCCCTGCTCAAGGGAAGGGTACAAGTAGTGCATCACTCAGTCCTACCAGAAGTATTCCTGTGCCTGATGAATACAATGGCTGGATAGCAGTTATTTTTTAAATATAGTTTATAATAAAAATCATAGCTTAAGGCTTTTCTGAGTATTTATACAAGTTAAAGCAATATAGCTAAAACAAAGTTACACAAAAATGAACATGTTGTTTCCAAAACTCACATTATTTTTGAGGTCTGCTCGAGATCCTCCAAGTAACAAAACACGAGTACTCTGGGAATGGCTATTCTGGCAAGCCAGGTGAAGAGGTGTGTTACCTGCCTTAGAGAAATACAGGAAAACACAAAAGCCATATTTAGAAATTGGACATAAACATTAAAAGATGAAACCTCACAGGTCTTCACACAAGAAGATCCATGCAAAGGTGGGAAACTGTTATTTTCCCAAAGATATGAGCAGAATGAATCCAGAGGCTGAAATCCGCTCTTCATTCTGGTAATGGCTTACCTGGGATATAATAAAGGCAGAAATCGAACAGTCTAATGATATCTGCATTGGTCACATCTGTTTGCAGGAAGAAAGAACTCTAGAAACTGTCTCATTCATTAATATTAAACAGCAATATTAAGTATTTAACTTAAAGAACTATAATTCTTGTGTTTCAGGTTTCCCCCATGCACAGACACAAAAAACCAAACTGCCATGGCACATAACCTTTGATCTTTGATCCTAGCCATGACTGCTGTAGGGTATTGGGCAGACCAGGGACACAGCAGCTCCTGTCTCCTTACAACAGAAACCAGCTCGAAGTATGGCTGGGTCTGTAGGTGCTCTCCCTGGGCAGGGGCAGATTTTAGGCTATCAAGAAGCTTTCATGTGCAGGAGGCACACCAGTCTCCAGCCAAGATGACAAGTGAGGGCAAAAAGCCACCCAAACCCCAAGAATCACATGCTATGATTCCTCAAAGAAGCGAAGAGATGTGTAGAGATGGACAGAAATCAAAAAAGTGTTGGCTTGTGTACTGTCTTTCTAACATGGCGAATGATTTTATTGGTCTGACGAGTTTTTCTGGCAGCATTTGGCTTTTGTTGTCCTGAAAACATTCAGGGTTTTTGGCTCTTGGGAGCTAGAAATTAAATTACCTCAGGTAAAAAGGTTTCCCAGACTTACTACGCTGCCTGTTCACCTCGATTACGTCCTTTAATTTTCCCCCCTTGCTTTCAAGACACAGATCAAAGCTGCAGGGTTTGAATTACAAAAGGCTAACTCTTAGATATGGTCTTAGCTCTTCACTTCCACATTACAGACCTGAATGTAGTCTCTGAGCTGTGGCAGACATGAACATTTTTCTTCTCAGCTAAATTGCATTTAAGTGTCAGTTTTTTCCCTCCCAGGTTTACCTCTGAAAAGCCTCTGCAATGCCTTTGTCATTTGCTGTTTGGTAGGTTGGCCCTGGTGGGAAAGCAGAGGTCCTGTGCAGCAGGTGAGGACCTCAGTTCTGGGACAATCACAGTGCCAAGGGTCAGAGCTCACAGAGTGGCTCATCTGGCTCGTGTCCCATGGGGTGACAAATCTTCACCAGCCTCTGAGAGGGGAGAGGGTCCGAGCTGTACCTGCCTGGGAATCTTCACTGAAATGTACAGACTGATGGAGAATTGAAAAAGAAGGCTACAACTGATCTACCACAGCAGAAGAGGTTTTACTAAGCAAACTTGACAGAAAATAAACTGCATCCCCAGGGTGATTGCTTTACAGGAGGACTACAGCTACCCAAGAAACAGTGTCAAATCCCTCCCATCTTCTGCTGCTTCATAGGTTTGGCAAATCTAGCAGCCCAAATCTGTCCCAACCATCCCAAATCACACAATGCCCAGGTGTAAGTCAACAGCCTGTGGGATGCTCCTGCACATGGCACCCAACCCTGACTGCCAGAAAAGCTGTCAGAATGATAATGCCTTGTCATCAGTAACACAAAAAGCTGAGAGAACAGAGAAACCATTTGGGGATTAGGTAGACTTAAGCTCTTCATTTTTCTTAAAAACAAAAGGGGTAAAAGCACGTGCAAGCATGCATGATTCCCACATTTTTCAGCAGCTCCTGAGAATGTATCTTGTCCATTAAAAACCACCCAAAGAGTGAAATGCAAAGGGAGAGGACTCTGTGGGTAAGACATCAAAAATCAGCACAGGACTGCTCAGGCAGTATTTAAGTTTGCCAGTCATATTTCAGCCATAAACCCTGCTGAGCTGTTTTGTGCACATACCTTCTCAGAGAGGTTGCCTCCAGCTGACATACACTGGATTGTAAGCTAAATCTTCTAATTCCCTGAGGCACCCAAGCATGCAGGATAACCAGACTTGTATTTTAAGCCCACACTTTTGTACAGAAGTGTATGTGTATGCACAGACAACAGTATCCAGGGATAGGAGCATCATGCAAGAGCAAAACTTTATAGGCAAGCATGGGAAGTTTCCTAAAGTATCCCTGATACAAATCCAGGTGGACATTACAGCAAAAATAATTACAGAAAATAAAAATTGGTAGTTGAAATAATATAAATGAAGGAGTACACATAGAATAATATTGAAGATGATGTAATTACAGACCACAAAGTCACCACAATCATACAAACATAGGCTTCCATAGTGCACATATACACGTGCACATACAGCAACACTGTGCTCAGGCAACATGCCTTTTTACTCTAAATCTTAGACTTTGACCAGCTGTCTCCTTTCTTCCCCAGACCCTTTCAGTTGTTTTAGAGACACATTTACCAAAAATGCTCAGAGATCCCCTAAAGGCATCCCAAAGCCCTCACCCTGTAACGCAGGGCACAGTGCCAGCCGTGTGATCTGGCAAACTCAGCAGCACAGCCATCCAAACCCTGACTCACACCATGGGCTGCTACCACCATTCCCTAGACTATTCCATTAATTTCTGAATTACTGAATTGAAGTGCCCCACAGTTATAACAATTAGAGTGGAACTAAAACCCTTTACTTTGTTATTCTTTCCTCTAAATGGCTCTCAAAGTATTATAAATACCAAACGGAACATAATCCAGGTTCATTACAAGATTCTGGGAAGAGACTATGCTAATATACTAGGAAGAACTTAGTAACAAGAGGTACTCCTTTTTTTTTTGTTTTGTTTCCCTCTGTGGCTTACATTCCTTCGGCTGTTTAATTTCTAGAAAAAACCAGATTTTCAATACCGTTTTCTTATTAGTACAATTCATTTCCATTTTAAATAACACCAATCACAATGAATCTCCTCAGTATAAATTAGAAAACCATGGAGATTTCCACAGGAATGGCAGTGTTCCTCAGCTGTAATTAATGTATCATTCAACGCATTATTGAGTTTCTCCTGCATCAGCTGTCAAAATATGAATTTCCTAATGCCTGTGAATGAACCATCCATGCGTGATAAATGAAAAGAAAAAGAAGAAAAAAATCCCACTAAGAGCTGGTCCCCCACCTGCTGAGAAATGCCATGTCCAGAAACCTCCAGTTCTGAGAATCAACCACCTTAGACCAGAACTGAAAGCTCCTCCTCCACGGGTCTCACCTTGTTCTTGGCAAGAACGTTGGCTCCTGCTTTAACAAGCAGTTTGGCAGACTGACTGAATCCATGCCAACAAGCTTCGTGAAGAGCAGTGTTCCCATCCTGAAGAGCACACATACAAGAGAAGAAGGTTAGGTGCTGCATAACCAACTCTCTTAAACTCTCTTAAAAAGTATTTCCATTTCCTACTAGCTTATTTTCTATTTTATTTTTAGAAGAGGGTAAAAATATTGTTATTTTTCTGGAACTTGGAATTAGTTGTACTAACTCCTGAATTAAACTTACAGCCTGGGATTCTCAAGTTTCTGAGATAATCATGGGCACTGAGCAGTGTTTTGCTTAGGACATAGTATGGTTGTACATTCCTTTAATTCATCCCTTAATGAGCTGAGAACAGACTCTTAGACCAAAAGCTACCAGCCTAATATAAAAGCATAACTAAATCAGTAATTTGTATTAAAGAGATGGTACAGCTTTTTTTCAATGTAATTGTTCCAATTACCCTCAAAGCATCAGACACTTACTAAGGAGTATAAACTGTAACTTTCTCTCTGAGACCTTAACATTATTGACTGGCAAGGCTGCCATCCCACAGGACTTTCTTTTTGTCTGTTACCTTGTCTTGTCTGTCCAAAGCACAGCCCTCTTGAATCAGAGTTGCTATTATATCAGTGTTTCCTACAACAGCAGCCCGGTGCAATGCTGTCTGGTCACCCTGCAAAAAGAAGGAAATTTGTAATTGCTACAATTCTCACCTCATTTTGACTCAATGCAAATGCAGACAACACACACAGGGGCTGCATCTTCGACACACATACTGTTTAAATCCAAGCTGCTTTTGAAAACAGTCCCCACAAACAACTACCAGTAAAGTTTCCAAGATTAATGAAGTTATTGAAAGTATCAGAGAGCTACAAACCATTTACAGAATTTTGCAAGTCATCACAATCCCATATACAGCGCTGAAGCATTCCAAAAACATGGCAGTATTAGAAGGCAGTGAATTGAACACATTTGGCTCTATGTGTCTAATAGTCAACAGTATCTGTAGGGAACTAAAGGGAATTACAGGCTGTCGTAATTCATCATAATGATCCTCCAGGACTTACACTAACTGGATAAGGCTCTCCTGTTCTGGCTCTGATTGCTCCATCAGCCCTGCTTAGGATAAGGAGCATGAGATGAGATTGGTCTCTTCAGCACCTCTGATGAATTTACTAATTAGTGTTAAGAGTGTAGGAAACTTTACGACGAGGATCACAACTGCAGGACCATCCACTTGTTCCACTCGACCAACTGAGCCATCTTGAGGACCAAACAAATTTCATTTCTCATTGACCCACCATGTAGCAGCAACAAGCAAGTCTCTTACGTCAGTTTATTTCCTTTATGGACAAGTTTCCAAAAGAAATTATGCCAATGTGGTCATCTTGTCTGACTACCCATCTATCTCCTCTCTAACAACTGCTGAACTCATCTGAGCTAGAGAGCCCAAGGTTAGTTTCCTACAATCCTTCCAGAAATTAAAGACTAGGGAGACTTAAACCCGTGTCCCTGCCCATCAGGGGTTATCTATATATTTTTATATACATGTTGGTGAGAACCTGACAAAGTGGGGCAAGAGAAAGATTTATGAAGCAGTGAGTAGGGACGTAAGACAGGGATCAATGGGAAAATGAGCTACAGTAGCTCCACTGCTGCCACAACAACTGATCTTGGCTTTCCTTTGAAGTTGCTTTGAACCAGCAATGCTGAAGGACGGCCTGAGTCCAGGAACAAAGACAGGCTTCAAAGTTGCACACAGACATTTCTGGGGTGAAAACACAGGTTGGGAATCCTATCCATTTCTGTTTATCTAGATAATGGTCACCACAAACACACGCAGGGCAGAGATATGCCACGTGTCCTAAAGAAAAAAAGCTTGCAGGGAGCAAGTCCTAAATAGATACAAAATTCCTCTGCTACAAATCTTTATCAGATAATAGAATATTATATTAAATACTAAACCTAGAGGAATTTCTGGATTTTCTGTTCTGCAGTGTCCAAGTCTTTAGGTAAGTGGCTTATTTGAACAATTTGTTCTCAAAGGCAATTAGCAGCTGACTTAAACATTGCTCTTGGTGGGGTTCTTTTGTGCAAATTACACCAAAATAGTCATTAATCTATAAAAATATAAGCATTGCCAACCACAACCTTTCAGTGATCCCTACCAGTAAATCATTAAATTGCCTTATAATCACGAAGTTGATTTTAAAGAATTGCATTGAAGGTGCTTTTTTAAAATCTGCTTTTTTAGTGTTTCTAGAGGTTATGTATTTTTACTTTTATTCTTGTGACTGGAAATGTATTTTAAGAGATTTCAAACAAACACAGTAATGCTTCCATGAAGTGGGACTTTCAGAAAAACAACAAGTATTGGAAAATTGACAGCACTGTAAGTGCTCTGAACTTGTATATTTATTCCAAATTCAAAGACAACCAAAATGTTATGGAAAATGTCCAAATTATACCATCTCACAAGTATAAATGTCAAATAGTTACCGGTTACTATGACTACATGGAGATCTGCTCAAATCAACAAACTGAGGAAGAACTTGATATCTGATTTTTGATAATGGCACAGCTACTGTTACTGCAGTAGTAAGTGGGGCAGTGCAAAAGTCATTTTATCTGACCATCATGAAATGGAAAATAATCTGCCAGCCTATCCCTGCCAAGTGGTATTGATGCACCAGCAAACCTACAGAAGATACTATAAAGCGGACTAAAACAAAATGGCAACTGCCATTGCAGTGGATAGAATTTGAACAATGAATGGTTGGTTCCTACTGCTTTACAGTTGGGAAAATTACTGTGGAGAAGACCAAACTGGGGGCAGGAATGGATTGTACAGGATTTGGTTTGTAATTAAGGGTCTTCTTACTGGGACAGTTTAAATCAATGCTGTTCCTGTCCCCATCACAGTAACTGCAGTGAGGCCAAAGACTATTCAGCTTTTGGGGCTTTGTTGATATGACAGCTATTTCTAACATTTCATTTTCATTTCTAGCATTTCATTTTCATTTAAAACAAACACATTTGTCTATTTGGAAATTGGTCAGCACACCTCACTGCTGCAAGACTAGGTCTCCCTTGGTAACCCCAACCAGTGTGCTGGGAAGCCATACAATGGAAATACAGAGCAGCACTGGGAGAGCTTCAGACATGCCTAAGCTTTATCTCAGAATATATTCTGGTCCCTGAAATGGAAGCCTATGTAGGTGAAAGGACTCAAGTCCCGCAAATGGCAGGCTCAGGTGCCTCCTGCCCAAGGTATGGGCTTTGGTGCTGACATCTTCCCTGCACAAGCATCCAAGAATAAGGTCCAACCCACACCCTGACTGGACAAAATAAATGCCTCATCCATGTAACATGGAGTGTCAAGGATATCTCAAACCTTGTTTCACTGACGGAGGTACCTCCCCGTGAAGAGAAGGCACGTATCAATGTCCTGGTGAGGGTCTGTCCCAAACACCACCAGGCCCCTCAACCAGGCAGAACAGGGCAGGACTTGGTCAGATGTCCCCTTATACCTCAGCACAAACATTAACCTTAAACTGCTTAAAGTGGTGTGGAAGCTGAACTACTAGGTTGTGATGGCTTCTGTGTGACAGTCACTGAGCAACCCAGACATGGAGGGCACAGCCATCCTATAAATAACAGTGCCTGCACCACTGCATACTAACCTGCTTTGCCTCCCCCTCAGCAGTAAATCCCTGCCTTGCCTTTCATGGAGTCAGAGAAAAAGATGAGTTGTGTTTTTTTCACAGCATGAATTTTCAGGCAGTGTAATCACTGACTTGTGTATCTTTTATTAATTGCTAAAATAACTGTCTCTGAAAGCACTCACTAGAATTCTGCCTTTAGCAAAGCATTAGGGGTCTGTTCCAGAGGCTCAGAGAGCAATTACACCGGTAAATGCGTATTAACTGTCCAGACTATTATGTTGGGCACAATTTATGATCCTATTTGCAAGAGATTTATGCCTTAGGAACAGACTGCAGAATGAAGAGAGGCAACTCCAGTGCCGTGTCACAGAAACATGACCTTGACAGAAACAACAGTCTGCCTAAATGCAGATGTGGGCCCAAAGCCAAAAAGACTTAAGTGAGGCTCAACAGAAGCAAGGCATTAAGGTTACACTGATGAATCTTAAACCCCCTTTCTCAGACTCTGCCTAGCCCTGAAGACAGCTCAAGCTCAGGAGATTCCATTCCAATGCCCTGGACCTGTCAGCTTGCAAGGTGGGTACAGGGCACTGTATCACAGTGGCATGACACACCCTGGTCCTGCACAGCCCTAATGCAAGAAGTTCTCCTCCTCTCTCTGGCCCTTTGAGTGCCCTCAGCACACACCTGCTGGAAGAAACTCCATGCATGTTGCAGGTACAGCCACTACCCTTCAAAATGAGGCCAGTGAAAGAAGTGGCCACTGGCTCTTCCACAGGAGCCCAGAGGCAGTGGTACTTGCCCAATTTGTGTGCCGTGACAGCACTGCACTGTTGAAAGTTCTTCACTTCTAGGAAAAAATCTCAGTATTCACTGGGATAGTAGGAGGCTGACACTGGGAGACTGCGATAGAAATTTGCATCCCCTGATGCAGAAGGATGCAGGACTGCACATCTGAGAGCTCTACCTATAACAGGGCCTCTGCCCAGCAGCAGGTGTATTTCCAGAGGGGGAAACCATGCTCTTTACACAGGGTTTAAACACCTGCTTTCAAGAGAGGCTTACAGGCTGGGAGTCCTAAAGAAAGGCAGACACCTAATCTTGATTTTTCCCCATGGACTTCAACATTACCCTTTCTTTAGCACTTCTGCGTTGGCATGGCTGGTGCCATTTGCTCAGTGTCCTGGTGTTTGCAAGCAGAGATACGTTTTCCACTAGACCAGGTTGCCCCATCCAGTCTGGCCTTGAACATTTCCAGGGATGGAGCCTCCACTACTTCAACCAACCAAAAAATAAACAACCTAAATAACAAGCAAAACCTCACAGCTTCAATCCCTGACACAAAGTGCTGAAGGGCACTTGTAAAGTCATGTAATATAAAATCTAGCCACTAAATTCACAGCAGAAGTATCAAAATATTCTAAAGTTAAAATATAACCAAGTGTTAAATACTTGCAGGAGCATACAAGCATATGTGGATATCCTGAAGCAGCTGTACACAAAGGGAACTGAATATGCTCTCATGTTTCTCAATGCCTCTGTGCTGCTGTCTTCGTTTGATAGACAGGTGTCTGCTAAGGAAGGTGGGAACCTTCCTTAGAGCAGAAAATGTGAACCCCCTTCCCTCCGAATTATTATAACTTTAGAATCAAGGGCTCTCAGGCAAAGGTATGGGAAAAGGAATAAGAGTTTTTACTAGTATCTAGAATGAGGTAAACAATCAGTAATAAAAACAGTAAACAAGATTAGGAAAAACAATAACAAAACCAAAAACTCGGTGGCAAATGTCCCTGGGGCTGTCAGGTACTTTCCCGTTTGGTGCAGTCACGGTCACGGCCAGCAGGGGCGCTCTTGGGCTCCTAGACCAGCAGCGCAGGTGCGATGACTCCCGGGAAGCTGCAGATGGCGCTGTGCCGCGAGGTTGGATCTGTGCCGCGTGTAATGGCGGACGGCTGGAGCAGGGTGGAGTGCAGATGAACGGGGCGCAGCAGAGAGCCCAGAGCCGAGAGATGGAGCAGCCGGGTCAGCTCACCGGGGCCAGCCAGCAGAGGAGGCGGCGGGAAACTCCGCAGTTGGGGCAGGCAGGGCGCGGGGCAGCGGCAGGCAGGCCGCGGGGTGGTGGCAGGCAGGGGCCCCGCTCCGCTGTACAGCGCGGCCGGCAGATGCACTCTCCCGGAGGGGGGCGAGAGGATCGGAGTCCCGTGACCTTCCCCTCAAGGCAAAGACTCACCCAGCAGGCAGAGAAAAACTAGTGCAGAGCAAGGCTTTTCTTTTCCTGCGGTCCCAACCAGAAACAGAGAGATGTCTCCTCCGCTGTTCTCTCTCCGAGAGCAGCGAGCGAGTGCCAGTGCCGTTATCAAACCCTGGAATCTGTAGTTCCCCTCCCTGGCAGCCAAAGGCTTTGTCTCCTTTGTGAGCGTAGATGGCCCTTAAAGACCGGTCATTAGTTGCTTAGCAACAGAATGGGAAAAATTCCACTTGCCCCCTGCCCTCCCCCCAACCTTCCACATTATCCACCCCGAATTTTTTCCATTCCAACATATTACATTGAACTTAAACCTTTAAGCTATATACATACAAGCATTACTCTGATTATATACATACAGATATGGATACAGGCACAGTGTTATGGGCAGTTCAACCCCAACTGAGGTCCCCCTGAGGTATGCATCGTGTCTCTCCATCCTCTTGCATCACCCACCAGGTACACCCTGGTCCCTGAGCAAAGACAACCCCACGGGTGGGTCTATCTTTGGTCAAGGCAGAGTTAATCCAAACAGTTTTTCCCAGCATGCCTCTCATTTGCACCACTGGAACCTTATCCCCGTCTGCTGTTTGCAAGGATTCAGATTGGGCAGGGCCAGCCCTGTTGGTGGAGCCTCGGGTGTTAACTAGCCAGGTGGCCTTGGCTAAATGCTGTTCCCAATTTCTGAAAGTCCCCCCACCTAGAGCCTTCAAGGTGGTTTTTAGCAGGCCGTTGCATCGCTCTACTTTACCAGCAGCAGGTGCATGATAAGGAATGTGGTACACCCACTCGATGCCATGTTCCTTAGCCCAGGTGTTTATGAGGCTATTTTTGAAATGAGTCCCATTGTCCGACTCAATTCTCTCAGGAGTACCATGCCTCCAAAGGACTTGCCTTTCAAGGCCCAGGATGGTGTTGCGGGCAGTGGCATGAGGCACAGGGTAGGTCTCCAGCCACCCCGTGGTGGCTTCTACCATTGTGAGCACGTAGCGCTTGCCGTGGCGGGTTTGAGGCAGTGTGATGTAATCGATCTGCCAGGCCTCACCATACTTGTATTTGGACCACCTTCCCCCATACCACAGGGGTTTCACCCGCTTGGCTTGCTTGATGGCAGCGCATGTCTCACAGTTATGGATCACCTGGGAGATACAGTCCATGGTTAGATCCACCCCTCGGTCTCGTGCCCACTTATAGGTGGCATCTCTGCCCTGATGGCCTGAGGCATCATGGGCCCATCGGGCTAGGAACAGCTCTCCTTTGTGCTGCCAATCTAAATCTACCTGTGACACCTTTATTTTTGCAGCCTGATCTACTTGTTCATTGTTTCGGTGTTCTTCATTAGCTCGGCTCTTGGGGACATGGGCATCCACATGACGGACTTTCACAGGTAGCTTCTCTACCCGAGCGGCAATGTCTCGCCATTCATCAGCAGCCCAGATTGGTCTTCCTCTACGTTGCCAGTTGGCCTTTTTCCACCTTTCCAACCAACCCCACAGAGCATTGGCTACCATCCATGAATCGGTGTACAGGTATAGCTTTGGCCACTTCTCTCTTTCAGCAATGTCTAGGGCCAGCTGAACGGCTTTGAGTTCGGCAAGTTGGCTTGATCCACCTTCTCCTTCTGTAGCCTCTGCGACCTGCCGTGTGGGGCTCCATACAGCTGCTTTCCATTTTCGGTTCGCCCCCACAATACGACAGGAACCATCAGTGAAGAGAGCGTAGCGTGTTTCATCTTGTGGCAGCTGGTTGTACGGTGGAGCTTCCTCTGCACGAGTCACCTGTTCCTGCTCCTCCTCATCAGTGAGACCAAAGTTTTCACCTTCGGGCCAATTTGTAATTACTTCCAAGATCCCAGGGCGATTCGGGTTTCCAATACGGGCGCGCTGCGTGATGAGGGCAATCCATTTACTCCACGTGGCATCAGTGGCATGGTGGGTAGAGGGAACCTTTCCCTTGAACATCCACCCCAGCACCGGTAGTCGGGGTGCGAGGAGAAGTTGTGCTTCCGTGCCAATAACTTCTGAGGCGGCTTGGACACCTTCATAGGCTGCCAGAATTTCCTTCTCTGTGGGAGTGTAGTTGGCTTCAGACCCTCTGTAGCTCCGGCTCCAGAATCCCAGTGGACGACCTCGAGTCTCACCAGGCACCTTCTGCCAAAGGCTCCAGGACAGGCCATTGCCCCCGGCTGCAGAGTAGAGCACATTCTTTACTTCCGGTCCTGTCCTGACTGGGCCAAGGGCTACCGCATGAGCGATCTCCTGCTTGATCTGGGCGAAGGCTTGTTGTTGTTCAGGGCCCCAGTGGAAATCATTCTTCTTGCGTGTCACCAGGTAGAGAGGGCTTACAATCTGGCTGTACTCAGGGATGTGCATCCTCCAGAAGCCTATGGCGCCTAGGAAAGCTTGTGTCTCCTTCTTGTTGGTTGGTGGGGACATCGCTGTGATTTTATTGATGACCTCGGTGGGGATCTGACGCCGTCCATCTTGCCACTTCACGCCGAGGAACTGGATCTCTTTGGCAGGCCCCTTGACTTTGCTCCTTTTGATGGCGAGACCGGCTTCCAGAAGAATCTGGATGATTTTCTCTCCTTTCTCAAACACTTCTTCTGCCGTGTCCCCCCACACAATGATGTCATCGATGTACTGCAGATGTTCCGGAGCCTCACCCTTTTCCAGTGCAGCCTGGATCAGTCCATGGCAGATGGTAGGACTGTGCTTCCACCCCTGGGGCAGTCGGTTCCAGGTGTACTGCACGCCTCTCCAGGTGAAAGCAAACTGAGGCCTGCACTCTGCTGCCAGAGGAATGGAGAAAAATGCGTTTGCAATGTCAATAGTGGCATACCACTTTGCTGCTTTGGACTCCAGCTCATATTGGAGCTCCAGCATGTCTGGCACGGCAGCGCTCAGCGGTGGAGTCACCTCGTTCAAAGCACGATAATCCACAGTCAATCTCCAATCTCCATCGGATCTGCGCACAGGCCAGATGGGGCTGTTGAAGGGTGAGTGGGCCTTGCTGACCACCCCTTGGCTCTCCAGCTCACGGATTAGCTTGTGAATGGGAATCACAGCATCTCGGTTTGTTCGATACTGCCGGCGGTGCACTGTCGAGGTGGCAATTGGTACCCGTTGTTCCTCCTCCTTTAAGAGTCCAACTGCAGAAGGGTTCTCTGATAGTCCAGGCAAGGTGTTTAATTGCCTAACGCCCTCTGCCTCAACAGCAGCTATTCCAAAAGCCCACCTGAGTCCTTTCGGGTCTTTGAAATAGCCATTCCGGAGGAAATCTATGCCCAGAATACACGGGGCCTTTGGACCAGTCACGATGGGATGTTTCTGCCACTCCTTCCCAGTCAGGCTCACCTCGGCTTCCACCAGCGTCAACTCTTGTGATCCCCCTGTTACCCCAGCAATAGAAATGGGTTCTGCCCCAACATGTCCCGATGGCATTAGGGTACACTGTGCACCTGTATCAACCAATGCTTCATATTTTTGTGGCTCTGATGTACCAGGCCATCGAATCCACACAGTCCAAAAGACACGGTTTTCCCATGCCTCTACCTGGCTAGAGGCAGGGCCCCTCTAGCCCTGGTTATCATTCCCTCCCTGAGCATGCATTCCACCGTCAAGGGAATCTGACACAACACTCTCCCTTCTGCTGTACTCAGCAGGTTGGCTACAGGAAGCTGATGCTACCTTGGCTCTGGCAGAACCCCCTCGGCTAGTGTTGCCCTCCTTAAGCTGACGCACCCGTTCTGCCAGGACAGAGGTGGGCTTCCCATCCCACCTTTTCATGTCTTCCCCATGGTCATGCAGAAAGAACCACAACTCAGCTCGTGGGGTGTACCCTCTCTCTCTAGCTGGGGGACGTCGGGCTCTGGTGTTGGGGCCTGTGACTCTCACTGGTGCCACACTGTTTTTCCTCACCTCCTCCCGGATCTCCCTTATTTCTTCCTTCAGCTCCTTAACCACAGCAGAGATCTGAGCCTGCATTGGGCCATTGATCACACTTGCATAATGCCTGAGCTTGTCAGCTACAGACCCCACTGTCTCACGGTTGTCATCAGGATTAATCATTGCAATGTAGGTGGCATATTGGGTTGGCCCTAGACTTGCCAGGTTCCACAACATTTGCCCTGTGCACCTGACCTTGTCAGGATCATTTTCGTGCCGTCCGTCCCTCCCAAAAAGCACCTCCTGTACTGCCACTTCTCTTAGCTGTTGGATCGCTTCCTCAACAGTCTTCCAGGGCCCTCTACGGTAGTTCTCCTGCATTCTGTCTTTGTGAACAAACCTCTCTCTTACACTCATTAAAAGCCTCTCCCAGAGAGAAATGGGTCCTGCCTCCCTGACGAACACCTTTTCAACACCCGTGTCCAGGGCCACGGCTCCCAAATTCCTGGCCTCGCCACCATCCAGCTGCACACCTGGGCCCATGTGGTCCCAAACCCGAAGTAACCAGGTTGAGAAAGCCTCGCCCTTCCGCCGCACAATGTCATTGTACAGATTACGGATAGTGTCATACGACAGGGACTCAGTGATGATTATAGGCCCAGGCTCCCCTGCTGGTTGTGAGGGCCCTGGTTCCCCATCATCATCAACTGGGCGTACCGATTTGGTCTTATACTTTCTCCGCTGTACAGGGGCAACTGCTGCTGGCTGTGACTGCCCTTGCGAGTCAGCTGGAACCTGGACGGTTGTAACATCCGTGGGTTCCGCTGCTGCACCATCCAACTCTTCCCCTGTGGGGCAAGGAGAGGGCTTCCCACCAGCTGAGGAAATATATTCCCTGAACACATGACGTATCTTTTCCCCTCTCACTTGGAATGCAAAGTTGAACAGGCCTATCAGCAACCCCACCCACTGTATGACATCGTTGGTATTTAGAGAGTATATGAACCCTCTGAGCCCTGGTAGGGTAGGCCCAAAGAGATGGGTGAAGGATTGAGAAAAATCTTCCCCTGGTGTTGCCTCCTCACACAAGGTACCATTACCAAACAGACTCCAAAAGCATGTACTCACGGTGTTAAAGCCCTGTAACCAAGTGCTCGCTGTCCAAAGGAATTGGAAAATCCATAGATTCCTCACCTTATTGACCCATTGTGAAAACTGGATAACAGCCACCAAAGCCTTAGTTATAGGACCCATGTTTAGATAGGGAGCTGCAAATGGGAAAACCGTGGCCACGAGAATGTGCCAGCCAAACCAAGGTATGCTAGACCACATGGTGTCACTTAATGAGGTTTCTATGCTCAGCACAATAGAAATAGGTCTCCTAGAAACTTTTATTCCTTTTGCACCTTTTTCTCTATGCCCTCGTGCCCCACGTTGGGCGCCAAAATCTATCTTCGTTTGATAGACAGGTGTCTGCTAAGGAAGGTGGGAACCTTCCTTAGAGCAGAAAATGTGAACCCCCTTCCCTCCGAATTATTATAACTTTAGAATCAAGGGCTCTCAGGCAAAGGTATGGGAAAAGGAATAAGAGTTTTTACTAGTATCTAGAATGAGGTAAACAATCAGTAATAAAAACAGTAAACAAGATTAGGAAAAACAATAACAAAACCAAAAACTCGGTGGCAAATGTCCCTGGGGCTGTCAGGTACTTTCCCGTTTGGTGCAGTCACGGTCACGGCCAGCAGGGGCGCTGTTGGGCTCCTAGACCAGCAGCGCAGGTGCGATGACTCCCGGGAAGCTGCAGATGGCGCTGTGCCGCGAGGTTGGATCTGTGCCGCGTGTAATGGCGGACGGCTGGAGCAGGGTGGAGTGCAGATGAACGGGGCGCAGCAGAGAGCCCAGAGCCGAGAGATGGAGCAGCCGGGTCAGCTCACCGGGGCCAGCCAGCAGAGGAGGCGGCGGGAAACTCCGCAGTTGGGGCAGGCAGGGCGCGGGGCAGCGGCAGGCAGGCCGCGGGGTGGTGGCAGGCAGGGGCCCCGCTCCGCTGTACAGCGCGGCCGGCAGATGCACTCTCCCGGAGGGGGGCGAGAGGATCGGAGTCCCGTGACCTTCCCCTCAAGGCAAAGACTCACCCAGCAGGCAGAGAAAAACTAGTGCAGAGCAAGGCTTTTCTTTTCCTGCGGTCCCAACCAGAAACAGAGAGATGTCTCCTCCGCTGTTCTCTCTCCGAGAGCAGCGAGCGAGTGCCAGTGCCGTTATCAAACCCTGGAATCTGTAGTTCCCCTCCCTGGCAGCCAAAGGCTTTGTCTCCTTTGTGAGCGTAGATGGCCCTTAAAGACCGGTCATTAGTTGCTTAGCAACAGAATGGGAAAAATTCCACTTGCCCCCTGCCCTCCCCCCAACCTTCCACAGCTGCTCTCCTCCTCTTTTGCTAGAGAGGCAGTCATGATACACAGTTAAGAACAACTTCACTCTGCACAATAAATGATGATGCATGATCAGCAGAAGTGATCAAGGCATGAAAAATAATCATGAACAAAACAAATTACAGCTTAAATGAAATGGGACCACAGGAATAAGCCACTTCGCACATTTTCATTCAGCTAGAAATTATTATGAACCCTGGGCTATTGTTCCATTTGAAACTAAGTTTCTGCTGCTTAAACTGGTGCTTCCAGAAGGGAAGTTTCGGGGCCTCTGGCCTTTGTTTTCAAGTCAACTTGTTTTCCCAGTTAGACTTTCAAGGGTGCAGACAGGGCAGAGAACTGGATGCAGAGCACGGAGTGCCAAGCGGGCCATGCAGCCATGCAGCGCAGGGAGCTCGGCCATGCCGGAGCGCCGCACCAGGGACTCGCAGCATGCACCGGGAGAGGCGACGGGCGCAGGGCAGGGGTGATGCACAACAGTTCTAACCTCCTTCTCTCTTTCTGATCTTCTAGGTTCCTTCCTAGCCTTTCTCTTCTGGTTTCTCTTATTTTTTTCATCCTTGATTTCCTTCACCGGGACAACTTTCTCCTGGACTATTTCTGAGGTGTGTGCTGTATGGACACTCATTGACCACTCAGAGATGGCAGTGGGATCCCAGTAAGAGTTGTCAGTATTGGCAGGGAGAAGGAAGGAGTCAGCTCCCGGAGTGGCGTATTCTACAGAGCTGGACTCCACCGGCTGAAATTCATAATAATCCCACTCCAGGCCACTGGAGGTCATTCTTCAACTAATTCTTATGGCTCTTACTGTGTTTAGAGAATATATCTGTAGAACATGAAGGGAGTATTTTAATCTCTCCACAACATTTAGCAGCTTTTAAGTTTCTGCTTATTATCTGGCAAATTAAAACTTAGTCTTGAATTTGATCAAAATAAAATGTTTAGGTTTCTCTTTTAATTTAGCAAAATAAAATGTAGGTCATCTTTTAAATTTTTGTGTGCTATCACAACAATGCCATAGACCAAAATAAAAAAAACAATTTACTTTTCAACTAAATATAATACTCCCCACTCTCACAGGCATTTTCATATCTCAACCTAAATCTGTGCTCCTGAAAAACAGTAATGAAACATACAGATGCTAATCAACACTTGAGACTAAGATGCCTTCATTGCCACATAAGCACACAGTAAAAATGACTGAAGGCATAATCAACAGATTGCAAAGAAAAGACACTACAAACATATTCTGTGGGGCATAAACTGTAAAAATGAATTATACAAGGAGAAGCCATAAACAGAGAACCTTCTTTGAAGACCTATGTAAAAGGAAAGCAGAAATATTTTAGTTAATACTTATCGCAAGCAAAAATCTTCATTTGGAGTTTTAGACTTCCTCCTCCTCCAAGACAAATCCAAACATACCCTTTGAGATTCAGCAACTCCTGAGGCTCTCCTCAATCCCAACCAAATTACTACTACTAAATACAGAGCTACAAATCAAAATACATTTTAAATAAATAGTATCTATAAAACCAGCGTGTATATATTCTGTTCATATTAACCACTACATTTAGAAGCAGTACCCAAATGTCTTGAACAAAGCCCCTGAGAAGCTCACAAGACAATAGGTCTTCTATGAGCTGAGTAGTTCTACAAGTGCAAGACTCTTCACCAAATTTAAATGATTTTTCATTATGGCTATCACGTTTACATATAAACAGCCTAAGCTTTGTTCCTAGAGGATTAAAACAAATAAATCAGACTTACTCAAAAATCAGTTTCCACAGAAACCCAATTTGACCAAGTCAGTTTTGGTCTCTCAAAGCAGGAGTTTTCTCAGGAAAACTGACTGTATTTGTAAAGTATCTGCAATTTTGTCTTAAACACTTCATGAATAATTTCTACTGGGAGAAGTCAAAAAGCACACCCAGGATACATCTGAATAAACTGATTCTCCCATTGCACTTGCAAATCTGCTTCATTTCACAGGTGGGCACAGGGGAAGACTAAAGAGCGCAGGAAGCAAATTTTCTTCCTGGAAAAACAAGCTTCCCTGCAGAAAGCTAGCTGCATCAGTACCCCAGCCCCAAGCTTGTCAGGCAGACTGCTCACGTCTCACAGGGAATCAGCTACACATGCAGAGAAAGAAACCAGTTTTCCAATTGCTATACACATTTAACTCTCTAGATGCAAACAAATGCCCAAGGGCATTTTCCCAAAGCATCTAGATATTTCCAGTGTCCTTCTACTAGTCATACAAGTGCCTGTACTAACACCTTTGAACCGTTAGGGCCTTTAAAGATTCTCCACCCTATATATTACAGGGGGAACAAAAGCAACACTTCTTCAAACTTCTTCCAGCGTGCCATCAGAAGTCAGCAATTAATTTGAAGAAATCATGGTTATTGGACTGCTGTTGCACATTTCAGCCCACACCTTTTTTCACCAGAGTGAGTGAACCAAAGCCATATTACCTGTCACTTCAAAGCACCTTAAAGCCCAGTCCAAGATTAGAACTACTCTTACAGACAGCCAGGAAATTCCAGTAACTTATGTATTTTACCAAATGAAAACAAACTACCATTTGCTAAATTCAAAGCTGGTCTTTGTGCTGATGCCTCACCACACAATGACCTGAGAGATGTGACCACCCCCACATGAAGCATTGGTGCTATCAGGACAATCTGCCCATGGCACGGCACTGTGCTACGGGCAGCTGCTCTGGATATGGAGGGATGTGTCTACTCTAAAAAGCATCTTCACTCCAGGCAAACATCACACCGGGTTGTGTCCCCTACCTGAGGTCCTCCAGCGGGTTCCCACAATGAACTCCTGGTGCATTACTATGAGAAGTGGCAGGTGACGATTCACACCCACCTGGCACAAGCAGAGGTCTTAATAAAGCTCTGCAGCTTGAGAAAGAGGGCCAAGCTATTCACTGAAAACCACCACATTTTACATTGTTTCCCATGCACTTTTGCACCACCAAATTAGAGGTTACATCTCTGAATTGGAAAACAGACATATTTTGTTTTTATTTAATCCTACTTCAAAGAAGTGAAGGTCTATGTTTATTTGCAAATCACCTTTTCCCCTCCACCCAAGTAAAAAGGTTGTATCTACTTACATCATCCTGAATATCCAGATCACAACCTGCCTTCAACAAAACCTGGACAACGTGGAGGTGACCCTTGTGGGCAGCGAGATGCAAGGGGGTCCGGCCATGCTATGAATGAGAAGAAAATAATAATACTTTAAGATGAATTTTTATGCATAGTAGTTGAATAGAATTTTATCTGCTTTTCATCATTCTTCTGTTTGTACCTCACTCTCCGAAACTTGCAATAGTAGCAACTAACATGTATTAACGTGACAAAGGCTTTACCTCTGTGAAAGCTGAAAACTCCTCCTCTACCTTCTGCAACATTTCAGTTTATCCCAGTGACACTCTACAAAAGGGATATTATATATACATAAGGGTACTACCTCACAAATTCAGATCTGGCTCCGTGTCCATGCCTAAGCAGAATTCACGACCCTTTTGTTTCTGTCCCTCTGGAGCACAACTGTCAACTGCTGTCACCTTCTCTCTGTACAGCCAAATTGCAATAGATGGCTAATTCATGTATTGTAATGGGCACTCTTTGCAACAGAGATAAGAATTACTGAACTGTTGCACATGACAGATGCTCCCCTGAAAAGGAATGGAAGACTTGTGGTCACTCCAAGTGACTTCACATGGAGGACAACCAATTTCATTTTGCTAGAGATCTGCCAGATTTTTTTAGACAATATTTTCTTTATCTCTCTCTCTCTAAAATCTCAAAGTGAAACACCTTAAGATCTATGAAACAGCAACACTCTGAAATGGTTCACTGCAGATTAGTTAATGGCAATAAAGGCAACAGGATTCCACCAATTGCTAAATTCACAAAGTATCTTCACAAAGAAGGCATTTTGTGAGGGTCACATTAAAAGTCACATTACTCTTCACCTGTATCTATTATATATATTTTCCTTCATTACTGGTGCTATTGTCTATTTTTCCAATTATTTACCCTGCAAAGGAAGATAAACAGCCCTAATGTATCAACCACAGAAGGAACAAACCCTTCAAGAGCTGTTTGACTAGCGGCTTGAAGTACACAGAAGGCAACCATTGGCTCTCTGAGGTTTTAAGCAACTTCCTCAGTGAGAAAACTACTTCAAGTAAATAATAAACCAAACTGAAGACAAGCTTGTTTTCATACAGCAAATCCCATACCCACATGGCTGGTAAAGCCTTATTAACTCAGCCTCTTCAGGGCATAAAGGGAAAACACTGTTGGAATCAACAGAACGACTGAGGGCAAAATGTCTGTGTCATTACTGATTAATTGTGCTGTGCTTCAAAAATGTTAAGTGCTGATTAATTGTGTTACATGATTGATTTGAAGGGGTAGATCTGACTACAAAGTCCTCACCCACCCTATGACACAGGGGTCTCTCCAAATCCACAGGTTGTCCCCTGCTGGCAGCAGCAGTTTGTTCCCATGTGAGAAACTTCCATTCCTGCCCTGCTGAAGGCTGGGAAGGGCTCATTTTTGATGTCACCACTGCCCCTGGGCACCTTCCAGCCTCCTGCCTGGTGCCTCTGGCTCGATCTGGCCACAGGTCCCTAAAAGCCTGTCCCTGTATTGAAGGGCACTGAGCTGCGCTGATCACACTTCCTTCTCCATCAGCCTGGAGGAGAGCCAGGACTATGCTGCTGTTCCTGCTAACTCAATAGCAGGAGGCATAATACCCCCAGGTAACACATGGGAGAAAAGAAAGAAAAAAGAAAGAAAAATAAAGAAAAAGAAAAAAAAAATTTAAAACCCCAAATTGACAGATCTTTCCTGACCATGAACAGTATGTCTGGATTATGAATATGTGCTCCAGCACATTCAGATTTGCGGGTTCTGACTTTCTACATTCCTTAATGCCAATAAGTAAAACACCTAATCCAGGCATCTATCTCACTTCTCAGCAATTTATTAATACACCATGAAAACAATTTATAGCAATCTGTGCATGAAGCAGGAAAAATCCCAAACAAACCCAACTTGAAGCCTGCTCACGCACTTTAAAAGGAAAGCGTAAACACCACAAATATATATTCCAGCAGGGAAACTTTCTGATAAGATAACCAGCTCTAACCACTGAAAAAATGCTGACATGCAGTCAAAGTGCAGTCAATGTGTTAAAAGTACACTATGAAAGCAGAAGAGTTTGAATATAAGGGATGTGTTTTCCTCACCCAGCACACCCTCCTGGGCAAGGGCCACACAGACCATGCCTGCTGGCACAGTTGAGTTGGAAGACTAAAAGAATTATTTTTATCCCAGAGCTTTTGTCTGTTTCATATTCTTTATCCAGAAGCGTAAGTTCAGAGGCATCTCACCTACTGGAGAACCCTACAGAGAGGCCTTCAGGAAACCAGAGTTTCTGCATACATGCAGTTCTTGAGTTCTTCCTACATTAAAGGGACACAATAAACAAAAACTATGACACTAACCAGGAGAGGTGACTGGGAAGGAGGATCAGTTCCAGCATATTACATTGATTAGAGGCTCAGGCTTTTGGAAGAGCACTGATCATCTCAAGATTAATCGTAACCCTGCAAGAACCAGCAACGCCAGATTTTCTTTTCCTTCCCAGCAACATCAAAATGAGAGCAGAGATGGGCAGTACCGCTGAACACTGTTCCAGTGTGGGCAATGCAACCATTGGACAAACATCTCCCCACACAAATACACACACACTCAGGTATGAATGTACATACACATGCACACACCAATCCAGAACACATGGTGAGGAAGAGACAAGGCAATTTGGGTGCCCCTTGTGCTGTGATGACAAACTTGGAGCACAGCAAGCTTTGGAGAGAAACACTGAACAAGCCCATGCCACAGCAGCAACCGTCAGGGCTGCTCTTGCCTTCACGTCTTTAAGTTAAACCAACAGCCCAGAAAGTTTTTCTCTCTCAGCAATTCATCCTACCCAAAATATATAGGGGGCAGACAGATGAAGGCAGACAGACAAAACTCCCTCTGTGTGTCTCCTCCATAAAGACATTCTGCACTCAATGCAGCAGCAAAGAGGGAGTTTACCTGAATACACACAAGGGTCCTAGGGGAAAAGAAAACATACAAATGAGAGTGTGTCCTAGATGCTTACTGCAAGGAGACAACACCAAACCCAGGGACTGCTCAATATGCAGATTACTGACTTAGAAGCCTGTGAGCATTGCCAAATATGACCTGTACTGATTTGGGGGTTATTACAAATGAGAGACTGCTACAGCTTGGGATTAATGAACCAATAAAGCAGTCATTCATATATTAAAAAAAAAAAAAAGCAATTTGGACTTCTATTCAAATGTAAACAATTGCTTCATCAGGCAACAAATCATACAAATGGTCCCATGTCACGGACTTATTGACAAAATAAATGGGACCTATTGGACTAAAGCTGCAACTTCCAACCACTGTGACACGCTGCTGTAGCTGTGGGGTGTATCGGGTTGCAGGCAAGCCCTGTAAGCAGCCACATGAACTTCAGCAGTAAAATGTGAGAGTGGGCTTTTGTTTGCATTAAATCTGTGCTCTAAATCCCAGACATTGACGGGCAGCTGTCGATACACAGCATTTAAAAGCAGAATCCTCTTAGCATTGCTGCCAATGTATATGCACTCCACAACTAAATCCATACAGGGGCCTTAGCACCACAAACTCCACAATTTTTCCTTGTGTTTATGTATGTGTAGATACTTTTATGCAGGTACATTCAGTTCTCCATCTCACCTTGCTCTTGTGATGCACAAGGACAGCTATTTATTCATCCACTCTGCACTCACAAAAAACATGCCTGTCCACATTTTATTGGAAAGCCTGAAAGCAAAATCCAAGTCCTGTCACATTGTTCACACTGATGATTTGTTAGACTGTTCTCCATGAATAACCTGCTCACTCAAGTCAGCAGAAAGCTTCTCATTGACCTCAATAGGCATTCAGCAAGTTCTTAGTCCCTTTTAATTTATCTTTATTTATTGTTTAAAACAGACACAAATAGCTTTTCAAACTGAAGGAGTGCAAAAATGTGAAAGCACCAAAACATTTTTTGTTTCGGTCTTAGCTTTAAAAAGAAGAGAGACTGCTTTAAAGAATTCAACATGCTCTGAAGTTGAGACTTAAAGTACCCCAGCATTACAACAGTGTTGCCATATGGTATATTCATAACATGACTAGCTCAGAAGTTAAATCAAATAAGCAATTACTGAATCAAAACAGAAGCAATACCTTTTGCATTTCTTTGGGGTTTTTTTTTCTGTATTATCATCCATTCTCTACTGAATTCAATTTTATAGCTATGATGTTAACGCAGGAGCCTGCTCCAGCACAGGTTTCTCATGGATTCACAGCTCTCTTTCAGGCATCCACCTGCTCTGGTGTGGGTCTCTCTCCACAGGCTGCAGGTGGATTGCTGCATCCCCATGGACCCCCATGGGCTGCAGGGGGACAGCTGCTTCACCAGGGTCTGTACCACAGGCTGCAGGGGAATCTCAGCTCCAGCGTCTGGAGCACCTCCTCCCCCTCCCCCACTGACCTTGTGCCTCCAGAGTTGTTCCTCTCACATGTTCTCACTCTGCTGTTCCCTGGCTATACATCTTCTCTGTAACTTTTTTTTTCCTTCTTAAATATGTTAACTCAGAGGTGCTACCACCATTTCTGATTGGCCCAGCCTTGACCAACAGCACATCCATCTTGGAGCCACTTGGCAGTGGCTCTGCCAGACATGGGTAAGCTTTTGGCAGCTTCTCACAGAAGCCACACCTGTAGCCCTTCCCACTACCAAAACCTGGCCATGCAAATCTAATAGCCCCAGGAAAAGGACAACAACATCCTGGGAGGACAGCAAGGCACATCAGCTCAGCAAGAGTCCCAGTGCTTTTGTGCCAAAGATGCAGCTGTCAAAAATTTCACTGAAAGAGATCTCTACTACAAAAGGACTGAAAGAAGGGGCCGGTTTTCTTGCTTGAAAGAAAAGACAAAGTTTTTAGTTTTCCAGTTTTTGCAGCTTATTCACCAAAGTACTTGATAAGGGCACCTGCCTGTTGGATCGGCCAGTATGTATGACCAGTTGTTCAGGGTATTTTTTTCCCTTTTCATAAAGGAACCAGCTATACATTTCAACCCTGTGAAGAATGTCAGACAAAAAGGCATAAAAATGGGAATTATCTCTTTGTCCTATCAGGCAGAGCAGCAGCAGAGCACCCTGACTGAGCAGGTGCCCTTTGAGAAGAGCACAGCTATGAAGCCTCTGCTGAGCACCACATCTGCCCTGGGCCACAACCCCACAGGGCTGGAGGCAGAGGTCCAACACCATGACAAGTGCTCAGGCCACACAGTGCCACCAGCCCTCTCCCACTGTGGGCTCCCTGATGTCAGATTGCCAGCAGCAGTGTGACCTAGTGGCCATCAGCTCTTCTTTACATATTTTAAAAGGCCCCAGATCTGGAATGAGCCCAAATGTCCTCATTGGAGCCAGAGGAGGTGCACATTTTCGTATTGACTTCACCTGCACAAATGCCTTGCTAGTAATGCTACCAAAATGAAACAAGTGCATCCCCAACGTAAGGCTGAAGTGAGCACCTAGACATGAGTATTCTCCATTGGATTTTGTTTCTTTCATATTCTTCCTTTTTTTCCTGAAATCATCTACTCAGAAGTGACAAAAATGAAATACTGTTTTGCAGCTGAATTGTTGTTTACTGAAGCAACAATTAACCACATCATATGACCTTCCATACAGGACAAAAATAGAACTGGACAAGTCAGCTATAAGGCATTTACTAGTACTTGGTTTGTTACAGAGAATATCCTTCATTTTTCTTCAGCTATGCTCAATTAATCTGTTTTGAATAAAGAACTCTAGCATTTATCTCTAGATCCTGGGCACTTTAAGCTCTGGCTCTGCAATGTTATTCACAACAATTCGTCTGTGCTTACAGATGCGGATCAGAAATATATTTAAAGCCTACTGTGACATGGGAACTTTTTCCTCTCCCACCAAAGAGCTTTGTCTCCATGTGTCTTCCTCCAATAAAACCATAGAATTCAGTACCAAATCTCTTTTAAGCAAACCCCTATAATTTATAATCAGAAAGAACAAACCAAAAACTATGAATAAAAGCCAGAGACACACAGGTAAAAGAGAACTAAGGCCAACAAATGGGTAAATTTATTTTTATGCTTGATTGTACAATGAGTTTTATCTTGGGGGAGAAGAGGGTTCTGGGTTTCAATGTATCTGAAAGCTTGGCCTATTTTACTGCAGTACAACGAGCCTGCCATCTAATTTCCATTCTAAAATTAAGAACCCCTATCCTGACAGTTGTTCTTATTTTGTGCTTGTTCTGCTTATTGGAAGACTGCACAAGAACCTGTTGCTGTGATGGCTAAAAAATCCCTTCAAATTTCCAGTTTAAATATACTTGAGTCTAATTTATACATCCTTGCTCTTGTGACAACCTTGTCCCTAACTTTAAACAGCTCTTTCTCCTTCCAGCCTTTGTGTGCCATCAGATTAGCAAGCCAAGCTCTTCCAGGGTATGTTTATACAGCCTTTCGTAGGCAAATATGCACACGCTGTCCCCATAGAGCTGCCTGGCTGGGTGAGTGCCAGATGCAAACTGCACGCTGTGTACACCTGGACAGGGCATTACGGAGCATGAACGGATGCGCCTTGGTGAGGGCAGCAGGTTGGTCTCACGCCTCTTGGCTCACATTGAGCTCAGCTCTCTCTGGCTCCCAGTGTGGGAGGAGTAAGAGTGTGTATGCCTCCAGAACATCCCGTACACACAGCCTTGGCTGCTGCTCTGAGAGCATCTCCACTGCTCTGAGCACTCCTCCACAGTCTTGCAGATCTGACTGCATCTCTTCCAAGCAGGGCTTGTCACCAGGCTACCCAAGAACCTCAGCTGTACTGTCTGTCAGTGTGCTGGGATGCACCCAGAATGACATCAGGAACAGCTACTATCATCTTCCCTCTCTGGGCTCCACAGGGATGACACACAGCTTCTAGGGCTACAATGCCGTATTGCCGGGTGACCTACAGGGATGGCCTCAGAGCTCACTGCTTTCCAGCATTGTCAGCAAGCACAGCTCTCCAACAGAAACACCAACACTTTACACCTGGCCGCGGTTTTGCTGCCAAATGAGCTTTGTTTTGATTTTCCTCACAGGGTAGAACAATAAAGCAATGGAGCCACCTGTGTCGTATAGGAAAGAAAAGCTTGTCAACTCTAGGAAATCTGCATTATATCAAATTAACCTGATTTTGTGTTTCAAAGTCAAATCTACGCTATTTATTTCTTATTGTAATTAGCAGAAGTCACTCAGCAGACACAAGCCTCATCATCTTAAAAAAACAAAACAAAACAAAACCCCAAGCAGAAGAAAACACAACCACAAAACCCTGAGCTACTATTCAGGTATCTGTAAGCTAGTATTTCCTGGTCTATTATTGATTACCTTTAATAGCTGTTCATCAGCTACAGAGCTGCTTGGACAACAGAACCAAACAGGCATCTACATGAGACTATTCATGGTTATTACATCTGTGCTTTGTATCTACCAATAAGTATCAACAAGAGGCTACTTATTTTGGCAAACTAAACTTATAAACACAGGTTGTCCTTGGATCACTCCAGCTTTCAAAATAAATATTATCTACAACTCAAACACTGTGAAGGGACTGAAAACAACTGTCACTGACAGATAAGTATTCTGTCTTTTCCTCTTTTTATCAAATGTGCTTTCTATCAGTAAATATTAGCTCCCATATATATGCAATGTTCAAAACCAATATGGAAACACAAATAAAAGTAAATAGGATGGAGGACAACAGTTCATCAAAACAGCAATGCCCCTAATTTTATGTTACAGCTCTAAAGCCTTAACTTACCTAGGTCTTTCTAAGGTTTTTGCTGATCAAACCTTCCCTGTAACAGGCAATTACATCTCATCTTTTCTAAGACAGTATTATTTATAACATGTTGAGAGTTAAGAATAGGTGAATATCAGTTTGAACTCTCTTGCATCTAAGCAGAAATTCTTTGACTTTGACTTTATCTCAAAGGTATGGGGAACACAATTTGCAACCCCCAAATCTGGAACTGACTCAGGGACTACACAGAACAAATCAATGAAGATGTTGGGTATAAGCAAGGCTGCTGCAGCAAGAGACCTAGCAGCAAGAAACACTTCCTGCATCCCTTTACCCTGCCACAAGAGGTGGCTTTTCCCCATCCCCTCACCTGGGGAGATGGGTGCCCTGAGCCGCCTTCCCCTGACAGTGATGAATTGTTCCATTCATCAGATCACACAGTGTTCAAAAGTCAATGCACACTTTGAAAAATGTTGCTCCCCTCTGTCGACACACTGTGTTTCCAAGGACTAAGTGTTCATCGCAGCTGCGCCCACTGCAAAGGGTATAAATACAAGACGTGCACTATATTGTAAATTTGCGTGCGCTATTTACTGCAAACTTTAAGGAAATCTGAACACTAACCTCAGTCACATTCAGACTGGTAAAGCTAGGAGGGCATTTCACAGACAATGGTGTAGAAGAGTGACATTAGTTCCCATGGCTTTCGCAAAGCGTTTTTCTCTCGTTACCTTGGTAACCGCTACCTTGGCACCCCTGTTGATAAGCTGCACCACATTCTCCACTTGGCCTTTGTAGGCGGCTACAAGCAGGCGTTCTGAAAGCACAGCGACCACATCCTGCTGGCTCATGAATTAGGAGAGAAAGGTTTTCAGGTTTCTTCAGTCCAAAAACAAAGGCTTGGGATCAGTTCAAGCAGCATGCAGGCAGGCGAGGAAGGACTCCAGCTCCCTGGACAGTGATGTTATTGCTATGCCATCCTCTGGACCTATGGATCAGAAAACAACACTGCTGTCAGCAAGCTTTCAGAAACTGAGCACTATGGCAGCTCCTCCCTGAGTATTCATCCTGGCATTGGTTTGGGAGTGGATCACAAAATCTCCTCAAAACGTCCTGAAGACATTGCACTTCTGTTGCAAGGCAGAGGGATGAGACAGTAGCATGTTTTCAATGTGCCCTCATTCCCCTTGGTTGGGACAAAAATCCTTAAACTTTCTGAAAGCTTAACTCTCTTTTGGCCTAACCTCTCTTTGTGTGGTCCCCTTTTATCCTCTTCTCCCCCAGTGAATTCCCAGTCTTTAATTAGCCAAGGATGGGTTAACTATTGCTGGCCAAAGGAACAAGAACAGGTTATAGTTACTGGCTGCTGATACAAATGTTCGAACCTCTGCCCTGGAAGGATTGAGTGCAGTCAGCAATTAAAGGCAGCTGACTGTTGCCTCATGAGTATAAAATGCTTCACAGCCTCCCCTGAACCATCCCAAGGACACCACTGGGAAAGATCACAACCTGCTATTGGAAAACACTCATCTTAGCTGTCACTGAGAAATTATGTTCTCCCCACAGAGCTGACATCATGCCCCACTGACCCCAGAAACAATTCCGATTTAGCACTCATCATGAAAACTGTATGTTTGTCTGCCCGGGCTCCACTGACCCATCCAATGAGCCACCCAAGCTGAAAAGAGCTTTCTGATATAATTACTGAAAACGTATTCACAGATCATTTTGAGCTGTGGGATCCAGAACCTGCCTACTTTGGGAAGATTTCAGCTTTATTTGTGCTTTTCCTACCTTGGTATTCAATTGTTTCAGCACAGCAAAAACACCTTCAAGATATCCAGAGTATTTACAAATTAAATTTGTCTTCCTCTCTTGAAATATCACTGCACTTCTCCTTAACAGCCACCAGTACTACACACTTTGCATAGTGGAAGAGTATTAGGTACAGGGTCTAGATGATCTTTGAGATCAGTATTGGAATACAGTGTCTTTCACCCTTATGCTATCCCTTTGAATCCATCTCAAAGCAGCAAAAACTAGAACTGTAGGTTAATTTGTAGTAGTAGATGGTAATAGCAGCATTTAATTTGCACTCCTATGGTAATATCTATTAACAAATCTTAGAATGCTTTATGAGCTTTAATTCTTATAACACCCTTTGAGGTGAATAATATGCAGAAGAACATCACACGCATTTTAGAAAAAGGCCCTTGAAAGCATAGAAAAGTTACTGGTTTCTCTGAGGTCAACAGAAAATTATGCCAAAACCAGTAAAAACTCCAGAAAACTGACTCTTGATTTCTAAGTATGAGCATAAGGCAATACTGTTTGCAGGGAAAAGATTCAGGTTAGCTTTTCCTCAGCTTTCTCTGCCTTTCTAAATGCAAACATATTCGGAGCAACATGGAAATAGCTGCATATTTATTCAAAGAAAGCAGACAAAGAGTTTTTGGGCCTCAAAGTACAACAGAGGAGTGGTGCTGTACACTGTGCCACTGGACTGGTCTCACCCACAGCCTCCATGTGATGGACACAGTCTGTACACCCTGGTAACATGGAGAATATGGAAGATGGAAGAAAAAACCCTCATGGCCTTCACTAGTACATCATACACTGCTCCTGTGGCACAGTGCTGTACACAATGTAGTACAAACCACTTAAAAAGCGCCAAGAAATACAGATGGCCTACACTTAGTAACCTGATCTTTGAGAAACAACCAAAGTTTCAACCTTACCTCCTCAAGTATTTGATTTCCAATGACTTGTGCTTCTGAAGGAAGCTGAACACCCACGCTCCCCCCAGAACCCCCACCACCCAACTACGATCCCAGCCCCCTGCTTCCAACACATCCCTGATGCTCCCATCACATCCCAAAGTTGTGCTTCCATAGCCCAGGAGCACAACCCACACCTCCCCTCTGTGACCAGTACAAAGTGCAGGGCACACCTTAAAACAGGGAGCTTGTCAGGAAGAGGGATGATGTATTTCTGTGCCAGCCCCTGCCTGTGCTGTGGCAGTTTCCAGGTGAACTGTGCCATCACTTGTTTGTCCCATCCTTACCCCTAAGCTGGCTGCCAACACTTTAGCTGGAATTGTGTACAATACACCTACATCTTAGAACATCTGTGGTCAGAACCCGCTTGGTTTTCTTACCTCTTAAATTAAAAACCAAAACAACACAGTGGCATCATTGTCACTGACAGATTTGCATATTCACTACAGAAATCTCAATCTCAATGGAGACATTTTCCTGACACACTGACATTTCTGAGCAAGTTTGCAGAAACCGTAGATGCTCATCACAGCCACACCACTAGAAAGACACACTAATACTTCAGCAATGTAGGGCTGAAAAGGTCTGGACAACCTGTGCAAGGTAAATGCTGGAAATCATACTCATTAGTTTTATTTTTCTCCCTTCCTCACGCTGCCTTCCCATTGCTGCAGCACATGAAGATCATGAGTGTCCTCCTGCCACGCCCTGCCAAACTGAAGTGATGGACTGTGACAGCATCACTGCTACCATGGGCTATCGCGGAGTTTGCCGTCTTGCCTTTTCCACCACTTGAATCATACATAAAAGCATAGCAAGGAGCTGATTCAGTTATGGGTCTTTTACAGGTATCTCCCACTTTGCCCAAGTCTCCAGCAGGTGTTGGTCCTGTTCCCAGAGGGCAGTCACGGCACGAGCCTGGCTCCTGCTTGCACAAGTCACATTCCCCACTACATCTGCTTTACATCTCCTCTGCTGGGATCATTTGCAATTCAGAAAAGCGCGTCCAATGAGAATAGGAAGGCCAGACAACTGAAAGACCAACTTTCCTTTTCTCCTGAGCTGGCAGAAGAAAGTGATGGGTGAGCAGTGGAAGTAGGAACAAGCTTCTCATTCCCCTCCCCAGGGACCCACCCCAGCACAGTGGCTACACTGGCAGTGGCATCACTCCCCCCAGCTTTAACTCTCTATGTGCCTCAGACACACAGAGTGTCTTTCCTTGACCATGTCGGCACCCCCAGCAGCAGGAGGAAGGTACCAGATGCCTAAGGACTGCAATTAAAAGCTTGACTGCTCCTTTCACACCCAGATGGTGCAAAATGAACCTGACAACACGATTACAGGCACTGCATCGCATCCCTGCTGCCAGCACCTGCTGCCCAGAATTAAATCCCTCATTATCACCCCCAAGCTCCAGAAGCTCAGGGGAGGCACAGAGCACGAGAATATTCGAACCTTATGCCTTCAGAACAACAACAACAACAAACTATTTTGCTTTAACATATCTTTAAATGAAAAACAGGCATCTCTGTGCTTCTTTGTTTAAGATCAGATTACTTACCGGGGGCAGGCTAGGAAAGCAACACCTACTTCCCAAGTCTCTCCAAGGAAATTGGCCAGATGTGATGCCCACAGGTTCAGTTGCTCTGTTGTGGGTCAATCCCTTCCGAGGATAACGTGCTCACCCCATCGGTGGAGCGTGGAAAAGAACAGGCTGACTGTGGCTTAGTATTCCCGATTGGCACCAGTGAAGCACTGTCCCCAGGCACTGAGGTCCAGCGGCGTCCCCATGGATTATGCCCTCAGCTCACTGAGCCACAGTGCCCTATGGATGCTGTAGGAGATGTCTATCTGGGGTGGTACAGCACGGTGTGGGTGGGCAGCTGGCTGCTTGGGGGCAGGGTTGTAAAGCTCCCAGCTCTGTCCTTTCTCCCTTGCAACTGGCAGAGCTGGCAAAAAACACTCTCTGCACCTTCCCCCTCCCCAGCTCCCTCCCCTCCAAACTGCTGCCAGGCTGCTTCAGTGGCCATAGCGCCTACACGTCAGTAACAAAAAAAGCACAGGAATGATGATTTTTGAAAGCCAAAGGACAGTCCAGGACACATCAAACATCACAGAGACTGAAAGGCTAGGCAATAGACTCTCATAAATTCATGGAAAGGGTTAAAACCAACAGCTTTCTCTCTGAGGGAAGAGAAAAAAGCCAAAACTATGAAAGATTTAGGAGCTATGAGCTAATCAATTTTAAGAAGTCCCCTGTGCTAAATGGAAAAGATGAAATGCCAGAGTACAGGTCACTCTCAATGCAATCACTAAGTTAAATTAGTATTTGAATAGAAGAATGCTTACATAGCTAACAAAAAGTTTCTGTGTGTGTGCTGAGGTACAAGATGAAAGCAGAAAAAAAGAAGAAAGGACTGCAGTTTTCTGCAAGGGACCCCAAATTCTCTTTTTTAGTTTATTGGCAGAAATTATGCCAAATAGAATCATAGAACAATAGAATTTTCTGAGTTGGAAGGGATCCACAAAGATCACCAAGTCCAACTCCTGGCCCTGCACAGGATGGCCCCAAAAATCCCACCACGTGCCTGAGAGCATTATCCAAATGCTTCTTGAACTCTGGCAGGCTTGGGGCTGTGACCACTTCCCTGGGAAGCCTGTAGTCCAAGCAAAACTCTCAGCACCTGGTAGCTTTATTTTATTCAACATAAACAATGGGACAAAATTAGTCTAAATTATTTTAGAATACACCAATATTAAGATATGGAGCCAGACCATTTTGTTATGGGAGGGTACATAATAGCTACTATTTTATAATAAGGAAACCGTTTTCCTAAGAAAATTTCCTACATCTAAATACTGCTCATCTCTGCTTAACTTGCAGAGCAAAATGGGTTTCTTTTTTTATTAGTATATAACAATATAAAATCTATAAAATGGTCTTTTTCTTGACCAGCCTCTTTGCAAAGCAGTTTGTCATACATAAAATACGACGTAAACACTAAGATTGCATTCACTTTAGGATAACAGCATTATTCAGCAGAGTGGATTATTACATTAGAAAGAGTGAGTTTCCTGGAACTCATTTATCATTTGCTGCAGGACGCTGATATATCTGCCATTTCTGTCAGCTGACTTTGAAAGGGTTTGTCCAAGACATGCAGCACTACTTCCCTTTCAGTGATTTTTCCTAGTTCCACCATGTATCCAGTATAAACTACTCAGGAAAAATATCTGTGTATTTTGCTAAAGGGAGGGCATTGCCTCTCACTCCTTCCTGCCCCAAAAGACAGTTAAAAATCAGTCAAAGGTGTAATTGTGAAAACCAGCAGCAGCTTTATCTGGAAAACAGCAAAGCCCCCCACCAGGCTGAGAACAATATGCTTTTGATTCATACTTTTCTTCTTTTCTTTACAACATCATTAATATTATTTTTGGAGTTAGGTTTCATACCAATGAACATTTTGAACTGGATGCCTACATAGATTTTTAGTAGATTATATATTGGTCTCTAGGGTGTTTTTTTTAACTGTTTTCATTATGTATTTTATTGTGGCAAGTACAATTATTCAGCTTTTATATGGACACTAACATATACATCACCCTAAGTATCACCACTGTCTGGGACATCTGAAAACAGCCCCAGGGCTTTTTTTTTTGCCTTTTTTTTTTCACTTGTTGCTATTAATTACTTCAACAATGACTATTTAGCAGCCTCCCAGGGAGCATATGCATGACAGTTGCTCATCAGGCTTCCCACCACAACCAGAGCAGACTGATTGATGTCACTGCTCCACTGCAGGTGGCCGCCTGCAGCCGGAGTGACCGCCAGCCCCGCTTGGCAACAAGCATGGGGAGACAGCGACCGCAGCTTCCCCAGCTGCTTTGCCCAGTCCATCTCCGCTGCCTGGCCTCCACTGTGGCACTGAATGTAAATCCTCAGCTGCCTGGCAGCTCTCGGGCAATGTCTTGGTACCATCAAAACCACTCCCCAGAGCTGCACCTGCCAGGCAGAATGCTCTTGGAGAGAGGCATGGACATGTGGAGACCAATGATGAAGACCACAGGCAGTTTCAAGTCATTGCTTAGACATAACTGATCTCCTGGTACTACAATAACTGTTTTTCTCCCTCTCCTACTTATCTCTTTGCCAGGTAGCCCTGACCTCCCTTACCCAACACACAGGTTATATAGCTACCACTTTCCATATAACATGATTTGGGGAGTTTATTTGGCTTATCTCACTGAAGTTTCACAGCTTTGCTGCTCCCCCCTCTCTCTTTCAACACCTGCATACACACAAACATGTCAAAACCATTCAATACAAACGAGCTCAGCTCTCAGCAAGCCCTGTCAGTTGAGCACTATTTACATGACAAAACAATATCTATTGTTTGATAGGGGACAGTGCCAGAGTGCAAACACACATGATGAGATATCTGCTTCCATTTGCATAAAACCAGTTAGGAGATCTTTCCAGCTGACTGCTGTTTAACAGAAGTGCCGGAGCCTAAGCTTGGGAACGAAGCAGACACATGGCTGTGCTCATGGGAGAGTGGGGGTTTATGTCACCCTCACACACAGTGGGGCTTCTGGATGGGAGAACTGTCTCTCAATTGTCACCTTCTGTGCAGGAGCCATTAAAATGGCTGCAAGACCTCAGTGTGAGCAGAAAGTGCCATAATCCTTTCCACAAACAACTCCCTTTCCTTCTCTGCTGTTCTTCCCTCCTTTCTTAGCCCCAAAGCATATCCTCTGCTGCCAGGGTTCAGATTAACTTTAGCATGGACAGTAACTGTCATTCAGTTCAGGGACCCTGCTGCTGCCATGTCAGAGTCAGGGTGCAGAGGTCTCCTCCAGCTCATGCATGACCTGAACCCTCTTCCCTGTTAGCACAAGCAGCCCCACACTCTCCCAGACAGCACATAATAATAACTCAGGTTAATACTGCAAAAGACACTCTAGAAAATTTCAAGAAAAAAAAAATTCCTACCTTTATAGATTTTTTTCAAGGTCAGAAAACATCACTACGACAATCTAATGCCAACCAGAACCGAGGCACAAACTCCTATTTGGGCTAGATCCTATCTTTTATACACATTATTAAATATGTGCATCCAGGCAGTGATCAGGAAATCCTCTGGCTGACAGAGCAAAGAAAAAAACACATTTACCAGCTTCGAAATATTTTTCAGCCAGCAAAAGAGCACTGGAGATGTTCTTCTTCAAGGAAAACATTACTTAGGAGCTGCCAGCAGCAATGACGCAGTCCCTCCTGTACCCTCACAGCTGATATTTTGGGAGAGTACCAGGAGATGTGGCAAGGTAGGTGGACCAGTGGCATGCAGTTCAGCTCTGAATCACGGAGACAACGTGGGTACCTGAGATGTTTGGGTGTTGGCACAATACTCCTCAATACTGCTAGGCTTCTGGCACGAGAGCAAGAGTCTGGCAGGCGGTGTGTCAATTAAAAGCTTAACAAGGCTCAAGCTGAAAGTCAGTGGATGAAATCCTAGGGACGGAGTTGTCAGGGTGGGAGAGGGATATTATTCAGACAAGCATGGGTGGAAGTGCTGAGTATGTCCACTGTCACCCCCAGAGAGGTGTGTGCCCCTGCTATGGAGCACACTGTTACCATCAAGAGATCATGATTTTTCCAGTTGCTTCCCACCACACAGTACTGCAACAGCAAGAGGAAGCACAAATATCCAGGGATTTAACACACCCTGGAAAATGGGCAAGTGATAGAAGCCATGCACAGCAGGGAAGCAAACATGGAGGTTGCCTTTTGCTGCATGGAATCACCCCACCAGTCAGCACAGCTGGGACTGTAATTCTCATTTCCTAAACCCATATGCTGATCCCTCAGTACTGCTGGTGAGAAGCTGGCAGTAACTCCCAAGAGAAAAACATAACTGATGAACTAAAATTAGCTACACCTGATTCCCATAGGGTACCGCTTTAGGAAACGTCCCAAACCTTCTGAGTCTGTCAGAGGGCTCCCTCTGACCCCAGCAGACTTTGGAAGATCCCTGAAAGAACTGGGGAGCAATTTTAAAGCATCTCTGGGGAGATCCTAGCAGGGAGAGAAAAGTGTGAGTTTAGGGACTTTATCTTATCTTATCCATGAGTTTGGGCCAAAGACAGCAAAGACTCTCCCAATGTTGTGCACAAAGCCTCCATGCATCCCATGGTGCTCAGCATTTTGGGTTACACAGCAGCAGCTGAAGGGGGACAAAGCTTTTCCTCTTGAGACCATGGGCTCAATTCTACTTTGGTAGCCAGGTCAACTACCAAAACTGTTGTTTCATGGCTGCGCAGAACCCTACACGATACCCAGAGAAGGTCTCTACTCCAATTCTAGTGCAAAGATGTTCATAAATTACAAAAAGATTCCAACACGTATGTCATATACATACATTTGGCAGCCGTCTCAGCAAACAGACTGGACTACCATGTGAAGGCATGTAACGGCACAGAAATTGGGGAATGAACAGAGATTTCAATACTGTCAGTGTTGCACCCCAGACAATTACAACACTCTCTTCTCCACAAAATAAGCCAGTTTATCAAAATGATACCTAATATTTTTCTACTGTATTTACAAACAAAACGAAGCATGGAAGATCACTCTACAGGATCCCTTTCCCTTTCCCTTCTTCCATTTCTTTCACTGTTTTCTTTTCTAGATAAAACACTGACATGTTTTTGTCACTCCTCTTTAGATCACTTACTCCAGCTCTCTGCGTGTTAATTCCCTGATGTAGTTGTTTTGAGGCTTGGTACTCATAACTAGGCAAAGTATTGGCAGAGGATTCTTGATGTGAGCAGCCCTAAAGGCAACCTGGTTGCAAGCAGAGAAATACTGAGCAGAATGTGTCTGTTGAAATACTGACAGAGGAAATGCAAGGGACTGTGAGCTTGGGAACCAGCAGCATCCTTGAGAAGTGCAGTCAGCACCTTTGAAGGGCAGCTGGGTGTCTAGAAACCAGAGGCATCCTGAGATATCATCAATAAGGACAAAACCAAGGAATTTATCATCTGAAAAGGTGAAAAAAGTGGAAAAGGTGGAAAAAGAGGAAAGCATCCTGAGAAAATAAGGTTCAATAACTGTCACTGGCTTTTCTAACTGAAAGAACAGGAAACAGTCTAGAAAACAAAAATTGGCCTGACATATGAGAAATCATCATCATCTAGTGGTTCTCCCAGGTGAAAAACAGAAATTAAGAGCACCTCTTAGCTACTGAAGGAGTGTGTCCTACACCATCTTATGCCTCTGTGCTATAGAAAGGATTTAATTTACCCAAACTGGAGCTTTATCATCTGAGAATTTCCTGCACTGTTTTTTGTTTTCCTACACAGGTTGTGCCCCCTGCACGAACTTTCCACAAGATCTTCTAGACAAACTCTTGGACCCTCAATAGGGATGTCTGGCTGACTCCCAACTTTGTGACAAGGCTCATCATTGACATGAGACTCTGCCTGTTACTCTGCCTGTTACTTTACTGGTCTTCCCCTGGGATCACTTCTGTATTACAGAATCCCTGAAACCCAACACAGTTGAAATCTCCTTACTCCCGCAAGCCAGTTAACCCTTCAGGTCACAACAACCACTCAGTTAATAATTCCCTCTGATCTCCTCCACAGATCAATTTCTGCATACCAGAGTCCTGAAGCCAGGCTTGCCTTTCCTTGCAACTGCATCAGACAGATCAAATTCACTTCCCAGCACACTCCAAATTCTCAGTTACTTCTGCAGTTTAAACAATAATTCCCTGCCTCGTAGGAATCAGAAATCTATTCTTACAGTGTAGTGCTTGGCACTCAGCAGAGTTTAATCCTCTTGATTTTGGACCTAGTGGAGCTAAATCCCCATGGATTTCCTCTCCTTTTGAAGTTCCTGCATCTCTTCCCCATTCCACCCTCCCACGCTGCTTATAGGTCCTTTCTGTTCCACCACCCCATTTGTGAATTAAGAGTTAAATGCTGTTTCTATTTGTCATAAGCTGGGGGCACCAAGAAGAACACATTTGAGGGTGAGGAGCCCAACAGGCCTGTTTTAACACCAATTTCTCTGCAGTTACACAAGCAGGAGGGGCAGAAGCAGTAATAACTTGCAGAGCCAAAACCCACAAACATTTCAGGCAGCAACAGAGAATGTATCTACCTGGAAACCCTTTTATATTGTGTTAAAGGACTGTTATATCCCATTTGACAACATGCTGAAGTCCCCTCAGGACTAAAAACAATTACTTTCATTAGCAGCACCCCACAACTGCTTAATCAATACAAAGTAACTAAATAAGCCAAATCTTTGTGAAAAACAAGTCCCAGGATAAAAAATAACTGTAAAAACAGAAACACAAGGTGTTTTGCACATATTCTATGGGCTACAAACATCGCATCAGATTACATTTTTTGCTGCTTTTCTGTATTGTGCTACTAACTTGAAGATCTCTTAATGCTGATAGCATGGCTGATCTTGCTTTCATGCTGGCTTGCAAAGGGTGATAGTAGACTGCTGTGCAAGGCTTATCTCAATGAAAAAATCTCTGGCAAGACCAGAAGGTGCACTGGTGATAGCATGACAGTGAGGGATGCTTTAAGAAGGAAAAGACTCTCCTTAGACACTGACAGTTAATAGTTCTCAAACAACTCACTCACAGGTCTTCAATCAGAAGTGTCCATCATGGAAGCTGAGGACAGTGGGACCAAAGGGCTGGAGTAAACACCTGAAGCAAGCACTCTAACTTACCATTGGAAAACACTCAGATTGGAAAAGAAATGTAAAAATGAACTGGTGCAGAAAGTAACAGCAAATCTCAGTAATTACTTATCTTCTGCATGGACTCTAGAAATCACACTATACTCTCAAGACTAATTTTCTAAGCCCTAGTCAATGATCCCACAAGCCCAGTTGGTCCTCCAGCAATGACAGTCCCTCATTTTAGCACACGGAAAGCCTCTCCTTGTGCAGCGGGTGGGGCTTCCTGGGTGGACAGTCTGTGACTTTGTCTTGAAGAATTCAAGCTAGCTAAGCTAGCCTCCTGCATAGGGAAAACCCATTTCAATGGGATGTTTGACAATCCTCGAGTCACTGGTCCTTAAAAATGCAGTTCAACACAGGTGTACAAGGACAGCAGAGGAAGCGAGGACCCCCCAAAGAACACAGCAGTGTGACATAAATACCATAACCCAGTGCCACAGGTATAACTCCAAGCTCTCCACAATCCCTAGTTACCCAGGAACTGGAACACATTTCTAGAATGCCAATCTACATGGCATTATTTGTTTACATTTTAGACAAAAAATGTTGAAAGGTTTTATTGTTTTTTTACTCACTCTTAAGGATCTATCATTCAGTTTTTTCTGATGAACATTTTACAGCTGTGTCCAGCAAGGCAACCTCTGGAGAAGGACAGTGGGGATGCCAGCTTCAGTCTTTCCCAGTGCTGACGACAACAGCGAGTCTCTGCACCACTGTGCGGTATACTGCTCCTGGGTGAGGAGAAACACACCATAAATGGACCATCACAGCAGATGGAGAAACACAGAATTTAATAGCAGTGCTTTATGTGGCATTCAGCTGCCTGCACACACCTGGGAAAACCCAGACATTTCCTCCTGAGGTTTACACACCCACTTCCCACTATAAACAAGTTCCAACCATGGCTCTCCAGTGTGGTTCCCACTAACTGACCTCTGAAAATAAAATTGTGCAGCTCTCACTGCCTTGAAAGGACAAGGAAAATGCAACAGAGACCTTCATATCTTCCCAGAAATCACGTGACAAATCAATAACATCAGGAAAGGGACAAGTTCGCAATCATGTTCACGAATGATGGAAGTCACTTGGCCTGCATGAACTTTCGAGAGCTGAAAACTGCTAAGGATAAATAATCTCTCTTGATCTCTGAAGCAGAAATCATTGCTGAAATGCCAGTTCAGTGACTTCAATTAGAAAATGCTGTTGGAAGATCTTACCATCCTTCTTTCCTAATAATTAAAATCACCACATAATTTAGCTGCTTTTGCTATCCTTTCCCTTAATGCGTTCAGATCAGCAGATGTGTTTAAGTACAAAACCCACCTGATAATAAATAAAGGCATTGGAAAACTAAGCCCTAGTTATGTCTGTGACTTGACCTTTTGGTACCGTTTTGCTGACTGTGTTGTCAATGTCACTTTCTTGTGAATGCACCCTTCTGTTTAATTTCAACTGGAAATACCAATTGAAATATAAAGAACCAAATAAATAAGCAGTATTTAAACTACACGTAGACAATTAACAGTCATGCTTAAGATGATGTGCAAAAAAGACACAGCCTGAAGTTAGAAGCAAGAAACAGAAATTGGAGAGACATCACCAAAGCTCATCTTATCCCTTCTTAGAGCTTGGATGAGCTTATACACTACTTCTATTTAGGAATAAATGGTATACTCTGAAAACAGGTTCCTAAAATGTCTCAGAGGTGGTACAAGTTCCATAGGTTATGTGCTGATACAATTGCACGTAGGAACTGGAAAAACAGAACGTTCTTTTAAAAAACCAAAAAAACCACAAACAAACCAGAAACATTAGTGCAGAAACAGGACTAAGCCAATTCAAGATAGTTTGATTAGCCATATGATTCTTTTCACCTCACCAGGTTCATCAGGAACACAGCTAGTATGATTACACTTGGGTATCTTATCTCTTACCCGTACTCTTTGAAAACTGTATACTAACAGAAGTAACTCCACATCTACATAAATAGTTTATCTGGCAAATTGTATCTACAGGATGAAATTAACACAATATGCTGCTAATTGACACACTGTTTGTTAAAGACTACTCACAAGCTGAAACTGTTCAAAGAAAAGGGCCCGAAAGGTGAAATAGATCCCTGTGCTGTATTTGTGAGGAAAACCAAGTGGCAGCAACTGGACAGAGTGGCAGAGAGTGTAGGAGGGATCCAGCAGCAATGCTGTGAACCATTTAAGAGCCCAGGTATGCTACCCAGCATCTTGTATAAGATCAGAGAACAAAAGCATGAGCAGGGTTTCAAGAACATTGGGGACTGCAGACAGATGACAGCTGACCTGAGGCTGAGGAGGAAGTGCACATTGCGACCTTTGATGAGGAAGAGGTCAGGAGAGACACTGCTCAGGATGAAATGTGCAAAGTTGCACTGGAAAAGGCACTGTTGGTGCCACCAGCAACTATTGACAGCACATTGAGCAACAAGGGGGAGAAGAGAACTGCAGAAGGTATCTGGATGTGCAAATGTAACTGGTGATTGCATGGTCTTTTTTTTCATGCTGGAAGAGGTTCAGATGAGCTTATGCTGCTTGCAAAAGCAGAGGAATGAGACATGAGGGTGAATACCAAGAGAAGAGATGAAAAAGCAGTGAAATGGTTTGAGATTGTACACAATCATCAGGGCAAGTGGTGGGGTTAGAAAAGGAGGGCAGGCAGAGAACTTCTGCCTTTTCTGAAGAATGAAAGGCTTGTAAGAAAATAGAAGAGAGCATAAGCAATGAAAAAGCTTCTTTTGCTAGTATTCTATTCAAAACCATTGTGAAGTTCTTACACTGAGAGAGAACGGGAGGGAGAAAAAAGAGAATCTCCCAGGGACAAGCCCATGCTGTCAAAAACCTCACTTGGGCTGTAGAATAAATATTTATAATAAATTACTACTTCTTTATAAACCACCATATTTGCTTAATGCACATGATTTAAGAAACATACAGGTATTTCCCAAAATGCACTCCAGTCCATTTAGGAGGCAATATTTCAGATTTTCTTCAGGTGGGAAAAGAAAGTTTATATACTCCTGTCTTTTGTATCAGTCGTGCAAGTCTTTGTTAATAAAGATTATTCACATTTTTACCCTCTCCCCCATTTTTGATGGATGCACAAATCACTTAAAAAAACCAACATTGTAACCGTGATATTTAAGGGAGCAAATTTAATTGCTGGAGACCAACAACAACACTTTACTTATCCACAGTAAGCCAATTTGAGTTTAAGAAAACACGACTCTAAAATACTAATAAAGCTGTCCTCATCTTTGAACTGCTGCTACGAGTGTTAAGCATTTCACTTTATATTAAATATTATTCATCTGATGTGCAGTTTGTTTGTATGCTGTATTCACACAGAAAAACATACAAAGCTGTACAAACCTGGTTTTAGCCAAACCATTATTTTTCATGCATATAAAATATATTTTAGCTGCATAAATATTAGCTATTATATTGTACAAGAGCAATTGTTCCTCTATAAAACCATCAAATAAATATGTTAATATACTTACATTCTTTTTATAAAATGCAAAGCATCTGTTTCACTACCTTTGAAACATAAATATGTTGAGCTCCAACATTCACCTGTTGTACCTGACAAAGTATAATAAGTGATGTTGGAAAATACGAGTTATAAAGCAAAGACTGACAAGGCTAGACAATGTTAACACTGATGCTGTAATAATTATATAGGTTTTAATCTTCTAAATCCAGGGGAGACAGGTTTGGTTTAACAACTGGATTGTCAACAGAACAGTATCTTCGAAAATCAGCTGTTCGTTGAAAGGTGAAACTGAGTAAGGTGGGGTACCTACTTTTCACAATCAATCAATCAATCAATCAATCATTAAATCATCATCATCAATCAAACCATATGTTGGTAAAGCCCACCTAGAGCCCTCTTTGTTTTATTTTCCAATGGTGAGAAATCTTTGGTCTGCCACTCTAGAGAAACGGAAAAAGAGCAGCATTCCTGAAAGAAGGCCAGTCTTACTGAGAAATGAGTTGCAATTAAAGCCTTCCACACATTACTCATAAAAACAAACACAGAATTACAGCACACACAGCAGCAGTTTTTTTAAACTGAATATTGGATTGAATGTACAAACCTGTCACAGGGAAGGGAGGCAAAAGAGAGCTGTCACTGTGCTTTAGAATATATTTGAGGAACAGCACTCACGAAGGATAGTGTGTAGCCATCACAGACAGTGCTTATATTTTGTTATTAACCAAGTCACTCCAAACTGGATGAAAGCAGAAACAGATGTTCTATGTTCTTTGAGACATTTTTGCAAGTCCAACCTAGTGCACTGGGGACACCATCCCTGGCTGCACACCCAGCAGAACTGCACTGTGACACCTCCCTGAGAGCTTTGGCCAGGAAAAGATTATTTGCCTATGCAAAACAGCGTAGAAAAAATGGTAGACCTAGCTGGGCTAGGTTTAGCACAGTGTACGAGATGGTGTCTGAAGAGTGTTCAATACTGTGCATTATCAGGGCATGATATACTGAATTTCCTTCAAGATGACTGGACTTCACTGTGCAAAAAAGTTGGGACTGGGTGATGTTGCAGCAGCCCTCAGTAATGGCACTAAATGGAGGGCACAGTGAAAGCCCCTCTCACACCAGGGCACACCAGAGAGACAGAGTCTGTTCACAGACCCACTGTCATAGCTCATACCTGTTTTCATGCGGCAGCATCCAGAGGGGGGAGATGGTAATTGGGTCTCTTTGTTCATTCAGCTCTTAATCTCTCTGTTGAGACTGACAACGGGGGAGACCATTAGTGTCAGCTCTGCTGGGACTTTCTGTTATTAAGGCTACTTAAGCTTTTCCAAGTAAATTGCATGTGTCAAACTAACAGCACACAGTGATGGGCAAAAAAGCCATTACACAACTGCTCTCCCTTTCTATTGATCCACCCAGGTGCAAGGGGGAAGGGAAAAGACAAAACCCTGGAGACTCTGGCCAATTCTTTGCAATTCCCTGCTCCTCCCACTCATTATATTTCTATTTTACACTATTTACAGGAAATACATTAGTCATTCCCTCCATTTCTTTCTCTTAACTGGTGGTTAATGACTGAGCATTCAAACCCCTCACGAAGCTTTGCAATAGTCACTGTGCTGGATACACTTTGCTGGATAACTTAAATCCTACAAAACATTTGGTTTATATTAGTTAAATTTCCTTCTACAGTCAATGGAGAAAGTGAAACAACTGTAATGCAGGCCCAGGAGTGTCCCAGCTTCTTTCTGGCTCCTTCCTCTGACCACAAATAGACCTCACCTCTAATTTTCACATGCCTCTATGGTGCAAACCCCATATGTAACAACGAACTGGTCATCCTTTTGAGAAAATATTTTGCTGTCAAAGCTTCCATCTTCTTGTAGAGAGGGCTAGTTCTAGACTGTCTTCTGAACTGTCATTATAGCCCTTAGCTACAAGGAGGCTAACAGGATTCCCTTTAACACCTTTTAACCACCATTAGTTTTTCTGTCATTTAAGCAGCAAAGCCATTCCTCGTGCCACCTTGAGTATATCTAACCTCACATATGCAAAACCTTAAGTCGAAAATAAGTATGATCCTTGACACTATCGTATCACAGAGAATTTGCTGTTAACTTTGATAATTTCATTCCAACTCCTGATACCCAGAGAGCTACAAGGCTTATAACTGTTCATATTTACAAATTGCTTTAAATCTCTAAAAGTTTTTTGTTTCAGTCTTGGAATATTCAGTCTGTGGATCTTGATCTATAACACAGCATGCTGAAGAATTCTTTCTGCTAGGTGTAATGTTTGTTATTAAAATCCATGTAGGTTCTTTGATGCAAACAGAGATTGCCACCCTGTGATACAACTCCAAAATACAAATTTTAAAAGGAACAGTTCTTAATTCAAATATGCATTCAACTGAATTATGGCATTTCTCCATTATCCCTTACTTCCCTCTCTTTTGCTAATTTCTTTACTGCTTTTCAGAAGAAAATCAAATGAGAAAGGGGAGAAATACAAAGAGGGGAAGTTTAAGCAGATAGAACTTAGTCCATTCAAAGTTAGGGATGCCAAAGGAAGGAAAATTGAGCTACCTGCAAAGCCACTCCAAGGCACACACATTAAAACCAGATACTGTAACAGCAAAGCACAGATACCAGAGAACTTTTACAGTTCTTGCAGGAAAACATACCTTTATACTTATGAACTTACTGGCTGTTTATTATTTTCTGTTTAAATATTTCATGATGAACACAAGTAGCTGTGTCACTGTTTCATTAAGTACCCTGACATTTTAGCTGGATGTTTCAAAGAGATTTATACCCCTCCATCCAAAAGGGGCAAAAAGAGAGGCAAAGATGAACAAAGGGCTCTGAAGCACTGTTACCGTGGGAATGTGGTGCCCTCCACATGAAAACAGAAGAGCTCTTTCGATAACAGAATGGCCAGCCTACGAAATGTCACTTACTCAGCTTTTTCTAAAAGATGGGGAGTTTTAGGACCACCATGTACAGGAATTAATTCAAACAAATGAACAGGCTGTTAGATTTTTCCCCTCCAAGAATCTGATGCCCCCACTGCCCCGTCTCTCTCCCTCACCACCACCCTGCATGAAAAGACAAGGGACTGGGGATATATATCCACAGGTAGCCCAGACCCATTTTCTTCACTGACTGCAGAGCATGCTTATGGAGACAGAAATACAAGGCAATCCACACTAGGCACTTAATTTGGAGATTCTAAACATCCCTTTGGAGGAAAAATGTCTGTTTCCATTCACTGAAAGAGAGTCCCAGGCAGACAGCTTGGTTAAAGAGTCAAATGTCCAAATTTGAATAGCCTGATGTTTCATTAACAACTGAAAAACTCTGCAAAATTACCTGTTTACTTTCTCCCATTCATTCCAAATCATCAGGTTTAAAATATATTAGCAAATACAGGAACTACTTTTCCTCACCTAATTTAAACTAAAATGCATACTTGTGTATATATGTGAGGGCACTAGATTAGTCCCATTTCTGGTTTGGATATTGAAGCCCAAATTCGGGATTCAGCCTTGGTGGTGGTTCCCCCTGTATTTCCACTACTGACCATTTCCAGTCTTTCCATAAGAATTTAACCCTGAGCAGATGCACAGACACATCTGGACAGGCAGGCAGGTCTGTCAGAAAGCACACTCGCTGTGCTGGTGAGTGCACACCTGCTCAGAACACTGCCTGCTTCCCATCTGTGGCACAAGTAAAAAGGGGAAAAGGTTCAAAGTCAGCTAACACAACTGGATAGCTACAACCTGGATATTTGCAAAAAATCCCCCTAAAAATATCCCAAATACTCTCTTCTTTATTTGTGTTCTTAAGAGTAACCAGTAAGCTCCAACAGAAACAGCAGAAAGAAACAAAAAAAAAAGATTGTCAGGAGTTGAAGGAAAACATTCAAAAGAAAATAATACATGTAATTTAAAGTCTTTTTTTGGGGTTTTGTGGGTTTTTATACATACCAAGTAATTTACAAGTTCTTATTAATTATGTATGCTCTGAATATATATTTCTATAATACAGTCAACAGCCATTTTTTTTTAAAGTCGTTTGTGGACATGAAAGAAAACCAGGAAACCCATACCACCACTTAACATGAAGGTCTTCCACCACAACATCTGTCAAAGGTTTTACTCTAAAACTCTTACTAAATGTTTAAGGAAGCTTAACAGAAATACTGCCTGATTCCTGTTCCCTGCTCATCTGCACTGCAGGGCAATTTCCCTTTCACACACAGACAAGGATGAAGCCTCTGTTGACTCAGATGGTGTAATAGATTGTAACAGATAAATGTTTTTGCAGAATGGAAGAGAAAGAAAAAATCAAGTATCTCTGCAGTTCTCTGTCAGACTTTCTGATTTCTGATAACAGTAAAAAAAAGTGCAATGATTTTAAATGCCTACCAAAGCAGCACAAACTATATGGAATAAAGAAGCCAGGTACTGAGAGATACTGTAGTTTTCTCCCAGCTACTCAGGATTGCTGTATAGCATGTAGTAAGGAAGAACTTTGATTCTTTATTTAGCTGTAACATAAAGCAATGCATATGATAAAAAATAATAAATAAAATTTCCTTGACAAAAGAGAACCATCGGGAATGGTTCAGAAGAAAGTGATTCCATAAACAAAAACCAGTGATTTAATAGCAGGCAATTTAAATGTTCATGTATTTTTCACAAATTAAGGTAAAATCCATTTGATTGGTCATCTTGTTTGTATCAAAAACAAGAAGGAGAATACTGGCTGAAAGTATTACACAAGAATATCCTGTATCTGCTGCATCATCTCATTGAGTGGGAAGAAGTGCAGCAGAAGACAGCTACCCAGGCTGTCTCCAAATGCAGTCTGTGGCAGAGGAACTAACTGCATGTGATCAAAGCAAAGCAGCACCCTTGTAAACCTACCCCAGGTCTAGAGCAAATCATTCGGAACATCTAATCCCTACCAGCAGCTAAATGGACACATGGCTGGGCTGATGTTTTGCCATTTACACCCAGGAATAAAACCTCCCACAACTGCAACAGGAAAAAATGTATTTCACTCAGTTTCACACCTTCTGAAACACAACCCAACGTGCCCTGAGATTTCATGTCCAAAAAGAAAATTTCTTAAGAGGTTTTTGAGCAGCAGACTCAACTGGCACGTAAGTGAGGCATTGGGAGGAACAGATTGGATTTTAAGAACTAATTTTACATGTGATTTAAAAAATATGAAAGCTTGGCATCTCTGGTGATAATACAGACACAATCACTTGCAATAGAATATAAACTTTGTAGTAAAATTTGACAGTTCTACTTTTTAACCAAAAAAGGTACTGTATTTTCACAAATGTCTATTCAGTACAAAGAAAAGTATTAGAAAAGAGTGAATTGTTTGGTATATTTTTTTATACAGTATGACTGCAAATTCCCAAAATTGTGCAGAGCTGTTTTTAGAGGGAATGATACTTCAGTTACAATGGTGAAAAATAGTGGGTTTAAAATAGTTTTATTAATTATTCCACCTTAAAGACTAGTTACAATATGAAAACCCCCACATATAACGTTCTTTTTGGTAGTTCACTGACTGTTTTGGGGTTTGGTGCATTTAGAAGGGTTTATTTTATTTTTAACTCTAAGTACCCACTGTATGTCAAAGTACATTTTGCAGAAATCCAGTACCAGGTCCACTTTGCCATACAATCTTAAAAACAACAAGATAAGCTAATAAGGTTTTGAAATCTTTCACACTGGACATCTCAAGTAACTTTTGACAGAGTCAACAAATAAAATTCATATTAATGGAGCACACATATACTTGAAACATCTGATATGAAACAGTTAAAAGAACAACATTCATTAAATGGATATTTCCAAATCAATTAAAAGACCTTAAAAAAGATAAAGATCAAAAGAGGAGTAGAAAGCATTTCTCAAATGAAGCTGCACATTGCACAGCAAACACCTGCACCATCGTCACAGGCACCTGCAAGCTCCAAAGCCGAAGTCCAACCAAGACAGGAAGAAAGCAGAGATCACAGTACCGGCGTCATGCCTGCCACTAATTACCTACTATGGAGCAAAACCACCTTCCCAGCGGGAGAGAAAAAAAGTATATATACATATGCCTCTGTATCTATCTCTGCATGACAGATCCCTCATCAGACATTTTCACCAAAGTACACAAGATTGTTACCTGCCAAGGTTTACGAGTGAATTACAGAGACGTTACTGCATTGCCTTGCCTCAGAGCTGACAGTTCATCAGGGACACCTCGGTGGAGAATGAGCTCCCCTGACGCTGTGGGGTCCTGAGAGCAGTGGCTCCTGTTCATGCAAGGTCTCTTCTTAACACCTGGGGTGTCTCATGTCTTCCTGCCTTCCACTTGATTTCTAAAGAGGACCACAGTGCAGTATTCCCCACCCTGCAACCCAGCAGTGGGAAGCAGGAGAAGGAACCTTCTCTGCAGGATTGTACAAGATTATATTTAGCCCAGTTTGATCCTATGCTCGATAATTTGGGCAACAAATTACTGGCTCCAGTGGGGGTGGGGAAGAAGAGCACATCCCCTAGTGTGCCTGATCTTGCTGTAAGTAAACCAACTAATCCCCTTCTGAACTACTTCAGTCCTCCAATGCAATTATTTTATAAGATGAACAAGACATCAGCCAGTCTGTATTATCCATATCCAGACATTTCCATAAGGCTCTTGAATAAACTCAGATATTTCTTCTGTGCCCTCACTGATAACCACATAATGCACAGAGCTGCCTCTCAGGGTGTGCAGGGCTGTGCACAGCTTTGGAAATCTCCAGCAGCAAGAGCCAGCAGTCCCTGGCTGCATCAAGCAGTCAGCACACGGCACCAGGACTCAGTGAAAACAGAAACAGAGAGAAGGAGAATTACAGGGAAACATAAGTTAAAAGCATAAGAGGTTCCTGATAAACCTAAAGCATAAAAGCTGAAGAGGCAAGAGATGTACGCTGCTCTGCTTGTCAAAACCTCCCATCGAGCTATGCTTCTAAGCAGGCAGACAAGAAGTGTGGTTATAGCTGCTATTCATCAAGCATCACCAATACAGAAAACAGGAGAGTAAAGACAAAGTTCAGACGTCAACCTAAATTCTGTTTTCGAACTTCAGTCCTTCCGTGTAACATAATATCATAAGAAAAGGGAGAAAACAGCTCAGCTGCCAAAAGCTTGTCTAATTACTGTGAATTTGTTTGCTTCACATTTCTTGAATTCCTTTCTCTTTGCCAGACAATTGACTAAGAAATACTCCTTTCCTCAAAAAAGCACCGAAGCAGAATAAATAGAACAACTAATATAAACTGGCAGCTGTAAATTAATCTATATTGTAGGCAGTCTGGAAGGCTTTGTTCATCCTCAGGGCTTTGTCGGCTACAAAGCAGAGGAAACAAAAACAACCCCAAATACTCCTGCACATCCGCACGCTGTTCATTAAACAGCAGCACTAATACTTAATCTCACCAGATGCTGGGATGAAACAAGCAGCACAGTCTCAGTGCACTGAAGTGTTGTTGTGCCAAACAAGAGCTGTTACAGCGCTGGCACAATTGTCTGAAAAACAAGCAGCCATACACGCCTGCAAACACAAGCCAGCAAGCGAGCAAGTGCTCCCACTGCCACTTAAGTTCCTTCAAAGGCTCTCACACTTTTCAAACTGGTATTATTTGAGCCTGTTACATACAGATTACAGAGTAAACTTATGTTCTGTTTTTCCAAATTGACCTCTGTGCCCCCAATTCACATTCAAGCACTCTTAATGAAGAATTTTGAGCGATTATACCTAATTCTGTCGGGTTTTTTTTCACACTCTTGTCAATTTAAAAGAAGCTGAACCTAAGAAAAAGGATGGAGTTTTCACAGTGAAACACCCTAATTTATCACCTCTTTGGTAAGGAGAAAAAACCCACAGCTGATCTGTAACAGCTAGTATAGTGCTTGGTTATTAAGCACTTTATTCCTCAAATGTATCCCAAACATGTTATTACATCTTAATCACTCTGCAGCTATAGAAAAATGTTTATCAAAACCTCTGATGAGCAGTTTTATAACTATTTCTTTAGCACTGAGCTGGGAATTGAAACATAAACAAAGAAGGCTGCCTCTAAATGTTTATTACATTCAGGTGATGATACCTGCCTCAGAGATAGATTACCCAACATAAAAATGTATTGTTTTATTTGACATAAATAGAACAATATGTTCATTTGAAGCATTCAGATCTAAGCTCCTGGGCTATTCAAGAGAAAAGGCAAAGTCAGTAAAAGCAATTTGGGTTTTTTTAAACTCTCTCTTGATTTATGGTGTCATATGGAGAAAAAAACCTTTGTATATAACTGTTCATATTAGATACTGCAGTATTCAAATATCATGGGGGAAAGCAATAAAAATAAATCACAGTCTTCTCCTTCCCTGGCATTTAAATGTATTTCATCCAGAAAAGTAACCTCTAGCTGATTACTTGCAGCAGCAGCATCAGTAAGAGTGTGTCACAGCTCATTTGCCAGAGCTGCAAGAATGAAGCTCATTCTGTGCTGGAGACATACCTCCATAAACAAAGTGAACAGGTGATTGCGGAAATACCCTCTTTATGAGGTCTAAGTTTTGGGTTCTTGATCTTTGGTAGCACCACTTCCAAAGAAAGTTGACAGTTTCAGGTACCCACATAACAATGCATTATAAAAAAATTAATACTGAAACTGAGTTATTAACCAGGTCAATTCATACAGCAGTAGAGTAAGTTTCTCAGGGAGGTGCTAGGATAATAAAAGCTTTACTATGCTGAAACATTAAAAAGAGAAGTAAAACCAACTGAAAGATAAAGGAAGGCACATAATGGCCACTGCCATGTTATGGTTTGGAGTGGATCCAGTACATTTTGAAGGCAGAACACCTCCACAGGAGGGGACAGACAAAGCATCTTTCACTGAGAAAGCACTCACACAGCACCTGTCCAAGTACTTTTGCCTCATCCATGTTCATTTCACCTGAACTCATCTTAAACCACAGTTCCTGGGGTTTTTGCTTTTGATGCTTACCTCTGTCAGATACTCGAATGACAAAAGTGCAAGACCACCAGGGCTGAGAATGAAGACCAACAAGGTGAGCAAAGTGACGCTTTCCTAACACGCATAATATATTCACATATAGCATTTTGATATATGTATTTGACACAGTTATATATATATCAAATATATTTTTATATGTACATTTTTATTCACATTACTTTCTATACTCTGCATTGTGGTTTATAAATACCTATGGTGAGTCTTTGCTCCTCCTTCTGTTCTGTAACATCAGCTATGACACTGAACCTGGTAACCCTGCTTGGGGCACCTTTGGCACCTATAGCTAGGCTCTAGCCAGCTCCAAACCCTGCTGACCCAAGCTCCAGCATCTCTGCCCTGGGGTAAGGCAAGCCCTGGCCACACTGGTCTCACCACCAACACTGCACATAACCATCCTGTCATTGCAGAAGAAAGCTTCTGCTCCCCATCAAATCCGCTCCAGTAAGAGCTGGACCTGAGATGTCTCCTCTGAGCAACTCCCACCTCTCTTTGCATCAGCAGTCCCTCCCTGGCCTGGCACAGAATAAGCATGTACCCAAAAGAGCTTGGTTTTGGCTAGGCTTAGCACCGCAGGTCTGGTGCTCGTGCTCCCACCCAGGCTGAAGGGAACTGCCGCAAGCCCCAAATACCAGCCCTGGCATGACCTGCAGCTGCTCAGCTGGGACGTGGCAGGGGGAGGACTGCAGAAAAGCACTCATGGAACTCTAACCCCAGGTGAACTGATGCATATATTCACTCTGTCTGTGTCTGGAAGGACTACATCACTAAAAAGTGGGGAAAACCCTGGATATAAGGGCTAAAAGGGTTACAGCAAACTATCAACATACCCATTTCTATCTCTGTAAATTGTGCAATTCCTTACGGGAAGGATTATGTCCCCAGAGCACCATGCTGTGGCCAAAACACACCCCCACACCCCTCCTTGCAATGCCTCCCTGGATAATCCCCATCAAATAAATCCCCTCCCTGCCAATGGTGCTGTCAAGTGCTAATGGAAACAGTAGCTTGCAGGAGCAAAACTATTTCTAACCTTCAAAGGGAAAAACCCCCACTACTCCTGGCCACCACATCCCTTCACTGAAATATAAACACAAAACTAGGTATGAACAGCAACTGTGTTTAGTTCTCCTACGTGTGTGTGCATGTACATGCATATATGTATATATATGTATGTATATGTATATTGCACTGCTGTCTGTCAGAAGCTTCTACCAGCAGCTGCAGGAGGCAAATGCCCCCCTGCCTAATCCCCTCTCCATGTGGGAAAATAGCTCATTTAACTAGCTAAAGGCATGCTATATACTTTCTTTATCTCTGTGTATCATTAGACATTCTTTTCTCTGTGTCATGAATGAATTGGGGAAGAGTCACTGATTTCTAATGAGGAAGAGCAGAAAGCCAGGGTGACAATAAAGGGACCCTGTATTAATCAAACGTCCAGCTCAGACAGCAATACTGTGGCCTTAATCTCTGTCTGGGAGAAGTGCTGCTTAAAGCTTTCACTCAAAGAGAACAGGAGGGATTTCACACGGCAGGTGCTGCACTTGCTGCAGCAGTGTAAAACTCCATTATTCCAGATTTCTGGTGAACATTAGAAGAAAAAGAAGGAAAATAAGAAAGGAAACAATACAAATAGCAGCCTCAGTGCAGAGGGAAGTGGGAAGGAATGGTATTCCTTGCTAAATTCTCACATTATTATGCATTAACAAATTTAAAGAGACAACACCATGCACTTGTTCCTCATCTGTACGCAACTCAGACGAGGTCGCATTTTGTTCTGGCATTGCTCCACACGACTGGTGGTACCCATGCAGGACAGAGACAGAGCATCACAAAACACAAGTCTGCACAGCTCCATGGCAAAGCTTTGCCTTCACATCCCTTGTGCTGGAAGCCTGCTTTCATCTCTTCCCTAAAGGATGCTCCTGTCTCTTGGGTGAAGCAGCACAGGCCTCATCTGTGCCCATCCAAATGCACGGCTGGTGCAAAACATTTCCCTGCTCATGGAATCTGGCAGAGCCTTTGTACACCTCCCTCCCTCATCTACTTTCTAATTTGTTTCAAACTCAAGGAAAAAATGTGTCTTGCCTTTCTTGCCTGAGCTTCTTAAAGTCTCTCTGTAACAGAATTATTTAAGTGAAGTGTTTTGGCACAAAAATGGTGGGGAAGACTCTTAAAAATGACCTGCCAAAGAAAACATATCCTCTGCCCCTGCAATATTAAATTGCATATTTAGGTGAGAAGAAGGAAAGCTCTTGTTTATTACACATATTACAAATTCACGTCTTGCCTCTCCTGAGATGTCACATGAATGACTGGAAAGATGATGTCAGAGTATGCATTACAGCAAAAGTGCCAAAAGAAAGGAAATATCCTTTCTGTTACTTTGCCTTGTTTTGGATTATGTTCAGGAAGATGCATCACTTCAGTACAACTGCCAAAGTGTTTCCTGCATCGTACCAGTCTGCAGCCTAGAGCTGGATATATGCCCATCCTGACCATGCTGGTCCTCCATGGAGACCTCCAACACATTCAGAGAAGACTGAAGTGTTTGTAACACTTCTATAACGAAAAGTAAAGCAATCAAGAGAAACAGCAGGCCCTTTCAGACTTATGGCGTGTTACATTGAAATAAAAATTATATAGTTATCGTCTTTCATTGACAGATGAACTACAAGCAAATAAAGCAGTGGGTGGGATCCCTAGGCCTGATGAGATCTTTGCAGAGTCTAATTTTCCCAATCATCAGCTTCATAAAACACACAAGTAACACTGACACTCACATGTCATGGACTAATCTCTAAAACCTACACAAATTTACATCTCTTCAGCTCAAAGCACCATGACCTCAGTATGTTCACCCAGCTGTACCAAGCATATCCCACCCCTTGTATTTCTCTCCTTCTACTGTTTCACCTGAGTCTGCCATCCTCGTCACTCTTCCCTAGAAGCAGTTTACTGTTTTCATTTAAAATATAAACCATGCTGTTTAACCGTTTTAGATAAACCTTTTATCAGTTATGTTCATATGCCGAAAATAATGTTGTAGTGATTCAATTCTCATACCATATATAAGTAATTGCCTTAACACTCTAGGCCAGATATCCTTTCCAAAGTCATGCCACAATTTAGGCTAAAAGCACACTATCTACAGCTACCGCAGTGATAGGGTAGCGTCAGGAAATATTACCAGAAAGTTCTGATGAAGATATAACCATTTATTATGTGAATATAGTCTGATTAAATAACCAACAATTATGCTGTAGCAAAATATATGTTTTATCTTCAGAAACTAACACAAACATTCATTCATGAAATGTAGCAAATCAATCTTAGGTCACTGTTATCCAATCCCACCTTATCCAGAAAAAGGACGCTGTAGCTTTTGAAGGATCATATGGAGTCAAGGGAGAGATAGTTTTTCTTCTTTCTCTTCCCTAGCTATACACTTCTGGCCACTGTGTGAGGCAAGGAGGAAGAGCTTTTGGTCCAGCTAAGCCAATATAGCTACTCATTTTCCTGCCTTGTCTTGTTATACCAAAGAAAGCCCATGACAGAAAACAATGGGCTTCCAGGATATTCTGGAAAATATTATCAATTAAAGTGCACAACCAATGTCTCTACACCTGTTTAGGTTCATATGTACAAATTTGCTGAGAAGAGAGAAAACACAAATCCTACAAAGGAAGGTCAAGATTGTCATTGAAAAGGTGAAAAGAAGAAAAACTAAAAGAATTACAAACTGCCATCCCACCCTTAGCATCCAGAATAAACTGTTAAGCAGCCACAACTAGAATACAAGAATGGAAGTAAGCTAACAAAACTCAAACAGTGCAGAATTCATCAAAAATTATGTCTGATGTAATGTTCCTCTTTGACAGGGTAACCTCTCATTAGGCAAAAAGAAAAGCAGCATATGCATCTCGAATTCAGTAAGGCTTTTGACACTGACACATGAACTAAGGAAATACAACCTATGGGTGCAAGCTAGATGCCCAAGTGGTTTAGAAAATCAATAGCTCAGTAGTTATCTCTGACAGTTTCTCTATCAAACTGTCCTGCAATTTCTAACAGGCTCCTGTACGTGTATATGCTGGGTCCAGTTTTGTTTAGTAGTCCCATTTCGCATCAAGGGAACAGAGATGACACTTGTGAAATCTGTCTCTAACATCAGTATGGATAAAGTTTCAAGTCTTTTAAGAGACAGATCAAGACGTTTCAAAGTCATTTCAAATTACAGAAATGGTCTGGAATAAAGAGGATGCAATCAATAAAGTGCAAAGTTCTACGTTTAGATAGGAATAATCAAGTCTATAAATGCAAAAATAGGAATGAACTGACTAAGCAGCAGTACTGGAGGAAACCACCTGTGAGACACAGTGAACCAAAATGTAAATGGAAATAAAGAACAACAACCTCTCAGGTTGGACATGTTAGTAGTGGCTAGAGAACTGATTTCAGTAGGCAAAATAAGAGAAATGCAGAGGCTCTTTTGTGTGAATAAGATATGCCAGCATGACTTAGATTGTGATTTAAAACCAACTTTATTAAACTGACACAAAAAATAGAGAGATGTTGTTGTAAAGCAGCCCATGTTTTATTAATTTAGCATAGCTTGATAAAGAAATCTTTGGCTACTTATCAAAGTTACTCATGTTTCTCCAGATCCCTTCACCTCAAAAATGGGACTAAGTGAAGTATGAACACTGATAAGGGTTATTTTTCACTTTGTTCACTTTGAATGTGACCACTAGACCATATTAAATTACAGTAAAACTCACCAGAGAGTTTTCTGAGAGAAGCAACTTCTACATCATTCCATTTTTACTAATCAAATTGCTTTAAAAAGGTGCATGAAACGCTGAGCACTTGCAGCTGCTCATTGGAAACGGAGTGAAGGAAAACGGTCCCAATGCTCAACCTCTCCAGTGTTAACTCCACACCAGCACAGGTCTCACCACATTCTACAGAGCTAAACAGCTTCTTCATTTCAGAAAAAGATTTTAACCACCTTTATGTGGGAAAACTGATTTTAGTGTTACTTTTATTTCACAATTAGAAGCATTCAGCAAACAGGATCATTGTATTTATCACTATTAAAATCTTAAAATATGAAGACCTCCTTTAGTAAGTTTTCAATTGCCATCCTTCTTACAGAGGAAAAAGGTGCTCTTGCACTTTGACTATTAAAGCAAAATGTGCATTTTCCATTTAACATAATGCCCTACTAACTACACCACATTACTTGTACAGTACAGTCAGAGACCCCAGGGAATTTTCAATGAACTGTCAAAAAGACTCTAGGAAACATTCAGTCTCTAAATATAAAGATGTCCACAATTATATAAATCAGAAATAATCCTGAAAACCCTATTTTCTGTAGATAACAGCAGTTATATGCTCTGCAGTCTTTCTTAATAAGCACTATGTCCATATCCCACCATATAATTATAGAGCATATTTATGATACCAGAAGAAGCCATGTCCTGCCTGTGTTACTACCACAATGGAAAGCATTATGGGGAGCCAAGTGAACACCAAAGCAGTTCCAGAGTGGCCACACCTGGAGCAACCTAGACCATTTGAGAAGAGCTCAAATTAGGAGAGCAATGAGAAAGAGGAAAAGGTCAGACAGACAAATAAAGCAGCAATTAGATAGAGATAGCTGTTACCCAATCAATGATGTGACCAGAATACCTATCTAAATTCCAGTCCCAGGTCTGACAGAGGCTTTCTCTGTGCTGTTGAGAGAGTCGTTTGATTTTCCTATACTTCTGTTTTACAAGCCAAAGAGACACTGATTCCAGATTTCCTATGACATACAGTGATACTGCAAGAAGTAATGCACTACCGATGAAAATAGAGAGTACGAGAAAATAATGTAAGGAAGAAAAAGCAAAAAACAAAGAGGAGTGCAACAAACAAACAGAAAATCCCAAAATAAACAAGCAACCCCCCTGAAGCAAGGAGTTTGAAACTGACTCTTTAACTCAAGATCAAAAGTTTGAAAAATCATTAATGTTTCTGAAATACAGGTTTCCATTAAGTCACGTTATGGCAAAAACACTACAACCCAAAGGCACAAAGCAAGCCAGCCTCTTTGTACAGTCTACACAAATAAATATGTACAAATAAGGGGTGTGTTTATTTAAGGAATATTCTCCAGGATCCTTTTACTGACTGATCACAGTGAATCAGGGCACATGTTCTGGGAAAACAGCATCTTAAAAAAGAATTTAAAAAAATATTATTAATTTGCTTTCTGAAGACTTTTTAGTGTACATTATCAAACTGCCCACGTGGAAAAAATTTCTGCAGGCCAAAAGGCATCTCTGACTTCCCCAAGCTTCAGCCACTTATTTTCAGGAAGAAAGGAACACTGTGTGAGTGTCCTGAAAATTGGCTTTGTTGGCTCAGTCTTCTACTTTGAATGGAGCAGAGGTTCATAGGCAATGTAATTTCAGAAATTACTAATGCTACTCAAACTACCATATGCCTCTATTTTTACACTGTCCTCCATTCTTCTGCCAGATGCTTCTCTTCTTTCATCTCCGTAATGAAGCTCAGCTATTTAGGCCCCAGTGCTTTGATTTTAGAAAATTATGTAAGATACTTCATAAAAATACATTATCATTATTATTGAGATGACTGACTGCCTCAATTTTTTTCAAAAAAGGTAACATTTAGTTTAGCTGTTCAAAAAGGTATTTGGTGGTGCCAATACCCCAGCTTCCAGAGGGTGAAACCAGAGACAAATCTCCAGCCAGAATTAAAAGAAGCACAGGATACTTAAAGCAGATATGGTCATACACATGGAAGTGTACATGACATTTTGTCCCCATTTGGGCAGTGTGGGTTTGGTTTTTTTTTTCCACTGACAAGGAAATGACAATGTAATATGGATAATCTAACAGTCCACAGGTCTGGATGTTTATCTAGGATCTCAGTGTACAGGATTCCAGACCTGTGGATTGTTTGATTATCCCAAGATCCCTCTGAGTCTAGCAAATCTCAGTCTGATTTTGCTCACCTCTAATGAATTAGTATCGTAAGACCCCTTGAAACCCCTCATTTTGTCTTTATACCCCCATCATACATAATGAATTTAAATTGCTAACTTGCATGACCTTAGAATACAGGCTGCTATATGATTAATTTTTAATTTGCCTTAATCAAAACACTGAGGAAGGAATATAAAAGTTAAAAAGCAATATACAAATTCCCATTTATTACTGCTCTCAAGGGTGCAATTCATCTACCCCAAGGAAGCCAAAGAAGGGTGGAAGGTCATCTGGATGCCTTCTGGCACAGCAAGGACCACTGTGACAAAAGCAGAGCATAGCAGTCACAAGAAATTGTGCTGCTCTGGGTAGAGGGGTTACAGAGCAGATGCAACATCCACAAGGAATCCTCACAACCCATCATCTGACTTACAGAGTGGTGCCACCACTTCTGAATAGAAGTGAAGGGGCAAGGCTGGAAGTAACTCACAGCTGTGGATGCTCAGGATCAGCTCCAAAAGCTGCTGTTACCCCCACAGGGTAAAAGGAGCTCTAAAACTGGAGTACAGCTCTCACTGCATCCACAAAAGCAGCTGCATTAACTGGGAACACAAAGCATCTCAGGTGTCCTTTAATGCACTGGGCAGTTCCCAAACTGCCTAGGGGACATGCTCAGAAGGTGAGAAAGGCACCAAGGGTCAGTAAATGACATCAATTAAGAGTTTCAGAGTTGACTTACTCATTTCTGTTCGGCAGAGGGATTGCACTTCCACATTGCCCCGTTATGTACTGTGTAATAGGGCAAGAGAGTATTTTTCCTTACCAGATGAGATGAGCTTTCGTATTTCATAACACAGCTGTTACTGACAAGTGAGATTTTAAAGACAAGTTAAGCTTCTTGCATACAAAACCACCGGTAAGAGGAAAGAGGTCAGGTCCTCACCTGTGTCAGGAAGGAAAACATTAGCACAGCTTCAGAGCAGTGTTAGCTTGTCTGCTTTATTTTTAATGAACCGTGAACAAGCCAGCAACTTTGACTAACAGTTAATACCTTGACCCAGCACATACATAAAACCAGACATAGCCCCAGGGAACAGGTTTACTCCCAAGGTCAATCTAACCAGGGGAAAGAAGTGTTATATACGGCTTTAGGTTGATCTAATTCAGCTGTGGCACAAACTGGGGCCAAATACACTGCAGGAATGACCCTTGTGCAAATATGTCACAAGGGGCAGCTAACAGTTATTACACAGGCCAGAAAAAAGGAGCCTATTAATGCAGGACTGCAGGAGAGGTTTCATAGCATGCAGTGACCCTCCTTCCGTGCCTTCTGCTGCTCAGCAAAATGACTATGCAGGACAAAGCACTCTGCAGGATACTGGAGCAAAAGCTGTACAAGAGGGTAATGGCTTTCTGATCCATCAACTAGAAATGGATACTCAGCTATTTGATTTCAAGAGGCATCTTTTTTAAATAGCTTGTGATATTTGTGCTGCAGATAATGGGTGTTGCAAGAATTTCCCTTAGCATGAGGGAATTTACCCAGGCTCTTTTTTCTCCTCTTATGCTAGGGTAATGAGACGGTTCCCAAATCCTAATGCACATATTGCTTCTGATTTGTATCTTACAGCAAATAATCACAAACACTTGACTTGGGGGGCTGTAAAAGAAACTAGACTATTACAATTATTATTTCAGTTCTCACATGCCCACAGCAAAGATTACCATGGGACCAAACAGCCCTCCTAACTTGGCAGTTAGTCCATCCTAACAGATGGATTCAAAGTATTTCTCTCTTTCTTCTCTGCTTACGGTAGCTTTTTAGGCAGGTGAACACAGATGGCAAAATGGCCTTTTATTTCAGCAACAGCTGGATCCAGATTATGTCAGCATACAGTAGGTAAAGAAATACACAGGACAGGCTGTAAAATCAGTAATGAAGTAACAACTCTCATAAGTAGATATTCCCCTCTCCTTGTCCATTTTGGAAAGCCACAAATGTACCACACATTTCCTACAAGGGACAAGTGAGGAGGACAGAAATCCTAAATTTTATCCCCTTCTAGTTTAAGGAAGTTGTAATGAGTTTATATTTATGCCCTCACCTTTAAAATACTAATATTAAAAACTCATTAAATAAAACATATGAGCACAGTCCAAAGCACTTCTGAGAAAAAAATGGGTGTCTGGAGGTGGCTGGCACCCTGTGGCCACCCTACTCCTGTCCCCAACTTCCATGACTGACTGAATAACCCACTTCACTATCTCACTTATTTTTTTCCTTAAAAATATTAGGAAATGAAAGCTTGCCTTCCTTCCAGTATATTAATGGAAAGTGAGAAAACTGAGTACACTCAAATAAAATAAATCTCTATGAATGGTAAAGACAAAGATCATCCATTATAACCACCAACTGCTGTGGGAGCAGAGCTTAACTCTGACACTGGGGAAACATCTGCCTCCAACATCACCACCAATACCTTCTGAAATCAGAATAATCAGCTCCCAGCTGATGCAGACAGACGTGTAAGCGTGGGACTAGTACTTATGCAGTATTTCCTCAGCTGAGCACATCAAGGATAGAACTGGCAAAGAGGGGGAGTGGAGGTGGGACATGGTCACTGATTAACAAGTCCAGGCAGTGCTTCTGCACAGCTCAGCAGTAAAAAAAAAAATCATCTGATTGGAGAACTTGGCATTTCTTGAGCCCCCTGGCTGGTCCAAGTTGTTCCTTTGATGGTTTAATCTTAGCTGGATGCCAGGCACCCACCAAAGCTGCTCTGTCATTCTCCTCAAATGGACAGGGGTGAGAAAATATAATGAAAGGCTCATGGGTCAAGCTAAGGACAGGGAGAGATCATTCACCAATTACCATGACAGGCAAAACAGACTCAACTTGAACTTATTACCACTCAAATCAGGGTAGGATAATGAGAAGTAAAACCAAATCTTAAAAGCATTTTCCCCTCATCTCTCCCACCTTCCTAGGCTTAACTTTATTCCTGATTCTTGGCCTTCCTCCTCTAGGGGACCAGAATCAGGGGGAAGACTCCTCACATGCTTCCCCTGCTCCAGCCAGGGATCTGTCCCACAGGAGACAGTTCTCCACAAACTTCTCCAAGGTGAGCCTGTCCCATGGGCTGCAGATCTTCACAAACTGCTCCAGTGTGGGTCCCTCCCATGGGGTGCAGTCCTTCAGGAACAGGCTGCTACAGCATGGTCCCCCTGTGGGGTCACAAGTCCTACTGGGAGCCTTTTCAAGCACAGTCTTCCCACGGGATCACAGCCTCCTTTGGGCATCCACCAGCTACGGTGTGGGGTCCACCATGGGCTGCAGATGGATTTCCGCTCCCCAATGGACATTTTCGGGTGCAGGGACACAGCTGCTTCACCACGGGCTGCAAGGAAATCTCAGCTTCAGCTCCTGGAGCACCTCCTTCCCCTCTTTCCTCACTGATCTTGATGTCCACAGAACTGTCTCTCTCACATATTCTCACCCCTCTCTTCTCTGACTGCACTTTGCCTCTATGCACTAACTTTTTCCCCTCCTTAACTCTGACGTCCCAGAGGCACTACCACCATCAGTGACAGGCTGGGCCTTGCCCACCGGGGTTCCATCTTGGAGCCAGCTGGCATTGCTTGTATCGAACATAGAGAAAGCTTCTGGCAGCTTCTCAGAGAAGCAATCCCTGTAGCCCACCTGCCACCAAAACCTGGCTGCACAAACCAATGCCTCCTCACCTGGAGAAGAGGCATTCCCAGCTTCCTGCTGGTCTGTCTGGTCACTATGGTCACGTAAGTCTTTGTGCACCTGGACATTAAGCTTAGCCCAGTATTGGTGAGTTACGAGATTTGCTGTCATTTGAACCTGAGTAATTGTACTACCAATCTGTATTTGTTACTGTTCTGTTACTCAGAAATGAACTATTGAGCTCCCATCTGATACTGGAGCCTGCACCAGAAGTCAATGGGTTGTCTTTATAATCCATCAAGAACTCATCCACTAATTCCTTAAACATCTGACCACTAGTGATTTGACAGATAACAAACTAAGGCAAGAGAGGAGGGAATGTCTCTAGAGACACAACATCTAACACAGTTTCAAATATATACAGGCAGTAAGTTTGCCTTGAAGAAAAGAGACAAGTGCAGGATCTTCAGGATAGTTAATCACCAACTCAAATCTAGTAACGAAAGTTGGAAGAGAGGTTCTCTTTTTGGAGGCCAGTTTTGTGGCAGCAAGAGATGCTGATATCTTTTTAAAACAAAATTCAAGAAATTACTTTTTACTATCTTGAAATTCTGACCAGCATGACCACTCTTCATAACATGAGATCGAAACTTGCAATGCTCTGTCCAATCACTCTCAGAATAAATGACCTCCTGACAAGATCTCACTGCTTCATCTAAGAAGCTGAATACCCAACATAAACCTCTTGGTGAAAATGTCCTTGGCTGCTTTTTTTTTCTGAATGGTTACATTTTCATCATTGTCATCACCTTCACCAGATGTTCACTGCTCAAAAGCTCAGTCAAGGGTGAAGGACAAAACCACGGCAATGATGTAAGGGCAGTTGTGAAATTATTACTACAGATGAAATCAATAGCAGTGTGCTACTCTTGGGAGATCGGCAGTACCATTGAAAGCTACTGAGCCAAAAGTGGTTTCATCTTCAATCAGGAAAACACTGTGTGTATGAGGACCTGATTTAGTTTCCTTCAGGTTTTTAAAGCACAGTTCCAATATACAAAGTGTGCAGTTCCCACAGATCTCCAGGCATCCCTTCCAAACCCAACTATTATGTGGTATGATTGAAATTAGAAAATATTAATCAGCATATATACTTGGAGAATATGAAAAGACTTTACCACTTTTAAAATAAATTAATTTGTACAATGACTGTAGTAAGAATGCAGTTTCAGGGTTTATGCTGCACGTATTCTACTTGCCAGAAGAAATACAAGATACTAGTGGGTCAAAGGATGCCTTCATATGGGTATATAATTGCATCGAGTGGTGGGTTGAATACTCCTTCACCAAGAGAATATTTACAATAAGCCTTTTTAAAATACTTATATATAATCTAGATACAAGAAAAAGTCACACATCCTTCTCTGAAAGAACAGGAGGCTGCTACAGCTATTAACTCATTTTGAGACTGCCTTAATGGCTAAACTGTCCAAGACAATTACTGGCAGTGACTTATTTTAGATATATCGTTGGGAGAGAAGCTCCAAAATGAAACTAATTTTTAAAGACAGAAGAATTAAGCTACTTTTCCATGTAGGCTATGCAAGTTCTCTTTGTCAGAGACTTTCACTGAGTATTAATAAGCACAGTTAATATTACTTCCAATGTGTTTGTGGGATAACATGTAAGATAACATGTTTCATGAGACACATGTTCAAAAATGAAGAAAGCATGTTCTGGTTATTGAATTTGTCCACAAAATGATGGATGTGTCTTTCAAGAAGCAGTTCTGAAACAACAATTTATCAGTCCTGCTTCACTCATCTGCTTACCAAGAAACACAAGACTGTAATATGTGCGGGCTGACTTGGAGTACAACAGAACGGGACACAGAAACAGCAGGAATATTTACAACTGATGATCTAACCAGCAAACTAAAAGCACATTCCATAGGGAAATCCCAGCTGCTTCTTTCATGAGAGGCCAGGGACAAAACAATCCTGATGCCTTTATATAAAATCCTTCCCTCATGAAAAAATGTGACCCAAAATTTGATCTTTTCGAGATTCTGTATGGATTTTCACATCTATTTGGTTTGCCCACTCAGGTTTTCACATGTGGTGAGACCCAGATCCACATTTACCTCTGTTTGAACAGCTGGCATTGTTCCTCCTCAGGAGGTTAAGAGAGATCTGACTCACAACACAATCCACATCAGCTTGCAGCCCCTGGAAAGGCTTGCGGCTGCACAGATGGTGCCATACAACGAAGTATTCCCAACCTGCCTTCCCTTCCTGCTTAGGGACTGACAGAAGCCATTCTTACAGCAACAGATCTCCCTGGAACAGAAAACACCAAACACCTGGTAATGACCACTCCACCAGCTCTCCTGCAACACTATCACATTACATTTTGACTATCATACAATAAAGAGCCCTCTGTCCTCATTAAATGAATGAGGAAGTGGCAAGCTGGGATTAGGGTGAGGAGGGCAGCGATGAGAGAGCAGACATCCGGCAAAACATGTTCAGTGCTGGATGCTACGTCTTGGAGAACTGTAGCAACAATACTAGGCAACAACCTAGTTTTCTGTTTAAAAAAAAAAAACCAAAACACCCAAACCTTCAGAATGGGCAGAAAACTCCTCCTCCCCACACCATTCTGCAAAAAGTGTAATATACAGCCACAAATTCTCTTGGGCAGGTGCACATTGCAATTTTCACAATATTCAGTATTTTCTGACTTGAATCCGTAGCTTTTATGAGCCCATAAAAAAACCTAGGAAACGTCTGAAGAAAACTGAGGATACCAGCTCCTCCATCTTGCCTTAAGAACAGAGTCTCACTTTTACAGGAATGTTAAAGAGTTAAGACCGAGGAAGTCCCTTTGCTGGGAGAGGAGACTGTCACCTGCTAGCACAAGAGAAAAGAGTATCTCAGCACACTTGCCCAGAACCATGTGTGTCTACAGCTCTGTTTTCTGCAGGGATCTATCTGCTTCCCAAGAGGCCAGTACTGTGCTCCCCAGCTAGAACAGACTCCACAGTGAATTTTCTCATGTGAACAAAAGCAGCAATGTTGGTTTATGATAGGATTCATTCCCTTAAAAGTGCTTTATGCCTGTAGTATCAGCTTTTGCAGGGTGGAGGACAAAACTGGTCACAGAAACCATTTTAAAAAGAGGAATGTCTTCTATTAAAAGAGCTTGTCTTCTTCCTCTATATCAGTGAGCAAGGTTTCACATTAAAAATCAGGAGCAAGTTCACCAAATACTACTCACTCATCCGTGAAGTGTGAGTCTGGCAGGCCCACGCTATTCCCATAAATGTGGGAAGCTCTTCAGAAGGACTATGTTCTTGGTGTGCCCTGCCACAACAAAATCATCAGGGAGAGCAGAGAGCCCATCTGACATCGTCAGACTGCAGGAAGAAGGGAACAGGCATCAGTGCACCTCTGCAGCTGGTGGCATGGGCTATAGGGGCGCTTCCCTCACAGGTATGGGGAGAAGAGGCTGCCTTGCTCTTGAAACTTCTTGTACCCACTTCTGGTTTCTCTCCTTTCTTGCTTGGTGATGGAAGCAAGTAGCCCCCTTTAGCCAGATATCTTGCAGGGCTCCTCAACAAGCACCCTGCCAGGGCATTCCCCCAGCACTGAAAAGATTTGGATGTTTGCCACTGCATTTCGAGGTCTCTCCCTGAGATCTGAAGGGATGCCGGCTACTGCAACTGCTCAGAAGAACAAGCAGCACAGAGAGGGAGCACAGTCTTCCCAGCCAAACCCCCTCTACATAACAAAGAAGTGAAACACAGAACTTGGGTGCAGCATGGAAAGCAGCTGCCTACCTCCTGAATTAGACATTTTGTCCAGACGATTTTCATACAAAATACGCATTGGAGCCTCTAAAAAGCTCTCCCCAACAAGACTGGCTGCCAAGCCAATGCACCAGCAGCCAATACAAAAAGCTGGAAGCATCTGTGGAGACAGGGCAGCTCCCTTGAAGCTGGAAACTGATGGCTCTGGCAGCAATGCTGAAAGGATGCTACAGTGTTTGCTGCAACAGAGCTGCCCGCTTCAGCGTGGGAGAGAAGGAAAAATTGCAAATGGAGACAATAGGAGTTCCTACAATAATTGTAGGGGAAAATATTGAAATATCTAAAGACACTTCTCTCTCTCTCAAGGTGTTTAAGTTAAAAACCACCACAGGAATTTCAAATAATGGATTAATTTCAAAGACATTTGTGTGATACCCTGTCAGACCTAATGAAGAACTAAGGTTTTGGAGACAAGTCTCTGAGAGTCAATTCTGCTAACTGCAAGCTTTCACAAGCAAGGACTCCTGTCAAACGACAAGGCAGTTCCTCCATGGCATCAAGTACCCCACCTTGAAGTGACAGCTCCCACATCTATGTTTACATATACTATTGCCTATTAGTAATCAGATACCACCATCTAAGGCATGATGGCTAACTTCACCACGGTGCAGTCCTGGGACACAACTGCTGCAGCCCTGACCACACACTGCACGCCACCTTGCTCGGATAGAAACTGCCCTAGTTCTCCAGCTGTTACTACAGGAACACTTTATGCAGGAAAAAAGTATGTTTGGGATTCTGACATAACCTGGATAATACATATATGCAATCCAAATTCTCCTTGTAGGAAGCTCCAAGTTGAAGTATCAACAAATAAACCAAATCTTAGAATAATAGTATTGTTGCAAAATAGTTTAGAATGGGGAAAAAAATAATTCAACTTACAGATTTATTCCAAGGAACTGCAAGTCAGTAAGACCTGAATATCAGTTTAAAAAGTCGTGGTTTTAAAGTTGAATGTTTTCATTATCATCTCTCAGCTTGGAGCAGCAAGTTCAAAATCAAACTTCCAACATAAATTTAAAAATTTAAATATCCCAATACTGGGTAGCTTCAGAAGTGAAGTAATACCATCGCTGCATCTTCAGATTTAACAAACTGAGTCAACTTCCTCCGCATTTTCCCCCAACCACCCCACCCCCCCCACCCAAGCAATTCACCCCTCTGGTAATTCAGGTATGCTAGAGGGAAGTGTTGCAGGACAACATTTAACATCTCCTCCTCTCCCCGGCAATTCAAAAGAAGGCAACAAAAGACTCAGTAATGGAGAACCATTCTCTGAATGAAAAGGTCCAATTTTACAAGATTCATCACAAAGTCTCTTATTCATCCACAGCCTTGGCACTCTTACTCTTCTACCTCACACAGACATTTCTGGAATGTATTTCAGGCTACTGGGGAAAAAAAAGGTAGCTCAGCAGGAACCAGCAGAGGGTAAAGAAATGAAGAATCTGAAATCGATCCTGTTCGTGTTCTACATAGCACAGTTTCTGCCAGAAGCATCAAGCAGAGCAGCACTGTCCCCTTGGTGAGCATAGTTTTCTTTCTTGTTTTTCTGCTTTGGGATCTCCAGTAATATCGACAAACTATTTACACACAAGAGCAATACTAGCAATTTTGCATCAACAGACTTGTAGCTGTTCTCTTACAAGGCATCTGAGATTTTATATAAACTAGGTTTGGAGATCGACAACAAGAGATTTGTATTTTTATCTGCTTAGGAAATGTTCTACTTGAAAAGTTTCCTCCTTGCTAGACTGCATGTTGGTTTATTGACAGACCTGCTAGGATGAGGACACACAGAAATTCACTTTAGAAGCTGCAGGAGGTTTTACTACCATTTTTATGAGAAGAATATTGCTCTTGCTTGCTCTGATTCAAAGCTTATGAAAAACAATTAAGAGATTGAAACAAAGTCAGCAGAACCAACAGGGAGAAGAAATGTCTTAGTGGAGTTCTGGACCTGGCATCTGGACAACCTTTGCAACAGAGTGCCAGTCTCCTCTCAAAGAATACCTTCTCTGCACTTTCAGAAGCAGTTCTGCTCTGGACCAGACAAAGAACAAAATAATAATAGTAATAATAACAATAACAATAATAATAATAATGTTTCATTCCTTGGATTTAAGCTCATGTGAATTGACCATCACTAGTGTAGGGCAAACAAACTTCCCTGGAGATCTAATCCCTCAGTATAGTCCTTACAGTGATAGGTATTAAAACAAGGAAACAAAAATTCTGAAACACATTTTTTCAGACCTATGTGCAGTATAAATTCATGCAAAAGAATACAGTAAAAGCGAGGTATGTACAGAAGGTTATCCTAGCTTTGATGAATGCGTCCATTTGGGAGCTCAACAAGAAACCTAAGGAACTTGTCAGCCCCGAATTAATGTAACACTGAGCAGGAGTTAATGTAACACTAAAGCCCAAAAGCAAATCAGAGGCAGAGCAGGAACTGCCAGAATTAGTCAAGCGTTGCTCCCGATGGTGCGAGCCTGCTCTTGGGTTCCAGGTCACAGCTTCCACACAAAAGTGCACTCTTACCTCCCCAGAGCCTTGCCCAGTTGCTGCTTGTCCTATGAACCACACCAGGCATGTCTCCCATAGAGCAGCAAACACACGATGACGTCATTAAAGTTTACACCACAGCATTCTCTTCTTAGGGTTTTTCACATTTAATTTCCTTTTTAAATAAAAGCCACGGAAAACCAAATATCCAACAGCACCCCATGCCTCTGCATTCTCTCATACTAGTTGACTACACTAATGATCCACAGGGCTTGCGCTGAAGGGTGTTTAAAACTATGGTATGCACCTCCTCTAGCACCTGAACTACACGAATAAGTGCTGGAAGACACAGGCATAGAAGGCAGAAGAGGAATGGCTAGTGGTGAGGAAGAGTAAGCTTCTTGCCAAGGACTTACACAAATATTTGTAAGACATGAGAGGAATGTTGGGAGTCAGGCTTTCCTTTTTTTTTAAGGGGGGAAGGAGAGGGAGGTGTTACTGAACAGTGAGAAATTATGTCTAGTGGCTGAGTGCAGCATAAATGAAAACAGGTTTGACACTTTCTGAAAGGCAGTGAAGATGCTGATAAGACTTAGGGCACCTGTTGTAATTGATGACCTCAGCATGGGCTGGAGTGGATTTCTATACTTGTGAACATGCCTATGAATCATGATTATGACGCATTAATATAAATAATGCAGAATGATTGTACTTGCTTTATTTCTGTGGCTATGACGTAGTCTTGTTCAAAAGAAAGAATGAAATACAGATACTAACACTAGTGGGCTCCTGAAAGGAAACCAAAAGCAAAGACCTGTTGCCATGTTCATCTCACTTTGTACAGTAACAAAACCTCCTTAGAAAAGTACAGAAAACTGCTAAAAATTTTTTCAGCTTTATTTCTCAAAGACAAGTTACAGGAAACATTTTCAGGAAACATCCAATGCTGAAGCCCTGAATGTTTACTTATTCCACAATTTAGAACAAAGACCTCTAGTCCTTTACATTTCTGCTTCCCTTTCTCTCAAACTGTCTTGCAGTTAAGCAAAGAAAGTCTGTATTTCTAAGTGGAAAACAGGTAAACACTTGGTTATTCCATTTGCAAAAATTTAAGCTGCTATCACCATAAAGTTGAAGGCAAAAATTTTAACAGGTAAGAGGATAATGTTTCTGGGATTATTTTTCTCTTTTCCTCATAAATCAAGCCAGGAATTCTAAAGCAATTCTCATTAAAAATGCCCCTCGGGTTCTCTGAAGACATGTGCTGGCAGGCCAGTAAGACTTTTACAACTGTAGATTTTTTAGGGGAAAAAGAGGGGTGACGCTTGAGAAAAGGCATGTCCTGGGACAGACTGTACAGTTTGATGACAGCAGCAGAGTTGCGGTACAAAATCTTTGTTTCACCGAAACATACTGGGCTGAATATATTAGTAGAACACATTTGCTGACTCAGATGCTACAACATGAGAATCCAGGAATAAGTTTAGTTTATGAAATACACAGTCTGAAGACAGTCACAGCATTGGGTGAATAATGTTGCTGACAGAGGCTTGAAAAAATATCTTCAAAAAGCCTTCAGCTGCACCAGCCCATTTCACGCCATGCCCACTCCTGTTACACCTTCTCCATGTCCTGGTCTTGGCTAGGATAGAGCTAATTTTCTTAGTAGCTGGTTCAGTGCTGTGTTTTGGATTTAGTACAAGAATCATGCTGATAACACACTGTTGTTCTGGTTGTGGCTCAGTAGTGCTTACTCTGAGTCAAGGATTTTCAGTGTCTCCTGCTCTGCCAGTGAGGAGGGGCACAAGAAGCCAGGAGGGAGCATGGCCAGGACAGCTGACCCAAAGTGGCCAAAGGATATTCCACACCATGAAGCAGCACATTCAGTATATAAAATATATGCATGTTCAGCACGTCTGGGGGCTGCCAATCACTGCTTGCAGATGGGATGGGCATTGATCAGTGGGTGGTGAGCAATTGCATTGTGTATCACTTGGTTTTCTGGAGTTTTTTGTCATTCTTTATTATTTTAGTAGCATTATTATTAGTGTTGTTATCATTAGTATATTATTAGTAGTTCTGTTACATTTGTATAATATTATTGTCATTAGTATAATATTATTGTTATCATTAGTATTATATTAGCATCATATTTTACTGTGTTTCAAACTGTTCTTACGTCAAGCCATGAGGGTGGTTTGGTTTTTATTTTACTTTTTTAGGGTTTTTTTCTGATTCTCCTTCTCATCTCACCAGTAGGGAAAGGAGGAATGAGGCAAGCAGCTGTGCTGTAATTAGTTGCCAGCTGGGGTTAAACCGTGACACTCCTCCACCCATATCTGAGAATATCCAAACCAACCCAAACTAAAACAGTTTCTCTGGAACAAGCACAACTAAGGCAGTAATCCTAGTAGGCACATCAAAGTTCATTTGCCTCATCAACTGTTCATATCCAAAGATGCAAAGCTGTGGTACTCAGATTGCTCTTGCACTGTGTTCTTGTTGGCACTTCACAAGGTGCAAGATAAACCCAGGTAGCACTAGTCTAAAACTCCATGATTCTGCTCCTCTTAGACATTAAGTTTGTCAGTGAGGTTTTTAATCCATCACCCTAACGAACCAAACAGTGAGAGCCATAACCATGATAAGTACAACAGGGTTACATTTGGATTCATAATTCCTAAAGGTTTTGTTACCGAAACAAAAGATAATATAGTTAATGTGAAGAATAAGGTGAATTAAAACTGAAATAGGGTTTATTGCAAAGACAGACCATGACCATGGCAATTATCCTACACACAGAGAGAAACCTGGCAATTACTACCTGCAAACTCAGCCCAGTCTTGTTTTTTAAAGTCAGCAAATAACCTGCTGTGGTGTAGAAAGTCACCCATCAGGGTGGTTGTCATAAGCAAGGAGAAACATACCTTTTCAAAAAGTCTGAGCACATGGATGAGACAAAGTACAGAGAAGGAACACAGGCATGCTTTATATCCTCTGTCAGTCTGAAGGTTTTCTGAAGCCATTCCCACTGGATTCTCTGAACAACAGAAAAGAACAGCTTAACTTTGCCCCTAGGTAATTAAAGAGTATCGGCGGAAAGCAGATGTCTGAAGTAATTATAAAATAGGAAGGGTCAACAAGGATGACAAGTTCCGGACTTGAGGGACCAGACTAGGGACTTGACTCCCCACAGAAATAAGACCTTGATGTTTAATGCACTCACCATTATCAATAAATAGCCAGGGACAGAGTTTGATGCCACACAGATACAGACATTGTCCAAGTTCTTCTGGAAAGAAGGCTATAATAAGAAACAGTATCTGCAAAAAGTAATCTAAATTCCCCTATGAAGGTGTAATACAACAAGGTGAAGTTGCCCTTCACAGCTGTATCTCTGTACAGGTGATATTTGTAAGTAATCTCCACACAAGTCATGCAAACAATGCTTTGGAAATTCTGATCCTCTTGCCTGGCCCCGTAGCAGACATGGAGTTGAAGGATCTCTCAGCGGGTTGTGGGCACCCTTTACGTTTTCTTTAACATTTGCTAAATTCTTTGGAAGTTCTGCAGAAGACTCTTTCCCATGCAGAGGGTTCAGTGGTGGGAATCTCAGGCAGGTAACGAAAGTGATTCCCTACCTCAGGGCTCTGAGGTTCCAACCCACTGAACAGCCCAGTTCCCAAAAATATCCTTCATTTTTTCTGTTCGAGCCATAGTCTCAACTCAGCATTTGATTCATGAGGAATGCCTCCCCACCAAGCTGTAAATAAACAAAATCATGTTTCTGTCCTATCCTACTTACACTGCAAGCTAGGATCTCAATTAATTTAAAAAAGCTATGCATCAACACAAAGTACTTCCAGGATAAGTAACTGAAGTTAATCTCTCTCAGCGCAGGCCATGGCTCAATTAACACATCTCACCTTGAGTATCACATTGCTCTTCCTTATATCTGGAGAATCTTGCCAGCTGTACTAACATAGGAACAACAGAAGAAAGCAGCTATCACAAAACCTTGGCTCTTGCATCAGGTGACTGTAATGAGCATTGCACAAGGGTGCTTTGATGTTACAAAAGGCCTAAGAAAATGCCAGTGGGTTGAGGTGTACTTTTTGCTGTGTTTACTCTCTTACCAAAGTGCACTTGTCATATATATGCCATCTGCTGCATTGAAATGCAATACCCGACCAGGTAAAATAAAAATCTCCCACACCAGCAGGCTCTTTGTACAGATTAAAAAGATCACCACTAATATAATTTTAGGTGATTCAGGAATCTATGCTACAGTGACTGCATTTCTTGAAAGCTTCTCCTCTTGCAGGACAGAATCTCAGCTCCCAGTGAACACTCCACCCTCATGGCTACACACAAGAAGTCACAAGTTCATCATCCAGAAATATTTGTACTCATGTCAAGTACAGAGAGCTGAGAGTGCAAAGAGAACACAAATGACCCCACTCCCCCTCACTACTCCTGGATTCCCCTCCTTTCCCTGTATGCTCACAGGTACTGCAGGAACCCAAAGGAGCAATCCTCCAGTGGAAGCCATCTTTCTGGGAACTGAAACTGGGTTTAAAGACCCTCAGCCTCTTAATGCTTGTGGAGATTTCCCACAGCCCAAAAGAAAGGAAAATCTGGAAAAGCATTATTGCATAGGCTTACCTACTGCACCTTGGTAAGGTCAGGATCCGTTAGTACAAGCACCTCCTTGGTCAGCCACTGATATGAACTGAGGAGAATGATGCTATTTGTTGCACCCATTTCAATCTCCTTATATTTCTAATTTGTCTTCAGTCAAAATATATGCTTTGGTCTTATTTTGAGTACTGAAAAGGATCATGCAGTTCAGTGTCTATAGTTACTGAATATTCTGAAATTTCAGCATATCTGAGTCTCCTTCATACTTTACAAGAGGCCAGTTCGTACAATATTGTGTTAAGACATGGAGAACATTTTACATTATCTGCTCAAAAAGGCTGCCCAGGTCCTAAAGAGAAGTCCTAAAGTAGCAAAAAAAAACCAAAAAAACAACCCAAACAAACCATCCCCCCCCCCAAAAAAAAAAAAAAAACAACCAAACAACAGAAAAAAAAAAAAAACAGAGAAGGGCAGCATCATGCTACAGGGATCTCACATTCCTGGACCATGTTCCCACCCAGAAACAGGTAGCATTTTCCTCATGTCCACCTGCTTCCCTACCCTCATGAAGCTCAGCACCCCTGCACCTCTTATATTCGAGGACACCCTTTTGAAAGAGATTCCATTTTCACTTTTGCAAGAAAAACACAGTAAAAATCTCAAGGAGGTGGCATTTCCTGTCCAGTAAGATAGAAATAGATATTCCTTCACCATCACTCCTACCAAGGAACACAGTGGACGAGTGTTATCAAAAAACAGCACACTGATAAAGACTGGAAGCCTAGCAAAGCTGGAAGCACAACCAGAAAAGACCATAAGCTACTGATGTTGGAACAGAGAGAGCTGAAAGCAGTCAGAGATGGAAAAACATGCCCCAAGACCCAAACAATACTAGAGTTGAAGTAGAAAAAATGAGATTGTAAACTGAGACAGGTAAAGGCTAAAGGACAGGACGAGAAAGAAAATACTGAATATAAAGCCTTTAAAAGGCCTTGGAAGACATGTCATGACAACCAACCTGATCTATAAAGGTCACCTGGAAAGGTATGGAAGAGGGACACAGATCCTTTTTCACTCTCTTCAAGAATTCTTTCTTAAAAGATTGACAAACAATCTTTAGCTCTATTCACAGCTCATCTGCGTTCTAAGTGGTGACTCAGCACTTATTAACCACTGTCAGAAGCACAACTAGCAAACAGGAGATTTGTAGAGGTTGAGGAACAGATCAAAGAAAAACACATGATTCTCACATCAATGATGTGAAAGCACTAGGACAAAAGAGGGGGGAGGACAAAGTCGCGGAACACTACAGAGCTTTTAGAAGTGGCACAAAATGAAGAGAAAATGGAAAAAATTAAATGAAAAAAAGGTCAAGGACATCTTCATTACTTTAAAATCACAGGAGTGGCCTAATATGGCAAAAACACGCACCAGTGTTTCAGTGCAGACAAGATCAAACTTCACTCCTGAACTGTGCAGATCCATCTCTGGACTTGCAGCTACTGCAGGGTGAGTAAGGAGGAGTTAACAGCAGAGTTCTGCTCTGTTGGCACTACAGGGCTGAATCACACCTTGCCAGGGGAGCTGCGGTGCCACACAATCACCAGCTCCCAGTGGTGTGTAAAACAGAGGGAGAAAACTAAGGAAGAGGAGGACTGACTCTAGCGCCGCTTTCTTACAGTTAGTCTTCCCATTTATTTTTGGCTCCATACAGGGAGGCAGAAAGGAGGGGTAGAAAGAGAAGGCAAGCAGATTATGTATTTGTATTCTTGTTTTCCAGTCCTTCCAGAAAGGCCAGTTTTGTAAACAGAGAAAGCTGAGATTTTCTTTATCTTGTTAACTACTCCCATGACTGTAACACACCATGCAGAGTTCACAAGTATCTCTCCGCTCAACATTATCGAAAATGCACTGCAACCTCTTTTGCAACACATGTTATTTTAGTCAGGCTATCTGCACCTTAAAACACTCAGCCTATTGTTTCAACAGCACAGACCTGCATGCTGAAGTATAAAAATTGTTCAATATCATATCATCTTGGCTACAGATTTAATTTCACGGAATATGAAACTTCACTGAAAATCATTGTACAACAAGACAAGGAAACATAAACATTCACTTTTTTTGTTTTTCTCCCTTTATATTAAGTGTGAGCCTACTACAACTCCCTCTGGGAGGATATTTTTCATACAAAGCCACATTCTTTGGGTCTTATTCACATAAGCAGTCATTGAATTGAATGAGATCAGCCACAGAAGCAGGGAAATCAGGTTTTGATCCAGCATTACCAACACAAAATACAACGTAAAATTCAGTTTTAAAAAAACCAGGATAATGAACATCCAGCTTTAAACTATCTATTAATGCAAAAACTAGTTAAAGGTTTTCTTTTTAAATCTACCCTTCTGAGATTTAATACCATAAACAATTACAATTTTGCTACATACAAGTTGTTGATAATTATCTCTCGGTGGGCCATACTGTTATTTGAGTATAAATCATGAGACTTTTTTAAGAATCATTATTTTAGTATCACTTTATTCTTGATCCTTAATTAAGCAAGTCCTGAAAATCCCACTTACAGAGCATAAGGGAAGTGATTTTAAACGGTACTTCGTAAAATCTGCAAACTTTTGCATTACAGACACTTTTGTCTGATTCTGTTTTTCTTGGAAGATCATATATATTTTGAGCTAAGCTTAACATACCCAAACCATGAGAAACTTGTTAGCAGAAGAGTGGATACTCAAAATTTGAATCATGACAGCTGATCAACTGAAGGTCAGTTTGCTTCTTACAAGTAAAAACAACAGACAATAGATGCTTGCTGCTATATTAAAATTTAGAATGTGACTTTATTAATTACAAACTAAGACACTGCCTATATAGTTAATATGTTTCAAATCTTAGTATTTTGGGGAAGACAAGTATACAGCTCCCTAGAATGATAGAAAAGTCGTTCATCTTAATGTGAAACACTGTAGCACATACTTACTAGTGTGCTGAGAATTCCACCATAGTGTTGCTCCCCTCTGATAACCCTCCCTGGCGTAGCTTACTTGAAAAGTGCATTTAGTGCTTTTTCCACTAAGGCAGAGTATCTGTGTGTTTCACAAGAGTTACACAGGACTGAAACATAGAGCAAATTCTCAATTTCACTGACACTCTTTATTCCATGTCTGGGAAAGACTGAGAACAGGTCCCAGACAAAACTAACTTTACACCACAGCCTCCTAAGTAGCTCAACACTTATTTCAGCCTGGTCAAGGAGAGTCTTAATTTCAAATTGTGAGGAGAACAAACAAACCTTTAAAATGTTGGTTTGTTTTTTTCTTTTAAGTGCTGTGCTCAGTTCTTTTTAATACACCCTCATCTGTTTTCTTGGTGTGCCTGCGTGTTACCAAAACCAGCTCATCCCATGTAAGTATATTCAGACACTTGGTGCATGTACAAACCCACATATGATATGTAAGCAAATTCATATTAATACAACATTTCAAACAAATTATTCTTAAAAGCTGGAAATACATGCATCCAAGTTCTGTATGCTTGATTTTGAATAAAGTATGTTCCTAGCTCCCATGCCAAGTATTCCACTTCGAGGATTACAAACAAAAAGAAGAAAAACCTGGAACAGTTCTAGTAAATAAAGCAGCAACATCCTTTTCATTTGTATGTATGTCTGCAGTTATAGACATGAAAGGCTAAATTCTCTGAAAGAATATGGAACTCAGAAGTCTGCCTTTAAATTTTTCATTCATGTGTTGTAGGCAGAAATAGGGGGAACAGAAAGGAGGCAGAAAAAACCTGGGGTTTGTTTTTTTCAATCTAAATTACTCTTGCATGGAGACTATGAGTCTAGGAATAATTTCCTTTTTTTTTTTTTTTTTTTTTCAGTTAAGATACTCTGCCAAAGACCAGAGCTTATACCTACAAATTCTGCTTTCATTTATTGATATGGAATGCTACTTAGTGCAAGTATTCACAGCACTCTTTTAATTCTGCCATTCACTTTCACATTGGGTCCCATCTTGCCTCCACATAAACAAAGTGTAAAATTCTTATTGAGAAAGGATGAATAAGCAAAGCAGACCTAAATCCAGAAATAGTCAACCTGGTCTGACAAGTAGGAAGAACGAGAAGCAGAAGTGAGTTACTATAATACACCCAGGGTACTCTTTGACCAAAACTAAATACCAAATAGAATACTGAAACTTAAAATCTTATGAAGCAAGCTGGGATGTGATTGCAATGTAGATTAGTTACAGCTGAATGTTGATTGTTTGAACACAAGACAGATGTTTAAATTAAGCTACTTCACTTTTGTGGTGAGTGTACATGTAGCCGTTACCACAGTTTCACTGATTTTAAGTTATTCCCCAATAACTCATATCCATCCCCAAAGATTCCCTTCAAAGGAAGGAAAGCTGCTTAAAAGAAAAAAAATTTTAAAAAGCAAACCCACAAAAAAAAATCCAAGTTTTTTATAAAAACTAGGCAGCCATGGGATAACAGGAAAAGGCTTCATCTGTAGAGAGAACCAGTTAGACAGGAAATAAACAGTACAAGGTCAGTCTTCCCAGGGGAAGGACACTGACCCTGCAGCCCCAGAGCCATCTGCATTAGGCATATATTGTGTTCATTATATCCACTAATGAATCACAAGGGGATGGGGAAAGATTACAACTGTTAAAATGCCTGGTAGATTTCAATACCATTTAAACATAGTCTGGTATTTGTGGTGGGAAAAAACACCTCAACTTCATATGCATAATGATGGGCTTGGGATGATTCAGGAATGAAATTGTGAATTTACAGTGGACTGTTCTTACAAAAGCATCTGCACAGTTAAAAAGCAGGAAGAGTGCTAAAAAAATTATTGCTGCAAAGAATACAACCAAACCCACCTTTATTCAATCATCTCAGAAACTCAATTGCATCTTAGAAGTCATAACTCTGGCCTTCTCTTCTTGGAAATGGATTAGCAAAACTAGAAAAGTCCCAAGGAAGGAGAACATAAGAGAAGACATAATTAAGAAAATCAGGTTGGAGAAATACTAGAAGGCATCAGATTAAACCAGCATGTTTCAGGCTCAAAACAAGTGAGAAGAAATAGCTCTTCTTATCATAAAGCAACTTTCAAGCTGTGTTTTTCATAGCCTTTCTTCTCTGATTTTCTCAGGCTGTTTCCCATTCACTCATGTTTCCTCCTCAGCTTGAGAGGGTCACAGATACAGATACTCTACAAGAGTGAAAGGCATTAAAGAAAATATATGCCATCTTTCCCTGAAAACAAAACGCAGCCAACTTAGAGATGAGAATTAGCCAGGCTGACCATGAAACCATTCACCCACACCTCCAAACCAGGCTCATCATACCTGCAGGCATGGGACCTGCTCAGCTCCTGGCTACAGCACAGGAAGAACTGAAAGCTGTGTTTTTCATAGCCTTTCTTCTCTGATTTTCTCAGGCTGTTTCCCATTCACTCATGTTTCCTCCTCAGCTTGAGAGGGTCACAGATACAGATACTCTACAAGAGTGAAAGGCATTAAAGAAAATATATGCCATCTTTCCCTGAAAACAAAACGCAGCCAACTTAGAGATGAGAATTAGCCAGGCTGACCATGAAACCATTCACCCACACCTCCAAACCAGGCTCATCATACCTGCAGGCATGGGACCTGCTCAGCTCCTGGCTACAGCACAGGAAGAACTGAAAGAAATCTCCCTAGACAGACAGTCCTGTCCTAATCAGCGAGAGATGTTCACCCCTCCCTGCCTTCAACTGAAATATGATGGTCACACAGAGAAGCTGCTAATGTTAGACACTCTGTTTTTCCAACTATGTCAAAAGCATCTATGCCACTTGGTAAGTTTTTGAAAACTCTTTACATTATTAGAATTTAAATAAATTAAATTTGATCTTGTTTATTTTGAGGCTAGCAGCAACTAAGACAGCTAACATCAACACCCTCTCTTGACTGAACTGCCCTCATTCATCCCCAAATCCAGTTCTGCTTTATCAGGCATGCTGGTAATGAAGCTGCTCACCTGCGGGGGCACCTCCACCTCGCCTGTCAAGACACCAGAGAAAGTGAAATGGATGACAGCCTCACCCAGTGCATGCCAGGTCAGGATTTCTTAAACCCTGGCTTCTCCAAACTGATTAAGTGTAATCTTACAGGGAAAGAAGAGAATCCAGTGAGGTAGCTGACGGTTCATTGATAAAATACTATGCTTCAAATTCATGTTTAAGCTTACACCACACGCGAGTCTGCCATTCATGTCAATAGACTTACACCATAAGCTTAAAAGTAACCATTAAAAACCACCATAAACTTTTTTAAAAAAAGAAAAAGGAGCACATGGAAAGAGCATGGCCTGATTTTACACAGAAGCTGTGAAAAGAAAACCAACACATACTTGCAAGATTTCAGGAGCTGATGTAAAGTCTGGAAAAAAAAACTGATAAGAAAGTGCTGTACTTTCAAAGTCTGGATTTAAACAAGAACAATAACATAAATGAAAAGACTGTAGATGTCAGGCAGATAATTCCACAGCCAGAAGAAAGACACCCCCCTTCCCTCCATCCCTAAATCCTCTCAATAGACTTCAGACAGACACAGGCTAATCCCAAAAGTGCTCAGACAGAAAATGAAGGAAAATTACTCATATGTAAGCTTTACAAAATACTAACAAACTGAGTTAAGCAACAGATCTTCCTGGTAGTTATTAGTGCAATTATTTGAGAGAGTAGTGATACAGTGAAAAGGTCAAATCCTGCCCAAGACTGAACCAGCTGCAATTTCTGCATCTGTTGCACACACAGACATCAAACTCTGAATGAATATAAAACATACCTAAAACGATTTGCTGTGATCACTGTTAAAAAGCTACTCAAATATTAAGCTCATATATAATTACCATACATTAATGGTGCTGTCTTATTTTATAAAGCTGGCACTTTTCATCAATGACTGACCCATCTGAAACAATTTAGGGCATTTTAACTCAGAAGTGTATTGGCATAATATAAATAGACTAGCAACAGGTCCTCCTAAGATGTCATATAGCAGATGCTTTAAAACCAACCGAAAATATTCCTGACTGTCTTAAAGCAATTGGCATCTCAAACTGGAAAAGGAAATTATCCCACTGCAATGCAGACACAATGAAGATGCACACCCTTAAGGAACTAATTTCCATCAAATCCAAATGCATTTTCCATAATGCGAATGAAAATGCTTTTGTCCAAAAGCATGCCAAGACATGCACACAAAACCTGTATCTTCAGTGGCTCACTTCACAAAGTGGATGGTGCTCAGGTGGAGAAGGTGAAAATCATGAGAGAGAAAGGGAAAGTAAGGGATAGGTGGTTAGAAGAAGCTTATTTAAATCCAGGATTTGAAGGAGGTAAGATTTCATGATTTGAAGAGTACTCCAAATATGCTTTTGATCACAATATAAGATTAAAAAGCCTAGGCTCTTTTGGCATAGGAGTATATAATATTTTCTTCAGGATTATGGCAATCCCACTAGCGTACCTATGCTCACCACAGCACACCCCAGCTCTCCCATAGCCCCAGCATGCTCCACCTGGCTGGCATCCACACCTGATGCGTCCATCCACCACTTCCCAGATGTGCCCAAATCCCACCCCTAATCACAGCCAGATTCCCCCCATGGCTGTGGCTTAGCTGAGACGCACCTAGGGTTTGGAGGACCAGCACTGGGTGTAGGGAGTGGGAAGGAGAGGGCCACGGAGGAGCAGGCAAGAAGACATGAGTGCTGGCTGGTTCATTCTAAGGATCTTTAATTTCATGTCACACATAGCAGGATCACTGACAAAGGATCAAAAGTAGAACAGTGCAAGAGCAAGCCAGCAATCTACAGTCCTGCATTATATCATGAGCTACCTATGCATTCGATATTGCATCAGAAGTACATCACTGAGGCTACCAAGACAGCCCCTCCACAACTGGATAATGCAAGAATTCAAGCTGTTGTACTGTATTCATTAGGCCGTCCAAGGGAGGTTCATTTATCACAACAGGACATCTTCCTCTTTCAATATACCAAACTAACTATTAGTGGTAATAAGCTAGATTGCTTTTAACCTCAAAGTCCTGCACAGCCTTAATGCTTCATTTATCACACACTTCTCAAAAATGTGTCCAAAATTGAAACTAATTTCATCTTTTTTTAAAAAATAGCATTCTTGACCCTGGTACCAAACTGCTGCACACCAACAGTATCCTTCCTGCTTTACTCCAAAGATCTGCACATCTCCAACTGGACCTCAGCGTTTTCCAGAAAACAACAAAAATACTTGTCTGGCCAAACCAGCACCACTTTGAATACAAAGCATCACTGTCATGTACAACCCATCAAAGGAAGCAATAGACAGAAAACACCCCAGTCACAGGAAACATCCCAACACGCATGTGTTTGAAAGCTATGCAACAAACAAGCAAGGACTCCACACGTTTATTCTGACTCTAACTTTGGAACACCTGCCTTCACAAATCCAGCAGTCTTCTGAATGGCAACATGAGATAAACCAAACACACACAAAAGCAGTGGCAAAAGTTTAGAAAGAGACCAGTAGACATAGTTCAGTGACAGGTCACAGCAAGGCAGCAATGGGGTATTTCAGGATTTCACTTTTCTCACAACTGCTGTCGAGGAACTGTAACAAAGTATTCTTCAGCAGCACCTGCTAAAAGGGAGTGGAGTAGCCAAGTGAGAAGTACTTAAGCTCTTCCTAAAGGGTTTACAAGTTAGCAGTGGTATGGAAAAATATTTGCTAGTAGTGTACTTCAGAAACTATTCTGGAGATTTTTGGGGTCAAAATAGCTGGACAAGAGGCAGGGAAGAAAATTGCTGTTATGAATTAAGGTTTTCCCAAAGTGCAGCTCTACACCTTCTATTTTTGGCTAGATCATTTTTGAGGAAGTCATATATTTCATTCCTGGATAAACAAAAGGAACTAAAAATATTATTTCAATTTTTTACTTGCCCAAAGCAATTTCAAGTAATTTGTATCTTTGACAAGTATGTCCTTAGGTCAATCTTGCCAATAAAATATGGCACCTCATTTGTTGTTTTAAATAAAATACTTCCACTAGGAACATGTTGTACTGATCTATCTCTAAAAAAAGATACAACTGTGAGTTCTCTGGAAGTTCATCCAAAGTCCTAACTGTTGAGGGAAAAAGAGGAATTGCACATCTGAAACTAATGAGAATAAATACAGTTGTCAGATAGCATAATTAATTTAAGAACCTGAAAGTGCTTTACAAATGTTCATTGGTACACCACCTATCCAAACCAATAACCATTGTTCATCCTGTTATACAGACTTAGCGAATAAGGGGCAGTAAGTTTCTTTTTTTTTTTACATCACAAAATGACTCATCGACAAAGTCAAACAGAGGTGAAGCTGAAGACACATGGAGAACTGAAGCTTGAGGCTCAATTGCTCATTACCACACCCTACAAGCACCTGATTTATTAAGGTATCATTCATCTCATCTAGTCCAAGAACATCGTAAGTTCGATAATTTGAACTCCAGAATGTCCTTCTGTGACAGGGGAGGATGCTAAGCTGGGTGCTGCAACTACATTACATCAGCCAACATGGGAGCCCCATTAGTGCAGACAAGTTCTTGTAATTTCTGTTCCCCGAAAATGAAAAGAGCTCCGTGAAAAAATCTTGAAAGAAAGCACCTGATTAATCACGAGATTATCACTTTATTTTTACCAATCATTTACTGGGTATTTAATTTCAAGTGTTCAAAGCCAGTCTCTTATATGAGGCTGGCAGCACTGTCTGGGTAAACATTAAAGAGCAGGGGAAAGTGAAAACTTTCCAACTGAATACTATTACAAAGCCCCTTTCGAATTTTATTAGTTTATTTTCAAACAAGAAAACAGGGAGAAAAGCAGTGACATTACTACTGCTGCTACACAATTGCCATTTACCCTTGAACACTAATAGGTCCTCACAGACAAACAGGCATACATCATGTACATACCAGGCATCTAAATACTTTATGTAGCCACCCAACTGTAGGTTTTGCTACATGCAGTGTATTTAACTAGTATTTTCTGCTCAGAAATTATTACGAAGTTCTGAATGAGAGTCTTTACACCATGTCTTATGGTCTGCAATGCATCTGCAGATCCTACATGTAATCACACACCTCCAGAAACACTTTGTTTTCCAGCTATCTAGAGAATGAAGATTACACAATACTTGGAACTTGAGCCTGCCAAAATAAGTTGTTATAAAACTAGCTGTGCAGCCTGACACATCACCTTGAAATAAAGTAAATAACATTCTCCTCAAAATAAGCCACAGTCTCAAACAGTCCTGCCAGGGGACCTGATCATGCCTAACCAATGCTGCGTAAGAGTTTAGACGTGGTTACGTTTTCTGTCTTTGAACACAGAACCAATTACTTCTTTAACATTGGTAGGACGTTCTGGTTCATTTAAAAAACCCACGGGGGAAAGATTCACTGATCCACCTACCAACAAGCCACTTTCTAGCCCTCCCAATGTTTTCCCTGTGAACAAAAGGTATTCAGTAGCAGACAACATGTCCTTTTGGTCATGTTGGTCGTTGCAAAAATACCAAGCAGAAACCCAAACAATCACTTCACATATAATTATAAAAATATGAAGATATTGGTTATGCCTTTTTAAAAAAATAGAGCACTGTCTACAGCCTATTCTGTAATGCACACAACACCCCAGGGCACGATAAGCCCTTTATTAATGCTTGCAATAAAAAGAACACTGCAGAACAATTACATGCCGTAGCCATGGATTTCCACAATCAGAGCTCTGCCAGCAGCCAGTGTGTACTCACAAGGTGTTGAGACCTCAGGGGAGGCTGATGTTTGCAGCAAACTAGTGAAAATATTTCCAGTGGAGTTTTCAGGTGATGTCAACAACAGGAAGGATGACTTTGGGCCAGATTTCCATTTCTCATCAGACGCGGCCTTAAAAGTTGGAACAAGAGCGTTAAGACTCCTCATTTTCACCCCCAAACCTGCAACTGAACCCCTCCGCACACACAGGCTCCTACACCTACGCTGCACCCCGCAGGGTCCGTGTCTGCCCGACGGGGGGGTCCCTCCCCGGGCCGGAATAAGGGAATACTCTCACTACTCGGGTGCGGGCCACTGGCCCCGCTGCGGTCCTCCCCAGCTGCAGCCCCGCCACAGCTCGGCCCCCTCCGCCATCACCTGTGCGGCCCCGCCACAAGCCCCCGCCCCGCCCGGCCCCCGCCGCGCTCCCCCGCCTCACGGCAGCCACACGCAGCCCGCGGCGGGGGGCGCGGGTGGGCGCCGCGCTCACCTGCGCTGCCCCCGCGGCTCCCGCTCCCGCCGGGCCGGCCACGGCACTGCCCCTCCAGCGGCGCCTCCGCCGCCGGGCCGGGGCTGCCCCGGGGGTGGCGCCGCCGCCGCTGCCGTGCCCGCTGCGAGGGCGACACCGAGCGGCCGCGCCGGGCGGGCAGCGCCTCCCGCCCCGCCGGGACGGACCCCCCCGGAACGCAGGGCTCCGGCCGCAGCCAGCCCCCGGGCGGGCTGGACGCTCTCCTGGACCGAAGCTCCTGTGCAGCTTAATTATGGAAGCTGATAATAATTTGCATAGGAGCAGAAGCGCTACAAAAGCACAGAATCACAGAGTGGGTCAGGTTGGAAGGGACCACAGTGTCCCAGGATCACCTGGGCCAACCTCCCTGGTTCACCAGGGTTGTTCCTAGAGCACATGGAACAGGACTGCGTCCAGACAGCTCTTGAGTATCTCCAGTGAGGGAACTTCCACAGCCTCTCTGAGCAATCTGTTCCAGTGCATGGTCACCCACACAGTAAGTTCTTCCTCATGTTCAGGTGGAACTTTCCATGCATCTGTTTCTGCCCAATGCCTCATTTTCGAGCGGTTGAATATCCATCTTCTTGGCACTCTCCCTTTAGATATTTATACACATTAAAGAGGTCTGCTCTCAGTCACGTCTTCACGAACCAGGCCCAACTCCCTCAGCCTTTCCTCGTAAGAGAGATGTTTCAGTCTCCTAATCACCCTCATTGTCCTCTGCTAGACCCACTCCAGGAGCTACACAACCCTCTTCTATGAGAGGAGCCCAGAACTGGACACAATAAAATCTCCCCAGTTTTGTGAATGCCCTTCCCTCCAGCAGGGAGTCAGTCAGCAGGCTTTGAAGTCTGGGCTGAAGGTTAGAGAGAGACGTCTTGAAAGCTGACTGTGCCTGCTCACTGCCTCAACCACCCCTGCAGCTATCACAATGTCCCTGGGACCTTCTGCTCACCTAAGTCATGTGTTTATGTGGGCAATTACAGGTGAATGTCAGTAATTCACAAATTGGTAGGGAGGCAAGTCAGACAGGACCATCTGTAGACACTGGTAGAGGAGAAGGGAGTTTGTATGAGTAGGCTGAGTAAAATTATAAAAGTGGGATTGGAAGAAGGAGAAAACCGAAAACAAGCAGCTGTTCACAGGCACATCACTTTCAAAAGCTGTTCCTCTAGCTTGAAGGCATTCTCAGAATGCCCTAAATGAACTGATGCCCTAAACGAATCAAACATTGAAGTATCAGAGGCACTTCCTAGTTATGTCATGAATATATACTTTTGAATGTTTTTTCAGATTATTCTATGTACACGTTTTTCACTAAACAATTACTATGGTAGTCATCATTCTGTGGCAACAGTCATACCCCTGGTGCTCCCCAGGAAAGACTGACTGACTGGATTTATTGTTCTGATGCCTCCCTGATCTAAGCAAAGCTTTGTCAAAACTACAGCATTAGTGTGATGTCTGGTGTCATTACTGAAGTTAGAATGTAGTTGCTAAACCACATAAAACCACACTGTGATTCTTCACATTACAATTTTGTTTGCCCCTTTCCATATTTAGGATAAGCTTACCTCATAAATTTTATTTAATTTGATATTGTGCAAAATTCTAATGTAGGAATAGAGGTATTTGTGTGAGTAATAGTTAATCTGTGTGTTTAACAAGTTCCATATATCTAAAAGTTTGCAGAACTGTTTTGGTTATGTTTGATCATCATGATTAAGAAACAAGATGCTAGCACATTGCAGAAAAAGGCTTTCTTGGCACTGATCTGTCACCAATGTATTTCATGGAAGTTTTCAACTCTTTAACAGGAACAGGATGAGACACTATCACGATCCTGCAAACCTAGATGCAGATAGGCTCCTAGATTGTGTGGATGTCAGTGGGACTATTCCTTATGCCAAATTAACATTAACCTTTTCTAATCCAGACAGTTGCTTTTTTATTCCTCTGGATTTTTTTTCCTCTATTGAGAAGAGAATTTAATGAAACAGAAAGTATATCATGTCTAGGAACTGCAGCTCTCCATGGACAAAGTCCAGTCACATCTAATACTGTACATGTCCTATATGCAAAGACTCAACCCCGTATTTATCTTCTTTATTTATTACTACAAGTCCTGTGACTGAAGGCTGGGTGCTGTTTCATTGTGTGGACCAAGCTTCAAAGTCAAGTGGCCTGACAAAAGGAAAAGAAGAAAAAGGCCCAGTGCAGAGGGGACTGGAAACAACCTGGTGGCAAAGGGGCAGAGGAGGAGCAAGTCCTGAGACTCATGTAGAGTCCATGACAGAATATATTGCCAAGGGGGTGGCAGAAGTGCTTCAGCCCTACTCTAAAAACCTATCTGGCAATGGGCCTGGAATCTGTGTGGCTTTGAACCTCAAGCTGTGGTCAGGTAGAAGGTCACTGATGTAAGTTGTGGGAAGGTTGTGGGAAGAGCTGCATTGTAACCAGTCCTCATTTTTGAGTTTCCGCACCCTAGTTTAGTATTTTAATATATCCAAATTATTCTCCCTCTCATTGGTCATGTTTCATAGCTCTTTGTATAGAAGAAACCTAATACAGACAGATCTCTGGGCAAGACCCACTATCCAAAGCTGGTCTTGAAACCTAACAGCCTTTTGTGCACATATGTGGTCAGCCAGTGTGTGAGATAGATGGTCCTTCATTACACACCTGGAAACTCTCCTCTTTCCATCGGTTTTCAGCAGGCTAATGTCTCCCAGGGCTGTCCCAAGACACAATGCTGAAAACATGACTGATTAAAAAAATCCTGCTCCAAAACTAAGTCCTAATTCCTTGTACAGGATTTAACTTTGAAACATTTCCTATAACCTTTTAGTACATTGTTAATCTGTTCAAGCACAACTTCCAAGCAGGTCAATAAGTTGAAAATAAAGGCAGGCATTTCAATAAATGGTATATTAATAGACAAGGGGGATTTCCCTCACCTCTGAACAGACAAGTACCTCCATTATCTCCAGTGGGTTAGTGCAGCCTGGAAGGCTTGGTGATAAGATGTCATGCAGCACAGGTGGAAAAATAATCAATTGCAGAAAAAAAGTGGAGATGCCAAACAGAAGTCTAATCATTATACTGAATGCAAGGGGGGAGAACAGGACAGGAAAAAGTAGTAAGAGAGAAACAGAAACAGGAAGATTTGCTATTGGAAAATTGGGAATTTAGCTGCCGGTCACCACAGGAGGCAGCATGGGATGACAGCCAGGGACAGCTCCAATAAACACATTGGAGCTTTGACTAGCACAAGACAAGAAAAGCAGCACTGGAAACTCCTGAGAAGGGGCCTGGGTGAGAGGCAGGAGGTCTGTCTTCATAGAGCACACCTGGAGGAAGCAATGGCAGGGAGGAGAGGTCACCTTGGTCTGTCAGGGGCATCAAAATCTCAACCTCTTCCAAGATTTCACTAGTATGGCTTTCTTTAGTGTTCCTTATTAATCAAGTTATTATTTCTAAGATAATCTCACCCATACTGCAAATATATTACCACCCACCCTCAGTGCCTGGCTTAACATTTTGGGCTGGCCGTGTGATGACAGTCAGCATGAAAGGAGCATGGGGCAGGCAGGAGACAGCGCCGCTGGCCACATTCAGGGCTGGAGAGGGTTTGGCAGATGGGTGAGCTGAGCAGCACCAGGCACACACGGGTCTTGCCCAGATCCCACAGTCTCCCACATGCTGAAGGAGTGTAGGGTGATGCAGGAGAGTCCCGAGTCCGTCTTTGGGCTTTGTGCAGGGTGAGACTGCAGGACATGACCAAGAAGAGGAGGCTCAGGGGAGACCTTATCACTCTCCACTACTTGAAAGGAGGGTGTAGCCAGATGGGGATTGGACTTTTCTCCCAGGCAACCATTGAAAGGACGAGAGGACAGTCTTCAGCTCTCTCAGGAGAAATTTAGGTTGTACATTAGGCAGAAATTCTTCCCAGAAAGGGTATTGGAATGGGCTGCCCAGGGAGGTGGTGGAGTCACGATCCCGGGAGGAGTTTAAGGAAAGACTGGGCGTGGCACTTAGTGCCATGGTCTAGTTGACATGGTGGCGTTCAGTCCTAGGTTGCACTTGATGGTCGCAGAGGTCTTTTCCAACCTAATTGATTCTGTGTCTCTTAAGGATTATGAGCAGGGCTGCCTGTGTTAGAAACGCCAGCTGCCATCTCGGTGCCGCTGCCTAGCGCACCTGGCCACTCCGCTCGCCCGCCGCGGTGCCCCGCATGCCAGGGGCAGCGCCTCGCGTGTGCACCGCTCCCACGGGTGTCTCTCGGGACAGCAGGGCCGGGGCGGGCGGCGGCAGGCCCCGGAGACAGCTGGCGAGCCCACAGCGCCCGGCTGTGCCCGCCGGCGCCACGGTGCCAGCGGCGGGGCCGCGCTCGGGAGCGGGCCCGGGCGAGCGCGGAGGCCCCGGCGGCCCGTGACCGGGCGCGTCAGGTGACGCGGGTCACGCCGCCTCCCCGCCCGCCCCGCCGGCAGCTGCGCCGCGCTCCGCCAGCGCCGTGCGGGGGGAAGGAGGGGAGCGGCGGCGGGCGCGGCGCCAGCGCGGGACCTGCGCCCCCCGCGCCCCGAGCCCGCCGCAGGCAGAGGGGCCGCCGAGCCCCGTCGGGAGCGCGGCCGGCATGAGCCAGGTGCCGAGGAAGCTGCCGGAGGAGGAAGAGGGGGACGAGGAGGAGGAAGAGGAGGAGGAGATCGTGGGCTTGGCGGGCTACGCCGACGGGGCCGAGTCCTTCTCGGACGGCGACGCCGAGAGCGGTGGCGATGAGGCGTGTGAGTGCCGCTCGCGGCGGCCGCAGCGGCACCGGGGGCGGCGGGGAGCAGCGTGGCGGCGGCCGCGGGGCTGCGGGGGCGGAGGCTGGGGCTGCTCCCGGAGAGCCGAGGGGCAGCACCGGGCGCGGAGGGGGCTGCGAGGCAGCGGCCGGCAGCGAGTGCGGGTGTGGGGTGAGGCGGGGCGGGGCGGGGGCCGGGGTGAGGCCGGGACGGCGGCGGGGGGCACGGGGCCGCCGCCAGGAGGTGAGGCTTGGCTGCCCGCGGATATGGGTTGGGGAGGAGGCGAGGCTCCCTGTGGGGTTTGGGGCGCGAAGGGAACCAGGGACAGCGGTGCGGGGGAGACGAGGCGTCCAGAGGGAGGGCAGGCCCGGCTGGGGACGGGGGTGGGCGCTGAGAGGCCGGGCGGAGCGGGGATGCTGCGGAGGTGGCCGTGGGAAGGGCCGGACGGGGTCAGGGTGCTCGGTGGGTCAGAGGGTGCAGGGAGCTCTGAGGCAGGAGCAGGGCAAGCGAGGGCTGACAGGTAGCAGGAAGCGTTGGGAAAGAGGGAGGAGGCAAAGGGAGTGCAGGCAAAGTGCGTGTGTGCAATCTCTCATCAGTATTCTTAATGTCTGGGGTGAGAGTTATTAGTTATTAGACGCCACAGCCTGATGATGTGACCCCAGTGTGCCAAGGAGGTGGGGGGTTGGGTGTCGCGCTATAAAAGGCAGCGGCTACACGCAGCTCTGTGTCCGGGGCTGCTCCGCAGCTGCGAGTGTCAGTCCCACAGTGGCAGGCTCTGCTAAATGTCCGTCTGTGCTTGTGAGGACCCGCGTTACTCACTGCATGTCCGTGTCAGTATGGATGGTGATGCTAAGAAGGACGGGCTTACCAGGAAAAGCAGTCTCATTCAGTAGAAAAAGGAAATGCCAGCTCAGAGCCTGTTGCGTTCATTCAGAGCCTGAATTCATTCTTCTGAGACATATTTCTCAGAGGAGCTTGGAGAACTCTCAGTATCTCAGGATGAAAAAAGAAATGCTTTTTTATAAGAGCATAATAAAAGGCCACATGTTTTAAGTCTACTTCAATATGAGCGTGTGGAACCCTTCTCCTTAAAGGCCCAGTCCTACAGGTTGCCATGGGAGGTGCTGCATTGACTAATGTAATTTTGGGGAGGGGAGGAAGGTCAGTGCTTTGAATAAAAGCCATCATGGTTAAAAGCTAAAGGGGTGTTAGACTCTTAAGAGCTGTAACTGAGACTAAATAAAGTCTTACTTGAACCTGCTAAAGAATTGCCTTCATTTTGATGCAAAGAGAATAAATTTTAATGTATTTCTTTAGTCCTACACTAACTTACTATTTTCTTTAGAGAAGTAATCCATCTTCTGTCTTCAGATGGATTTATTTGGATATATTTGAATAGGACTTTGGTAGACTGCTGAAAATTTCAATTGCTTCTTTATAGGAACACCAGAATATTATACTTAACAGAAACAAACCTTTATATCCTGAATAGCAGGAGAAGACAGTCCATGCAGGGACTTTTAGACAGGATTAAAAGAAAATCCATTTTAACTGCCCGGATTCCCTGGCTTTCTGTTTCATTTTGAATTCTCTGGAGAAAGAGACATACAGCACCTGAAATGGAGAGGGCTGGGATTTGGGTCTGTGTTTTGTATAACACTGCGCTGCAGGGCAAGGGGCTTTCCCCTTTTTTTTGTCCTCTCTTCCTGGCTCTGTACAGCAAGTAGTCCAAAATTCAGTGTCACAGCCTCCACTTTTCTACAAAGAAAGAATGGAAAGGGGAGTATAAGAAGAATGGCTTCAATGCATAGCTCTTGACAGTGAAGAGAAAAGCCAGGCTTAAAAGTAAAAGCATAATTTCTTCTTGTAAGCATGCAGAAGATTTCAAAACTTCATATTGGTCATCTCTCACTCCATACTGGGTTCTTGTCTCCAGCCTCAATGCTGAAACCATGGCTTTTGTCCTTACCTTTAGTTTACACATAGGGTCATGTTCAGAGACCTTAAAACACTTAAATTTACATAAAGCTTAGTCATATTTTTATAGATGCAATTAAAAAGTATTTAGAAGCGAGGGAAGCTCTCTGCAGAATGTCCAAGGAAGTGGCTTTAAGACATACCATTGCAGAGTGCTGCACTTGTGGCAATGTGGAACCAGGTCTTCTGGTTCTGAGCCTTTTCTGTAGCCACAAGAATTTCCTTCCACCAGGCGTTTCTGCAATGTCTGTGAACCAGCAGTAGCTGAACAGCCTTCTTCATTGCATACAAGCTTTTTATGTTAACTTTTTAGTCTCAGGCCATCTGTTAGCATTGAAAATGTTCATTGTATGTGTTTTGTAAGGGCATTCTCTTGACAGCAATCCAAAGTGCTGCGAATACCACAGTCACAGTAGTACTGGAAATGCTACAAGATTAATGGGCTTGAAAGTAAGAGTAGGAAGTTTGGGACTGCTGCCTCTCCTTTACACAAAAATGGTTAAAACTTAATATTACTGCATTAGTGGGGGAAAAAAAACATTATTAGCTGTATTAGTTCAAAACTAGACTCAGAGACTCATTACCTTGCAGATGGCAACATGAGCAAAAGAATTCCTTTTGGCTTTATGTTACTTGAACAGATGAGCTGTGATGTTTTATTTGGATGTTTGAAAGCTGGTGGGATGTACAGAATGTGGCATCCCCATCCCATACGCTTGCGAAGCACTGATAGTCACCTGCTTTGACAATTAATTGCAACTGTTCTGGAATTCAGGATGGGCTTCAAAAACTGTTTTAGTTATCTCTATATATCTGATAGTGTAAAGGAGATATTAAAGTATTCATTGTGTACTGTGCGTCCTGGTGAGACAGGTCAGGACTGCCACATACAGTTCTCAACTCAGATCTGTGCTCTTCTTCATGTTGCAATGCATGCAAAACGCACTCCATAAGCAAGGACACAACTGCAGCTAAGTTTTGTAAGGAATTGAGTACTTCTCTGGGGGAAAGTTCTTTTAGGTTTGAGTTAAATTTGTGAATACGTCAATGGATATGGCCTCTAAGAAGCATGGCTTCTGTTCTTTATGGCTGCTTAGAAAAATTGAAATATGATGGACTGTTGTTATGCATTAGAGACTGGCATTTTACAACATTTACTCTTTGCAAAAGTGAATGAAGCAGGAAATGTGCTGCATCTCACAATAGGGAAAATTATCTTTCCTGTTATAGAACAGAGAAGAGTTTAGTGTTTCTCTTGGGCATATTATGATCTCACTCAGTAACCTAGTCTGGGAAGTTGCAGTGATACATCTACTGGCATTTCTGTGGCAAATTAAAAAAGGAGTTGTCATGTACTCCTGCAAAGGAATGTGGGCAGGCAATGCATCGTCCAATTCCTTTACATATAAGGTAATCTCTTAACTCTCTGAGAGGGAAGTGCTATAGAAGCCTTGCTATCTCATCAGGTTTGGATGATACTCTTACATTTCCCTGTCTTCAAACTGGCAGGATTTCAAAAGCTAAATAACAGTTTTACTAGCAGAAGAGCTGGTATTCATTCTTCTCATCACTAATTCTGTTTGCAGTTGAAATTGTATTTTTTTTGGTATGGCTTTAATAGAGAGCAATTTCTTGCTATTAAGCATTACAATCAGTAAAAATCTAACAGCCTGGAGTAATTTAATACCACTATGTAAAACCCCAAGTTATTTAAAATATTTCTTCAGGTATATGTGGGGTCTTAGCTTGTTTCTTAAAGAAAAGGGAGTTAGGTAGGTAGCCTGTGCTCATGTTGTCTCGTCAATGGTCAGAACCTTGGAAACTGCTGTCCACCTTCAACCAAATTTGAACAAAAGACGTCTCAAAGATTATTAAGTTCCCCCAAGTTTGAGGAAAACTGGCATTCAGAAGAGAGGAGAAAGCTAAATGAAGTGTCCTCAGAGGGACAGGTGAGCAGCTTTGTGTGTTCTCTGTGGCAGCAGCTGGCAGATGGGTGTAGGTATGTTCACAGCGTAGCCAGCTGAAATGTGCTGAGCTCCAGTTCCGCCACAGCATGTCATATCTGTTTTTTGGAGGATATGTCATAAGACATACAGGAGGAAGTTGGTGTTATTGTGGTGGGAAGAGGAAGGGGACACAACGTACAAATCCATGGTGAATGAGACTTTGCAAATTCAGTTGTGTACAGAGCAAGTGGCAGGCTTTTTATTTTTTTGAAACATGCAATAAAACCTCAACCTGAAGATTGTTCATTTTATAAAGTCTTTATAAAGCTTTGAATAAATTATTTTCCCTTCTGATGGTCAAAAATCAGAGTGGCATGGAGGATGCACCATTAAATCTTGCATGTTTGGTTTGGTTTGTTGATGAGACTGTACCCCCAAAATGTAAACTATTGTTACATTGTCTTAGAACAGTCGTTCATTATTCTTCTGTAGTTGTAAAATGTTGTGGGCACATACTTCTCCCAGCCACAGGAGGTACTATCCCTGTTCAAGTTGATGGGAAGAGCAGAGCAGCGTGTTGACCTCAGTTTCTCACTTCCTTAATTTGTTGTGTGTGGATCAGCAGAAGTGGCCATTGCTGTGTTTGGAAGATGAGGTTCTTATGGAGTAGTGATCGCTGTTCTGCCTGAAGGTGTTTCCCCTGTGTGCTATTCCTTCCTGGCAGTGTTTCATGTGTGGTAAATGACAAGACCACAGTAGGCGGTAATACCTGCCAAGGCCTTTCAGTTGTATTTGAAATGGACAGGATCCCACGGATAATGAGTTGAAAACTCCTGTCAGTCACTGGTGACATGGGCCTGCACCGAGTGGCACAACCGCTCACAAGCCAGTAGATGGCGCCAGGAGACGTTTTAATGCTAGCGCTGCAATACCTTCAGTGTGAGAAGCCCTTCTCGGTCACGCAAATTTGGGAGGCACAAACAGACCTGGACTAGGTTCTGTAGCCTCCTGGCAGACATACCCTGCTCTTGTGTTTAAGAAAGCTGTGAGTGATGCTTGAGGGACACAAGAAGACACAAGATGTGGTCACCACCCCGGGAATAAAACATGCTTTTAGGCAAAGGATTCCTTTAAGCCTTCCATCTTTTTTGGCTGATAAGGCTATGTAATAAATTGACAAGTTCAAATTGTTGCTGAGGTTTCTTGGTTTGGATTTTCATATTTTGGGAGTAAAGCTGACCACTTCATGTATGCAGGGCATATTCAAGAATAGTACATGTGAATAAGTGTGTGCCAGTTTTCTGCAATTCAAAACTTATCTCAACAGAAAAAGAGAAAGAAATGCAATTATCTTGTGCTACGACGTATAATCTGAATAGTCTGTAGTGCAGTGGATGGGAGCAGGTCTACAAAACCTCACTAGGTAGTATGTTTAGCCTGTTGTGTGATCAGTATTTTAAGCCTGATCTCTGTGTACTTCGAACTGTACCCTGTGGATTTAGCACTGACAACTCATTTTTTGCGTTGCTTGTGTTTGGCACTGCAGACGGAGTTTCACAGAGGGGTTTGAAAGCTTTTTACATATAAGCGGAGTGCCATTTCACCTCAGCACCAAAGGGCATTTCAAAGTTACAGGCCAACTAAGTGCAGCCATTTAAACTGCTGTCGATGTTTTGATTAAAAATACCTGAAGCTAAAGTTGGTGTGCCTACAGGAATGGATAGCTATGCATTCATGTCCTTACAGATATAACAGCATAGTTTATTGTTGGAACTACTTGATGCTAATATAACTGTATCAGGACCAGAAAAAGTGGTACCAGTTTCAAACTTGGGTAGGTAATACAATGAAACTCCTGTGCTCCCAGGCCTTTGTTTTGCAAATAGGCAGATGATATGCTTTAATCTTATTTATTGTATAACAAACCTTTACAGATGTAACAAGCAGCAGGTGAAATCCTAAGCACCTTAGAAAAGAACTCCTCATGTGCTCAGTACTGTTAAGTTCTAACATAGAAGAATTGTGTGCCTGCTGAGTTGAACTCTTCCTGTAGCTCCTTGCATGTGTGATTTTATTTATTTATTTATTTATTGGTCGATTGATTTTAGAGAAAGGAAGCCCTCAGACAGGAAGATCATGCCAAGGTACTTAACACAGTCTTTTACTCTGTTCTTTCAGTAGTGTGATGTAACTACCAGCTGAAAAGGGTATTTGTTGTCAGATGTTACTCTTTTAAAGAAGAATATATGTGGCATAGTGTTAATTAGAGTAAAATTAGGTATTTTAGGATGTCTGTGTGTGATAACAGATTTTTCACATACAAACAGAGCAGTCAAGCCTTCTACAGTTTCTGTCTTAGAGGTGAGAAGTAGATTTTCCGATAGCATAGCCTAAGGGGCAAATAATTCCAGTGAAAATGCCTGTAGCACTGATCTCTAAGCTTGAACATTGGTAACTTTTTGCATAAATTCAAATAAAGATTTCATGAAAATACGTATCAAATGCATGTTATCTAGCAGTTACTGATTATATTGCCATAGTATATTCCTTTTCTTCTTGTCTGATTTTATTCAGTTTTGGATTTCAATGATCCCTTCAGTACTGAAGTTAAGCCAAGAATCCTGCTCATGGGATTGAGAAGAAGTGGAAAGTCTTCCATTCAGAAAGTTGTCTTTCACAAAATGTCGCCGAATGAGACTCTCTTCTTGGAGAGCACAAACAAGATCTGCAGAGAGGATGTTTCCAACAGCTCCTTTGTCAACTTTCAGATATGGGATTTTCCTGGGCAAATTGACTTCTTTGACCCTACATTTGATTATGAGATGATTTTCAGAGGCACTGGAGCACTGATATTTGTTATTGATTCTCAGGTAAAAAAAGGGGCTTTAATCTACCTTTTTCTTTTCTTACTTCAGCAACAGACAAATGGTTTGGAAAACATGGCTTTTTTCAAAGCAAATAAATAATCTACATCACAAATACACATTAAAATAAGTCATTAAAACTTGAAGAGCTGCTTGGCTATTTTTAATCTCTCTGCAGTATGTTCGGAAGTTAACTAATTTGTTTTAACATCTCAAGGTTCTTGCTCAGATTCCTAAGTGCTGACAACATGAGATTGGTGCACATGCTGGATGTAGGCTCAGGCTTCTACTTATAAAATGTTAAAAAAATTAAGCTGTTGTTGAGCTGTAGTACTAGCTAAAAATAAGTATCATAAAATTTAATATATATATATTTTAAATACTTTCCTAACTTGTAGCTCTTCTTTTTTCTTTATTAGGATGATTATATGGAAGCATTAGCTCGGCTGCATCTTACTGTGACCAGAGCTTATAAAGTGAATCCAGATATCAACTTTGAAATCTTTATCCATAAAGTGGATGGTTTATCTGATGATCACAAGATTGAAACACAGAGGGATATTCACCAGAGGGCAAATGATGACCTTGCAGATGCTGGATTGGAAAAGATTCACCTCAGGTGAGAAAAGCTGCTGTGCGGAGAATCCTAGAACAGAGCAGCTTACTTGACAAGTTGCCATTTTCTATTCTCTTGAAGTAGCAGGCAACAAGCAATTGATATATGAAGGAAAGGGATAATCAGAGATCCTGCATTTGACCTGAACCAAAGTATCTTATTTCTGTTTGCTGTCTTGGAGGGAAAGATAGAGAGCTGCTTAATAACAGATGACAAATATGCCAGAGGCCTGTCAGTGTTTGCTGCAGCTGCTGTCTTGAAATAAGTTGGCTTGGACAGTGGCAGCAACCAGTAGAGTTCCACACAGTAGAGTGTATATGCCACTACATCACTTTTGCCTTCTTTGAAAGCTCTCTACCACACAGTCTTCTACCAGTCACTCATCCTCACTACTGCAGCCTGCCTGGAGCCACTTGGGAAGACCCATGCTGTATCTTTGCCTTGTGTTTTCTGGTAAAATGGATTATTGTAGCAAATAGTGACAAATGGTGGACTTCTGCAGATGGGGAACCAGAGAACATCAAGTTGTCATGGCTTTCTTAGCAGTTTAAAGCCAAGTACAAATGTATTAAAAAGAGAGGCCTGCTCCATGAACATGCCAGCTCTTTAGAGCTCTTAACTACTCAACTGCATCACTGCACCGATAAATGGGTCAACAACTGTCAAAAGGTAGATCACAACAGACATACTCAGTAATACTCCTCTCCTGCAATTAAAAAAAAATATTTTTGTGAGAATACCAGCATGGGAGTTGCATTAAAAAGTTCTACATCAGGGTCTAGGTTCCAGTGTCTAGGTTGGGTTTTTTTTAGTATAGAGATGAAGTCCTGTACTTCAATTATATCGTGACTTTTGATCACAGGGTAATTGCATTAGTGTAGGCACTTTCTGTTTGACAATATTTTATTTCACTCATATTATGAAAGGTACATCTTGTTCACAGTATGTGGCTAAAAGGAAAATGTGGTGACTTTTTTTCCAGCTTTTATCTGACAAGCATATATGATCATTCTATATTTGAAGCATTTAGCAAAGTGGTACAGAAACTGATTCCACAGCTCCCAACACTGGAAAACCTGCTTAACATCTTTATTTCAGTAAGTACTTACTATATCCTTTGTCTGTAGATCTGGCTATGTCCAGCATATGCATGTTCAGATACTCTGCTCACTGCCTTCTTAGAGATCTTGAGGAATGTAAACTCTCAGAGAAATTACTAGAACTTAGTTGAAATACACCTCCATGCATCTTGGCCTCACCTCCCTGTCTATTAAACAGTGTTGGTGAGCTGCTGAGATACTCACAGTATTTCCTGAGTCACATAAAGTGGGTTAGCAGCCTTCACTTTTCTGCTCGTAACATCAGTCTGAATGTTACAAAAGTCTGTGCTGCATGCATTTGTTTAAGTTGTACTTAAAACTTGTATGAATAAATACTTAAAGGAGCATAATCTAGTCTGACTCATACATGGAGCTTCCCAGAATTAATTTTACTTTGTATTGGAAGTTTACCGAGCTTAAGAAAATCTTTTTATGTTGTGAAATTTTTAGACGTAGAATCCACCACAAGTTTCACTGCTACCATAGTGACTCTGAAGGCCAGTCACTTTGTATATCTGAAGGCCAGAGCTTTGTATATCTAGTGGTTTGTTACCATTGTGGAAGAGATTGCTTGCTCCAATCTTCCTGTATCTCTGATCCCTTCCTTTGTACTGGTTCTGACACTCACCTGTTCCCTCATGGGGTTACTATGACACACACTAATGCATTGTTTAATTTAGTTAAAAGCAAGTGATGGAGGAGTCCAACATGCTCTTGTTTTGACACAAGGTAAGAGATGGAAACATGGGGCAGTGAGTGAAGGGGAGCACAGTGAACAGGTTGTGAAAAGTGAAAACTCCCTATTTTAGTTGTCATTAAATCAGGTCATAGTGGCTCTGAAAACTGCACCCTTTATAACAGTATTCTAATTTTGCACTTGGCATCTAGCACTAATTTCTAAAGCTTTAATTTCTAAGCAAGGTATTTTCTTGTGTCTTCTTGTGATTTTGACATAAGAATTGATTTAATATCATTCAACAGCCTATAAGATAAAATTAGACTTCATGGTTTCTCAGTGTGAAATTGGAGAGAGAAAAGTTGGATGTGAAAGGGAAAGCTAAGAATAGAGGAAGCTCATTCCAGAACTTATTCTCTTACTATTAAACAGCATGTTTATACTGTTTCATATTGAATGGTGTACTACAAAGACCTGTTTCTTCCAAAACAGTCGGACTGTATACCAGTTATCATGTAGTCTCAAAACTCCACAATGGAAAGGTAATGAAGAAATTATGACAACAGTCCTAGAGCAATTAGATAGTGTTTTTGGCACACAGTCTTGCAGAGAAAGCTGTCTGAATAATAGTCCTCCTTGTGCCAGAGTCACCCCAGTAGCTCATTGTGAGTCAGATCTCTGTATAGTCTCCTCACTTTTTGGAGTTGGTGGAGGGTTTGTACGGAATCTCCGCATGAAGTGAGCACAGACAGCTTCCTGAATGACTGATGACAATTGCTTATGTGTCTGGAACACCCAGTCCCAATCATACCTAAAATATCAGGTATAATTTGGAAGGAAGAACAAGCATTTCAAATAAACGGGAAGTCCAGAGAAGTGACAGAGGTGTGCTATTTCCCCTGTTCATTATGGGTCAGAGTCTCAGACTGTTTCTTCGCTCCAGTTTCCTAGTGACCTAGGGCCATGTGTAGCTGCATCACGATGTCCTGGGCATGCTTGCTGTCTGTTTTTACAAGTATCTTCTGTCTGTAGACAGAGAGACTCAGATTGACTGTTTGCAACCACAGGAAGACGAAACACCATTCTCCGTCATGCAATTAGTTAAGGGGTGCCTCTTCACCTTGGCAACTTAGTAACGACAAATTCTGGCATGGATTTTGGTCACGCCTTACCTCAGGAAGCCAATGGGTTGGATATCAGGGTGTGGGTGTATTCGTGTTCTACTTTGGTTTTGCAGCAGTATTCACGAGGAAGTGCTTTCATTTATGTCCATGGAGACTTCCAACACAAAAAGCTGCCGATTACAAAAATAGATTTGCGATCACTCTTAAGTTCACAGCAGGTTTTTGCCTAAGTTTATAACACCACAGTGTGTGAGCATGTTTGAGGAACCATCAGTGAGATAATACTGCTTTTACATTCTTTAATGTAACTGCTTGTAAATCATAAAATAACAGTTTGTTTGGTACTCAAAATCCATGTAAATCTTACCTGACACTTAACAGCTTCATAAAGAAGGATGCCTGTTTCTTAATTACTGTGGCTTTATCAACTAATGAAGTTGTGTGACATGGGAACGTGGATTTTCACTTGAGGGTTGCTTGGTTTGTTTTCAGGAATATTAAAAACTATGTATTAATTATTATGGTAAAAATAAAATTACATACAGTTTTGATAATTTAATGGTTTAAATTTTGTAATATGTAAATTCAAAAATGGTGCTTAAAATTAATTCATGAGATCTGCTGTTTGCTGTAATACCTGTTTAAATAACAGTCCAAAATTCATTCTGAACTGGATGTGACTGGCAATATCCTCTTAAGTTCTTTTGAGAATTGCTTTTTAGGGCCAAATTCTGGCTTACTCTTCATACTTTCAAGACTGAAAAAGAAAATGATGGGCCTGTTCACCTATCCTAGATATTGGAGTAATACTACCAATATTTACTGAACTCATTCTATTGAAGGAATAGAAACTGTCTTCTACATCATCACACCTGGTATAGTTGGTTTGAATTTGAAGTACCTATCCAAAATAAAATCTCATATATTCATTGCAGATTTTTCACAATGACAGTGGTTCAGATTAACCATGGAATATTCTTACATGGATTCAGGGTGCTTTTAGCACATGTTGCATCTTCTCTACAGACTGTAGGCTTGTCTCAGAACTGGTGCTTATTCAGGCCCTGCTCTCATTTAATCAATGGCAGCCTTTAATTCAGCTGCATAAGGCTGCTATTGGCCTTTGTTTCTTTAATAAGGAAGCTGCTCTAGTAATAGAAACAGTTGATTTCTTATTGTCATTTACCCTGAGTATTAATGATGTATTGTCTCTTTGAATAGTACCTTTTATCCACTTTTTCCTGTTTTTTTATTACTTGTTATTATTGTTTGTACAATTTCTGTTTGGGGTTTTTTTGGGGGTAGTGGAGTGTGGGTGTTTGAGTAATTGCCACACGAAAATTGTGGGAAATCCTGTTTTTTTGGTTACAGTTGTACTAAAAACCCTGGCAAATGAAATATTTGAAGGCATGTGGGTACAATTTAGTGGTTACTACTCCTGGCAGTCCATCCTACCCTTTCACAGAGGTTTCTGTCACCATAGAGTTCTAAAGAAGCAAGTATGTGCAGTTTCTCAGCAGGTTCTACCACGATGGATTAGTTGCAATTGAAAACAAGCATAGTTTAAGTTAAGAGACCAATTTCTGCCCTTTCCAGCAGCTGTAACTTGCTGGCATGGCAAAGGTCTCAAGATGAAAACTTTCTGAACTGTCACTGCATGTACAGGCAGGGTGCAGCACCTGGAGTTCAGAGATGAAAAAATCACTTCTTACTGTTAAATGTTACTATATTGTCACTGGCATCTTAATAATTTAAAGTGCGTCTTACCTGTACAGCTGAAATTGTTGCTATGTCTCTCTTTGTGTAATAGAAATTGGGTAATTGACTTCTCATGAATGACACTGCAGGGCTCAAGTTCCAGCTGCTTTGGTCTGAAATTGTATTTTCAAATAGAAGTTTGGCAATGAATTACAGCTATGTATTTACATGATATTTCAAGTGAATCTTGTAATTAATCTTATTTGACAGCATCTGTTGAACTGTGTGAGGTGCTGTCAGAATTACTGTTTAAAAAGTAAAATTACAGAACTACCAACTATGGCCAGAACAACCAGCATAAATAGGCATACATTTTTGTTCTTTATGCTCAAAGAACATAGACTCATAGAGCCCTGTAGGCTGAAAGGGACCTTTAGAGGTTAGCTGCTGCTCAGTCAGGCCAGTTACAGCAAGTTGCTTATGGCTGGGTCCCCTTCAGCTTTGAGCATCTGGAAGGATGGAAACTTTACAAACGCTCAGGTCAGCATGCTCCCAATTCTTCACTACTCTTACATTTTTTGTTTTCCTGTGTCAAGTCAGAATTCCAGCCTGAATTCCATTCCTTTTGGCTTTTGTCCTTCAACATTGTAGCTCTGAGAAGAGTTTGGCTCTGGCTTCTCTGAACCCTTACATTAGATATTTGTAGATAGCAATGAGCCTTCTCTTCTTCAGGTTGAACAAAGCCATTTCTCTGAGACTCTCCTTGTACATCCTGTGCTTCAGGTCATCAACCTAAGATATCCACACTGTATACTTGTTTTGAATATTTTTTTATTACTGACTTACTGAAATATGCCACTCAGAGAGTCTTTTCCGTTATGAAATGCAAGAAATTCACTTCTATACTCTCACTACCAATAGATGTTTGCAGCCTTAGCTCTGTGTGCAGTGATGGAAGAATGAAGCCTCTTTAAGAAGAAAATGCCTTAAATACTGCTGGCCATTGTTCAATAGTATATCCAGGGTTGGAAATTTTTCAGCCTATTTCAGGAAATATGGAAAGCAGGAGAGTCACATTAGTCACTCAACTATGTGTTAAATAGTTGACTTAGAAAATAAAGAAGAAAAAAGGGAAAAGTTCTGTAACTACAAAAGAAGCTGAAACTATTAAAACTTGTTAGGAATTTTCAGTGTGGTTTTTGGTGGTTACAAAACTACTGTGTCAGCAGACCCGAGCCACGTTAAAAAGGGAATCCCATACATGGAGACATTTCAGTTGGATGGAGAAGGTTGCTTGTCTTCCCATAAAGATGGATACTGAAGTGTATTTTATAGCTTAGCAATACTGGGAAATTGCCCTTTTTTTTCATGCTGGGACAGCTGCCCAGGTGTAATCCCTTGATATCAGCCAGCAAGGCTACTGTTTTCAGTTAAGCAGTACACTGTTTTTTTTTCCAGGAAGCAGAGGCTTACAGCAGTTTACCTTATCGACACAAAGAGTAAGAGCTAGCATTCCTGGCTAGCTTCTCAGAGTTGTGAATACGATTCATCTCCAGTGTGGAGGGAGTTTTAATCAGCTTGGCAGGATGACAGGAACATAGCTGTCATCACTTTAGCAAGCCTTAGTATTTTAAATATGGCTTTAACCACCAGTGCTACATGAAACCTGAAGGCACTATCAAAACGCTGGTCTTTCTCCTGTGATCCTAAAAGATGTTCTACAGAACCAGACAGTAGAACAAGCCACAGACCCCAATGAAAAAAATTCTTAATTTCCTTGAGAAGTCAGTTCCTAAACAATACTGTGTTCTTTGTCCATCAGTGTTTTCTTAACTTTGTGTCTATCTTCTTATATGCCCAGCTAGAATAACTTTAGATTACAGGTTTTTTTAATGTCTGTTGCTACAATTAAAACACCAAAAGCTTGAACTTGGAAGATTTTTCTGTTCTCCCCTTGCCCCCCTGCCTTTTCCACTGAAAAGAAATGTAATCTCTTCCAATGGAGAAATTTGGGAGTGTAACTTGGCATTATGCCTGCTCAGAGGCAGAAACTGTTGGAAGGTCTGTGAGCATTATGGTTTGCTACAAATACATCAGTGCTGTATGTACAGTTCTTTCAAAATGAGCTTGATTGTGGTTTAACTTCTTTAGCCTTTTTTTGTATAACAGACAAGTAAAGGATCAAAAAAGCTTGGTGTTAATATGAAAACATGTCTTCCACTTTATTTTTCTTTTTTTCTTCTTTTGAATAGAATTCTGGGATTGAAAAGGCATTTTTATTTGATGTAGTCAGTAAGATCTATATTGCAACAGACAGCACTCCAGTGGATATGCAAACTTATGAGCTCTGCTGTGATATGATAGATGTTGTGATTGACATTTCTTGTATATATGGGTAAGTAAATCATTAAAGTTTTCCATAAAGTTGTGTACTGAGAATCTGAATAGCCTCAAAATTGGAGTGATGTGGGTATAAACAATGACAATGGATAATTTGCCAGGACAGGGGAAGAGGAAAGGGCTGGCTTCTGAGGGACTGATCCTTCCCAGCAACAAGCACTGCTCCCTGTTCAGCCTCTTTTGTGAGCATCTTCCTCGTTCTATGCTAATGATTTGGAGGAAGAAGTGGGAAGAAACCAACCTAAAATAAAAAGAAACATAATCTTTTTGTTCCCTAGGGATGAAGTCAACAGAAGGATGCCTCCTGTTTTAAAAAGAAGTGGGGCCATATTTAGTTCCATTTAATAGCCAGTGGCCTGTAATGGCTTCAGAGAATTGTTTCACTCTAGCTTCAGTTCTCTGTCCTCTATGCCCTACCTGACCTTTCCGGGTTTTTTCAGTTTCCCCTTCTTATATATTAGCAAATGGAGATCTCCTGGACTGGCGTGTACATCTCCTTGCGAGTTACGTTTTCAGTGGCCAAGCAAAATTTCAGTGGCCAAATGTAATGCCAGCCATTCCTGGAAAAGGCAGGGGCACATTAAGATTTAGTGCATTATGTACACTTGGTGGCCAAAGCACAGCATGCTTAGAGAGTGGTAGGCTGGAGTAGCTTTGCATTTGTACCTACTCTTAGACTTCTTGTACTCTTGGAGAAAGTAGAAGGGAGAGTCCTGGTGCAGATGTGCAGTAAGCACCAGAACAATAAATTGTTGAATAATTACCTAAATTTCTTAAGTTTGTATATTCTCTACTGCATGTTTCAGATTTTGGAGTCATCACATCACTAACTGTGTAAGAACTTGTTTTACAGAGGTATAAAATAAAGAATGCTGATTTATGTAAAGAGAAAGATGATGCTGTGTAGTTCAAATGATTGTGCATTTAACCACCACTGTAAGGCTGTTTATTTACAAAATATCATTCTGCCACTGTGGTTGTGCAGCCATTTAACATTTATCACCGGATGTCCACTTGCCATTTTTTAGCTACGGACTAAAGAAATCATATTACAATTCATTTCTTGTCCTCTGTTCCTGGAGTATCTGTGGAACTTGCCACTTTAATATATTATTGAGACTAAGTGTTCTGGGAGGTTGGTGATAGCTATCCATTTAACAATATCTTTGTGTGCATTCAGGAATTAGGATAAAATTACAATGCTACAATGTACAAAAACATAATACAGTGATCATCATGACACAGCATCTCTGAAGGAGAAACCACTTTTCATAATATGATGTTGCAAAAGCCAGCATCTCATGAGGAAAGTCTCATGATGTCTTAAACTGACAGTCAGCTGCCACTGCTCAAGCAAGGTTACTGGGTTTGGAATTATCAGTACAGACCTACTGTTTCACATGTTTATGATAAGTCATAATATGAAGGATTGATTAAAAGCAGCCTTGTGGTAAATGGGTGGTAACTTACTGAGGAAAAAATAAGGTTCGAGTTCAGGCACTTGGCAATCAAACAATCTGATTTCTAGCCCCAGATCTAAGGTTTAGTGTGTGATGGGATAAACAATTTAATCTATCTTCTTAATTTATTTAGTGTGTAGTTTGAAGAACAGTCACTCTGAAAGGTTAAAATGAAGATTTCATAAAGTTTGAGATTCTTTGGTGAGAGAACCAATGTAGCAGTACTTTTGTTAGCTAATCTGGTGTCTTTTCTTGTTTGTTTGAATAATGCTCTTTAGGCTTAAAGATGATGGCACTGGAACTCCTTATGACAAAGAATCAATGGCAATCATAAAACTGAATAATACAACTGTCCTTTATTTAAAAGAGGTGACAAAATTCCTCGCTCTTGTTTGTTTTGTCAGAGAAGAAAGCTTTGAGAGAAAAGGTATTTTCCCCTTTTCTAGTACTGCATTAGCTTTCTATTATATTAGTGAGTTAATGAATAACTGAGGTTGTTATTAGCTGATAACAGTTTCTAACTGTATCATAAATACTGAGGTAAGTACAGCTTGATAAAGCTTACATAACATGTTTAAAGGCATGAAGTATTTGTGCTGGCATTAAGATGGGATGAAATCTTTGTATGTATTTGACAACTTTCTGATATGAATGCATTTGAAAGTTCACATCCAATGCAGTAAAGCTTCCACCTGCACCTGTAGAATGTGTTAGTTTGTCTTGACTGACACTGATTTGTACCTGTTGACACCAGCATACACATTTGGAACAGCTTGCCGGCCGTAACCAAGGGAAAATTTTTAAAACTGGCTGATAGAGTGTTCTTGCTTTTCTTAGATCTGAAAGGGTGCTTTTGAAAAGTTGCATATTTAGGACCTAGTCTTATTTAGGAGTGCTTTAATATTTTGCAGTTAAAGTGCATAAAATTTCTTTGTTAAATTTCTGACCATGGTCAAGGTCAATAATGAACCCTTAGTTCATGATCTCTTCGCACACTGGCATGATTTTCACTGAGTTACTGGTCTTTCTGACATGCCCTGAGACCAAAACTCAGCAATGGAAGAGCAAGCTGTCATCTGGGCTTGTGTGCCCCATCTTGTGATATTTATTCACCAGTCAGTGTTGGTGTGTTTGTGAATGCAGCACTTGTACCATGTCTGCTGGGCTGTCTGACAGCCTGTTGAGCTTTTGATAGAACTTAAACTGCTCAAACATCTCTTTCATACCCCTACCACCTTTATTGCATATGAATGTTGGATGCAGTCACTTTCTGTTGTAAGCATAAAGTGTTACTTCTGCATACTTACTAACAGCACTGTTTCAGAAAAGACACCATTTTCAAAAACATCCATTAGGATTTGTCCCTAACTGTGTGAGGTTGTTGTGTCTACATAGTTGGGACGCTTGGTAGCCTGCTCTCTTCTGCAGTACAGTTCTGATGTTATAATGGAGATGAGCTTTTTGTGCCTGATGACTTCCAGGTAATATATTGTCTGAACTCTAGGGAGGGGGAAAATAATTCCTGGGAGAAAAGACATAGTGTAACGTGGTGGATTTAAAACACTTAAAAATACGTATCTCCTGTTAGGGAAATTGAAGTGGAAAATGCTGCAGTATTTAAGAAAGCTTATGGCATTAACATTGAATGAGGTCATGAGCTCAGTACCAAAATTCTAAAATTGTATTGTGGTATTACAGAATTGTAGCACTCAGTAAGTCTTCCAATTGACTACCAATATGGCTTTACAGCTTTTCTGTGGGATCACATTCAGCCCACTGACATGGTAATGTTATCTGCCTATTATGTAAGTATCTAATCTAACAGCATGTCTATTGTGTTATTTTTTAATTACAATATAAGATGAAGTATAGCTAGCTGAGATTTGGTAATAGTTCTATCACGTATCCATTTCAAAGCTTATGTACTGTCAAAAAATGAATATTTCTTGATTAATAGATGCTACTTATTTTTATCGCAGTTATTCTGTAGAGCAGATTTCCAAAATGACACCATATTTTATGAAAGATTTCAGCTTTTCTTCTAGTATACTGAGCACTTCTTCAAAGCCCTTTAAAAGCTCTGTTATCTGCCAATGAGCTTCTATTTGTTTTCTCTTAAAACTAGCAAGTATATTTAATAGCAGATGTAGTATCAAGCTGTAATGCTTACTGATTATTTGCATTTATCCAATATGCTTTTGCTTAGCACAGAAAAAATTCCTGGACAGTACCGTGAATATGACCTCCAGACAGAGAGTATGGTATTTCACTAAACATAGAATATAAGCCATTTTTTCATTACCTTATTTATATGAATGTCTTTATTAATATGTAAAACATTTCTGTCTCTGTAGGATTAATAGACTACAATTTCCATTGTTTTCGAAAAGCCATACAAGAAGTATTTGAAGTAAGAATGAAAGTAGTAAGATCTCGAAAACATCAAAGCCACCTGCAAAAAAATAAAAGACCCACTCCCAATGGGACACCAAGAATGCCACTGTAACTGAAGTTTTCTGGCAATGTGGCAAGCAAAGTTTTCATGAAGTTGATGTGACTTCTGCATCTCATTGCACTGAGTGAAGAGGAAAACAAATGGGACTGATGTATTATATGGATTTTCCCTGAACATTCAGAAAGCACTGTTTAAATATTTTTATCCAATCAGTTTTTTTCATACAGTGAGCACTTTGAGCAAAATGTTGTATATATAAACATTGAGGTGAACACTTGTAAGAATTTTCTTAATATATGCTGTAAACCTTTTTCATGCCATATTAAGAAAAAACAGCTGTGACAGAAGTACTGGGTACATAATTTGCACTTTTTCATGTTTTCCTTGTGGAGTTGGACTTTGATAAACTTAGTTTTTATGGTGATTTTGATGCATGGTGTCAGGTAAAATGTATGCTGTAGTTTATTTACCTGCTACAATCAAATTGGTTAGTAAACAATTAAGACAACTTGGTACAATGCCTTTTTAAATTTGTGACAGCTAATATCTAACATTCATACAGATCTAATTTCATATATTTTTCAATTTGTAAACTGAAGAATAATATTGAAGTATTACAGCAATAAGCACCTTACCAGGGATTGTAACTGGTAGGTAAATATTAGCTTTTATAAAACAGGCTTTTGGCCAAATTTCATCCGGAGTTCTCCTTAACACTGGTCATGCCCTCTCTTGGGTCTGTTTTTATTATTTACCTCAGCATATACCACTAAAATACCTTTCTATAAAGATGATTGTTTTGTAAAATGGCTCTATGTTGCACTGGTATTTTTATAAGGCTTCAGAGGAGTATGTTGTACCTGTATGGTTGAACTTACATTGCTAAGTTTTTGTTGAGAGCCTGCACATATACAGTTGGCAGAGTGAAGAATCTATATGTATTTCCACCCTGACGTTCCGATGTTCTGATAAGTTGTAAAGATGTGAGCACTGGGTTCTGACTCCCTCTAACAGGGGTACATCTGTGATTGAAATCAAGACGAGACCATTAAAATGAGGACTGGACAATCTACCTGCTGTAATAATCAGCGTACATCACTACTTTTTATTTTAATATTGAATAGGGGCTGATTGACCACAGGAGCAGCCAGGACCGCAGAGGACTCTCAAACCTAAAAAGAACACTTACTTTCCATGTTCTGTACTCAGTGTTTTTGTTTAATTAGTGATACAAAATTATAGTTGAAAGGGAAACTCTTCCTTTTACCAATTGCATGCACAGTCCAGTGGTTTTGTTGGCAGCTTTTGGGGGTGAGAAGAATTTGACCGGAATGGGAGGCAGCTTGCTGTACACCAGAAACAGGTATGGGGAAATGTACCTTATTCACAGCTAATCTGCCCCTAGCCAAAATAGCTCTGGAGGCAGGCAGGAAGATAGAACTAGTAGTTCTGTCAAGACTCATGTTTTCAGTAACGCAGTTCTAGTTGCTCAGGAAGGTAGAAATGTTGTTAGTAGTGGAAACCACTGATCCTGGTGCTGGTGTGAAGAACAGTGACAGTAGCTGTAGTCGAATCAGTATTTCAAAAACAAAGAGTTCAAATTCCTTTTGATACTGTCACCCCCCATCATCTTAGTTGAGGGCAGCTCTTCTGACTAGCCCCCCAGTTAAAGTAATGCAAAGCTGTTTTCAGAGTACACCAAAGCAGTGATGGGTAAGAAACACCTTTTGGCAGCTTTCCAGCCCACAGGACTTCCGTTGAAGGGCTGCCATAATTTCTGGTCATGTGTTTATCTTTCACTTTGTTGAGATCTGCCATTGGGTCACAATCTCTATCCTTCTCCACTCCTCCAGGTATAGGTGGCTATGTGGGACTAAGAACACCTACCAGGCTGGGCCAGATTTTTTTTATTTTATTGTGTAAATAAAGTATCTCATCATAGTGGCTATGATATGAGTCATAACTGAATGTAGCTAGCATATATTTGGCCTGAGTTTTATGTAGTTGTGCATGCCCTTGTATTAGAGACCGTTAGTTTGTTTAAGACAGTGAAGTTACTTCTTGTAGTCCCATCTAGAATTTGGAACAGACTATCTAGCATACTTTAGTGAAGGTGACTTTAGCCAACATAACATTTTCAATTGGATATTATCAGAGTAAGTATAATTTTCATCAGATTACTTATGTTTCAAATATAAAATGGAAAGAGTTAAAAATGCGTTAGTTTTAGTGTTTAACTTTGGTATTTTCACTTTAGGTGATGACTCATTTCACTTTTGAGTAATCCTTTTCTAATGTTCTAGCTGAAGTGATTGAGACCTGAATGAGGCATGCAAGCTTCTTTTTAAGAACATATTTTAAAACTTGCTTTTTCTTAAAAAAAAATTCTCTTACATTTTATTGAGATTCTATTTTTTATTTTAAAGAAATTAAATACCCCATGTGCTACAAGAGCCACGAAGAAATTGTGCAAGAAGTAATTACTTTCCAAAAAGTCCAGTATTTCTAGAATACCTGATCCATGAATCTCCATTTTCTATTAATCATTCGAGTTGACCAGAACTGATAGGGACCATTAATGAACTAGCCATGTCGTCTTAAAACATCGGTTTGTAATAAACCCAAACCAATTTAGTATCCCGTAGACATTTTTAAGTCAGGAGCTAGATAACAATAAAATACTGGTTCCAAGAACTTGTTATGGCTGAGGAAATCTCTAAGTAATTCAACAGGCAGCAGCTCAAGAGTGTGTAAAGGATTCTCTGAAGAGTTAAAATGCATCTCTGAGCATACACTGGAATGGCTGTTTAAAATGTTACACTGCTGGAATATGCTTCTAAAATCCTGTGATTACAGACAGGCTGTGCATTAACATGGAAATGTAATTGACAGGAGCAAACTACCCTGATAAAGCATAATTCAAATGGATCATTTGAGATCTCATGTTTCATGATAGAACAATTCCTTTTCTCATTAAAAATTCTGTGGTTCCTTGCATGTCAAGTTGCACTCCTGATGGTTTGATACTAAGGGAGTCCATTCTGTTAAAGTACTGCAGCAATTTTGAATAGAAATGTTAACTTATGAACTCCGTCCATTTTTATATGCATCATCAGATTAAGTTGAGGAAATAAAGAAAATAACCCTAAATAGGTAATTGTATACAGTAGCAACTGTTTGTTTTAATGACCTATTTACTGTTGCTGTCATTTGCAATAATCACTATAGAATATTTTTTTCTTAAATTGAACACTGAAGTTTTCCCATTTTTGTACTGAATGATGTACATGACATTATGTCATGGTTTTTGTGCTGCAGCTTTAGCTCTCTCCTGTTCAATGGACAGATCATTAACACCAAAATTTCTTATTCAGATTCTAAATGTTTATCAATAGCCACATTTGAATTTACCCAATTGCAGATAAACACATCAAATTCTCCCATTTTAGCTGTGTGAAAAATGAGAAATAAGCTTGGTTGGGAAGTTCTTTTGGGCTCCTCTGATATGGTGGCATATGGTTGACATCCCACTTGATTTCTCACTGTATTAATATTTGCATATTAGCTCATGCACATATCTTCAAATAGCTACATTTAAAAATTACACTAGCAGATTGTTGCTTTTAATTTGTTTTCTCCCTGATATCTTCTGTGTTATTTTCTCAGTTTGCTATCTCTGAATTTCACATTTTGCTGCAACCAGGTCTGATACGCATTCTCCTTGGTTCCTGCCAGCCTATTCCCTTTGGCACTATGAGCCACAGGCTAGGTTTTGAGCTAAAAGCTATTGAAAAAATACTGAGTACAAAAACATCTAAATTGTAAAAATCCATTATATGCTATTAACATCCTTAAAAAGATTCAGCATATTTCTGTAATCTGGATTGTATGCATGCCATAAAGTATGTGTTCATATTGAAGTTACAGTTTATGTTTGCAGTCAGATTTTAAACATCTTAATAATCTCCAGAATGCATTTTAAAATTTTAAAAATATATAAATATATAAATATGTCCAGGACGAAAAACCCTAGTGCAGCAGTCAATGTCTTTTGGACTAAACTAACATTTTTGATGAGGTAAAGATTTTCATGAGACTAGTCAGAGAAGATACTCTGCTGAATATTTTCCTTAATACCTGGACCTGCTACAAGAAAGAAGTATTATGTAGTTCAGAATTGCTGAATAGCAGAAGAAAAAGAGAAAAAAACCCCATGGATGTCCTTTCTTATTAAAAAAAAATCAAAAGCAAGCCTACAACTAACATGCACTAGCCTAAATTGAGAAGTGTTGGGATTAGACACATGGGTGAATGCAAACATGAGAGACAAGAAAAAAAAATACAGTGTCCAAAAGTACAGTGTGTAGGCCAGAACATTTCAGTGCATTCAAGCTGCCTTACACAAAATGTTCAGGTTGAACATTAGGAATTTCTTCACAGAAAGGGTAATTATACATTAGAATGGGCTGCCCAGGGAGGTAATGGAATCACCATTCCTGGAGGTATTTAAGGAAAGATTGGACATAGCATTTAGTGGCATGGTCTAATTGACCTGGTGGTGTTCAGTCATAGGTTGGACGTGATGATCTCAGAGGTCTTTTCCAACCAAATTGATTCTGTGGCTCTGTGAAAATATAGACCAAAGAAAGGTAATGGGCTTATCACAACAGGATCAACCACGGGAAGGTGGTGTGGGTGAGGTTGGTTGCACCACATGGTCCTCAAAGGCCCAAGTAGTAGTGCCCTGACAGGAAGCAACAGGACAGTATAAAAGCTACCTTTCCTGTTATAGCAGGATTTACCCTTTGTGTAGGTGTTTATCTCCATTCAGTGCAAACTAAAAGCCATTCTGAACTGTGCTGAACTGAAGCACAGTGTCAAATATACAAATATAAGCCATATGAAGAAATTCACACTGGAAATCAGAAATGAATTATAAAGCAGGAGAGCAGCGATGTTCTGGAGCCTCTGCTCAGCACAGGGAGAACAAACAGTTTGACTACATCCAAGAGGAACTCAGCTTGTCAATGAAAATGGGTATAAGTCATGGTGTGTCAATTACTCGAGAGTGATCAGGGAATGCTATAGTCTTTCACTTTCTCATCAGCACTGCAAGATTCTGACCTAGATGAACTCATGTTTGCATTTAGGTGTTTATGTGTCAGGTAGGTGCCCCCTCAGCCAGTTCAATCCATGCATCACTGCAAGTTTATGTTCTTGGTCCTCAAAACTGGGCTGCCTCCTTACTCCTTCCCACACAAACCCCAAGTCTCATACCTAGTGTATGCTTCTTTGATAAATATGGCCCTAGTCCTTCCTCAGCTTTCTGTTATCCAGATAAAACAATCATCCAACAGTTTGGAAGCCAGTAGTGCTTTCAGACTCCTTCACAACTAGTGCTGCAAGCTCTCTTCTGCAGCTGGAGTTCCTCTAATGCTGCTGATATAACTGCCTAATTGGATGGATGCCCTAGCAAGAATCTTAAAACCTTTCAGCAGCAGTCCTGGGGTTTCTAGAAGCCCCACTATCCAGTGCAGGGGTATCATTCAACTCTGACTTGTTCTGAGGTTAAGTCAGCTGTGGATTCAATTTTCCTGTTGCTTATGCACATCCACATCTGGTTTTGCGGCTACTTAACAACAAGAGCCATTCGGGCTGTGGGAAATGTAATCTGTTTCAATTCGTTTTGCAAAGCAGGATACAGAGAGAACAGGTGTGCCTTCTGGGAAATCCAGTAGAGCCAGATCAAAAGGTCCTGGGACCATCTTTGTCTCCAAACTCTGTGCTGAGAAGTGGAATCATACTCTGTTTCTCTGCAATACCCTTTTCAACGACTGAATTGTCCTCTGGTGAGCCAAATGGTCTGATCCACAAATTGCTTCTCTTTCAATACTCCCTTTGCAGCTGCTTTAACTTCTTTGCACTGTCAGTATGCCATTCATCATGCTGTCTTGGTCTCAATATCCTAAGTGCTGAATGCAAGTTTTGCAGCAGAGGCACACAAATTAACTCACTCCCACCAGTCCTGTTCCCCTTGCTCAGCACTGTTTCCAGCTCTGTTCCTTCAGTAATTTAATTTCATATTTCAATTCCACATTTGCTGTCTATAAAGCACCAGTCGTCATTCAAATTTTGCATTCTTCATAAAGTCCATTATGCAGGAACTTGAGTATTGGCTTTAAATTTAGTATTCTCTTGACAGATTATAAATGCCTTTACTCAGTCCACCCTCTCCCATGAAAGCTTCGCACTTGCATGAACTAAATGCATTCATAAAAGTTCCTCAGGATGGAAGAAGTTCTTTTCTTCTCTCCCCTTTTGATGTTGCCACCACAAATAGTCCCCAGAAAAATCCAAGCTATAAATATGTAATTTGAATAGCTATGACAACATCAGACTGCACAATTGTTTTTAGCTTTTGTTATTTCTCTTTCAGAATAACAACATTCCTCTGCGGCCTGCATCCCCTGTGAGTCTGCATCCCTGTGAATCACTTTGCTAGACACCTTTCAGCAAGGAAAAAAAAAGCCTGCAAGCAGATACAGGCAATTTAGGAGTGTAAAGTAATAATTTATTGGTTTGTATAGGTAGCTAAGACTAGCAAGCTACTAGACTAAGCATTAACATGTTCACCTCCCCGTTCAAGACAACAGATAAGCCTTCTCTGCCTCAAGTGTCAGCAAACTGCCATCTTTTGACTCCCTGCTTTTTCCTTCCAGCATTTAACACCTTTTTAACACTGTTGCTTTTTCCCCGGGTATCTCAATAGCTCTACTTCCATCTCTGGGTTTGTCTTATCTTGCATGGCTCTGCTCTGCATCCTTTTCTCTCAGAGTGCCAAACCAAGGCTCTGGTGCTGAGCCCTACCAGGGCTGGACTGTGGAGCCCAAGCAGCTGAAAATTCAGAGGAGAGTGACCTGGTATCAGGCAGTGGAGATAAGGTTAGTACAGTCTGCAGGAGCCCAGCGAGCAATGCAATTTGCCAGAGGGTAGGCATGCTCAGTCAGCAGAGCCACTCTCTGGGCTCTCCTGACTGTTGTGATTTGGGCTTTAGTCCAAGTGCCCCCATGGACCCCTTGTGTCATTCAAGGCACCCTAGACACTTCACCTGGCCTGTGCTGCTGCTTTGCTCAGAATGGCACCAGTATCCCATACCTTTCTACCCTGTATGGATGGATATCTGGCATACCTTAGGATACCTCAGACAGCATCAGATGCTTATGCGTGTGCAATTGAATCAAGCCCCAGATTTTCACTAACCATCTGAGAAACTCCTGTATGTCCCAGATATCTACAGGGGGCAGGTGAAGACAGCTGATAACTCAATATATCTTGGTTAATGACACAGTAAGCTTATACCGATTGGTAAATGCTTTTTGAGGAGCTTTAAGTCAAGAGCCTGCTCACCAGTCCTTTATTCCAATTGCTGAGTCAGTCAGAGCTGTATGCAAGCAGCTGTATGCAAGCAGGAACATGCAAGTGCACATTAAAGTCTTGAGTAACAGTTTTGGAATGGATGGGGTGGAAACACTGCTTGATGGCAGTCCAACAAACATAACCCTGACTGCTTTCCCTCTGCCTGATGTGTAATTATGAGGACAGGTGCTCCCTTCCCAGGAGGAAGTTTATGGGAGTAAGTTAAAGTGAAGGGGCATGTAGACCAACTCACATATGGAAAGTGACAAAAAGAGAATCTAGAGCCTGAAACCCTAAAGAGATCATGAAAAACTGGCTGTATGAGTCAAAGGCTATGCTCAGCCTTTTTGCCTTAAATAGTGGCACAGGAGCAAAATATTTTCTAATCTGAGTAGTTTGCAACTATTCTCCAACTATCTGGTGTGCTCTGCAATTTGCATGGTAAAGAATATGCACCAGAGAAAATTTCTGCCATTATCTGTAGGTGCTAAAGATAGAGTAACTAAATCAGGGAAGTTCAGAGTCATGACCAGCTGTCACTTGGACACAGCTTCAGCTTTGACTTGGGCCTTTGCACATGTCTTCTGAACCAGGAAACCATCTGAACTATTACAGCAGTGATGCCAGAGGGCTGTGAGTCAACTGATTGGCGTGACTCGTCCTATTCTTCAGGGAGTAAAGAAAAGGTGAAAAATATGTGCCTTTATTTTGACTTCACATTGTGGTACATCTTGTTAGTCCACACTAACTCTGCACCTATGGTCCAGATCAGGCATTCACTTGCTTCATCAATTAAAGCAATCTGGTAACTTCTTTCCCCGCTATCCTTCTTCATTTCTGAAATAATGCTAATTAAAAGTCAGCTGGCAAAGCCCCCCATTTTGTGAGATGGTTGCCTTAGAACTAAGCTTGAAGAACAGGCAGTAATTGCATTCCTGAGAAGCACCATCCATCTGTGCAATTGCTACAGGGCATTGGTTACACAATGCCATACTTGTTTTTATCAGTGAGGAGGAGGTGCACTTGTTGAATCCAGATTTACAAGGTCTGAATTCACATAAAGGATCTTAAAAGCTGAGACTGTATTAGTCACAATGAATACCATAATGATTTCTCTTGCAAGTGAGTCATATCTGTTCCCACTGACAATACAGGCATATGAATATTAGATTCCTTAATTCCATTAGAGTTTAATTCTGCAGCCAACTGTGTGTATTGAAAGGTTAGCATTATAAATGAGGCAAACCCCTCTACACTTTGTGAATTTGTAAAAGCAGGGTGTGATTGCTCTGTACAAAAAACTATTTCATTATCATAAGCTTCTGTGATCTCAAACCTTCTCTAGAATAAATAATTTGTAGCTGAGTTTATGAGACAGCCTACAAAGCATACAAACCCCACTCTGAACTGACTTGAGCTAATCACTTAACATATTAAACACTGTTGAAATGTTCCTCATCTCATACAATTATACAACCTGTACAGAGAAATAAATAGTTCAGTGTCACATTACCTAGCATAATTCCCTGAGATCTGTAAGAATACACAGTGATGCATCAGACCTTTGTGCAAAAACTGAACCCCTGTATCACACTAGTGTTCTGCCTTCCAGAGAAAGGGGAGCTTTGGGGAGTGACTCCCTCTTTGGGTGCTCCTGCTGGATGCCTCTTAGTGTCCATTCCCCCAACGCTGCCTGCTGACCCTTGTGATTCCCTTTCCTACTGCCTGAGCTTCCTTCTTGGACCTTTAAAATCAGTTCCTCAGGGAGGTTACTGTTAAAAATAAGAGGCTATACTGACTGAAATGCTTGTAATTCTTCTAAACTGAGGGGAAATGCAAGATACATTTCTCTCAGGTATAGAGAGAGCTATGTATATCAGATGCAGCTATACATACATACATACAAATACCTAACTGGGGTGGTCTAGAACACAGAGGACTTAGCTTAACGCCCCTTTGCAGCTAACTGAAAAATGCAGGAACTTTTAAAGCATGATTTGTTGGGTGGACAGCTAACATCTATTCCAGGCAAGATGAACTGACAGTTCTCTCCATTAGCTATAAAGTGAGCCTCAGGAAATCAGCTCAGAAATGTGTATCCATAGTCTGCAAGTGTTCAGCAGAATTCTGCCCATATGTTTACTCTGACTTGGCCTTTCTTTCACAGTAGAAACACCTTTAATTAAAAAATTATTCATTTTATTAAACCTTACGGTTGTCATTAATTTCTTTTTTTCTTTTTTTTTTTTTTTTACTGAAAGGGCCTATCTGTTACTTTGCTCTGAAGCTAGGTGGATCTATTGGAATTTCTGTTTGCATCCAAAGATAACTAAAGAAAAGTACATAGAAATATGAGCAAAAACTTTTAGCACAGATTCAGTGCAGCATTAAATAACAAAATCTTTGTTGCAGCAGCGTTCAGGCAAACTTTCAGTTTCTATGTGCTTCAGCTGAGCATGTTTATTTTTTCACCAAGTTAGATCATATGACAGGATACACAAGCTACATGAAGTGCTGCCAGCATGTAGGATTTGACTGCAATTTTGCTACTATATTTGGTGTTTGGTTTTAAAACCCCACAAGTTCTAGTACAAAATGGCTTCTTCCTGTAAAAGTCTAAACAAAAGGCAGATGAAAACACTAATCCAAAGGGCATTTTTAACCAGAGGTAGGAAGAGGAGGGAGGCTGCTGCTTCTGGACTGGCAACACTGACTGTGCAAGAACTCTGCTGTGCTAGCTCCTCATGGGCCCCAAGCAGCTGCTGAGATGTGGGGCTGGGAATTAATCCCTAACTGGGAATTAATCCCTAACTGGGAATTAATCCCTAACTGTATGCTGACTACCTTGCAGGAATCAGCAGTTTCATCTGGAAGCATTCACGTCCTGCAGCTCTGACTTTTAACTAATTGTACATCTGAAAATGAAAGCAATCTTGTACTGCTAGCTCTGCACAGTATCTCATGGTGATTCCCACAGCTCCCAACCAGGCCACACTGTAGCTTACTTAAACAGGGAAAATGTGCACCTCCTTTCAGTGTATTTCTCTTTCTTTAAGTCTATTCAGCTTATTTTCTATAGTGCTTAGCTGTCATTGAAGTTAGAGTGACTATCTTTTTTTAGTTGAAAGCCTGAGTTTCACATTAACTGCAGGTGCTTCCTCCTTGAACTATATAAAATGACACTGTAAGTGCATCCAGGGGCAAAGGCCAGAGCCTAGAAGACAAAGCTGAACTCCACATTATGCTTAAGTAATTCATAGTAACTACCACTTTATACTATTCATGTTATAATACAACTTCAAAAATTATCTTCAACCAAATAGATTCCAGAACTTTTTACATAGAAATCCAGATTTCTGAATGCAAAATACCTCTCTCCTTCTTTGGGGGAAGGCACGATTTAGTGACAGATTGTCCCAGAGTCTTTCTCCAGCTGCATAGCAAGATGGCTCTGGAAGACAAGAAAAGATGGGGCATGCTTATGATCAAAATAATCTGTGAACCCAACAGCCAGTGCTTGCAACTCACCATCTCAAGTGGTCAGATCAACCATTGTTAGCTAGAAATGCTGGAATGTCATCAAGAGTTGTTGGCCATTTAATATAGTCTGGGGTGCTTTCGTTTTAAGAGGGAACCCCAAGGTCTAATGCCATATTTTCCCATCTCTATATATTAATAACCCTTTATATTATTCGTAATGCTTTGTCCTGTAAAAAGGATGATCACCTTTCAAAATTGTCCTAGTTGTTAAAAAGGAGTTGCTTTCTTTACTTATTGCTGTTATCGCATCCCTGTGCGGCAGAACAGGAAAGGGAAGACTAACACTTTGTTTTGTAATACTGAGAACATGATGAGGTGAAAAATATGTACCTTCTCAACTGCTTTTATTTACAATTGTTTGCCATTGCTGTTCAATCAAAGAGGGAAAGAGGAAAAGAGAACTAAGACATCAAAACATAAAAAAATAATTTAAAAAAGATTATTATGAAGAATATGAAAATAACATGAAATTAAGGAGAATTCATTTCAGAGATGGAATTAAGGACAATGTGAGCTAGATATGAGCTTCAAACTTATGCTGAAAACAAGCACATCAGAGGTTGCTTATTTACAGCTTACGCTAATCAAAAGGAAACTGAGACTGCTGAGATTCTGACCACTTTAATTTAGATATTCTGTTAGTTATACATTCTTTGAAGTGCTATCTCAAGTGTATTACACCTATAACGAGGTGGAAGAGAAACAGCTGTAGAGGCAAATACCTCTCTGTCACTATGGCATGGGAAAGGTGGCAATCGAGTCAAGCTCTCGATGATACTTCTTGCATAAAATAACAATCACTGGCGTATGACACCATTTCAGTCTTTCATGACCCTGAAAACCAACAAACAAGATGCTACTAAGTCTTACAGTGAAGTCTTTCGGGCGGGGTGTGCGTTGTGTCTGGGGGGTGCTGGAAGCCCCTCTCCCAAGCCCCCAGTTTTCAAACCCATCGAGGGCCGGCGGCGCCTCGCCCATCGCCTCTGCGGGCCGGGGCGGAGCCCAGCCGGGCACAGAAGGGGCACTTAGACTCGCGCAGCCACCGCGGCCCGGGCGCCGCAGCACCTCCTCCCGCCCGGCTGCGGTTCCGGGGCCGGGCCCGGGGCGGTGCCGGCGCGGCAGGTGCCGCCTCCCGCGGTCACGGCGGGGCTGTCGCCGCCGCTGCCACGTCAGGGGAGTGTCCCGAGGCGAGGCGGGCTGGGCCTGGCCCGGCCTTCCTCCTCCGCCCCCTGCCCCCGGAGCCGCCGCGGAGGGAGCGAGCGGTGCCCGCTGCCATGGAGGCCCGGTACAACCTCAAGAGCCCGGGTAGGCGGCGGGGCCGGGCGGGGGTTCAGCCGCGCCTTTATGGGCTGCTCGGGCCGCTGCAGGCGGGCGAGTCCGCCTCGGGGCTGCCGTGGGTCGCGGGGGCCCGGGGCCGGGGCCGGGGCCGGGGCCGCGGCGGGGAGGAGGGCCGGGGGCCGCGGGCCGCGGCGGTGGGTGCCCTGCGCCGGGGCGGTGGCGGCGGGTGCCCTGCGCCGGGGCGGTGGCGGCTTTCAGGCGGAGGCCGGCCGGGTTGGGTTCGCCTTCGCAGTGCGATGGCGCTGAAACCTTCCTCCGAGCTTTAATTCGGTTCAAAACACCCTGACTGCCAGGTCTGTGTGTGTGTCTGTGAGCCCACGCGTTTTTGGTGGTTCGTGGAAACGTACCTTTGAACGTTTAGTCAGGTGGCTGTGCCCTGTTCCCCCGGGCATCGCCTCCTCGCCGAGTAGGTGCGTGTGAGGGAACGCATTGCCAAGGATAACTTGGCTGTGTGGCGTCAGTTTGTTTAGCAGAAGTGTTGCTGTACAGGCTCTGTTTACTCTTGTGTCTGTGTTTGTTCACATGTATGGTTTGACATGTGTACATGTTAAAATTCATGCCTGTAATTCCTGAGCTTGCTTTTGATCCCTTGAAGTGAGAGGGACGCCTCAAGAGATGTGGGCGATGCCAGGAGAAACAGCGCTGGAAGGGAAGGTTTTGATCGCTCGGAGGCAGACGGTGGCCAGGCCATGTCCCCCCGTACGGCTGTGTTGGAGCAGTGGCCTCTGGCCGGCTGTGCCAGGGCTTCACCTCCTGGAGCTGCTTGCATAGCAAAACCTCTTCCGCAGCTTGTAAGGGCTGGTCGAGTTTGTGTGTCGATGTCCTGCACCTGCTTTCCCCTAAGCGCGTGTTGAGAAGTAGACTTTATCAGCTTCATGTTCTTATGGTGAATAGTGTCTTTATTTTTTAATCATACCGTCCTGTTACCAGCATGGAAGGTGGGGGGAAACTGAATGTTACGATGAGTTGTACCTTACAAATGTCAGTGAGACTTGTTTACAAACATATCTCATGCGGATGATGTGTCTGTTGCTAAATTATGTCCCTTAGTCTCACACCCAAGTTGCATAACCAAAATATAAGAAGGATCACTAAGCAAATGATGAACTTGTTTAAAATAGAAGGAATACTTTCTTTTTTTAGGGAGATAGGCAGGATGTGTGGCGTATGTGAATTTACAAGGCCACACAAATATGCTCACTAGTTGTGGTTCGCCACGTCATGGGAAACAGTGGTGGTGTGCTGTATGACAAGCACCTGGGATCTGGGTGGAGAGGACAAATATTTGTGGCTTAATTTAGAAATGCTCTTCCCCTTTCTTGTTACTTGTCCTCCATATGTTGGAGAGAAAATTACCTTTACTGGAATTGATTTTCAGCACCTGTGCTGTTCCGTAGTGAAATGAATTTTATGTGGCAAAGATAAATAATTCATACAATGGCTTAATATTATTTCTCCAAATTAAGCATGTTTTGTTATGTATTAATACATGAAACTATTTATTTCCATGTAGATACGGAAAGTTTGTAAATTATATAAATAACTTTTAAAATCTCTATAATGATTTAAAACATTGATTTCAATAGTCAATATGTGTGAAATCGTCCACTGAACAGATGGGCAAAAAGGTGTTGAATAAACATTAAAAAATAATTTAAATAAATATTGTTTCTTCAGCAGTTGTCCATTAAAATTAGTTGACTGTAATTATGTATAGCCAGTGCTTTTAGTCTGACACTTCACTTCCTAACCAGGTAGATAAGCATATGCAATTGCTTAATATTTCTGTGTATGTTTTACAAATGCCCATCTTGTTACAGTTACACGTGCAGTTTAATGATGGTATCTTACTCTTGCCACTTGACTGCAGGCTTAAGATGGAATTGTGGAATATTCTAATATTAAAGTGGTTTCTATTAATGTAAATGCACTAAAATGCATTAAAATAAGTCCACCGTATTTTCTATTTCAAGGGGTTGTGTCATCTGTGGACTGAAGGAATTATTTCAGTAACTGAGTCCTCTAAGACTTTAGAGTAGCTGTCCTTGTGTCTGTTGTTGTTGCTTTGCCTTTAATAGAGGAAGAACCAAGCCGCTAACCTTTAGGTCAGCTTTAGGGATTTCGAACACGCTATCTTGAGACAGACTGGAAAAAGTAATAATTTTGTACCTGTGCAAGAGGCTTCTACTGTTGAAATCTGCTTTTGGACTTGAGTAAACTGGTTGCAAATGGTGACTTTTCTGCACAGTAGCTTTTAAAAGGGCAAATCCTACTTACCATTTTAGTATAAGTTATTTTAATTAAATATCGTAGAGCAAAATGCATTTTAAATAGGAAAATTTTGTTAAAGGAAATATGTCCTTTTATTGATCATTATTTTTAAGCCGCATTCTGATACAGACTTATGAAGGAGCTGAAGTTCATCTTTTAGCTGTGGTTAATACCTGGATCCCTCTTCAATGAATGGGAATGCTAGACAAGATAGATGAGTGGGGATGACTTAGGCTCTCCATTGCTGTGCTTTTTGTGTGCTCTCAAGCAGACCACAAAAGAGCAATATTGCTGCACAGCTTTGTCCTGCTGCTGATTGCTCTTAGGCAATGTGTTTGTCTTCTTCCTTATTCCTGTTTCTACAGCTAATTAGTTCATCCCAACATATTGAAAGATGGTAACTCACCACAACACAAGACAACTTGTTCCCCTGCACACCATGTCTCTTTCGATGAGAGGCAACACAACTTTGGCAGGTCTTTGTTTGCCGTAGGTACAGGCCGTGGCCAGTGCAGGTGTGGGATGGCCAAGTGGCTCTTGTCTCCTGTCAGTTACCCTCTGGAAGAGCCAGAAGCCATGGGGACATTCACCTGATGCTGTATTCTCACGCTGCCTATGGACTTGAATTTCTTTTTTATTTCTTCCCAGGAGGACCATTAATTTTGGAAGGGAAAAAATTTCACACTCCACTCTTCAGGCTTCTTTGTATTGCTTCAATAAGGCAAAGCCTTGTAAGCTGTTACTTTATATTTTTGCATGTATTTTTGGCACTTGTAAAAGGGCAAGCTATTTTCTGTCTTAGGATTTCAAAATGGATTAGTAAATGTATATCAGCCTGCTACCACATGGCTGATAAACCTCTCCCATCAATATAGTCAGCTCAGCTGACTAAAGCACAGACTTCATCCTCTTCATGCTTCAGGAACATCCCTATTTTCTGAAATTTATAAGACAGCTACTTGGTATAATCTCTTTAGTTGTTTTGGTTTTTTTTTCCGAAGAGCTGTGACCCTTAGCCTGCTGTAAGATCAGACACCAAATCTTGTAGTCACTGCTCTTGTAGTGACAATCTCTCACTTTTGTGTAGGCTGTGACCGGGCGTCTGAGCAGGTGTTAGCACAGACCCTTGAAGAATTATGAACAGCCACTTCCAGTGTCTCACACAGAGCCCACAAACAGCAGTGCTATTTTTATTTTCTTTGGACAGGGTTTGTTTTGTTTGCAGCAGACCGCCTCATTGAGAATTTGATTAGTGAGGGCACTGGCGGCCTAGGGAGAGTACATGGAGGGAGGCATCGCATGCATGTCCTGCATTTGTTGCCCAGCTTGTGCTTTGGGATCTTGGACACATAGGGAACATAACAAGCTGAGATTGTGATCCTCTTAGCTGTCATCTTCAGTAATATTTCTGCTTTTCCTACAAATTGTACTTCTTTCTGCACTCCATATTTTGTACATGTGTCCCATGCCAACAAGCATGTGTCAGTTCTTTGTTAACAAACAAAACAGAGCTAATAGGAAACAGCCAGTAGCTATTGTGCTGCTTAGTACCTTCTGTGTATGAAATAAGGATAGGTTGTTTGAAAATAAAAGTTGAACAGATGTTAAAAATTTATTAAGGCTGAAGACATTGTTTGATCTTAGTGTGTTCAACAAGCACCTTGCATTTCGTAAGTTTTATCTCCCTTTGTGTTGACTGAACAGTTGTTTTGAATTGCACCTACAAGAAGAGTACTGTACTTCCGGCTGCCCTGAGGGAGATAAGGACTAAAGGTTGGCTGTTTCTGAGGGTGAAAGGAAAGCACAGCAAGACTAATTAAAAGTCTTTTGGGTATTTTTAATAGTTGTTAATACTTTATATGAGTATAGGAGTCTTGTGGGCCATGGGAAAGAATGTATGTGAAGCTGTGAAGCAGCTATTCAGGAGGCTTATGGGTCTTGAGAAAGGATGTATTTGAGATCCTGGGGATGGAGGATAGCTGGCCTCTTGCTTGGCAAATGGTGTTTCCATTTGTTTTGTAGCAGAAGTCAAAGGACCTGCCGAAGGAATGTCCTTGTCTTGGCTGCGATGGAGTTAATTTTCTTCCTAGTCACTGGTTCAGTGCTGTGTTTTGGATTTAGTGTGAGAATCATGTTGGGAACACACTGATGTTTTGGTCATGGTCGCTACTCTGAGTCAAGGACTTTCAGTGTCTTGTACTCTGTGCAGTGAGGAGGGGCAAAGGAAACTGTGAGAGAGCATGGCCAGGACAGCTGACCTGAACAGGCCAAAGGGATATTCCATACCATAGAATGTCATGCCCACTGTATAAACTGGGGGTGTTTGCTGGGAGGGGCTGATCACTGCTGGGGGATGTGTTGGACATAGGTCGGTGGGTCATAAGCATCTCTTGTTTTTCTGGGATTTTATTTCTCTTTCTCTCTTTTTCATTACCATTATTATAATGATTTTTAAATTATCATTAGTATTACTATGTTTTACTTTGTTTCAGTTATTAAACTGTTCTTACCTCAACCCAGAAGATTTACCTTTTCTCCCCCCCCCAATACTCACCACCACCAGAGAAGAGCACAGGGAGGCAGTGAGCAAGCAGCTGGGTCATTTTCAGTTGCTGGCTGGGGTTAAACCAAAACACCAAATTTGAAAATAAAAGCAATTTTGGAAGCTATGGCTGGCCCAGACATTTGTTCCAGTTCTGCAATTAAACATTTTGGTTTTGTAAGAATAATTGCTTTGTCTTGTTACATGAGATCAGCATGTAATAGGAACTTGACTAATAAAGAACATCAGAGCTGTACTGATGTTCAGTGATTAGCAACTTAATTGTCTCCATTTACTTTCACTTAGACAAAGAAGTGTGGTTTCTTTAGTATGAAGAACAGTATTCCATACTTCATGATGTTTAAAATCATGTTGAAACTGTAGGTGATGATTTTAAAATGGTGATGTTGTCCACCATTTTCAAGAGACTGAGACTGAAATTTTACTTCCTCTTTATTTTGCCCATTGCTCTAGCGCAGGAGGATGTAATTTCCATAACGTGATCACTGGCACTATGGGAAGGATCATCAGCATTGTAGGTTGCTTCTACTACCGCTGGCTTTCTGGTTCTGGAAGACTGAAAAATATTTAAATATCTTTAAATCTTTGGCTGCTGTGTTGTCAGGGCAAAGATTTGTGTAGTCCACTGTCCCATCACAGACTGAGGTGGTAGGGAATACTTTGTAAAAGAGATTTAAAGAAACAGAATATGTAGTATATTGTCTTCATTAGTAGTTTAAAGGACTTGCCCAACTGAAGTTTTGTCTGTCTTTCAGGGATTTTATTTTTGGATGTGACTGGGATTTTGTTTGAGCTGTTTTTTAAGTGAAGAAAGATCAGGTATCTGGGTTCTAATGAAACTTTATTTGTAGTCTTGATTTAAAATTAAGTTACTATAAACTGCTATGCGAATTTTTATGAGACTATAGTCACATTTTTGTGAAATAACATACAAAAATATGTACAGGAACTGAAAAATCTATTTGAAGACAGATATGAGCTCAGAAGGGTTAAGATGGGGGCATAATGAACAAACAGAAGGAATGCAGAGTTAGAGAAGAGCACTAGTGATATAGAGCTCACTTGAAAATATGGTAACTTGGGTAAGTTTCTAGGGTAGGTACCATTTGACACTCTGTTCTGCAAAATGATTGTAATTGATATTTCGGAGTACTTGTCTCAAGCTCCCTTTTCCCCTCTTCTGTTGTTTTTAGTTCATGAATGATCACACATCATTCACAGGTTCTAAGCTGTCCAGAATCACATCCACAAGGAACAGATGACACACAGGTGACACTGTGACACTGTGCAGGTTGCTGTGAACCTGTTAGAGTTGCTGTATGTTTAGATATAATGAACCATTCTCCAGAGAATACAGGGGGAAAAAAAGGAAAAAATACAATTTTCCATATCAAAGAGTTACTGTAAAAGCATTTCATAACTCTCCAGTCTGCTATGACTCTTTGCTTTAAATATATTTTCTTACATGCTTCAGTGACCGCATGACTTAAAGTGTTGGGTTTTTTTTTAACTTAAAATGTCAAAGCTCATCAAGTGTTGTCATCTTAGACAACAAACCCTGTGTACTATACACATAAACTTAATCCTGATGTTTTTTTAATTACGTGATCCATTCTTTATGCAATGGAACTACTGACAGTGTGATTCACTTTTATTTTTCCCCTTACATGAAATTTAAACATACTTTTAGTAAATGGGATTTTCTTTTGAATCCCAGTGCAGTGTGGGTTCCCAGGTGCTTTGGGCTGCTGTGGGGACTGATGATTCAGCAGGTGACTCTTTGCACTGTGACCTCTGAACTCACTTGATGGTTACACCAGCCGTGGGTCAGGCACTCTTGGCTCAAAGGTCAGGTGTAGAGGGAAGGGGGTGGAAGAAAACAAAGCGAGCTGGATTGAAGAAGACCCTCCCACAATGTTATCCATGACACATGCATATAATTGAAGGGACTTGATGCTTGTCTCAAATGGTTTGTATGATTTCAATTTTAAAAATCTATTATTATTGTCTAATATTTTTCTTAATTGTAGATAGTAGCCTCATTAATAGATAGATTCATAACAAAGATGACTTGTGTTTTACTAATATTTTAAGTGTATTGAGTAGTTATAAAAGTTTCTCTGAGATGAAGGGTTTTATGAGAGTTTTACTTTGATAACCTGTGTTCAATAAATAAATTGCATCCTTGCTTGTGCTGTTTTGGTCAACAAAGCCGTAGGGAAAAATTACTGCTTCTTCTGTGTTTCTCCTGAGTAGACCTCTAAATCTTGTTTGAAGTGAAAAAAGGAAGAATAGCAGCTGTAAATAAAAAGGTAGGAAACACTTGCCAAAGCAGTAAAAGCTGTCAGGTTGTTTTATTCCTCTTTTCCCAGATTAGATAAATCAGCTTGAAAGACTGGAAGATCTCTACCTTTATGCCAGCTGTTTTAGGTTTCTATTATTTATTTGTTCATTATGTACTTTCTTTTTCAAACAGCAGAACTGAAAATTCAGTTTGAGAATTAATTTCAGAATGAAAGGGTTGCTATCCATTTGAGGAAGATACTGTCATGCACAACCCTTTTTATTGTTTAAAAAGAAAAGGTATAATCATTTACTAGGAGAACACCATCAATGTTCAAATCCTGTCATCCCTTTAAGCAGTAATACTGACATTTACAAAGACTGATCACTTGCATTTTCTGTGTCCAGAAGGTTTCCCCAGCCACAAGGTACAGACTTATCCAGTTGGGCACATGGCAGGGGTACTTCAGTGTGACTTGCAGATATATGCAAGAGAAGCAGTTGTGTGAAGTTTCAGGGTAGCTCAAAGTAAATGATTATAAAAGTGGAATTTGACTGGACAGTTTCTGGCAGAAATAAATCTACAAATAAATCTATGCATATATTGTATGGATTTTGCTCATTGATTGTTATTCCACCACCACTTAATCCTAAAGTAAGCTGGTGGCTTTAAATTTGATTTTCAGATTTTTAATATCCATATTTTGTTTTTCAGAAAATTGTGCTAAGTTCAATGTAATACAAGAGGCAGATTGTCAGGTAGAGCCTCTGACCTGTAGCATTCTGTCTTTCCTCCACAGCACAGTAAGAGCTCCCACACCTCCTGCTGGGCGGGAACTCTCCTGTAATCTCTAGTCCAGAGATTTAATTTCCTCAGGATTTAATTTTGATGAACATTGATAAAGTGTTGTTGAGTGTATCTGTGAAAGCGTGGTTGTTTTTCATGCTGCTGGTTATGCCATATTAAAAAATAACTTGATTGTTTTGTCTCCAAAACCTGTCCTAGACAAATTCAATGTCTTTTCTTCATTTGGCTGAATTAGTGATACTCTTTGATTTTATTGACATTTTGCGATTCTTTATTTCAAATGGGCCCAAACCATTCTGATTTTTCGGAATTGCCATTGCCAAATGTTTTCTCAGTGACTCAGTGTGACTTAAGTGGGCTGAAATACCACAACTTGTTGCAGGCAGACTTTGTGAATTATGCTTGTTTCTTCCATCTCAGTTTTCGGTTGCCAAAGGAGGAACTGTATTCATGAATACTGCAGCAGTGCTTAAAGAAGAAACAATTTCACGCTTTCTTCACTGGATCACACATTCTCAGAATGAACCTTTATCATTCCAGGCTTTTCTTTGCAGTCTCTCAGCTGGCATTTTTCAGCAATGTGGGAAGAGAAAGACAGAATGGTTTGGGCTGGCAGGGATCTTTAAAGGTCATCTAGTTCAGCCTCAGTCAGGGACACCTTCACCTAGATCACAGCTCAGAGCTCTGTCCAACTTGACCTTCAGTGCTTCCGGGGATGAGGCATTCACAACTTCTCTGGGCAACTTGTTCCAGTGCCTCATCGCTGTCGCTGTCGAGAATTCCTTTCATATGCTCAGTCTAAACCTACTCTGAGTTTAAAACCATTGCCTCTTGTCTTGTCACTACAGGCTGTGGTAAAAAGTTTCTTCTTTCTCATAAGCATCTTCTAGGTATTGAAAGGTCACAGTAAGGTCTCCCCAGAGCCTTCTCTTCTTCAGGCTGAGCAACCCCAGCTCTCAGCCTTTCTTCATACACATGGGCTGCTTAGAATCATGGATGGGCTTAGGTTGGAAGGCACCTTAAAGATCACCTAGTTCCACCCCCACTTTCATGGGCAGGGTCACCTTTCACCAGACTGGGTTGCTCAGAGCTCCCTCCAACCTGGCCTGGAACACCTCCAGGGAAGGGGCATTCACAACTTTGCTAGATAACTTGTTTCCAGCACCTCACCACCCTCACACAAAAGAAATTCCTCCTAATACCTAATCTAAACCTACTCTCAGTTTGAAGCCATTCTCCCTGTTCTGTTGCTACATGTTACTGTAAAAGTCCCTGTCCCATTATTCTTGAGGTACTGGAAAGCTGGAATTAGGTCACCTGATAGATTTTTAAGATGTCCTGTGTTGCTTAATACTGAAAACGTCTTATAAGCGAATTATCTCTATGGTATACAAGAGCTAAATTAGATTTTAATGTAATTCATGCCCCAAGAGTGAAATAATATTTTGCTCTAATAGCTTTCCCTCAGTGAACATGGGTGACAGCAGATGATGCTGTTATGGGGGACTGTATTTCTTTTCTGTCTTGGTCCCTCAACTGTGAAATCTCAGTAACAGTTGTCTGTCTTGTCCACGACTGCTCTGTCTTTATTAGGCTTTGTTGCATACATTCTCAGTTTTCTCATGGTCATCCTTTTCCTTCATGGGGTGTTCGCTCCTAAATTAACTCATCCTGGTGTATGCCACTCTTCTTCTGAAGGCAAGTGTGCAGGCTTGTTGGCTGTGAAGCAATGCTGGGTCCAAAGCCTTATCAGGTCCAGACTGGTTTTCTTGTTATTCCTCTCTAATGAACTGGTAAACCTTAATGAAGATGAAAGAGACGAACTGTTCCTCAGAACAGCCCAAATGCTGCTATTACTGTGACGTGATCTGATGGGATCTATAGGGTGTTTAATTGACACCTTCCCATGGTAGCACCGTAACTGGGGTAACTGGCAGTAGCAAATTTCCATATAATCTCTTTTCTTTTTGGATTGTAAGAAGCGAAATTCTCAAACTTTGAGCTGTTGTTTATCGCTGTCCAAAAGTGTGAAGGAGGAAAAGAACTTTTCACACTAGATTGGAAGGAAAATTCCTCTGAATGGAGGTTAGAGCTTTTTATTAGGCATTAATGCATGGTATACATGAGGGCACCTGGAAGTACAAGTGATGTAATAGAGCTTACAAAAGTGGCCAGAAGAAGGAGGTGCAGAAAATACAGATGGTGCTGTTATTTCTGAAGTAGAAGATTGGAGGAGGTTACTAATGGCTATCCTGAAGTTATTATAGAAAAATACCTGGGTGTTCACACTCAGTGGCAGGTTCAAACTGCAGAGGCCCTGAGTAAATTTTTGTGGCTGGGCATGTGTGTTTTCAAATCTAATATAAAACTTCATCTCCTCTTACTGGTGATGTGTTGGTTTCTCAAGTGTTACTGTGACCTCGCTTTGAACAGCTAGAGAAGTAGTCTTGTAATTGCCATGGGAGGTGTCAGGATAAAGCTTTTCAGCAGTTGTTAAAGATGCACGTGATGTCCTTTTTGAGGTTGTTAGCCTTGTACATCTTGTAGTCTGAAACTCTGTTAATGATATGTGTGTTTTTCCTCCTGTCTGGTACAATTATTAATATAAAACTCCTTCAGTCCCAGTGCTCAGTGTTGAGAAACTCTGTGAACATGCAACATATTTTTCATAACTTTATGCTTGTATAACTCTTCTAAGATTTATTAATTTTAAGTAATTTATATTGTGTCTTGAATTATGAACTCCAGTGAAGAAGCTGGAATATGCTGGAAAAGATTAGTTAGCTGAAAAGAGTTCTTCAAGAAATGTTTTATGTATTTTTCTATGCAATGCATATTAATTTATTTTCTTCATTTTCATGTCTTATGCTTTCTTTTTTTTCAGCTGTCAAACGTTTGATGAAAGAGGCTGCGGAACTGAAGGATCCTACAGATCATTATCATGCACAGCCTTTGGAGGTTTGTTTCTCTATATGTTTGGAAGAGCTTGTAGTTAGGCAATTTTATTCATACATACTCTTAATTAATATATACTTCTCTAAAATGAATATGTATTTAAAATGTACATATTTAAATACTAACAAACCTTTTTTTTTTTTCCCCCTATGATGGAAATCAGCAGCAGAATTCAATTTCAACGATCTTGTAGTTCCAGGTTTTTGGTGCAATTATATAATAACAGTTTTACATTACCCCTGAGTAGTTTTATAGCATGGATGTGTTTATTCCCCCATCTCCTTCCCAAGAATATGAAAAGATGTAATATTTAAGTCAATATTTTTATACCCAAACTTGACATCTGGCTCAGTTACTGAGTTGATCACTGAAACACTTAACCCAAGGTGATCTCTGAGGATTGCTCTTTTGCATTTAAGCAAACCTGTGACCTGTGAAAAGCACAAATGTGTGCAATTCTGGATGTAAGAGAGAGGGATTTCACTTAAGGAGTAGCTTCTTGTCTAAACACCCAGTTAAGTTTTTGGGCTGAGAGGACAATGAAGTTCTGGTGGTTAGAAGCTTAGACAGAAATCCCTTCTGATTTCACTGGATTAATTAAAAAGGGCAGCGTCCTGTGGTATTCAGTTGGGAGGTTTGATTTTTAGCTGTTCCCAGAAATGTGTAACATGCTTAACATGCTCACATAATAATGCATGTTCCTAGGTGCTATAAAATATACCTTACTGTCTACTAGTTTTTATCTGTACCTTGTTTCCCCTTCCTTTGGTGAAATGTAAGGTTTAATTCTTGCTGTTATTCGTAATCTACATGAGGGACTTATTTCTGGATTAGAACAGTGTCTCACTGGGAAGAGAACAGTGGCAGATGAAGGGAAATGCTGGAAATCTTGACAGTTACCTCCTGTACTTGAAAAGTTGTAACTAGGTGGGCAGTCCTGACGCTGTAATACCAGTGTTTAGCATTAGCAGAGGGATCTCATTCACTGACAGCAAGCCTCATTTTGGACTCCTGTCATAACAGTAGGAGTTGTTCTGCTTGTAAATATTTAGGAAGTTGTTGGCAACACAAGTTCTGATACACAAAGCCCAGCTCAAAACCCCAAAGAAATAATGTTTAAAGAGAAGTTGCTTATATGTCCAATGAAACTAATACTCTAAATTGCCAAGTGTACCTGTTGTGCAATAAGGCACAGTAGCTGTTTCAAAATTGCTAGTGGAAAAGGGAGAATGGGAATTCTCCAGGGTGTGAGTCAAGTCCCTGTGTTGACCTGGGCATGGAAGGAGCTTTGGGGAGGCTGTCATTAGTGTTCTTTCTTGATGTAGGTCTCCACTTGCTTCTCCAGAAATTGTTGCTCACTGAGGCAAAGATCCAGTTTTCTTTTAATTGACTCAGTTTTCCATCTGTAGGGTAATAAAACTCATCATAATTTATACAGCTAGCGTAAAGAATTTGGATAATGAATTTGAGGGTTTCAGTGAATTATTGCATTAGAAAATTACCAGAAAGTTACAATGCTTTATCCTTAGTACTGTGTTCTCTTAACTCTCCATTTGATTTTGGCGTCTTAAAACTCCTGCTGTGTACTGTTTCTTCAGGCTGCCCTTCTTCAAGAAAATGGCATTGAGTTGTCTATTTCTGTGATGAACCCTTCTATTTTTTTCTTCTCCCCCCCCCCCCCCCCCCATTCATGGGGGAATTTTAGGATAATCTTTTTGAATGGCACTTCACTGTTAGAGGCCCTCCAGATTCAGATTTCGATGGAGGGATTTATCATGGGCGAATTGTGCTACCACCTGAATATCCCATGAAACCACCCAGCATTATTTTGCTGACGGTAAGTAAGCTTTCTTACTAGCTTTTCCTTTTTATGTCATCAGTTTTATCACAGGTGTAGAGAGAGATTCTTGCCATTTAACATAATGTTATTTTTGTAAGAAAGGTGGCATAGTACATTACAATTGAAGATCCAAAGTCTTCCAAGATGATTTTGGTAATCTCTGATTGTGTGAAGCTTTACACTGAGTAAATGGCAGTTTTTTCCTCTGGAAGGAATAAGTTTCCTGATGTGGTTGTCTAACCTTCTGCTCTCCCCATGGGCCCTCCTGGTTTCTGTTGAAAACATTGCTCAGATGTAGGAGAGCAGACCTGTAGTTTGGGGCAAAGGACTTCCTTTGTGCATGGTTTTGTAGAAGGCTTTCTTCATGCATTAATAGAGTCAGATGACAAGAGTTCTTTGTTCGGCAAGCTGAATGCCGATTTTGTGAGGTTGGCAGTAATATAATTACCACATACTGTTTGCATATGGAGTTCTTTTGGTCATGATTTTTACAACTTTTACCAAAACTCAAGTTAACTTCTAGCATGTTTTATCATATTCTCCTTCTTCCTTTGAAGGCAAATGGCAGGTTTGAAGTGGGGAAGAAAATTTGTTTAAGCATCTCAGGGCATCATCCTGAAACCTGGCAGCCTTCATGGAGTAGTAAGTAACAATTATTTGGAAAATATTACTCCCATCAAACAACTTGTTCCTTAAACTAAAAAAATCTCTTGGAGAATGTTTATAGTGGAAAAGGAGACGGATTTTGAGGGTGTGAAATTATGGAGAATTTGTCAAATGTAAGGTCATGAAAGAGCAAAATAGTTTTTGGAAATTATATTAAGTAAATGTCAGGGTTGAGAAACTGAGGGGTGATGATAAGCTCTTTTTTACTTGGATGCATAAGCATTAAGAATTCTCAGACTACTTAGAATATTCTTTGTGTTTTTTAAAAAAAATTGTTCTTATGAAAATAAATGCTATTACTTTACCCTGCTTCTGTATGATCACTAAAGCCAGCTTGAATATTAGCAGAGGGGAGTTTTCAATTCTAATGCTGTGCTTCTAAGCACTCAAGAGGAAAGATAGTGGTCTGAGTTCAGAATAACTCAATTCTCTATCCTTGTTTTTTAAAATACTGGTATCACAGAAATTGAGTTGGCACAGTTCATCCAAGGCAATATGCTTCTGTTTAAGTAATTTTAGTTTTGTTGAGTACAGTACATCAATTATTTCTTTACATATCAGTTTCACTTTTAAAATATGTTGGTAAAATCTTAGGAGTTTTCTAGCAGACTGCTCTTCAGCTTTTGTTAAGTCTCTTATGTTCTTTTAAAGAGTAGAAAACACTGTGTTTCGAAGTAGGAGTTGTAAATATCCTATCTCTTTTCTGTGGTACTTGTTTTGATGTGATATTTATTTACCAGATCTGTTAGCAAAGTATCTTGAATTCTTAAGTTTCATTGGTTCTGTAAAACGGAATCCAAGTATGAGTGTTGTCAAAAGAGATGCTTCAGATGGCAATTCTGTTGGAAGCAGTTATTAATATTTTAAGTGAGCTCCTTCCCCTATTATGATGACATAAAAGGAACAAATTCTGCAATACTTTGCAAAAAAGAAAAACACAGCATGTGTACACTAAATTGCAGAATTCATGTCTTAATAGAAAAAAACACACAAAAAGAAGAATTTCCCTGAACCTTCTTATCCTCTTCCTTTCCCCCTGCCTCCTTCTGCCTTACCTTTTTTTCATCATTTTTAAAGTCTGGAACACTCATGCTGTATTTTTGGGACAATTGCTTTTTTTCTTCTCTGTTGGCTGATGGTCTTCTCTTTGTTTACAATGTGATGTTAAAACAAAATCAAGAAGGCCTTACCAAGAAAAACCCCAAACCAGTGCTGCTTGTATGAAATTCAGACTTGGCAGAATGAAGTTTTGCAGTCAGAACTGCAGCTTTTCTGAATGTAGAATGAGATTACATATCTGTTGTTTCTGCCACCTTGTTTATATCTGTTTTCCCATTTTAGTAAGAACAGCTTTACTAGCCATCATTGGATTTATGCCAACCAAAGGTGAAGGAGCAATAGGATCTCTAGATTACACACCAGAAGAAAGAAGAGCGCTTGCAAAGAAGTGAGTGCTAAGTTTGTTACTGTAGGTACATAAATATTCACTCACTTTTAGGGTAATGCATTGAGTAGAAAATAAGCAACTTCAGTCTATTCTCTTGCATTTATTCCATATGTAAAACAAGTTTGATGCCTTGTATATGTAGTTGCTTTTTTCTCTGAATATTGTGTAAACTTGGAACTTGCGGTCAAGCAAAAATACAGAGAGGACTCTGTTCCTTCCAGCATTGTGTGGTCATATTAGAGGTTTGTCTGAAATACAGGCTTGGAGATGTAATTAACATTGTGATACAGTATTAAGTGCAGCATGGAGGGAAAGTGGGTAGGATGGAATTGATAGTAAGTATAAGAGGGGGAGAAAACAACCAAAATAATGATGTATCATTGCCCTTAAGTAAATAATAATAATGAAATGATGACAAAATTCTGAAGCAACTGTTTCTAAATGATTTTCAGGAAACTAGCTTAAGATTAGGTTTGTGACTGATGAAAATATTAGCTTAGTGGAGAAAGGGAAAATGGTGGGTGTTTATAGGGACTTCAGCAAGGCTTTTGGTGTTCTCTGCCTTATCCTCTGTCATGAGCTACAGCCTAGGCAGGTGGGGACAGTAAGGTGGATTAAGAACTGGCTGAGCTGCCTGGCTCAAAGGATTGTGATAAGCAACACAATCCAACTGCAGGCTGGTCGCTATTGGTGTATTCCTGGCGTCAACAATGGGGCCAGTGCTATTTGGTGTCATTAATGACCTGCATGCTGGGACAGGGTGCACCCTCAGCAGGTTTGCAAGTGATACAAAACTGGGAGGAGTGGCTGATGCACCAGAAGCTTGTGCTGCCATCCAGAGGAGCCTCACTGGGCTGGAGGAATGTCAGAGAAAAGTCCTGCCCTTGGGGAGAAGTAACACCAGCTGACTAGCTGGAAAGGAACTTGAAAGGGGAGGTCCTAGTGGACACCAAGCTGATTATGAGGCAGCAGTGTGCTCTTGCAGCAAAGAAGGCTAGTGGTATCCTGCGTTGTACGAGGAGAAGCATTGCCAGCAGATCAAGTGAAGTCATCCTACTTCAATACTCAGCACTGGTGAGACATCAGGAGTGCTGGGTTCAGGTCAGGCCTGTGACCAGGTCAGGGTACAAGAAAGATAAGGACTTCTGGAGCAAATGCAGTGCAGTGCCACAAAGGTGATTGAGGGGCTGGAAAATGTTTCATACATGGAGATAGTAAAAGAGCTGGGTATGTTCAGCCTAGAGAAGGGGAGGTTCAGGGGATCATATCCATATGTACTAATGTCTGAAAGCAAGCTGTAAAGAAGGCAGAGCCAGACTCTTTTCAGTGGCATTCAGTAACAGGAATGAGTCAGTGGGGTGAGTTGGTCTTGATACTGTGCTGTCAAGGTTGTGTGGTTCCTCACTGGCCTGGAGAGCTGCTTGTGGTGTGCCCTATAGACAGACAATGTATGCAAGAGGGGGAAGGTAATGTTCTTGCAGAAGCTGAAATTCCTGGATTGGAGGTGCAAACTCCTGGGTCCAATATAACATTTGTAATAATAGTTAAATCTTTATAATTTGTATTTTAAAATTTGCTGCAGATATAAAATAAGTTCTTAATGGTAAGAAATTATTAATAAGGTATAAATAATAGTGATATATAAGTCAGTTTTTAATACTTCCCTAAGTGACATGAGAGAATATGTGTTAGTAGTATAGATAATCTCAACATATTTTTTCAAGATAGTGTGATTTGAGGCAGGGGGAAGTACTTCTAAGCTCCTGGTCTTGCCACTACTTGTCTTTCTGTGGATTGTTCTGCAAATAGTTTGTTTAAACAAGCACACAGGAACATTGTGAGTACATGCTATTCTGAGCTATGTCATTTGTGGGCAGGTCACAAGACTTCTGTTGTGAAATGTGTGGCACATCTATGAAGACAGCCCTCTTACCACTGACATCTGGAAGCGTGTCAAGCCAGGCAGACAAGGAGGCTAAAGAGCTTGCCAGACAAATTAGCTTCAAGGTGAAGTCACTGTTTAAACTTCTCTCTCTCGTATAGAATTAGAAAAAAAATTACTGAGGTGAAACTTGTTAATCACAGAAGCATCATTTCAGAAAACCTTCATCAGTGGTTATGTGGAAGCCTGTTTTTTCAGTATAGTCTGAAAGAGAAAAATAAGTGTGGATCTCTTGAATTGCCAGTTAATCAATTGTGCGTCTCAAGCATTGAATTGATTAGTTTTAATTTTAGTGGTGACCACTGTGGTACAAACTGCTTAACTATGTTGCTTTTACTTCCACATTTTCAGACACTAATAACTTGATTAAATTCTCCAGAATTAGTCTTACCATAAGAGTGTTAGGAAAGTTTGGGCAAAGCTAACCGGAATTTTTTACCTTTGTGATTTTTTTTCCTTTTGGCTTATGGAAGGAATAAAACATATAACTACTGAAAAATGGTTGCAAATTCTTTTGAACTACTCTGCTACTATCTGAAGATACTGAAAGTTGAACTCTGGTATGGAAGTTGCTGTGACCGAAAAATGTGTTCTCTAGCTTGTTCTCTAGCTCAAGGTTTGTTTAGACAAATACATTCCTTAGAGAATTGCATGTCTTGCATGCACAGTGTTTTTTTTCACTGGGCTTTCCACTAAACTCTTAAATCATCCACTAAGGGAGACTACTGTGCATGAGGGCAGGGAACTACAGTGAAATATATTATGACAGTGTGGCATTAGTGCAGAGCACATCCTCACTATGGTCAGGGCTGCCAATATGTCCCCTTTTATCACCCATGTTCTTCTAACACTGTCCTAAAGGCACTTTTACTTTTTTTTTTGTGTGCCATGAAAGGGAAAGATTGTCTTCTTCTGAGCATTCCTGCCAGTTTTGCAGGACATGCATATTCCTGTGCTATAATGCTTATGATAAAAACATCTCCAAATATTTTACAAAGATAAGAGATAAAGGCCTGTTTTAAAGCTGGGCTGCTTGGAGATGCAATGGGCTGCCTTTTCCTGGCTATTTTACGATATAGAAGGGTTTAAAAGTGTAGGATTGATTTTTACTTAAGAACTGCTAATCTTCATCAAAGAAATTCTAGAAATATCAGAGTTTTTTGTTTGGGTTTCTTTGTGAGAAAGAGCTCATAACTTACATTTCATTCCTTTTTCAATTTTAAAGTGAAAGACTTAGGGACATCAGTCTTTAAAGAATATTTGTGCTTTCCATGTATCTATATGATTGACATCACCTCCTAAGAGCAAGCACTTGTCAAGGAAAAAATGAACAAAAGTCTGAGGTTTCTACAGCCTTTTTACATTGTGGGTGGTTTTTTTTATAAGGTTCTGTAGGGGTTTTTTAAGCTTCCTGCTTCTCTGCTTTGCTTGACTTTCATATCTGTTTGATGTTAGGCTGAGGTGTTCAATTGATGTGTTTGTACTAAACTAATAGTATGAATTACTGGCGGGAAATACAGAAGTTTTTAATCATTTGGGTACATTTCATGTCAATTTATGGGGTAAGATTTAGCATCAGATTGCTGATTGGTTGTATAATTTGAGAGAGTCTCTCTACTACCAAACATAGTAGCACCCTCTGCATTAGCTTCATCCTTAAAGAAGAGATTTCCTAACTTTTTGTAGATGATCCTGGGGTTGTGAAAAATAGTTTCATAGCAGCTTTAAACAAAATGGTAACTTTAAAAAAAGCCCCATGAGTGATACTGAGATAGGAATATGAAATTCAGGAGGGGGAAAAAAACCCTAAAACATTGTCTCATTGTAGTTTTCCTTCTTCTGTGAGCATCCACCTTTGTTCCTGCGTGTTTTAATAGAAAAGCGTATTTTGTGTCAGTTTTGTATTGACTTCCAAATTGTTTTCTGTGTTTTAGGTGTTATATAACAGAAATTCTGTTTTGCTTGAAAAAAGGAAAAAGAAATTACTAATAGCATATGTATCACTGTAAAACAGTATGGTTTACCTTCATGTTGCCATCACAAGACATACTTTACAGTAAAATTAATTTTCCACTCACCCTTATTATGGAGTTCAAATTTTTAGGTCATCTTTTGAATGTTAGTCTGACTTCAGTCTAGATACTAGACTTAGGACTTTCATAAACTAAAGTAAATAAAATGCAGATTTTGTAGTGCTTTATGGAGACTAATAGTAAAGGTGAAATAAACTTACCTTGGAAAAAGCAGGAGTATGAAAATCAGTACTCACAGGTTCTGGGGAACTTACGATTGGATATAGGAAAGAAAGATTCACCCCAAGTGTTGTCAAATGCTGCAGCAGACTACTCAGAGAAGCTGTGGAATCCCCAAGTTTGGAGATGCTCAAAACTTGTCTGGACAGGACTCTAGAGAGAATTGTACCAGGGACATCTAGAGGTCCATTCCAGTGTAAATTATTCATAATTCTGTGTTGCTTTGTTGATGATCCCTATTTGAACCATAAATTTTCCTTTCTAATATTAGAGTTCATAATAGTCAAGTGAAAAGGGAAAGTAGTGCTGTCAGATTCTAAGTTTTCAAATGTTAAATTCACTTCCAGATTGTTTTAGTGCTGTATTTTTTGGATTGTCTTGACGTAATACACATCAAAAAACAGGGAGCTTGATTTTCTCACACAAAATAGTGTAATGAAAGAATATTATACTGTGATCTTATCAGTTTGTTATCACCATAACTGGTTGTTTTCTAATGCACTGTTTGTATTTCTTGCTACTACCACCACTACTTATACCTGCATTTGAAGACAGTTACTAGATTTGAAGTTGTCAACTTTGTAATAAATTGGGATCTAGATACATGACTTGGGATGTGACTTGCTTACTGATAAAAATTGATCTGGTCATTACCTTTTTTTTTTTTTTTTTTAACGTGTAAATTTTAAAAGTATTTCAGTTCAGCACTATGATGGTATGTCCTTTTCTGGTCCCAAGAGATTATTGCTGGCATATATACTGGGTTTTGTGTTCTTCTCCATGTCCCTACTGATCTCTTGTCTCAAATTTCCTAAGCATGAAACCTAAATTCTCGGAAATAACGCCTAGTAGACATTTTGTAAATGTCTATGAAAGCAGTATAATAAGACTTGTATTTTTTCTTTTAGTCTGTGCTGAATTTTAAATACTGGACCCTGGTACGCATATACTAACCAGTGTAATGCCATGCATATATGCCCATTCTGTCTGTGAGGCAGCTTTGGTACTGAAACCAGTATAGCCACATTACATGAGCACTCCCAGGAGGCTCCTTAGTCCTGTGGGGGAACAGGCTCTGCTACTTTGCTTGTATCAACAGTACATCACCATTGGCTTTAAGGACATGCAAAACAGAAGTTTTAAAAATTGTGTTATTCTGGCATAATGTCCTGGACCTTCTGAAGAATTTTAGTTTTTGCTCTCTGCATCTGTGCTTTTTTTGAATGTTATGTTTGTTGTCACGTGCAAACAAACTTAAAATTGTTTTTTAAACTTGTGTTTTAAATTGTTTGCATGTTTACAGCTTTACTTTTAAAGAATTAAAATTTCTTAAATTTGTTGCCGTGTCATTGAAATGCAACTGGCATTTTGGTAAGCCTCATATTCTCTATACAATAGGAATAGGAATACACATTCCAAAATAAGCCAGATCTTTTTGGTGCAATTTTGATCTTGTCTGTGAAGTGTACATGTGTGCTTCTTGTAGGCAGAGGTCAATTCATCCAGGAGGTCTGATGCTGGACCCTCAAACACATCAGGACTGAACCACTCTGCTGCTTCGCATGAGCCCCAGCAGGACGGTGCAGCTAGAGCATTCCCAGATCCAGCAAATGCAACGGTATGGTCCATCTTGAGCTTTATTGGGCATAATCAGAATATGAAATTGGTCCTCTTAAGCTGTTTGGAGTTCTGATTAAGAGTATGTAGTTCCTATATTTATTCTGAACTCCTGCATACTTTTATATAAAATTTATTAGCAAGTAGTATGCTGAATCACTTTTAGAAATAGCTATCTCTGCTTTCACTTCCTTCTCTTAAAACAATAAATAATGTTCTTTTAGCAATTCTTCTTCCCAGTGTTTGCTTTAAAGTATGGATTAGGTGTTCATTAAAACTTTATGGTGTCTGAAGCACTATAGTTTACCATCTGCATAATGTAGCATGGGTTTTTTCAACAGAATTCTTAGCCAGAGGCAAAAAAATGTTTCAGTGATAACCTGTAGCGTTTAAATATTAATTAATATTATCTTCCTGGTTTTTATAGTCTCTTAAGTAAGTCTAAAATGTTCTTACTATTTGAAGTATGACACTTACGTTTTAGTACTGCTAGGTGTAGAGCTTACGTAAAGGTTTCGGAAGTGACCGAGGTCTGGTGATGGGCCAAGGCAGCTGCTGTTATGACTGTTGCAAATGCAGTCTAGATTCACTGATAAATTGCAGGCAAATCCTAGATAAGCTGCCTTTTTTAGAGAGGATGGGGCTGCAGATTGGTTAAAAAACCTAAAACATGTCAAATAACATCAGAACATCTGTTGTGTGTTTGCAACATATTTTCAAGCTATGTAGAAATATAAACATGCTAATAGCATACTTTTTTCCCCACAATAAGGATTTTTCCAGATTGTTCAGGATTTAATAAACCATTTTATTTTATTCTTCTTATTACAAATCCTGGCTAATATAGTAGAAAGAGCTGACACATCAAGGCATTGCTGGCATTTTCTTGAGGAGAGAGACTTTTTAAAATTAATCACATTTTTGAGACAACTGGTTTTATCAATTATACTGATTTAATAATTAATGATTAATATGGCTTTCAGAAGAACAGTGCCTTGGGAAATTAGACCTTTAAATATTTAAATGTGTATAAAAATATTTTTATATATGATTAACTTTAAATGATGAGTGGGTTCATGTTTTAAGGAATTGAACTGTTACATTTATGATTCTTAGTTTTAGTTTGAACCAACACCTGTGTTTCTGAGCTGTCACATTCTGAGTATTAGGAATTATTTGGAGCCATTCAGTAGTGAAAATAGCCACACAGTAGAAGAAAGAAATGTATAACAGGAAAGACTATTTTAAGGAATTTGAGCTTGCTATTTATGTGTTCTTATTCATGTGAAAGTTAATAGAAATCTTTTCGAAGTAGGGCACTCTGGGCCTTGATCTGCTTAGAAGTGTGAAAGAGTATCCATGCAAACCACAGATCTTTTCTACTCATCTGGGTCTCTTGCATGTGTAAAATCTGTTTATTGAGTTCTTGTTGTGTAAAGGCCTAATTCTGCCTTAGTAGGTTGTGTTAGATGTGGGCAACATCAAAACATATTATTCTCTCTTTCTGGATAAAATGTTTGCCACTTACTCTACAAATATGTGTTTAATTAAAAGCTATTGTAGAAAATTTGCTGGTTTTACTCTCTTTGAGAGTAAAAATTGTAGAAGTAGGCCTAATGCTGAATCCTTGTATTAGCTTGTTTAATTTCTTTTGGTATAGTAGATTAATGTGTCTCACTCTGAAGCCATAGGACCTTACGTGTTTCTACACGATACAGAGGTGAATACTAGAAGTAATCGTGCAGAAAAAAATGGAGTGTTACCTTTCTTTTGCTCCTGGAACATCTGTAACCAGTCTATTAAAGACACAGTGGTAAATAGTTGCTAAGGAAAGGGTCACCTCTGGGTGAACGTGAGGGACTGTGTTTTACCATGGGACTGCTTCATGGTTGAATTTGTTCTTTCCAGCAACAGTTCTCTATTCCATGGTTTTTTTACCTTTAAGTTGCTTGAAAGGATAGAGGTTTCTGGAATGCTTTAATGGCAAGATATTTGTGAGCACAGTGATGTCCTTTCTGGAACAAGCTTAACTAAATTCTTGTTTGAAGAGCACACTGAAATGGGTCTTTGGCATGGCATCACTTTGTGTCCATTCCTTTGTTCCACGCAGGACCTTATTCCTGAAGAGAGAATTTTTCATTCCATCAGAAGGAAAGATACTTTGAATTAGCTCTCCCTTCTGTCAGCTTTCACTTAGGGAAAGGATTGTAGCCTCACTGACTAAAGAAGCACCAAGACTTAGAGTATTTCAGTTAAGCATATATTTTTCAGATTTCAGAACTCAAACTCTAGTTTGTTTTGGCTGTCATTGTGTTACTCAGTACTTTAGTCTTACAGATTCTTGCCCTTTGAAGATACTGTGTAATTGCTGCGTGGGTGTGTTTGTTATGCTGTGGGAGAGGTGCACTCAGAGTTCTTGACTTACGGGCTTTCCCTGTGTGACCACGTCTTCCAGGTCACTTCCCTTCCTCCCCACCTTCTCCTGTCTTTTTGCCAAACCAGCAGTGGTTGTTCCCATTCACGATCCTGTTATCAATGACTGCAGTGTGCAACACTGGTGCAGATGTTGCACATTGGCTGTTAAATTTTATATGTCTGTAATATTAGGGAACATTTGTCCAGCCTTTAGACAGCTTATCTTTGAAGGAAGAATGAGGGGAAGGGGTTGATTCTCACGCCAGTGAGAGCTGCTTCCCAGGAGAGCTAGTCACAATAACATTATCAAGGTTTGCCAGGTGCAAGGCAACGAGTACAACAGCATGAGAACAAGAGAAGGAACAACACTGCTTTGGAAAATTCTGCCACAGCAACTTGTGTAAAAGGATACAGAGCTGCAAAGAACAGTCTCTAGGCATTAATAAGACTAAAACAATAGGCTGCCTAAGGCATTATGAAGCATTGTACTTCTGAGGAGTCTGAACCCAGTGCAGTGAACACCTCTGACTGGACTACTTCTGACAGTACTTTTTTATTAAAAAAAAAAAAAATTCGTAGTAGCTGTTGATGTGTGCTTGTTTATTATTCTTGTTCGAGTATTCAAATTGCAAGCAAGGTACTGCTGAAAGTTGGCTTTATAAAAGTAATTGCCCTTAGTATTAAGGTGAGATCCTTCCACATCTGAGCAAAACAATGCTTTTGAAGGAATATATTATGTATACTCAGGTTGAACTTGGATCCAGTGGTCACCTAAATTTTGGTATCAAAACTCTTATCACAGTCTGTGGGACTCATTAGTGGAGGCTGGAGATAAGCGCAGTTTACTGAGCAGCAGAGGCTGGTAGGCTGCATTTCTCTGTCTGCCCCCCTGATTGCACCAACTAAATCCATGTGGATCATGGGTGTCTGAACTCCCCCCAGATCTGTAGCAATACATTTGGTGTATTGATATGGAATGGTGTCCCACCTTGGGGCTTATAGCTAGTGAATACAGTTGATGCTTGATAAGCTTTATCAAGTAACATGGTAAAAGGTGTGGTTAGATTGTTTTGTGATAACCTGGGAATACATTAAACCTCAGTACACCTGTTATTAAACCATATCCTCTAATAGTGTCCTACTCTGATAATAGTGGCTGATGAAGGAGGTTTCTGTCAGAAAAGGAGGCTGTGTTCTGATGCATGAGATTTATAGAAGCCCTTAAATTTAATCATAAGTTCTGAATGTTATGCTGGTAAAAAGTGTTTCCCTTTATCTCTGTTAAGTGGTGTCTTGGTTTCGTAGTACTAAAGCAACAAATTTTAAATGTCTTGACAATTGAGAGTACTTGGCCCAACTTTGGTTCATTAAAAAATAGACATTTTTCATATTAGCCTATAAGCCATGCTGTGTCAAACTTTGGCATTTCTTCAGTTGGAAGTTGTACAGACAAACAAGTATTTCACCTATCCTTCTGATTTCTGCCTCTCTCCCTAGATCATTAGTATAAGTGAAAGAGGCTTCAGTAACCAAAAGGATTTAAATGTTTCTGAATTCCTAGAGTTTGCTATATTTTAAACCATCCCTTCTAAGATGATTATTTAATCCTTCTGGTATTCTGATAAACATTTTTGAAATAACGGCCTGGAGATACACAGGATGCAATGAATACTACCATTCTTCAGTAGACTGAACATGATATAAATATCCTCACTTGCATTTTGTTAGACAATATAAGTTTTGTTAATTCTAATATATTTAACTGCAATAGCCTTATTCATCAAACTCAGATGTCCTTGGAGCAAAATTTTCTACCAGTCCTTAGAGTTTCAGAAGCTTCAGAAATAATATGACACATAGAAATATAAATAGCATATGTAATAATATGACAGTGCGTGTATTAGATGTCTGTAAAGATCAGATGCTAAAGGTTGCTACAATGTAACTCTTACTAAATAGTTCTATTTTTAGTCTGTTAAGCCCTCAGCCACATTTCCTGTATTGTATGGCAGAAACAATTAATGGAAATTGTGTCATGTGAGGTGTTGTGTTAGTCTAAAAATCTTGCAATGTTTGCTCAAGAAGAGTTTAAAGATTCCCCTTAAGCTGAAGACGATTGTGATTTTTAAAAAAAATATAGTACAGCCCATCTGCCACTTCTGGGATTCTTAAAAATTAAGTCTTCAAACAAATAAATAAATCTATCTGTCTGTCTGTGTATCTTATCTAAGATACTGTAGCACCTGGACCCAAATTTATATTGGGTTATGATCCCTCATTTCTTATTTAACATTCTTCTGCATGTCTGGTAGTAGTTGGTCATTGATTATGTTGGGAATCACAAGGTGGTGCATTAGCTGAGCTTTGAGTGAAGCCCGTGGTCTGTTGCTGCCCCAGTCCATCTATAATTTCCTCAGAAAAGTAACTTAAAGCCTTGAAATTCTCAGTGAGGTTTCTCTTGAATCACGGATCTGTTCATGTTAGTATATGACAGCTTGTTCTATTCAGAACGGGGCCTTTCTGTTTTATTTTTAAATTTAAATTTCACGGTGTTGAGAAGATGTGTGTGACAGCCAGTGCTAGTTACTTTTGTTAGTAAGGTCAGGATTAGGAATATTTCTACACTTTTCTAATTCTTTAAAAACTGTTCGAAGAAGAAAAACACTGCCTATGGGAATTGGTAGTTCTTGTGTCCTCAGTTCACTTCTCACTCTCTTACCTTGTGGAAGATGGGAATGTAGATAAATCTAGGGACTTCGTTTTTCAAAGACTTGGCTTCCCTAAGTCTTTATTTTCCTTGGCATGCGGAGCTTTCAAGTGAGTTCAGTGTAAAGCAGAATTACTTTCTTCCACAGTGTACTGGAAATCATGATAGGCTACTTGTGGTGTTCTTGGCTGTCTCTGCTGATAAAATGTATCTTTAAAAAACATTTTTCTTTGAAGCTACTCAAGCTGCTTTGCTTCTTTAGGCAAGATGCCTGTGTAAACAGGCAAGTTGTCAAATGTGGCGAGTAATTGCATCAGTATTTCCTTGCTGATGATAAACAGTGGCAAATACTAATGATGAGAAGGTAGGAATGGAAGGCCTCTTCCCTGGACTAGACAAATCACTGACTAGGTGAAAATTTTAAATTCTTTGTCCACACACAGAAGAATCACCAGAGCAAGTGCTATTTACTGTCTTGTGGATTGTCAAACCTGATACGCAGTTGAGGACATTCGTATCTGGTCATGTGGAAAGGGTATCTTTTATGGATATAGTAGCTGGCTGAAGTGGTGCTTAAGGTTATGGATATTGTGTCCATTAAATGGCTTTTGAAGCAAATATAAAATGTCCAGAATTCTAGTTTACCTGCTGTAGTGGTAATCGCTTAGAAGGAAAGGGGGAGAAAGCTAGCTCTGGAAAGTAGCCGCAAGCTGCTTTAAGTAGGAATACCAGAAAACTGTTCTGAGGACCGAAAATAAGACTTTAAAATTTAAAAAACCTGCAATTTTTCTCAGAGCTTCTTTTTTTTTTTTAACACTTAAGTTGAACCTTGTCTGAATGTTTATTTCTAATGACTGTGCTGTATCACTGTTTTTCATATTAAATGTTGAAAGTTTGAGCTTTTTAGTATTGCAAGCAAGATTAGTCTGGTGGAAGATCAGATCTCGTGTCTTCCAGTTTGTAAGACTGAAACTTGTTTTCTTCAGCATAAAACTCTGAGCAGAGCATCATTTGCTGGAGTTTATTTTTAGTACTTGTAATGTCAGACCGAGTTTGACCAGTAGAGGGCATTAGGTAAGTGCCTGCACACGTGCTGTGCTCAGGGAATTCCTGCTGGGATCATGTAGGTGGTTTGTGGTTAGGATATTTGTTTTGTTTTTTTTCAGTGGTGGTGGTGATGAGAACAGACTTCTGGACCCAGCTGTCCACAGGAAGCACTGCAGCACTGCACAATTACAGTTCTTGGACTTCTCTCCATCCTGTTCTTGTTTCCCCTTCCGTGTAGGTGACATTGCAAATCCTCAGAGACTTAACTATCTGGAGGATTATTAAAGATTTCTTGGGCAGCAAAGAGTTAAAACAAATCCCAAACAAAGATATTTGAAATCTCTTTAACACAAATACGGTTTGACAGACTTCCCTCAGCCTTGAACTACTAATTTTCAGATTGAAGTATACTTCTTTAGAGGACAGTGTATGGGCAAGAAACACAGCTGTAACAATCTGGTAATTATTAGTGACATGTATTAACAGTTATCTGAAGAGTATGTTTTAGTCCTCATGATTTTATCTCTTGCTAATCTTATGTGCTGTCTTGTCTCACAACTCTCAATGTTCCTTTTTCAGTCTGAAGCTCAGAGTAGCAGTGCAGTGGCTGGCCAGGAGCGTACCCCAGCTGCGTCCAGCAGCAGCACCTCGATGAGTCCCCGGCAGCGCCGCGCACAGCAGCAGAGCCAGAGACGGGCCCCAACTTCGACTGACTTTAACCGGGCACAGCAGCCGAGAGGCAACATGAACCACACAGGGTCAACTGTTCTCATTGTCCTGCTGACCTTTGCGCTGGCAGCTCTCATATTTCGTAGAATATGTTTGGCTAACGAGTATATATTTGAGTTATAAGGTTGTTCGTCTTAACAGCAGTGACTTGAATGGTTCACTGAACGTTCTGTATTGGCTATGACATGAGAACTGTTTACAAAGGTTACTTTTTGTATTTACGCTTAAATCTTTATGAATGTTAAAGTACCTACAGATACATTACTTGTAAGAAAAACAAAGTTGGACCTGTAGCAACAAGTTTTAATTGAGTGCCCACTAGATACTTGGAGAAACAGTGCAGTGGAGTAGTAACAGTAGGGCAGGTGGGATGGGACTAAATTTGAGTAATTTATAAACTGGAAAAAGACAATTTTTAAAAAGTGGTTGATTAATTTTTTCATGGGGCATAAATGCCCATCTAAAGACCCCATCTAAATTAGTATAAGATTTGACATTGAGGAGGGGATTAGAAAATGAAACACTACTATGTGTTTGTGTCTGGTGAACTCTTAATTTAGAGGGAATACAGTTTTGTAACCACTTTAATTTACCATGACACATTTCCAGAGGGGGAGCACATACAAATTGGTTGTGATGCTGCTTTGTGTGTGTGGAAGGGGGAAAGGAGTATGGTAGGAAAGTAGGCACCAGAAAACTACTTGCATTATTTTGGTTTTTATTTTTTGGAAGAAAGATTGGATAATCTTTTGAAAGATTTGAATGTCCTCTTCTAGTACTTTCAATTGTATATCTTGTTTTTAAAATTTGAAGATTATACGAAACATGTCTATTCTTGCAATAGTTATAAATATGTAATATAATTATTTACCCAGAGCTATTGTCTTTTAATTATACCAGAAATATACATATTTGTGTTGAACTGAATGTTTCATACGTGGTTTTATTTACTAAAGAAAATTTAAACCTTATTATACTTAAATTCTCATATATATGAACATGCTTAAGAGAAGTATTTATTACAACCCTGCTAGTAATAAAGTTTCAAGCCTGTCTTTGGATATGTTTCAAGTATCACATGGCAGTTTGCTTCTTGTTTGTTTGGGGTTTTTTTGGTTGGTTGGTTTTTTGTTTGGGGGGTTCTTTTGGTTGGTTGTTTGGTTTTTTTTTTTTTCTTTTTGTTCTTTTTGGGGGTTTTTAATGCCAAAATCAGTATTTTGGACCCAGAGATCTTCTTATCATAAGTTTATTTTAAAAGTCTCTGGTAATATTCATGAATACTGTGAAAAGGCGTATACAAGCAGTAGACATACAGTGGTTAGGGTTTTGAGAAGTTTCGTCTGTGACTGTTTAAATACTGAAGTAGAAGAAAGCAATGAGTGGGATAATTTTCCTCTTGTATTATTGTTGAAATTATTGCTCAGCATGATTATTTCAAAGACAATGAAGTTTAGCTAGCTTTCATTTGGTTGCTGTCAAACATGACAGCACTGACTTAAGTGAGATTCTCATCCTGTTTTTCAGCAAGGATTTATCAAGCTACCTTGGGCTTGCCTAAATTTCGTCAGTTATAGTATATATTACTGTTTTGCAACATTAAAGTAACTATAAAAACTTCTAAAATAAGGAAAGCCCGTTTTGTGTCTAAAGGGGATGTGTAAATTTATAAAAAATCCAAAACCTGAGTCTTTTAGCATTTCTCTGTATTGTTAGTCTTGTTTGCAGGTATAATGGAACAATGGTGAAAAAAATTTCATAGAAGTTCAGACAAAAGCATGTATTTGTTCAGAAGGTACACTTTCTGCTGCAGACCAATTTGATGTCAATATATTAATTAACCTCTTTTTACCGAATTTGCATCTTTCATTAGAAATTAAATAAAAACAAGCAAAAACCAATGCACAAATTTCCCCCAAAACCAGAAAACCTAAAAACCTCTTCAGGTCCCGTAGCCTCTGAAATAGAAGTACTGTGTTTCCTTGTTGGTGTGGTGCTTGAATCCCTGTTCAAAGAAGGGAGTTCTGGAAGAGGTCTGTCCCACAAGGCAATTCTGCCGGGTTTTAGGTCTCTTGCTCCTCTGGAAGTTTTGCTCTGAATGTGCTTTTCTTTTCCTGCAGAATCCCTGCTGTGCCGAGCAGACTTTTGCCCTCTTAGCTGTGCCCCACGCTGGCTGTTGTTAGCGCAGCCCCGTGTTCCACAGGGAGGCAAAATCAGCATTGCCCTGTGACCAGGCTGTGAGGAAATAAGCCTTGAATGGATTTTGGAACCAGCCTCTTCCTTGTGATTAAAGAAATAGCTGCTTTGTATCTTTTCATTTTAGTTTCGATTTTCTTTGATAAAAGTTAAAATGCCTGATAGTGCAAATACCTATTTGAAAAAAAAAAAAAAAAAATGCTGACTTGATTTCTGTAGAGACAATTGCACGTATAGATTGGGAGCTACTGTTTTAATTTTCCTTTACAGTTAACAGTAAATAAAGTCAGCATTTTCAGAGGATGTAGCTCATATTCTGTCTTCAACAGCATGAAGAGCCAGACAGAAAATAAAAACCTCAGCTGCTCTAAATCCATTAAAATACATACATTTTCCAGTGAGATACATGTCTGAAACGTGGCACAGGCAGTTACCAGTTGCAAAAGATGCCGTACAGAGGATCAAAAATCGTGGAAAGCCTAATGAAAAGGGACAGCCTGGTTTTACAGTCTGGCAGGAGGATAGCACTGAGATTAGGGGATTGAGCAAAAAGCCGGCGTGCCGAATTGCGGGTTTTTATATAATGGCTTTAGTAAGTATCCTTTAGGACCCAGTGGAAATGTTTAGCGAGGCAAACTTGGTGAGTAATGGCCAATCATTAAGCGGTGGTGAGGGAAAAGCTCTGAGTGCGAAGCCCCTGAAAGCCTTTCAAACGCATCGCGGCGGCACCGCAGCGCTTCTGCCGCTGATCGCCGACCAGCGCGGCACGCCGGAATTAGAGTCGATTCAATGTTTAAGCCCAGGGGGACTTGTACTCCAGGAGGTCACTGGAGTGCAGAGTGCCCGGCTCCCATTTCCAGCAAGATGCCTTGTTTCGCAAAACTCCTTTTATTAATCTTCTGCTTAGTTCTTCTTGTGGAAAGCAGGAAGCACAGGAGGAGGAGGTGGACAAGCCAGCTGGATGTGCAGAGGGCAAGGTAAGGGTTGCTAAACCATGTGTGGATCTTTTCCTGGAGTGTTACATTACTACACGACATAAAAACCTACTCTGTCCGTGTCTTTATGTGTATTATGTGTGCAAACAGCTTTATAGATAATGTTTTTAGAACAGCCTCTGGCAGTACTATCAGTTCTGTCTGTAAGTGGACGCTTGTAATGCTAACCTTGATCAACTGTGAGTGCGGCACGTTTTGCAGAGAAGTTGACTACTTCAGCATGGATTGTGGTAAAACTCTTCTTTGCCATACATGCAAATTACTGAGATAATTCCGAGGAATTGCCATTAATAGTGATGTTCAAATGTGCATACTGTTTAATGTTACAGCACTGTTTCAAGGGCAGGTTACTGCCTTCTGCAATGTCTGTGCTGCTTATGTTCATTTGGAATTGCCTGTTATGCTCTGACAATTTGAGATGGGGATGTTGGTTAGCATGTATTGTGGTAATTAATAACAAATTAAGCCCTGGAAGTTACCCAGAGATTGTAAAATAAAAAATGTATTTTGAAGAAATAAATGGAAACTTTTTTTAAAAAGTATTTTAAAGTTAAGTGAAAGCAGAAGAAAGAGTTAAAGGTCTTAGTAAAGTTTATTAGATTTACCACTGCTGAGATTTGTCCAGAGGTTTACATTAGAAAAGATAATCTTCCAAACCTGCCAGACAGTCAAACGTATGTTATCCTTTTTTGTGGTTATGTCATCCAGTGGCAATTATATCTTACAAGACTATTCATTGTTTGAAGGGCTCAAAAATAAAATTGGGTTAATCCATCTTATTAAACGGTTTCACCATGGCTGTAAACTTTCATATTTTTATTTATTTTACTGGACTTCCTGGTTTATCACTCAACACTTTCATAGAGTGTGTTGTTACTTGAATGTTTTGAAAAGAAATTGAAGTAATTGGAAGCAAAGAAAACAAAATATGCTATCAGATTTACACTACTTACTGAAAAAATACAGCAACATATGCTTTTAGTGACGTAAATGTTAAAAAGTTGAAACAGCCGGGCCGTGATCCTGAAATCCTAAAGTCAACTGAAGTTTTACCACTGATGTCCAGAGAATCTCAATTATTGAATGAAATCTTTCATTGAGCTCTGAAAACATTCCAAATCTGTGTTCTGAGGAATGTGGGGGATTCAACAGTAGCATTTACTTGCAAACGTTTATGTGTAGTAGAGATCATATGCTTTGAAGGAACAAAATAGTGTAAATCCTTTAAATACCACTTTGCCCTGAAGTAGTGCTATTCCTTGGGTTAAAAGTTTTGTACTTTATTTGAACACAGTGAAAATAATTTACAGTTTCTGTATTGCTAATATTTTTGTGAGCTGTAACAGTGGCAGTCAAAGCACTAAAGCACTGCTAGAATTATTTTTATAAACATACTGTAAAGAATAAAAAAACTATATAGTTTTCTGTGGTGTAATGATTTTAATGAGCAGTTTTCCATCTATGTAGGACCTGAGGAACTATATGCTGTGTATATATATATGTATGTATATGTATATGTACACAAACACGCACACAGTTCTTATGCAGTACAGTTATTTTAAAGTGTATAAAACCTAGTTCTAGGGACTGTCAGCTGTGAATGACATTTCAAATACAGAGAATTCTTCAATGTTGCAACAAAAAGAAGTGTATGGAGCAGTGTCGATAATATTTCAATTTTCAGTTACGTAGAAAAAATTTAGTTGTCCCTAAACCAACAATGAATAGTAGACTATTCTAGTAAAATGAAACTAAAACAAGTTCCTAGGCTGGTTTCCTAATCATGTAAGAGAAATTAAAAGAATGATCTTTTAAATAATTTAATCATGTTTTCTGCTAGTATTTGTCTTGCTGACTTACCGTAAGAAATAGCGTAAATTTTACAGTGAACTGTTCTCATACGAGAAAATTTGTTCCTCTGTTTGGGAATCTACATTTGGCAAGTTTGATATTTTGTGTCTGCTAAGGTGATAAATCAACCTCTGATCTAAAGCTCTTTGTATTGACTTCAAGAAGATAGCTTGGGTCGTGCAGGTGCAGAACGCCTTCAGTCCTGTAGTTTCTTACATGGACATTGCACAGAGGTTCCCATGGCGCAGAGATCCTTCCCCATGGAACTCTGAGGGCTTGGGGTGGCTGGTCCTGCAGGTTCTGGGACAGCTCTGTGCCACCGTTCTGCAGAGCAGTTGTTGAGCTTGTGCCTGAGAGAAAGGAACATGCAGAAAGTCACGTTAGGAGCCCAAATTAAGAAATGCCAGGTTAAGGATTGCCTGTGCATCCTTGATTGCTCCACATGGTTTGTGTTAATAAATTGTAACACATTATTTTCTTCGATGAGTGGTGCCTCGCTCAGCATGCCGAATGGATAATCCTTGCTTGATTGGAAACTGCCTTGCATTTAATTTTCTCTTACTCCTGCGTCCCCCCCCCCCCCGCCCCCGATAACACATCGCTCATTCTACAAATTGAGGTATAACATAAAGAAACAACTGCAACTGTGCATCACTGCCCTGATCATTGCCTGACACTGCTTCATGTTACGCTCTGGAGAGCCCAAGCTTTGCGTAGGAAATTGGTGTGTGCTCATCGAGTAGCAGCTCCTGGCTTTGTACTTTGATAGAAGTTTTTCACATTTTCCAGGGTGTACAGTTTCTGCTACTTTTATTGAGAAACTGTTTGAAGGATGTCAGGGATGCTTGTTTGTATGAAGTTGAGGGTGTTCTTGGTGATGTGCAAGATGTACAAATGGTGCACGAAGCCAAGGGCTCTAGAACCGTAAAAGCACTGTTGGCTAAAAATTTTTGCATTTAGTTTTGCTTGGAGAATTCAAATGATGAATGAATTACAAAGTAAAATCTTTAGTTGGAGTCACCTGGGTGACTGCTGGGCAGGGTATGTTGGCCCCAGCCTTACCTGCATAAACCCATAATAAACTTACAGGGAGGAAGAAGAGAGTGGTGCTGAAGGAAACAGGGTAATTGTGGAAAGGTGCAGGTGTGTGTGTCAGATTGTCCGTGCTGCTGTGTTGCTAGCTGGGATTTCTCAGAGAGCTGTGCATGCAATTTAGGCTCATGCTGCCAGGGCAGGTCAGACTTGCTGTGGGTAGAATTGGCTGTACAGTGTGTGTAGCTGTGCTTGGATCTTCCTCAGAGCATCAGCCTCCCACTAAGAGCCAGGCAAGTGCTGCTGGAATGTCCAGCACTGAGTTTTTGAAACAGTTTTGGGTGAAGCTACTCTTCAGTAGCTCAGCAGTGGCTGCCTCTCAGGAATGGCAAACAAATGTTGGCAATCCTCCTAGATTATCCAGCCGGACAGAATTTCCACACAGATGAAAAGAAGCTCTGAAAATTAGCTCGTTTGTTAATATTTACTCTATAAAAATTGCTGATAATGCTTCTGGTAATGTTTATTTCTCTGCATAAACGGAGAACTCAGGAAACGTTTGCCATCTGGATTGTGCCAGTGAATGCTGCGTTTCCAGTGACCTGCGCCCTAGTCTGCCTGTTCCTCTCTCATACCAGCTGTGCGAAACCTCGTGTTTCAACAGCAGACACACTGCCTTTGAAAGAGAAGGCAGTGGTAACACAGTGGTGGTAATAAATGGCTTTGAGCTTTTCTTAGCTAAAGACTTCCTGCCAAGGTTTTTTGGAAGTGGACAGTGGTTTGGAGTATCCCATTAGAGATGCCATTTTCAGGGCATGCTACATGCCAGCCTTAGGTTGGGACCCAGCAGCAGAAGGCAGCTACCAGGACACAGAGCACAAGGCTCAGCACACAAACTCTTTCTCCAAACAGCATTCCATTGGAGCAAGTGGTCTGGTGATCCCTGCTGAAACTGCTGCTGCCGGCAGCGAGTTCCCTCTGTTGCCTTGCAGAGCTGCATTTTTTTCCATTTTTCAACTGGATACTGCAGACATCTCCTCTAGTCCGTGGTACTTCCCAGCCCCTAGAGATACCCTCTGCTCTATAGTGGTTTCTCAAAATGTTTGGAGTTTGCTAGTGGTTCAGTGATTGAAATGTTGCTAGCCATTTTTTACAGATGTGTTGCCAGCTGGAGCTCAAGTCCAGGGCACTGCGGAACCTCTAGTGCATGTCTCCTGAGGCTCTTTCCCCAGCCCTGCAGCATCAGAGCAGGACGAAATAGCAGTGTGAAACAAAAGCAGGGAGAGAATGTGTATGACAGCAGTGATTGTGCTGTCACACCCTTCGAGTTTGTGTCCATCCTTTTCCAGAGTCAGATTTAGTTTTTCTAGGAACCTGGCAAGGAAAGTCACTTTCCTTCCTGCTCCTGACATAAATCCATGGAGGAAAGTGAAGCAGGTTACATCCAGAGTTAGGGCAACAGAGACCCTCTCCCCTGAAGCTCTGGGAGCAAGAGAGACTGGTGTGGCCACCCAAGCCACGATAGACCTGTCTTGCTGTGGAGATGGCAGAGCTCCTTCCAGAGCTGGGGCTCCTGAAGTGCTGAATTGGTGACCCTGGCCATTGCCTTGTGCCCTACAGCACGAGGACTGTTTCCAATTTGGTAAGTTCTTTGTCTTCCTCTGGAAAACTCTGAATGTCTGCATAGACACCTGCTCTTTTTTGAGTCCTGCTGAGCTGTTATCTGTAATTAATCATGCCAGAAAGAATTAATTTTCTTCAATATATTTGGCAATTGAAAAAGCATCTACTTTATGCAATTGAGACAATTCTGAGTAAAAGTGACTGGAAAGGAAAATAAATTTTAAAAAAATAGAGAAGCCTTTACAGAAGCTCAATGAACTATCTGTCCCCTTCTCTCCTCTGTAAACAGAAACAATTCTTCATAGAAGTCAGATTTATCAAACTCATGCCCCTTGAATGAAATCTAGACAGCAATAAAATTATATATGAAAAATGTGGCAAAAAAAGACAAAGGAAGATGGGTGGATTTAAGTGAATAATGGTGAATTGCAGAGAGTGCATAAAGCTGAAAGAAACCCTGACAAATCTATAATCAGAAATGCTAAAGACCATAAGTACATCAGGGAGGATTTATGAGATACTGGTGATCAGATTGTCAGTAAAGGCACCCGACGGGCAGCAGCGTTCAGAGTACCCATCAGCTCTGCAAGGGCAGCTGGCGTCACCTTTGCTGCAGGTAATGAGATGCTCCCTGTGCCAAACAGCAGCAGGGCGGGCACGGGGTACCTGCCAGAGCGGAGCAGAAAATACAGCATTGTTGATGTCAAACACTGATAAAATTCTTTTTTTTTTCAAAGAAACTTGGCCTTGAATTGGATTAAATAGACAAAAGTAGTAATGAATTTCAAAGGCTGTGTAGACTTCCTGTCATTAAAAATATCTCAATACAAAAACTTTGTAAATGGATTAAATTGATTAAAAAGGACCTGACAGAGCTCTTTCTATAAAATCTGAATCGACCGTCATAATACCTGAAGGATTGGGCACGAACTGATGATTAAATGATGGTTATTAAATGCAACCCCTGGCTCAGGATGTGCCTGAAAACCTCTTTTCTTCCTAAGACAGTGTCCGTGTCCCCAGCCAGCCCTCTGAAGCCTCTGCAGCCACAGACTGTTTTCAGCAGCTCTCCTGTGTGCTCTTTGCTGTTTGATGATTTTTAAAGAATTGATCAAAATGTAGCATTTCAGTGAGGCTGAGCCATTGATTTACAAGATAATACTGCCAGGGTTTTCCATACTAATTCCTCATACAATGCGCAATCCAATGTTTTACTGGATTTTTAATTAGATTTTTTTTACCCCCTTCTTGGAGAAGAGAGATTTGATTGAACATTCACTGGTACTTCGGCTTTTCCCTGATAATTAAAGTCAAGCAGACACAGGAAGATCCTTCTTCCCTACTTCAAGCTTTTCGGGTGCTGCGGATGGTGAAGTGGAGCGTTTTGGCAGCAGCCCTAACCTTCGCAGCAGCGAAACAAAGCATCCCCCCTGCAGCAAGCAGTTAAAAGCTCAACTTTTGCCTCCAACCATTCCCATTAATGGCTGCGCTTGGTTCTGCACCCCTGCTTTTAGACAGCCATCAATGCAGCCTTGGCGGGAGGGCTCTTTCTCACAGCTGGCAGGGAGAGAAGCTCTGACATCCCAAGTGAAACAGAAGCCCAAAGCAATGGAGATCTCCAAACCTCCTGGAGATCCAGCTTTTCCTGTGTAGCATGTGCCCTGGGGTATGAGGGGTTCTATTCCTTCGAAACCTCTGTTTGATACAATTATTTTTAAATTCTGTTGCTTCCTTTTCACCTCATTATTGTAAAGAAATGGGTTATTGGTGTTAGCAGCAGCTATCAACACTCATTAAGATTCAGCCTTTCTTTCTTGAAATGAGTGCTCTGATGGGAAACTTTCCTTCTGATTTGTGATTTGTGCTCCCTTTGGCTCATACTTGTCATGCTTTATATTTAATGAAGCTAAGCACGTCCCTTTCCACACCCATGCTTATGAGTGGGGTGATTGTTTTGTAAATTCTGAATTTTTGACTAAGACTTTAAGCCTAAGTAATCTCTATTTTTTTCTCCAAGATTTTTTGTTCTTTATTTTCAGTAATATTTCTTCCATACAGGAAAAGGAACCTGAACCCTTTTGTATAAAGTTCTTTCTATTTATCATAATTATTTTTAGTAAGTTACTGAAAGCCAGCTAACTGCAGCAATATTTATAACTTCATCAGATCTGATGTCCAGAACAAAGGGATTGAGGAACCTTAATGGTCCGAGTCTTCCTTCTGCACCACTGGAAAACAGTCAGGGATACTGATCTGGATTTTCTTCCAGAAGTGCATGCAGTATGTTTGTCTGCTGGTTAGTTATTCCTTTATGTGCTTTTAGTGACTATCTTGCACTTTTCTCAGGGGTTTGTTGACATCCTTGTTCTGCTGTTATCATATCTCAAATAAAAAGTTAGAATTGTTCCTACCTTAATGTTCAGAAAAGTGAAAGACTGAAAGCTTCTTTAGATAAAACTGAAGGCTTTAGATAAAACTCCTCTCTTCCTGCTGTTGTGGGGAGGAATGGGTGGTTTTGTTGCTGCTGAAAGCCAGGAGACCCTCTGTCTACACACACTGCTGGCACTGAACTGATGAAGTTCATGGGGCAGTTTCCAGGTAGTGCCTGACATTGCGTGACCACCATGGCAAAGAGCTTTCTCATGACGGTGCTGCCTTGGTACCTGGCCAAATCCTGGCCAGGTAATGTGGGACAGCCAGCTGCTGCTGCTGCTGCTGGCTCTGAGCTGCGACATTTGCTGCCTCCAGCTCCCCTGTGGGATGTGGGATGCTGTGCTCCCTGCCTCGTGCCTCGCTGGAGCCGTGTCTGTGGCAGAGGGAGCACCGCGTCCTTGGAGGGGCACAAAGGCCTGAGCCAAAGCTGTGGAAAGCAGTGCTGTGCCCACGCTGTGCTGCTCACAGCCTCCCACTGCCCTCCCTGGGACTGTGCCTGCAGAGCTGCTGCTCCTGCAGCTCCAAAATGGGGCTGGCACTTGGGCACAGAGGTGTCGGAGCAATGCTCTTGCTGTCTTTTGCAGTCACATCTTTAAGAAGAATCACGACTTGACCAAAGCCTGGAAAGGAAAGACGGAACAGCTTCTCAGAGTCGACGAACATGACTTCACCATGCGGCCGGCCTTCGGAGGTGAGAATAAAATGGTTCTCTTGATTTCATGCTAATCTAAGAATAATCCAATTATCTAATTAACAATTTAATTAAAAAACAAACAAACAAACCTCTGTCCAGATGCGTCAGTGTGAAGGGAAAGGACTCAGTGCCAATTCAGAGAGGCCTCATACTCATTGCCCTTAGTGCTCTGTGCAGTTCCTACATTCCTTCCTGTTGCTGCAGTTGGCTCTGTTTCTGGCTGGCATTCCCCAGAGCTCAGGGTGGACCCTTCCAGTGAGTGTTTCGCTCTATTGAGAAGAGGGAGAAGCTGCAGGTGTTAATATTCACCTGTGGCTGTGAAATTGCAATGAGCTTTTCAGCTGTTGTGATTAAATTGCAAAGTAAAGAATTTGCTGGGTAGATAACAGCCCATCATTGCTAGGAGGAAATGGAATACTTTTGTCCAGAAAAAATCTTGTCTCAGACTCCCATAAGCAAATAAAAGAGTGGGAGGTGAAACCTCTGCCACCTTCACCTCTGTCTTCTGTCACACCCAGTTACAGGAATGTGCTTACCTGAATTTTCTAGATTCACTACTGCAGAGGTTAGAGGGTACCTGAATAAAAACTGCTGGAATGCCAGTATGGCAATCCCTCTGCTGATTAGATCAATGACCAAGCCCTTCCAGAGTTAAGGACAGTGTTTTCTGCTGTTTTGATTGAATGACTATTGCTGCATCCCTTGTCAATTGGCCATCTAGGGTGAAGTGCTACCTCTTCCTGCCCAGTGGTACGCAAGACTGTTTTTCCCTTTGCACCTGGTCTATAGAACAGAACTTCTCAGACCTGCTTGCTTCTGGTGTGACTTGAAAGATATTTCTTGCCCCACAGTGCAGATGTGCTGGTCTGAGAGCACAGTGCTGACCCCTGCTCACAATTTATATATATATTTTCAAATTCTAGAGTTCAAAACCTGTTGTCACCAGTTTTTCCTGCCCCTGCAATGTTATTTACCAGCAGGTTGCCCTCCAGCCTGATCACTGGACATAACTCTTTGCTAATCAATGATAAACTTGATCTGCTGCTTCTAGATTTGAAGAGTTTGCTTTAAATTGCCCACTGGGTGGATCATAGGCAGGTTTCCCCAGGGCTGGTGGGTACACACAGAGCCCTGGGCACAGCTGAGGCTCAGGGATGAGGTCTGGGAGCTGGCTCTGGAGGCACTGTGCTGTCTGCTCCTTTATGAATCAGCTGTAAAAGTGTGAATTCACCAAAGTGCACATGCCTCCCTAAACCCCAGGTATGCCCTCCCCTGCTATAAGCTCACAGGACGTGGTCTCAGGTTTTCAGATCTACTTTTTATTTTAGACAACCTCAGTTTTTGGAGCTTGGCTGATGACTTCTGAATGCCTGATATGGACAAACTGAAAGTGCTGATCTGTCCTCTGTGCAGCTGATCTGTCCTCTGGACCAAAGATGCGTTGGTTTGATGGGTGGGATGATAGGGCTTCTCTGGGAGGGTATTTGGGCTCCTTACCTTGACTCAGCTGGAGACAGCTGGGGAGCCACAGTGATTTTTTAACCTTTTTCGCCCTAGCTGCATGTATGTCAGGGCACCATGCCTGTTCTGGGGGGAGGCTGTGGGGGTTTGTTCTGTTGTGCTGATGGCTGGACGCCCTGTGGCACCACTGCACTGCGTTTCTGGAAACAGATCTGATTTTAACTATTTTCATCAGTGTCACAGAGTCCTTGAAGAACACACTGGGGCACAGGTCACACCAAACGGACACACGTAATTACACAGTCACTCTTCCAGTGTTACTGGAATTGCATTTTAATCTCTCTTTTGTCTTGTTTTCCCATGCTGCCTCCCATCATGGTATCAAGATACTTCTAGAGCAAAAATTTGGAATAACGTTCGTAAAATTGGCTCCTAAGAGCCTTTGCTGAGACAGTTCCTTTTTTAATAAAGGAAAAACATAACGGGTTTTTTAAAATTTCAGCTTAAAATCTCCTTTAATTGCCGAGATTCTTAGGACAAAGGTGTGGTATTAGCAAAGTTGTACTGAAACTGATTAAGAGAAAAGCATGGAAATGCTTTCATTGAGGCTCCAGCCTTGGAAAGCCTGAAGCAGACTCATGGAGATAATGAGTGCTACAGGTCCCTGCTCAGCTGCAGAATTGCACGGTGTGTTTTTAGTGACAGATGATATGCCTGATGGAAAAAAACATAAAGGAAAAGAAACAAAAGTCTGGTAAAGGGTGATCCTCATATTTTTGTCTGTAATGTTATTCGTCAGGCAGTCACAGTGATTTGCTATGCACCATGAGCCCTTCCAGCTTTTTGCTGTGGCAACGTCAGTCAAACTGATGCGGTCTGACCTGCGGAGGATAAAAAGGCTTTTGTCCTGTGGAACTAGAGAAGAGGAGTCTGTGGGATACATGTGACTGTAGCTGGTCACTGCTCTGAGACCCTCTCTGGTCTAATGGGGATTCCAGCTCTGTGGCATTGCATGGGGCCTGTGATGTCACCTTGCAGCTGGAAAAGACACCTCAGCTCTGGAAAACCTAAATAATACCATAAGGAAACTGTGAGAGACATTTGAGACTAAAACAAGCCCAGCACTGTGATCACGATGGTTCCCAAGTTCGGTGGGCCAGCCTGCAACTTCACCACTGAACTTTAAGCTGAAAAGGGAATGGGGTATGAGCTGTTTTGTGGTGGCCACAGTGACTCTTCCTGCAGAGGACAATCAGCAAGCTGCCAGCCCAACACAGCTGTGACCACTGGGCACAGCAGGCTGGGGTTATGCAAGGTGAAATAAAAAAAATACTATTAGAGAAAGGTGAAGGGTTTTTCAAGAAGAAGTATCTTTGCAAAGAGCAAGTGAGCAAACAAATGTTGTATAAGTTGTGTTATTAACAGTCCAATAAGCATGGTTGTCTTGCCTGCTCTCAGCCCATTAGAGACGGGCGATTGGGTACAGAGGCAATGACAAAGTTTTTTTGCTTTGCTGACGGTCAAAGTACCTCCATAAGCTAAAAAAGACTGCAGGGTTTTTGACCCTTGGGGAGTTATCTCCATGTCAGTGACCTTGTTCTAGCTAGCAGATGTTCAGGTATTATTTACTATTATTAATATTTAAAGATTATGTAAATGTTTGTTTTGCTGCCTTCCTTAAACACCCATTTTAAGCATTTCATTTATGACATCTCGTATTTTACAGGGAGCCTGTGAATAAGCAGCTTTAGTTGATACTTAAAATAGCTGTATCTTCTTTATTGAAGACCAGCCTAATGCTTTACTTTTATTATATTTGCTCATAGCCTAGTAGCCTAACGTCGGCTGGTCCTCACTGCCCTTTCTGAGCAGTGCTTTTGCCAGGGTGAGCAGTGGGGTGAATAAGGCATGAGGAGCTCACTGAGGGTTCGTTCCAAGGGCTGGAATGGAATTTGCTCCTCTGCTGCTGAGATGTCCATGAGATGCAGAGGGATGAGGCTCTGCAGTCCTGAGGCAGGTGAGGAGCACATCCTGGGGCTGCCTGCCTGGGAGCTGCCCACATCTAAGAGGTCCCAATCACACGTACATTCATTAAAAAGTAAATATATATATGCATAAACACACACACACACACACATACATGAAGATACCCTGAAGGCTGTTTTGCATCTTGCAGACCTGGGATCTCTTATGGATGTTCGCAGTCTTTCTGGGTGTGCACAAGACACCCGTCAGTAACGAAATCTCAAACCTACTCATTTCCCATGCAGATATTTTTATCTCAGGGCCTTCATCTGCCTCACTCCTTCAAAGACAGAGACACTGTCTCAGAGAGAAACAACGAGCCTTTGAAAGTACTGCCAAAAAATAAAGAGATGTCACAATGCTTTAGTCTCAGAGCTGGAGTGGAAAACTGACTCCAGGCATCTTCATAGTAGCATGCTCTTCCCTATCTTCCAAAGCCTGCTCCAGTGTTCAGAAATAGAAGCCACATTTGTGCCCAGTTCAGACTGGGAGCTGACTCACCCTTTGAAGCTTTCATGCTGCTCACTGGTGGGTATTTTCAGGTGCAGAAACACACTGGGATGTAAGAGGCTTTAATGTTGGGCACTTTCTGAAGTCATTCCTGTGCAGGACTTGTGGAAACCTACTGGGTTCCCTGGAGAGCTTAGCCCCAGGCCAGACACCCCTTTCAATGTGGGGCAGAGTTTGATATTCAAACTGGAATTTTTTCAGTATGAAACAAGCCACACAGTCTTCTTCACATCAGAACCCACCCAAAATGGAGACTTTTTGGGTCTATCCCTTCTCCTTGTACAACCACAGAATGCAGATGTGAGGTGGGTCTTCCCTAAAGGTATTCTGAACATCATCTTTTCTATGTGCAGCACCTAAGCTGAAAGTGTGATGGAGACTCAAGAGCAGGTCTCAAAACAGAACAAAATTTTTCTGCAGGTGAAAGGGAAATAAGGGAGCACCCTTGCCACTGATTCTCAGCACACTGGGTTGTGAACTTGACAAAGGAATAAAGACATACTAAGCCACAAGCGCCTTGACAGGCTGGCTCCTGAGTCTCTTTTTAACACTGAAGTTTGATTTGAGACTAGAACACTGACATGAAGGAATTTACAGAAAGAAGTTGTGGCCAATTCAATTTCAGAAGGTGGTGCCTTTATGGTGAGAAGGTGCAAGGATGTTCCTTCATGTTACATGTAAATCCTATGCAGAAATTGTGGGGCCAATGGATACCGCGCAATAAAAACAGTGCCCTGCCATCAGCCTCAGTCTGTGCTTCAGGTCACTTAAATCCTCCCTCAACACACAAATCTTCATCAAAAGGAAAATCTCCTATTTTCCATTTCCAATTTTTATATTGTCAGATTTGCTAATGATTGTGCAAGTGTCTTGAGTTTGTTTGGAAGCTGCCACTGCACTCTGTCTGAGATGCAAGGGGATTTCTTTATTGGGCGGTTAATTTCTGTGTTGTAAATAGAAGCCTGTGATTTCTATGAAGTTTTAAGAGTCCAGAGTTTGTTTTCCGGTTTTATCAGTCCTGTTGAATTAGGATTTGTGTTTTTCAAGATATTGCTGTGGACAGCAATGGGGATAAACTATGTTGACATGTTTGCTGTTTCTGGAAGAAATACTCCAGTTGAAGTCTATACAAGTTATCTCTAGACCTTGTTCTGTAAATACTTGTTTAATTTTGGATAGTTCCGTGAATTTGGCTGATACTTTTCAGAGACTCTAAAGTGTGATCTGAAAAGCTCTGCTGGACTGCAGTCTTTGAGCAAAGCAGCACTGCTTCCTTTTGTCAGCCCTATCCCCAGCTTTCACACAGACCCATTTAGCTTCCTGTCCAGCAGTGAGCATCCTAGAGAGGAGCCTGAGCTTTGAGATCTCTCCTGTGTTAAAGTGTTAGAGACTTTTGTTGCTTATAATTCTCTAGGATGATCTGCCAGTATTTCCTCTTTCTGGAGAAGTGAATATTGATTAAATATTGTTTATGACAAAGAAAGGCTGGTTGATGAGGGCTTTTTTACATCTAATGCTGTAATCTGAGTTACGTGTTCTGTCTACAAGTTCAGTTTGTCATGCACCATCTCAGCTGTTCTTGTTCCTTCACATTCACACACTCATCATACTCCGCTCCCTCTCAATAAAGAGGGTTTTTTCCATTTTTGCTCATCCCTAGTGGCATTTGATGAGGAATCTGGCAAAACACCCAGAGCCTCTGTGGTTCAACAGTTTAGTTGCCAGAGGGACAGGATTAAAAAGCTAGCAGTTCCTAATTGACTCCACGGGTTAGTGAGACCAAAGATCTCTTGACATTCTCTCTGTCTGATCAACAGCCATTTAATTCAATGGTATGTGCTGCAGCCAACATGACCTTCAAGGAAACCCAGGGTTTGTTTCTGTGGTTTAAAGAGGTCATTTCTACACAGGGCTTCTGTTTTCCTTCAGAAGCTGAATGCACTTTCAGTGCTGCTTGCACCAAGTGCCCCTCCAGAACTGCATCTTGCTTGAAGTTTTCTCGAGCAATGGGCCGAGTCAATGAGCAATTATCATAATCACTTATGCTCATCACCGAGAGCAGGACTTGGTGATTCCTGATTCCTGTCCCTAGCTCACAGGCAGCAACATCTGGACTGTACCCACTGGCCTTTTGCTCACCACTGCCTGCTCAGTCCGGCCTCTTGTTGAGGCCTCCTCCAAAGGCTCTTGGTGCCTCATGGTATCCTCATCTCCATTTGTGTGCTCTCTCATTGCCTCAGCCCCAGAGGCTGAATGAGGAGCAGGGAGAAGGAAAAAGCAGTGATTGCTCCTGCTGACTGTAGTAGGCATTTGCCCAAAAAAAGCAGAGTAAATATTTCTGCTGATGGTTTTACAGTCTCATTTTTATACTTCTATATTAAGTACTAAACATTTGAGGCCAGTGTTCAAATAATTTCCCCCTCTCTCTATTACAATTCCTGTTTTATCATCCCACAAATTTGTGATTAACTGCAGAAAAGAAAAAAGTGAAAGCAGTTTCAGTGATGTACCATCTTATCCATCCATCTTGGACCTCTTCTCTCAAGGGCTTTCCAGACCCTCCAGCTTACACATGGAACACCCTTTATTTTGAGTTTAAAGAAAGTTCATGTCAGCTCCAGACTGAACCTTAGGCTTTGTCCTTGCAATGAGAGAACTGCTGGTTACTGAGAGTTTCAATGCAGGAGCGTGAACAAAGAAAAGAACATCGACATAGTATTTTATCTTCAAGAGCAGATTGAGAAGGAACAGGGGAGCGAGACAGATACCAGCTTGGCAGTGTACTCATGTTTATGGGTTTGGTTTTTTGTTGTTTGTTGTTGGGGTTTTTTTTTTTGTTTTTTTAATCTGTGATTACTGTTCAGAGAAGCATAGAAATTGCAGCAGTAAATAGACTTTGGGTGGGTGTTGATTTCCGGAATCGAGGCTAAATTAAGGATTCATACACAGAGTCTCTCTTGCAGTCTGGAAGTTGTTGGGGGCTGCCCAGCATGTGTTGGGCACACAGCCCTCAGCTGAGCAGGCTTGTGTTGTTTTCCTGTTGATTGTACTACACATCAAAATGTCTCTTATCACCACAGATCCAGTGCTTTTTGCTACCTTCTTAAAAAAAAACCAAAACAACAAAGCAAAATGTGTTTTACTGAGCAGGAGAAATGCCATAGAAAAATTCTTTCTCTCATTTACAAATATTTGCTGGCAATTTTTTAAATATATGCAGTGCACAGCTGAGTGTCTGAATGTGCCATGCAGGTATTTGGAAGAACCTGGGAGCTGTCTCAAGGTGCTGCATTAGCCATGTTTGAGCTTCATTGCTGGGGCAACAGTCACTTAAATTTGACTTGGTGGTTCTGAGGAGCCTGGTCCTGCTTCAAGGTGCCTGTTCCCAGCACAGCTGCTGAGTGACACCGTGGGCATAACAGGCTGGAGCTGTGCGTGCAGAAGGGGACAGTGTCACCACCAGTGAGCTCTGCTGTAATCAGTGAGGCTGGCTTATCAAAGCCCTGGCAAAGCTGCACTGGGGCTGGTGGCGGCTTGCCTCATGGGCATGGATCAGCCTTTCCCTGCTGAGGCTGAGTTGGTGCTTCTTTCTCCTCCAGCAGAGGCAAATGTAAGGCTGTGCTCCAAAGCCCTGAAGAAGTGTGGCAGTCTGTACATGCTGCTGCAGGCACGGGAGCAGGGCGGATGGCAGCTTGCACAAGTGTGCTGCTCTCCCAGCAGCGTTTCTGCTCTCTGGTTAGGCTTGTAGTGTTTTCAGAGCTGGGATGTGGTCTCGAGGAAGCTGCCACTCCAGCTAAAGACATGCATGCAGCAGTGCCTGCTGCATGTGCTGCTGCAAATATGGGTCTGAGTCTACAAAAGGACTGTGGTGCATCTTACATATCCAACTGCTCATCAGGTTCAGAATATAGGTGCTAAAAATCTTTGCAAATCTTCACGGAGGCCGCTACGCTCCTTGGAAAATTCATTTCTGTTGGACAAGTCCCGGCCGTGTCTGCAGAGCTTCTGCTTCCTTTGGCATGGTGTGTCCCAGGGACAGTGCCCAGGCTGGGGACACGCCCTGGGCAGTGCCAGCCCTGTGAGAGCCACCGGCACACACTGAGAGCAGCCAGCAGCAGGGGATCCCCCTGGACTGCTCCTCCAGTTCCTGCTGGCCTGCCCTGCTGGGCCATGCTTGGTGTGCAGGTTTCTGTAGGCACTTACCACCAGAATTTGGGAAAAGCGTCATGAGGGCACACCATGGGCATCTTGAGTCACCTGAGCCGGTCCTGGCCACTAACGAGCAGCAGTCTACAGTGAAGTTTTGATACAGGGTTTCTAGTAACAGAGGAGTGTGCATCCATTACAGGATGTTTTCTGCTTATTTACTCTTTGTGAACTCTCTGGTTGCTAATTTTAAAACTACTGTGGAAAAGTAGTAATATCAGTGAGTCATCTGAATCAAAATGGTGATGGGCTCTCGAGAGATTAATGTGGCTTGCCTTGTTGGTGAAAAATGAGAAATGTCCAAGGAAGAGTTCATTGCTGACTTGCCAGTTTTTCATCTCTGTCCCCTGTTCTTGGGGCTAGATTTGTTCATAAATGCCTAAAGTTTAATATGGGATGGCTCAGTTTTTAAAGACATATGCAAATGTTTCATCCAAGCTCTGGATTAACTGGTAAAGTGTCAACATTGCAGCATATGCCAAGGGGAAGATAATTCAATGTTAACCTTTCATGACTCTTTCCCCAGCCCCCTCACGAAGAGCCATTGACAGAAATGTACAACATAAGCTCAGAAATGTTTGCATGCCACCTTAGAAGTGCTAATTAAATGCAGATTATACGAAAGAACATTTATTTACATATCTAAATCTCATTCTCTTCCAGGCCCTGCAATTCCTGTTGGGGTGGATGTGCAAGTTGAAAGCTTGGACAGCATTTCTGAGGTTGACATGGTACGTAATCCTCTTCTAAGCCTCAATTACTTCCAGTCATGAAAAGACCCTCTGACTTGAGACCTGTGGGCTCGAAATCATTGGTCAGATGAAAGTAATAGCAGCATCTCTGAAATTCAAAGAGGCTGATATTCAGAACCAAAGACTTGATAAAACCAGGTGATCAAAGTCTTGCCTCTCTGTCTCCAGATAAAGATTAAAAGCATGAAGGTAAAAGGGACCTTGAATGGGAGAATAATCAGTGCTGTGAAAGATCTATCACAACTAAAAATACAAGCAGCAGCATATGAAGGTTTGAAGGATTATGGTAAAATTCACATAAGCTGCACTTGCTGCAGGAGTTTTTTCTTCCTTAGGGAACTGCTGAGTTCACGTGAGTGCTCACACATGTTTTCCTGTTTGGTTGTGGCTTGTTTCATGGTGATTTTTTTTTAATTGTAGGAAATGGAATAAAAACACTTGAAAGAGAAGTGGAAAGGGGAACATAAAGGAGGAGAGGAAGCTTCTTGGCTCCTTCCTCTTTCTGCTTTTTCATCCCTGCTCTTATGCACCTTTGGTGGTTTAGATAAAATATAAAGACAAAGGAAGAGCTTTAGGCTGAGGGTTTTTTACTGTGGTGCAATTACATCTTTATCCCATTTTGGAGAGTTTGGTTTAGATGACCTTTAAAGGTGTCTTCCAACCCAAACTATTCTGTGTTCTGTGATTAAAACCAGGGAGCTTGCCTGGATATTGAAAGAGAGTGTTTAGGGGTGTGCATGCAGTGAGGTGTGTGGGAGGGAGCTCTCAGCACAGGAAATGGCTGCCAGGAGGAGAACTGGGGCTCTGGGGTATCAAGAAAATGTCACAGCAGCAAAGAGGCCTAATTAGTGCAAGTAAATAACTCACAGTGTTTTCTGTCAGGAGCATTTGATTCAACAAAAATCTTGCCTGTCAGAAGGCTTCGAGGTCAGCTCTCTCCCTTGGCTGCTGGCAGCTCCTATTTTCCCAGCTCATGACAAGTATTTCCAAGCAGTTGCTGGCATGTATTTGGGGTGGAAGAGTGTTCTCCCAGGTCAGTCTGAGCTCTGTTGGTGTGTTTTTCCAACAGGCTGTCCCGGCATGGGTGTTTGCGGGGAGGAGAGCGGGCAGGAAGCTCTCTGCATGGCCAGGGGTCTGGGGCTGGCTGTGCCTGCAGCACGGTGCCCTCCTTGTCTTCCCCTTGCAGGCAGGGCAGAGCTGCAGGCACGGCTTGTTTCAAACTGCTCTGAAGTGGCTCTGGAAATCAGGTATCCTCAGCTGGGCAGTCCTTACCTGTCATTGCTGGAGCAGGCACCTGCTGCCCCAAAGAAGCACCAGACCGAAGCATCGCCGACCTCAATCCGCTCTTTCTGCAAGGCTGTGCGTGACACTGACAGCAGCCAGGGGCTGTTTAAAGCGTGGGGGTTTAAAACTGGTGCCTGTCTGGTCGACATGGATGGACTGCTGCAGTGTGCAGTGGCAGGGCATGCTCTCGAGGCTGCCTGGAGCATGGAACAAACACGAAATATGCCACCAAAATTGAGGTACTTGTGAATGCTCATTGGCTGTGCCTCTGGCAGGTACTATTGTTCTCCCAATTTGTTGTAAGACTGTGTTTTCCAAGGGGCTTTTCTATTTGTGTGTGCTGAAATAAACCCCTTTTCTTGCTTGTAAATAGTGTGAACGCTGGTCAGAAAGGAGCAAGCAGTCAGCACACTGCCTCTTTTGAATCATGCCATGAAAAAACCTCCTTAAGTTGGATTCTATACTTAGAAGCTGTTGTCAGCTGCCGCTTTGGCTCTGTGTTTACAGCATTTAGTGGACTGTGTTGGCCACTGGAGAGGTGGCCATCGCAGAGGCCACTGTGTTGGCTCTTTGGAGAGAGAAAGGGGCTGAAGGTGAGAGATGAGAAGCTCCTGTCTGGTAGGACAGGGAAGGGGGCGGGCTGGCAAGCAGTGAGCTCCTTCCCATGCTGTGCCTACAGACAGCCTCTTCCCCTTCCTCTGCGGTGGCTGTTAGCCATGCCGAGGGTGCCTGGCTGATGGTCCCTGCTCCCCTGTGCTCTGATGCTGCCCAGAGGCATTTTGCAGCCTCAGGCTGCCTGGCTGTCCTGGTTTTGGCTGGGATAGAGCTAATTTTCTTCTTAGTAGCTGGTACAGTGCTGTGTTTTGGATTTAGTATGAGAATAATACTGATAACACTGATGTTTCAGTTGTGGCTCAGTAGCGCTTACCCTGAGTCAAGGACTTTCCAGTGTCTCATGCTCTGCCAGTCAGGAGGGGCACTAGAAACTGTGAGAGAGCATAGCCAGGACAGCTGACCCAAACTGGCCAAAGGGATATTCCATACCGTGGAATGTCATGCCCAGTGTAAAAATGGGGGGAGTTTGCTGGGAGGGGCTGATCACTGCTGGGGGATGTGCTGGGCATCTGTCAGCAGCTGTATTGTGCATCACGTGTTTTTCTGGGGTTTTGCCCCTCTCTCTTTTTTAATCTCCCTTTTCATTACTCTTCCTATTACTATTTACTTTATTACAATTATTAAACAGGTTTTATCTCAACCCAACTTTTTCTGAGTCTGCTCCCCATCCCATTGGCTGGAGGTGAGGGAAGGGAGGAGTGAGCAAGCATCTGTGTGGTACTGAGTTTCTGGCTGGGGTTAGCCCATGAGAATGGTCCTCCTCTCCTGGAGCCCCACGTCCTTCAATCCCATGTCATGGCCAGGCAACTGGCAACCCTGAATATCCAGGCTCTTCTTTACTCCTATTTTGACTTCTGCCGTAACTTGCACTGACTCCTAAGAAAGCAGCAAATGTGCCTCTTCCTTGGTTTCCTTCTTCTCAGCTCTAGTCAAACTGGTGAGCTTGATGTCCTGCCACTGAGGCTGACTGTTCCAGCCAGGCTGCCACCTAAGCTCTGCCAGTGGCAGTCGTTGCTGGAAGCTTTTCTTTGGGACTATGGCTGCCAGGGGAAGGTGGCCAGTGTCCAGTAGGGAATGGGAGCTGGCAGTGCCCCTGGGAGGGGTAGAGAGGGAGCTTGGGACCAGTCTGATGAGGTGGGGACCTGCAGGTGGGTGAGCAGAAGTGTCCCCTGGCCAGTCTGCCATGGTCAGAGAGGTGGGTGTCTGGCCAGCACTGTGCTGTGCAGGGCAGCAAGGTGAGGACTGGCACTAGAGCCTCCTTTGATAAACTAGTGAAAAACCTACTGGCAATGCAAGGCTGCTGTGAGACAGCCCTTTGAAGCAGAGAGTCAGGGTGACTGATTGTCACTGTCACCAAACTGATTGGTTGTGGTTTCAGAAATTGTTGCCACATGGTTAGGGAGAGACCCTGAGACTCAGGCTTGGCAGCTGCAGCTCCCATACCCACTTACTTAATTGGGAATATAAAGAAAAGAAGCGTATTTGATCTCTCAGCATGAGAGAGTAGATTCAGCTCTAAAAGCAGCAGCTGCCAGGTTGGGATCAACAAACAGATGTTTTCCTTTATGTGATTGAAGCTCCTGCCACCTAAACAAGCCTAAAAGGAAACTTTTTTTACATATTTATATGGTAGGAAATACACTGCCCTTACTTGGTTGCTGTTTGCAAAAATTTAGTTCTTTTGGTGATAAATCACTTAGTGTTTAGCCTGAACATTAAGCTGACTTTCTAAGTTTTTCCTCTTGATCATCCTATTGCTACCACAGTACTGTGAGATAATTTTGCCAGAACTGAAGAATCATTTCTGCAGGGCGCTGCTTCTCTTGGGGCATATTTATATCCTGATTGGGACTGAACATTACTGGGTGCTGTAATAAATTCATTAGATGTCTATGCTTTGTTTTGGCTGAAATTATTTTGTCAGGAAAATCTACTCACAGAAAGCATTGACCTAGGAAAGAACCAGGAGTTGAGAGTGGAGAGATTTCATCTGTCTTGTGGGAGTGAGTTCTCTTTCTGGTGTCTCCTAGTTGTAGAGTGCTGCATTGACAGACCTCTCTCTTCCTTTTTTTGAAGGATTTTACTATGACCTTGTACTTAAGGCACTACTGGAAGGATGAGCGTCTCTCATTCCCCAGCACCAACAACAAGAGCATGACCTTCGACGGCAGGCTGGTGAAGAAGATCTGGGTCCCTGATGTCTTCTTCGTGCATTCCAAGAGGTCCTTCATTCACGATACCACCACGGACAACATCATGCTGCGAGTGTTCCCCGATGGACACGTCCTCTACAGCATGAGGTGAGGGAGCAGCCCTGCTGCCCCTGGGCATTCCCTGGGGCTCTGCTGCCAGTTTTGCTCTAAGCTTGACTTTGGTGATCACCAGGATTGCTACTGCCAATCCTGCTACTCCCGCTGCTGAGGCAGAGCCCTGTTTCCAGAATGTGCAGTACGAAATGCTTTGCAAGGATCTCTGAGAAACCATGCTGTGGGCAGTAACAGGATAATCTCCTCCCAGGGGAAGCATGCCCCCAACTATTTGCAGTCAGTGGAGGGCTTAGTCAAGCAGGAGTGTTCATCCCAGGGTCAGTGTGTGATTAAACTGGAAGCTGCTGATATACCAGATGGTGACCTCTATAATTATCCTATTTTCCTTCTTGTTTGTCTAGAAATGCATTTGTTAGTTGTGGTGCTTTCCTGTTGATGTAAATGTTTAAGTTGGTTGAAGCTGAAATGGCAGTATTAAAGACATCCTGGTTTACTAGTAGATTTTTCAGCTGGAAGAATCCCGAGGGACATTTGTCATGACCTGGAGGGTTATCCATCCTGTGGGTGCACACGGATCATGACTGTGGGTTTGGAGCATTCTGTAATACACAAGGACACGGAAGCTTAATCCTCTAAACTTCTCTACCTTATTACAGATTATCAAAAATACCACGAACATCACCACTACCGAGTAAACTACCACAAAATCACCGCTGACAACTATACCCATGATTAATGAAGTGACTATATATACATACCATGCCATTGCAAATCACTTTCAGCAATCAATAATTTAGCATCCTTCAATCAAGTGGCAACAGTAAATAACTAGCCAGGGTATGGACTGTTACAGGTTACTTGACATGGGTGGAGCTACTCATCCACAATCCACCCTCAGGCACACTTTGGACAGCTTGCTTGTGCGGGTGCATTGTACTGCTGTCATGTGACACCACCATCAAGAGACCAAATCACCCAAAGGATGGAAGGACAAACTGAAACAGTCTCCAAAGTGGGCTCAGAGGGGCCCAAGAGACAGCAGAGTCTCATTTCAGAGATGCTCTGAGTCATAGGGTCTGGAGTCAGCCAGGTGGCCCTGGTGGGTGTCCAAGAGGTGGTAGAAAGTTCATGCACTGAATTCAGCATGCTAAGGAAGAGAAAAGTATGTGCAGGATGGAAAATTCACAGAGGAAGGCTTCATTTAGGATAAAAATTTTGTCCTCCTTATATCCAGAGAGATAAGAGGGTGTAGGATATTGAACAGGCACTAGATGCTGGTAATTTCTATTTTTCACCTGTGATGGCCAATAGTTAATGATGTTTTCTGTTCTCTCAGACTCTTTTTTATTTTCAAGGTAATTTCCTACCTTTTGTGACAATAAATTGCCTTTAAAATTACTAATCTTTTTTTCGCAGTTATTGATGGTATTTCCAGATGTCTCCAGTTTCTAGGTACCCTATTTGCACATCAAAGAGGCAGTTGTGCTTCTCAAGGATTTGTCTTGTTCCCAGGCTGGCAGGCCTTTCTCTGTCCATATTTTTCAGCAGACAGTGTTTTTGCTCAGTTGTTTGCCCTTCTAACCAAGCCACCTTTATGGCTGCTCACATCAGCATCCCAGAAGATTTAATTTCCTTCAGAAAAATGAAAAAAGAGAAGCGGAGAAAAACACACTGCCAGAGGAGAAAAGCTCAAGAGCCCAAACAAAAGGATATTTCCCCAGGATAGAAAACATGCTCTCAGTGTACAGTGACCTTTGAATATTTTGTAGGCGAGGAGTTCTGTTCTAGGATCTTTCTGGAACTTACTCATTTCAGCTATGGTAAAATGATTTTCAAAAACTAGAAAAGGTAATCTGTAAAGTTTGATTCTGTGATCTGTTGAGGAAGTGATGTGACTTTTTAATGTTACCCACCAGAGAGAAGTCTATGATTGCACAAGAGTTAAATTGATAATTTGATATGTAAAATCCAAGGAGAAAGAAAATCTCCACGGCATTTGGGCCTGGTGTTTTTTAGATCCAGCTGACAAAACATGGGTGTCCAGTGGTGCTGGAAATGCCCTCTGATGTCTTGAGATATCTGCACGGGGTTGACCCTGGAGTGAGGGACATTCCATTCCTGTTTTGGGCCCTGGGCTTCCAAGGCCACCTGGACACTGCACTCTAATTGAGGAATATCATATTGATGAGCCGAATTTCTGTGCTGTCCTTGACTAACAAACTGTTACTGAACACAGGTTGTGCCACAGTTCAGGTGGCACCAAGGAAAGAAAATAACTGATTGTAACTGATTGACACTGAAGCACACATGCAACTAGGGGAGGTCATTGTTGTAGGATACCTTCGGGAACATATCCCCAAAAGCATTCTTTAAATTTTGCTCATATGGCAAAATTTTGCTCTAGTTTATAGTCAAAATGAACAGCATGTGCCTTTCAGGGGTGATGAGTGCGTAGGTCAGGGTAGGATTTGGATCACAATCCCTGGAACAGAAGAAAAGTTCTTTATCGACGTCTGCAATGAATCTAGGAAATGGTCACAGCCAACGTAAGTTGGCCTCTGAAACGATGAGTCACAGCTGATTTGCCCCTCCTAAATCGGGAGCTCCACTGCAAATCTGTCTGCAAGAGAAAGTTCACTGACCCACTGGAAAATTTCTTATGTAACGTTGTGCACAACTGGACTAGTTTAAAAACTGGAGCTGTGATTGCTGCAGCTCTTTAGCTAAGACATGAACTTAACAGAAGCAAATCTCACTTGCTGAAAATCAGCTGCACCCGTTTTACCACCCCTGCCCCAGAAATACACCCCTCAGATTAAGAGGGTTTATTGAGAGCTGTAAGAAACTGCTTTTGCCTTAATAATATATGTACTAGAGGAATTTTGTGGCTTGCAACAAGGATGGTCATATTCCTGGGGCTCAGGTCGTTCTGGGGGTGACTATGGGAGGAACAGAGCAATGGGGGAAATGAGGAAACCTTAATCAAAACTGCACATAGGGAATCTTCAAATGTAAATGGTGAAGTCACTTTGTAGTCTCGTAGGCAAAGAGTTGGATATAAACCACAGTGGAAATACCTGTACTGACATTAGTATAACAGTAACGTCCAAGACAGTGCTTTAGTTCCTCGATAGATATTGAAATTACATTTTTCTTTGGAGTTTCTGTGTATAATCCATCTGGCTTGAACCTGGAGAATTGGTAGGCATTTGCCTGTGGATTTTGGGCTAACATCACGCATAATTGCTGGCTTTAAAACTGCAGAATAATTATCCGCAATAATGTTCTCATTTGATTGCTCCTCATAGAAACCAGCTTTTCTCATTTTTGGCTTCCAGAGTCACAGTGACAGCAATGTGCAACATGGACTTCAGCCGCTTCCCCCTGGACTCTCAGACGTGTTCTCTGGAGCTGGAAAGCTGTACGTTGTATCGGTGTTTTTAGCAGATGTTTCTAGCCCACTCCATGGCTGGCTGCAGACACATTTCACTGGCCATGTTTCAGAACAGTTGATCAGAGTTACTAAGAGTAATTCTATTGACTCAGCAGTATTGTGTATTTAGCCCTTGTGCTGCAAGACAGGAATTTGAGAGGAAGACATCCTATGACATAATCCTGATCCTGCAAACACTGTGAGCAGGGGTCAGACTCTTCGGGAAGGAGTTGTTCTGTGGGGAAGTAAAGTGAACAGTAAGATTTTTTATCCAGCGCATGGCAAGACTAGCACATAGTTGTTTTGAGGTCCTCCCAGCTATTTAACTGAATGTTCCTCTGCAAAAAAACAGTATCACAAAATCAGAGGATAATTTTCATTGACCTTGAGGTCAGCTGCTCCAATACCCTGCTGAGAGCAGGGAGTTCTTTATGGTGGGTTGCTTGGGGCTCTGTCAAGTTGGGTTTTGAGCAAGGTTATTCAGGCTCCACAACTTTTCTGTGCAACCTGTTCAAGTATTTGACAGCCCTGATCCTGAAAATGTTTCCTTTTGCCTGCTTGAAAACAATCCTTTGCTGAGACTTGCATCCCTTGCCTCTTGTCCTTTCGTTCTCCATTTTGCCAAAGCGTCTGGGGCAAGGCTGCTGCCATCTTCTCCATGGCTGGCAGCAGGACAGCAGCTGGACCCCACCGCAGACTGCTCTTCTCCCCACTGAACAAACCCTGCTCCCCAGCCTCTTGTCTTATGCCATGTGCTCCAACCCTGACCATCTTGGTAACCCTCTTCTCATTCCCCGTTCCTCTTACTTAGTGCACAAATTCTGCAAGTTTTTCTTTAATGCTTTTAACATATTTCTGGGCTTTTGCTTCAGATCTCATCTGTCCTTTTCACTTTTATCATTCTAAGATAGTTTGAAGTGTCCATGCTCCCTCCTTCCTCTCAATTAGGGTGTTTTACCCATAATTATTTCCTGAGCTATTCTCTGTTAGAAATAACTTGTTGATTATTTTTGATCTGTGATGTTCAGAAGAGTAGCATTCTAGCTGTCATTTCAATGGGGAGTAAAAAGAGGATTTGTTTTCTTGAATCAGGATGTCCTGGATTTTTGTTGCTGTCATGGTGTATTATATGATAAGATCTTTTGAACTCCCTTGCTGTTGGCAAAGTGATTTGTGGCATTAGTTCATGCCAAAGACCAGATTTATTAACTTTTTTGAACCTCTAAGCTAAAGTCACATCACACTGTATTTCTTCTTTCCCTAAGATGCTTACACTGATGAAGATCTGATGCTGTATTGGAAAAATGGGAATGAATCTCTGAAAACTGATGAAAAGATTTCTTTGTCTCAGTTTTTGATACAAAAATTCCACACTACATCAAGACTGGCTTTCTACAGTAGCACAGGTATTGGCCTTTTCTGATTTCATACTTTTGCTAAACCTAACGCTGCATTAGCTGCTTGTGAGATGGCTCTTGGGATTATGCCACTGAAATGTAGTCTCCACAGTCTGAAAGCTCAGTTTCTTGTTTCATTAGTCTTAGAAATAAAAGAACAAAAGAAAGATCCTGTCTCTCTGTACCTACTGTCCAGGGTGTTCTCACTGATTCTGGCTTTCCTCCTCTCTCAAAGGTTGGTACAATCGACTCTATATAAATTTCACTTTGCGTCGACACATCTTTTTCTTCTTGCTCCAAACCTACTTCCCTGCCACTCTCATGGTCATGCTGTCCTGGGTGTCCTTCTGGATCGACCGACGAGCAGTTCCTGCCAGAGTCTCTTTGGGTGAGAACAACTGCAACAAGCCATGGCTGTGTGAAAAGCTTTGAACCTGAAAGTTTGGCAGGAAAGGGAACTGTTCATATTGGTGGTTAAAGACACTGTGCAAGCAAATGGTGGTTTTATCTGATGATTAATACAATGTATAACTTGCAGTTTGTCCTAAGTCCTTCATCATGAAGCAGTCTTCCTCGCTTATATGTAGCTCAGGACAGAAAGTGCTGGGGTTTTAAAAATGAAGCTGTAACACAGATTGGTACAGCTAGGGAACAGGAGTCCTTGCCTCCACTGTTCTTAGCAAAACTGACTTTAGGATTAGATGTGTTAAAAGTGTGTTTTAACAGCATTGTGTTTAAACCCTGAAGGTTAAGGAGGGAGTTAAATGCTCTTTGTTAAATGCAAAGTGTTGACTGCTCCATTGCTTCTCAAAACTCAACCCATCATGAGCACAAAAATGTAGGCAGCGGAACAGTTCTGCATTGGCAGAAGAGATACTTAACACGCATTTATTTCATATTGAACATCTTTTAGACCATCATGTGGACCATAATTTCTGTTTTTTTAGAGACAAAAAGCCTTATGGACTTTATCAGTCAATAACATTTCTTCCTCTTGGTTCTTTCCAGGGATTACCACTGTGCTGACCATGTCCACAATCATCACTGGGGTGAATGCCTCCATGCCTCGTGTTTCCTACATCAAAGCAGTGGACATTTACCTGTGGGTCAGTTTTGTGTTTGTCTTCCTCTCGGTGTTGGAATACGCGGCTGTGAATTACCTGACAACGGTGCAGGAGCGGAAGGAGAGGAAACTGCGGGAGAGGGTGAGAAAAACTTCTGTTCATCCATTTATTCCTTTTTTTTCCTTACAGCTGATCTGGTCTTTATATTGACTGTCCGTTAATGGGAAAACACTGACAACCACGTGTGTAGTTGGGTCTGTTTAGACCGCTCCACCTCAGGCTGAATTGCTAACACAGAAAAATAGGATTTGGTCTTATGGATCTTCATGAAAACATCAGAGAGGAGAGTGCAATCCAAACTGGGAAACGCTGCAACCTGGAACTGTGAGGGAATGCAAGAGGGGAAAGTATAAAATCTGATACTTCATTGCAGCTGCCACGATTCCTGTTTTGTAAGCTAAAGGTGTTACTTGAAGCAAAATAATTTCCTCCCTCTATAGGCAGCTTTACTCTGGAGACTGGATTTAATGGTTGTAATAGCAGAGGTGTTCCCCATCACCAAGCACAAACAACAGCCACCCAAGTTTATGCTTGTACTTTTTAATGTGCTATGAAAGGTCTTATCCTGCATCCCTGGAGTGTTTCAAGACCTAACCAGATACAGCCCTGAGCAGCCTGGCCCTGCTGTGAGCAGGATCCAGGAGTAGGACTGGAGATCCCCTGAAGTAACTTATAGACCTGTAAGCCCTTCTTCTTTGTAATTAAGCAAAGGACCATCAGCTTTTGAACACTAAGTCCTGGAACCAAATTTTTTCGGTCCCCATACACCCAGGACATCATCATCTTTTAGTTTCTTTCTTCCCAGTAGGAATTCCCCACATTAGTCTACTGGTAATATTGGAAATCTACTGTCTTTGACTCCTAGATAAATTTGTATAAGCCTGTTGGAGGTGCCAATGCAGATATCGTCTTTCATATAAATTAAACATGATATTTCCCTCTCTGAACTACTCTTTTGGTTTTGCATGTCCTTCTCTTTCTCTTCCTATGACTTCCTTGAAGTACAGCATAAACCATCTAACAGCCCATCAACTTTACCAGTTGACGTACCTTTAAAAAATGCAATTAGATATATTAAAAAAAAAAAAAGGATAAATTTACCAGACTTCTGCGATGAAATTTTACCTCTCTTCAAGGCCTTCTCAACGACATTATGATTCTGGAAAGCTATTTGAACAGGTCCTGAGTATCTTAATTTATCTATGCCCCTCCTAGTCCCCACCTGGGGCCCAGCAGTTCTCTGCAACACAAAGTACAGAAGCCCTGTGCAAGCACAGTGACTCAGGGGTGTCTGACTTGCTGCACATGGTCTATGGCATTTTAGCCAGCCCTGCTCAGGCACCCCATGTACAAAGAATACAGCATCTTGACAGGCCAGGGGAAATAACAACATCCTTGCTAGGTTTGACTTGCCTAGAATAAACCTGGCGGGTCTTTTTGTTTGTTTTTTTTTTTAAATGAAAACTCTTCTCCTCTATTTTTAACTGTACTGGAGGGATGAAATGAACTTGAGAGGATTTGTGAATTTTCTGCTAAGTTTTATGGAATTTTTTGCCACATCCAGTGATGGTGTAGCTTGTTATTTATATTATAAATCTGCCCTTTATTTAGTCTTGTACATTGAATTCTATATTCAGCAAATGCCTTTTTACTACATGAGGGAAAATATTCTACCCAGTCTTCAACGTGTGACAGTATTAATCCTCAGTAGGGGAAATGGGAGCAGAAATAATAGCATTATTTGAGGAAGAAGCTCATGAAGAAGCAGAAGAGATATTTCCTACAGTAAACGTAGGTCTAGTCATCCAGTGCTGCTCCCCTATGAAAGACCCAAAAAGTCCTGGTACAAACATGTAAAGGCTGTCCAGGGAAGAGCTCTGTGTTATGGCTACATTAAGAAATTAGATGTGTCTGGGACAAAGGCATGCAGTATCTAAAACTAAACCTCTTCCTCAAGATTACAGGAGCTTCTGTCAAATGCCTGTGGCAAAAGGTCTGTGGCCCCATGCTTATTCCCAGCCCATACCTGGGCACTTTTCAGTATTGCTGGGCTGGACAAAATTCAGTCCAGAGACAATTCTTACACTCTAATGGTATTGTCAGCTGCATTCCCATGGTCAAGGAGGCTCTTCGGCAGTGTTTGAATTATTATTGTAGACATAGGCTAACAGTTCTGCAGGGTGAAATGATGTAGCACACCTCTAAGTGTATGTGCCTGTGTGAGGATGAGTGTAATTTTAGGTTCTGTGGAGGTGGGTTTCTAGCACGTCAGGCTCCCTTGTCCATAGAGGTGGCTGTCACCATGCATGCATGAAGCCATGGGAACTGTAATTTGACCTAGGGGCTGACAGCAAATCTGCAGAATTGCTTTCCGTGCTGAGGCCTGCAGCAATTAGCTTGTTATTGTAACTGCTGTCCCTCCCACCCAGCCACCATCTCCTGGACCTGTCAGTTCATGGTAAAGAGCTTGATATGTAATTCTCCCCTGTGGATTTTTTGTTGTTTGGTATTATTCTGGTTTTGGCTGGAATAGAGTTAGTTTCTTTACAGTAGCTGGCACAGTGCTGTGTTTTGAATTCGGTGTGAGAATAATGTTGTAACACACTGATGCTGTTGCTAAGTTGTGTTTATCCTGAGTCAAGGACATTTTGTGTCTCATGCTCTGCCAGTGAGGAGGTAAACAAAAAATGTTGGAAGGGAGCAGGACCAGGACAGGTGACCAAAGCTGGCCAAAGAGATATTCCTCACCACAGAACACATTTCAATTATTAAACTCTTCTTATCTCAATCTACCAGTTTTACTTTTGGTTCTCCTCGCCATCCCTCCAGAGTTCAGGGGGAGGGTTGGTTGAGTGAGCAGCTGCGTGATGCTTAAATGACAGAGGTGCTTAAGCCATAAGAGTCCTTCTTGGGGAGCTTCATTCTGTTCTTGTTTTGGTTTTGGTGTTGGTGTTTTGTTGGGTTTGGGGTTTGGGGTTTTTTAAGTGTGCCTGCTTGGAATAAAATACGTCTTAAAATGCAACTGATGTTCAGTTGTGCTCACGGAGTGCTCAAAAAAAAGTAAAGTAAGTGGGCTACTAATTTGTCATGTTTTTCTGAACATAACCTGCTGATACCAAATCTTTTGGTTATGTCAAGAACACAGAAAACAATCCTTAAGTTAATTTTAAGGTTTTCAATAAGCAATGTGATCTGTTGGTTAAATAATGAAGGAAAAGCCTTGACTGCAGGGATTTCCAATGGCGTCCTGAATATTACATATAGAAGTATATATACTTTGATATAGATATAGATATAGATACAGATATAGATATATATTCAGATGTATACATTTGTTTTAACTGAACATATCCTTGAAAACAAGCTCTTAGAAAACCCACACATCAAAGCTGATGGAGGAGGGAATTGGGTGTAAAGTATTATCGGATAAGAAAACTGGTCCGTGGGAAATCAGAGACAGGAACTCTTAGCAGAAATGAGGTTTTGGAGTCCCTTTTCATTGCATGCAAATGCATAGTCCATATTGCTGGGATAGGAAAATGGAAGGTTTTGAATGGTAGAAGACTGCATTTCCTATTCAAAATTCTATCTGTATTCATTGGAGTTTTTTAGACTTGTGGGATGCATGATGGTGCTGCTGAAGTCAATGCAAGTTTTTATATTAGCTCCAAGAGTGCTGGGATTTTGCATTAGGCTTTTAGCTGGTTCTCTGCTTGGTTTAAAGTCAGATTTATGAAGAAAACATGTGTATCTGTAAAACCAGGACTTCGCCCTTTTCTTTCTGTAACATCTACTGGATAAGACATTTCCACAGATTAAACTGCATCTTGTCCATGAATATGTATAAACACAAAGAATGAAAAATAAGGAATCTCAAGACAGTAAGGCAGAACAACAGCTAGCTAAGAAAACCTTTTTCTTAGACTATATGTCTGTTAAAGCATTTTTCTAATCTTTTCTGAAGCTGCTTGTTCAAGCAGTGGAGATAAACCCTGGCTCTTCCTTTTGAAAACAAGCAAAAAAAAAGTTACTTTTTTTCTTCAAAGAGAAACTTAAAATATCTCAATCAAAATTTCAAACTCAACTGTTTACAAGCTGTCTGTTAATAGAAAGGCATAATTTCTGTTGCTTACATGTTTTTCCAATGTTCAGCTATATTTCTTGTTTATGTCCCTAGTTTTCATGTTCGTGTGGAATACCTCACTCGAAATCTATGATGCTGGATGGAAACTACAGTGAATCTGATGCCAACAGCCTGGCAGGATATACAAGAAACCAGATGGTACCAGAAGAAGAAAAGCAAGAAAAGATGGTTGTGCATTTAGCTATGAGCAATGAATCCAATTCATCAAGGAAGAGAGGCCTGAAGGGCCATGTGGGCTTGCGCATCATCCAGAACACTCATGCAATTGATAAATATTCAAGATTAATATTCCCAGGCACCTATATATTTTTTAATTTGATATATTGGTCTGTCTTTAGCTAAGCGTGCTGGCACAGCAGTGACTGAATCAGAAGACATCTACACAACACGCTTTTGTTGGTACTTCTTTTGTCTAATCTGGACACAAAGACAGAAACCTGATTATTTTATTACTTCTTTGAAGGGTAAAGGGGAGGACACATCCTCCCAGCTCCATGCACAGGCCTCATGGAGAAGCTTGCTGTGCTGGTTGATTTCCAGCCCACATGCCTGCTCCCATTTGCTTTATGACACATGCCATTTCTCATACTTGAAAATACGTGTCCACCATACACCCAAAAAGTGCTGGATGCTCGTTTGGGGCTGGCCACGCTGGTGGTGCCTGCTGTGCAATGGACAACCAAAGACAGTGCTCATGGGAGATGTAAGGAGTTAGAGAAATGCAACTTATGTGGGGAGGTCTAGACAGTGCATCTCCTGTAAGGAAACTTGAATGAGTACTTTCCTTTACAAAATCTCTGCTTCCAAGCAAATTCTTCTATTTTTTTTCTTTGGCATATGAAACAAATCTTTTCCATTGTTTTGTGAAGAACGCCTCCTTTGAGGGTACAGATTCTGCTTTCTCTCTGTATAGGGCCTTCATCAATACCATTAGGACAGCTGACTGGCCAGGATCAGCTGGGCTGGTTACAGAGCACAGGTGGTACGTTTGAATCAGTGGGGTTTTTTTTTCCAGATTACAAAGTGCAGCCCACAGACAAACTGTCTATCCCAATGTGCCTCTCCCAATCAACACAATGCCCTTCTGTTCAGGCATTTGGGATCAAAAGGGATACATGTCTGCCAGAACCTCTCTGCAGAAACAGAGGCATGCCAGAGATTAAATGGCCAAGAATAATACTGTGGGTCCAAGGTCAATGTAAGTCCCTTGAAGCTGCTGCACAGCATTGTAACAAGCTTATGTGCTTGGCAGTTCTTTTCCCATCCCATGATATCTCCCCTTCCTTTGCTAACAATGCTGACAGTAAATCCCAAATGTAGAAACGTGATAGCAACAAGACAGTGATGCTCAGGTTTGTGTGTTCCTTATTTTAAGAAAACACCATGACTTTTTATGTACATCAAAATACTTTCTTACCAAGCTGAAACTGAGCAGTGAGAGCAGAGCCTGAAATGTGAAGAGCCGGGACTAAGGTTAGAATGAAGAAAAAGCAATCAAAAATACAGATGCAACCATAACTATTTGTCAGCACATGAAATTTTCTGTTTACCATAGCAGAAATTCTTATACCCTAAATCTCAGGGGATGTAGAAGGTGGCAGAGAATGTCAGTTCTTGGCTGTCAACAATACCTGGGTTTTCCCTTGTGCTTCAAATATTACTGCCCAAGTCAAGCTGATGATGGCACCGATTTGGTGGAAACAAAATTGATGAGACAAGCTAAAATTAACAACTATGATCCCCTTTAATTGGCCATGTTAATAACTGACATGAATGGAGTTCTGTCTGGTCATAAAAGTAGGAAAACATGGCCCAGGAATTGCTGGCAAGAAGAGGAAGGACAGAGTCTGAGGGGCAGGACTGCCCTGTACCCCAGCCTGCCCCTTGTCTCCTGAGCCACCACATCAGTGCATTTACCACTCATTGCTCATGGAGCTGAAACCTGGATGCTTCTCACATTGACTGGTGGAGATCACCACAGGAAAGACACAAAAAATATTAAAGAAACAGACCACTAATTTTTGAGAGGTTAAAGCCTGGGCATAACAGTGCATTCTTCAGCATTAGCAGTTTTGAGGGTATAACAGGAGCCAGTGTCTCAGCTGGCAGCAGGACAGTGCAGCAAAGGGAACTTTGCTGGAGAAAGGCAGCACAACTGCACCAGGAAGTCACCAGAGAGTGCAGGGAGTGAGAAACTTGATTCCTGTGCCCCTCTGTTTTGCCAGTCTTTCCACATTACCCACGGCACATGCCATTTAACCTCTCAGTGCCTCAGCTCCTCCATCTAGCCAGTGAGGAGCACCAGGATTTACCTACCTCATAAGGTGCCGAGGGGCTCAACATGCTTAGCCAGCATGTGTGTGGGGCATGCTTATGATTTCTGAGCAGCTCACTCAGTGGGAATTCAATTCTGTATTAGTTACCAGTGAGTTCTTCAAATGCATCCTCTGCACCAGTCCAGCTGGAAGAAAGTAGGGATCTCTCCTGCCTTTGATGCTATTACAACTCCCCTGCATTATAATGATATTAAATCAGGGATAAATGTAGACAAACAGCCAAAAAGTGTGTGCTGTCGATGAATAATGCCTTCTGGCATACAAAACCCGGGAAGTCTTAGTGCTTTACTTTGCCATTTGTTTTTATTATACCTCCCGTTCCCTTAGAAGTTATGCGATGACAAGGACAGTCCTTTAGGTCCTATCATCTTTGTACTAACGTTGTCTGTAGTTTTAATGTCTAATAAGCATCTTTTGGAGAGGATATCTTACTTTTATTTTATTTGCATGTGTACATAACCGGTAGAGATTGATGTCTGTTTTTGCCAGCTTATAAAACCATCAAGAGGGTATTTTTCCATTAAAGCAAAGAAATTCTTTCTCTATCTTAGTCACTACTTAAGCTTATTATTAATTAAAACAACGAATGAAAAGTATAGATGCAAATAAAGCCAAGACTTCTCCTTCAGTCAGCATTATGAATTGTACTTTTCTGATTATTCAGAGGAGAGTGGCTAGGCATGAAGCTAGAACAAATACGTGAAGTGTGGTATTGACAATGTATTTCTCCTTTGATTTCCCCTGGATTACAAGAGACTCCATGAGCACTGTCTAACTTCCAGTTGCCAGATCTAACCCATGTTTTGAGACAGAGTGCCTGAAGCTGGGCTCTGAAAACTGTTTGATGGACACAACCCAGTTCTGTGGAGCACTGAGCAGTTGGACAATGAACAAGAACAGGATTTTCAGAAGTGCACAGATTTGGGCAAATTGAGGCCGCTGATAAAAATGCCTGCTCTGGACAACCTGGTCCAAATGCAAGAGAGAAAATGTCAGCTCCACTTATTCTATGTCTGGCTCCATTGTGCTTTCACTTCTAACCAAATAATGTCTTTGAAAGAAAGTAACTATATGGATATGAGAACATATGTATAATGTGTATGCAGGCATAATGTATAACAAAAGGAAATGGGATATGTACTTTTGTTAAATAGTGCACATATGTGAATTGCAATATATTGTATATAAATTACCATTTATTATGCCCAGAAAACTTACTATGTTGAATGGAAGAAAGGCTCTTATTGTTAGCCAAGGGCCAAGAAATGAGGTATTGGCAAAAAATATGGATTCTCTCTCTTTCTTTTTTTTTTTTTCCTGAAAAAGGAGGTGTTGAGAAAGATGCAAGAAATGCTGATGTTAAACTTGTGCAATGGGTACAATCCACCGTGCTGATTCCTGTAATCAAACCTGGTAATAAAGTAACAGATGGAAAGGGTGGAAAAGAGTTGATTTCATGGTGTGAAATTTAAAATGTGATTTTAATTCTCTCTGGAAATCTGTTACCTTTGAGTTGATACCCAGGGGCAAAGGATTTGAATAAACACCTAATTTGTAATTGATTTCAAGTTAAAAACATCTCAAAAGGTGGAAGAAATGTAGTGGAAGCATGCAAGTACTTTGAAGTATGCAAAGCTCTTTGGGAAAAGGGAGCTGTTAATTACAGCTATAAGCTATGGAGACCTTTTGTGAAAACTGCAACCCACAACTGACGAAAGCTTAGTAAGTGCTTTACAATTAATGGCACATTTTCAAAAGATCAAGTGACAGGTATATATCTCAATCTCTGTTTGACTACAAATGTGAATTTGTCATTTAATTCCTGCTTTGTGCCTTTGAAAACATTGTTTCCACACTTCCTAATGGAAGATAAACCTGCTCTGAGGTCCCAGCTGCCAGATCTCAGCTATTATCCCTAATGCAGACTATGGAACTAAAACAAATGTGCATGGGTGAGGCTGATACCCAAACCACTGGATAATGGTTATTGTCTGTCAAATTTCCACAATGGAGAGATTATACAGGAAGGTACAGCCTAACTAAGTGAGATATTGCCCTGCTGAAATGTAAAGAGCAGGAAAATTTATTTAAAAAACATCAAGCATTTAGCACTATTAAAATTAAAATGTAATCCAGTCTCACATTAAGCTGATTAATTACTTTGCAAAAATGATATTTGAAATAATGTATCAGGGTCATTACTTTCCTGGTCAGAGGAATTATCGTTCCAGATGAAGAGAGAAGGGTGGCAAGAGAAATCGGGCACAAGCAGGGGCAAGGTGCTGCTTTTGGCATCCAGCTCTTGTGGAAGGACAGGAGCCACCACCAGGCTGAGCAGGGCCTGCTGTGGAGGCAAGGCTCAGAGGATCCAACTTGATGCCTGATTTTTTAGATTTCCTCTCTTTCAGAAAATGCTGACGACTCCTTTTGGCCAGTTGTCCAAATTGGACTTCTTCCACAAGTCTTTTAGGGGAGCCTGAGTGTGGATATGTGCACTTGCAACCATAGAAATTAGCTTAGGAGACATGCCTGGCAACTCAACCCATGCAAAATGCATATAAACGATGTGGAAAAAAAAAAAAAGGAAGATTTTACTGCTCTACTTGTCACGCAGATTTATAGAAGAAAATTGTGTGTTTAGCTTAGAGGGAATTCAGAGAGGGAAATGAAAGAACAAGTTAATTGTAACGACAGTTTGAATTACTTGAACAAATATATTTTGGGAAGCGGGACAGAACATTAGAGCTGTAAAACTCTCTAGCCTCCTGGCTCTTTCCATTTTATCTGGATTTTTATTCGGGTCCAAATTCATTTCAACCATGAAATTTTAAACCTTTCTTATTAAGGTGCATAATGACCACATATTTATAGGTACAGACAGGAGGAGACCTTCAGTGCTCTGCACAGATTGAAACTGCATCAGCCTCCAAGTAAAAATACTGCTCATTTTGCATCTAGAGTTTCAGGAGCGCTGCCATTCCACGAAACAGGAAAGGCAGAGTTATTCACCTGTTGGGCAGGGAGGCAAGGATCTCTCCAATGAGCCTCAGAGGAGAAAGATCCTATCATTTGCACCAGATAGAGGCTTTGACATCTAACACATATTGCTGGGTGCTCAGGTGTGGTGCTGGGGGGGACTTTGTAAGACTCTCTGAGGAGGAGGAAACTCCTGCTTGGCCAGACCTGGAGATGCTAACCACCAATTGGTCATCACCCTGTCCACAGTCCCCATCCACAATAATGCCATGGATGCAAACTGCCACCCTGGGCAAGGTGACAAAGGATGTTTCCTCAGGGCTTGGTCCATGTTCTGTGCCTCTCTAAGACACCGCCTTTATGGGGTCAGTGTCCCCCTGCCCCAAAGGGCTCTGAGGTGCTCACAGGGTGGCACACTGAAAGAAGTGTTTCTCTTATTCTGGGGCTGAGCTGAGGGCTCTCCGTGTGTGTTTCATCCAAGAGGGAGGTTAGTGCTCAGTCTGAAAATGTGGTGTCTGTTTGCAGGATTTTCCTGTCAGATTCCTTCAGCATCAGACCTTCCTTTCATCCCAGTGGTGACCTAGGAGAGGAAGAGGAGGAGGAGCTCTTGCTTTGAAGGGCTCCTTTGTTTGGAGAAGGGCTGGTGTATGACACAGAAAGCCAATTAAAGGATTGAAATGGGAGGCCCTGCTGATTGCTTGGGGTCAAATTGTCTGTCCCAGGCTCTTGGGCACTCTGTGCCCTAAATGATGGAGGAGATGCAACTCAATTTTGAACCGAGCTGCTAAATGAAAAAGGCACTTGCTGACCTGCCAAGAGCCTTCCCTGCCACTCCCACAGAGTAAGGCTGGGGCAGGAGATCTGTGTGATTCGGTACCTCATTACCTGTAGAGGAATGCCTGGAGCTGTCTGGTGCTGATGGTACCCAGCAGTGACGCTGCCCAGGAACAATGCTGCCCATCAGCTTTCCCTTCCCCATGCTCAGCCTCCCACTGAAGGGTTCTCCCCATCTCTTACCCACCCTCCTGCAGGCGCAGCTATATGGTGCTGAACAGGACATGGCTTCCTTAAAAAAGAGGCAAAAGTAGGGAGAGGCAAGAAAAGAAAAAACCTTCCCTCCTTCATGAAAGTATTTCTGTGACTGTGCCAAAGGCAGTATTTTGCCAAGCCATTAGCTGCTCCTTGGTTCTCCAACTTTTCTTTAATCACAGCTGTAATGTTTATGCTTTCTCCTCCTCAGTTCTGTGGCAGCTGACGTAAATATTACAGAATGTCAGTATTCTTCCCACGTCTCAGCTGGTGACAAAAGCCATGAAAATAAGTGACTAACAGCTCCAGTGCAAAACACCTTTGTGCTGGTGCCCTGCCAAGGGAAGGGACCATCGAGGCTGCCTCACAATTAAAAACTCTGTAATGTTCCTTTATCATGTGAATCCAATAAAACAAGTAGTTTTAAACAATTAGAAGCAGTTTAATTGGGAAGAGGTAAAACAGCCTGGTAAAAATACTAAAAATAAAAATCTGTGATTTCACAGAGAAGGAAGCAGCTCCTCTTCTTCAAAGAGAAGTCCGAGGCTTACCCTCACTTCAGGTCTCAGTGAAGGCCAGGAGAGGCATCATGGCCTGGCCACTGGTGGGTACAGATCCGGGGGCAGCTCTCAGGAGGACCACCAGTGCACCCAGGACTGGAGCAGCCACCCAGGATGAACCTTAGGCCCAGAGTTTCATTTCTCAGTCTCTCCATCCCATGCTGCTAAGCTGCCACCTAAGCTCTAAAATGCTCCTGGTTGCTTCCAGGCACACCCATTTCCAGTACAGAGGCTGCCCCAAAGCTTCATGGCCACTCCAAGGCATGTCTCTGGGCCCTGCCTCAGCCTGTACAGAGCAGAATGCCTTGACATTCATTTCTCATGAGCCTCCAGGCTCAGCTGCCTGTCCAGGCTCAGCGCTGTGCTGTTAAACTGCCCCTGGGGCCATTTCCCCGCTGTGTCCCGCAACCTGGAGGTCCCTCAACACCTCAACAACCTCACCTATCTCCCATCCCAGCCTCCCCAGCTTCTGCTGTCAGTAGAGCAGGGAAGGGAGCTAAAGGCTTCACATGCACTTCCTGCCAAACTGACACCCCTCCAGCTGTCTCATAGGGTCTACCCTGATCCATGTTTCTGCCCCCCATAATGCCATGAGAGGAAATCAGGAAGCACCCAGAAACAGGCCGATGGCAGCTGCAGGTGAGAGAAAAAGGCTGAAAAATGTTTGTCAGGGGTTAGGAAGAATAAGGAGGATGAAGCTGCTGAGCTGAGTCCCTGAGTGCTGTGTGGAGCGCACACACGTGGCACCAGGGCTCAGTGTGTGCCAGGGCTCCCCATGGAGCTTCTACCAGCAATTGACCAGCCATGAAATTAGGAAATGTTCACCAGCAGCCCGGCTGAATCTCCCTTGACGGCTCTGTTATACCCTCTGGGTATGAAGGAAAGTTTATGTACCTAAATGTGTGCAGGTATGTCTTGGGTTTCCTCTGCTCTTCACTTTCCCGGACCAAGTGACCTCCCCTTTGTCTGAGACCCTCCTCAGGGCTCCCAGTCTGTTTACAGAAAAATCTCACAACAGCCTTACTTTAATCAGAGAATGGTTTGCTTTGGAAGGGACCTTAAAGATCATGTAGTTCCAACACCCCTGCTGTCAGAAGGAACAACTTCCACTAGACCAGGTTGCTCAAAGCCCTATCCAGTCAGGGCTTTAACATCTCCAGGGTCGGGGCATTCACAGCTTCTCCAGGCAGCCTGTGCCACTGTCTCACCACCCTCACAGTAAAGAATTACTTCCTAATGTTTAATTTAGACCTATTGTCTCTTAGTTTAAAACTGTTTCCCCTTGTCCTATTGCTACCAAGCCATACAAGCCCTGTTTGCATCCACCATTTCCTTCTGCAGAAGAAGCGTCATGATTTGAGGTTGGAATTAGAATTTTCCTAGGTTTTTTCCCCATGTATATGTTTTTCAGCTATTTCATGAAATATTTCATTTTACTGCAGAGAGGTGGTAACTCTTTCATGAACAACAACCCTGGCTTTTCCAGGACACCTGTTAAGATTACCTGGTAGCCTAGAAATAACTAGTTTTGAACATTTAAAAAACTTCCACCAGGCAGAATAAACCAAGGACTTAACCATCAATGAACTCATGCATTCCATAAATGCATAGACAGGCTATACCACGCCTACAGCATTGCCACAAACTTTGGTTGCTGCCATGGAGGCAAATCATGTCTCCAGTATAATCCAAAGCAGGACTTTCACAGACAGGTCTCTTTTATCAGCTGGGCTCCGATGAGCTGAGGTTACACCCTGCAGCCAGGCAGGACAGCTGAGGCCCTGCCCTGCCCTGCCCGGCTGCCCTCGCTCCCCTGCGCCAGCACACGCGTGGGCAGACAGGCAGAAAGCTGGGCCATGTGAATGCCTGGGATATGGATAAGTGCATTTTCATATTACATCTAATGTAATAAGTCAGTTAAATGCCCCTAGTCCGGGGAGGGCAGCATGTTAATAAATGGTCGTTACCAGCAGCTGACAGTTGGTTAGCACAGATTAATTCCTAATGAAGAAAAAAACTCTTTATGTAATGTAATGCTTCTGGCTGGGGATCAAGGGTTGCAATCATCCACCCACAGCAGACCTTTAAATCCGGCTTTGTTCCACTGCGGGAAAAACAGACAAAAAAAAAAACCTGCTATTTTTTAAAGGTTATGATTCAGCCAGCGTCACTCAGATTCTAATTCCAGGAGCGCTGAGCTTGTTTTCTAAAGAGTACAATATGTTACACCATGGCCTGGTGATGCAGATGTGGCAGAGGAGGTGGTGTGAGGCGGGAGAAGGGCACTGTGTGGACTCTGCACCCCAGGGATGCAGAATATGGCCCTGTGGGGCACCCCGGGGCTCTCACAGCTGGAGGGATGATGCTGACTCCCTGAGCTCAGCCACGGGTGTTTGGGGCTGTCCAATGGGTGTTTGTATTAAAGGAGTCACCCTGGGAAGGTTCAAGGAGCAGGGGTGCAGCTGTACCAGGCTGTGAGATGGGCTGTGAAAAACAAGAGGCCAAAGGCAGCTTCAGCAGGGGTTTTGGCAGAGGAGAGTGCAGCTGCCCAGACCCAGGGAGCTGATGCTGTGATGGATGCACTCACAGGGACTTTCACCCTCGTAGCCATCAGTAGGCTCCCAGGACCTTTATTGCCACTTGCAAGAAAGGCATTCCACCGGCTGATTTTGCTCCCTCTCCCTCAAGACATTCCAAGATGAGGCCTTGGTTGCCGTTTCCTGGGCTACTCTGCAGGTGTCACCTGCTCTCCAGGCTGTGCCAGTGTTGCCCTTGCAGGGGGATCTTGCAGAGGCATTTGCACTCACCCCAGCAGAGGGTCTGAGATATTTCTCCGAAGTCATGGGACTAAAAGCTAAACTCACTGAAAAGCTAAATCCCCTGGAATATCAATAAATGGTGTCTATAATCACCAGTTTAAAAGATAAATCATTATAGTTACCCTGTGATCTAAGAGTATGGATACAGTAAATCTTCACATGCAGGAAGGTGATTTGTACTTGTGAGGACTGTTTTTTTACTACATCTTGTTTTATTCATTATCTGATAAGAATCTTCCTACTAATTTACTGATGATCTGAGGAATTTTACAATAATATTTTTTTAAAAGAATTATTCCATTTTACTTGGGCATTTTATCTTTTACGGTATACTGACTTACACAAAATAAACGTCCATAAAGCAGGAGACTCTCCACGGCTTGGGACATGTGAACAGGAGAAGGCAAAGGAGACCTGTATCTCCTGAGCAGCGTGGATGCTCAGCAGGTAAAATGGGATCTCTCAGATCCTGGGGTTTTCTTTCATCTCTTTTCCGTTTCACCTTGCGTTTCTGCAGCGATGCCAAGCTGCGGAAAGCAGATTAAATCTGTAAGAAGTGTGAGAACAAAGTAAGTTCTGTGCAGGCAGAGGACTTCAAACAGGGAGAAAGGCTGGTGGCAGCGATACTGTCACAGGCAGAGACTTCAAAAGAGGCGCAGCAGGTGATTGAATTTGCAGCTGATTGGCGCGGCCAGAGCAAGATACGCGTGAGCGAGGCTGAACTCTGCAGATTTCTATTTAAATGGCTCCATAGAGGTTTTGCCATTTATCTACACTCACGTTAAAGGGACCCGAAAGAGCCCCGTTCTCGTGTCTGGGAATATGATGTTGCCTCTAAGGCTTCCCATCTCCCCAGCTCCTGAGGATGGCAGGACAGAGCAGCACCACCGGGGGATTGTGCTTCCAACACAACAGCCTGGCCAGCAGCAACCCCAAACTGCTCTGCAGCCTAAACTACACACCACGGCAGATGACAGGGGTGGAAAGAAACCCCACGGGGCTGCTGCCTGGGGAATCCATGCCCAGAAGTCCCTGACGACCAAAGGTCTGTCAGCTGATAGTGCCTGGGTGTGCAAAGGAGGATTCCCAGCAGGCTGCCATGCAAGCAATGCAGGTTGGGTACTAATGTGGGCAGAGAAAATGGTCAACATCCCCTCTCTGAGCCTTTTCACACACTTTTTTACCAGTAAAGTCCCTGAGCAGATCTATGCTTCTCAGCACAAAGCAAAATCCAACTACTTTTTACTCATGGAGGACTCTGCATGTACTGTAATGGAAATCACAGGTCACATTTATAGCCAAGAGAAAATTTGGGACACCAATACAAAGTGAGCAAGAAGATGAAAACATCCAATTATTGACACCAGAGATGAAACAGCCCCATTAGATCATCTTAATCATCTCTCCAAAATGCTGGTTGTTTCCTAATACTTTGTCCGGGCTATGAAAGGAGTTACTGTTAAAGGGTGCCAGTCTGAACACTGTTAATGGCTTTTTTGGCTCTGGCATAGTGGACAATGTCTTTAATGTCAAATGGATAGATAAGCTCTTATAAGGAGCTACAGAAGTCATGTGCAAAAAGCATGTACAGATTAATAACAAACCCCAGCACTAGAAACAGAAAAAAAACGAGACAACCTTTTTTTAGAAATCCCAATATAATCTTGGGTTTTGCAGTTTTAAAAGAAAAAAGTCTTAAAGAAGAGTTCACCAACATTTTCTGTGTCAAAATATGCTGCTTTAGGTATGTCTGCTCTGTATTTTTCTGGGTTTATTTAGTTTCTTTGCTCAGAAGCTAGGAAAATGAAGGAAGCCAACAGAAGCAAAAAGTTTGAAAAGCTTTCAAGGAAAAAGCTTGAAAGTAAATATTTTATTGTAGAGAGAAGATGGTTTCTCTCTCTTTGTTCTTTTACCTTTGGAGAAGCAGCATTCTCAGAGCTCAACTCTGGGTGGTAGCATAGGACACCCTGCACTGACCACTGATGACAATCATGGAAAGGGCATGATGTATTCCCAAATACATTATGCTTCATATATTCAGCAAAAAACTCATCTATTGTGTTCCTACATATCACAGATTGAATTTCTGGAGAAGACTTCTGATTTTCCTGGACTGTTTCTGGGCTGACATCAGCATGCTGTGCTGCAAAGCCATAAACTTGCTACTACACATGCTAATAGTCTGCTTTTTGGGTCCTTGCCCAGAGCATCTCAAACCACTATCTCCCCTTCTATTAGCTCTGGATTACTCTCTGAAATAATGACATTATTTTCCTTTAAACGTAAACCATTCAAATGCTATTAGTATGAAACCTCTGATAACAAATTCACTGTTGCCAGAGAGGGAGTGGGAAGGATTTAGCCTAAGAAATCAGAGCCCATTTCCAGGTGCCTGAGAGTTCAATGAAGGAAAAACTGTTATTCAAACCAAAGCCATAAACAAACCTACTAACACTAAGCAGCTTTCCTTGTCTACAGAGTGATGCGTTTTGAAGAGGGAGTGGGGAATGAGGGATAGATATATTTTATTTTGGCTTTTTTGCATCTTTAGGTGAGTTTTACCACCCATGGGAACTGCTCAGCCGGTTCCCCTGAAGCCTCCAGGTACCCACATATTGGAGTGAGTGTGGACTATGGCAATCTGGATTTTTTCCACACTTCCCCCGCCCCGGGCAGTGAGCATCCTCTCCAATCCTCTGCCTTCCCCAGAGGCTATCAGGAAGGTGTCATTTCCTTCCAGATACGAATGCACATCTGTTCATAGTCTCTTCCATGCTGGGGTAAACTCCCTCCATATACCAAACTGCATGACAAAGACTTCCTCGCTGCCCCACCCTGGCCCCTGGGCCGTGATGCTGGGGCTTCAGAGTGTGGTCATTCCTGCGGGGCCCCCATCTGCTGGGAGCCGTGTCAGACAGCCTGGAAAATAGCTGTGGAACTGCTTGTCTCCAGCAGATGGAAGCCTGCCTGCACCGATGCTGCCTGTCTGCCCTGCCTCTGCCACTCAGCGCCACAGCCTCAACCACTGCAGCCTGACTGTCGCCCTGTCCCCACCGCCTCCCATGTCCCTGCCGGTCCCACTGCCCGAGTTATGTTCCGAGAGGCAGAGAACCAGCCTTGGTCGGTGCCGCTTCCCAGGGCAGCTGCCTATTGCAGTGTTTGAGTCTCTGGCAAAGAAAAAATGCCAAGTCGGTAATCCAGATGGAAAAGCACACGAAAAAACAGAGTGAACGACAGTAAATTTTCCCCATGTCTTTTCCTTAATCTCCATGTCTCTGTACTCCGATGAAAAAAAAAAAAAAAAAAAAGCAGATGATTCTGTTCCCCTGACTGCAATAACAGGGGGCCCAGCCACAGACCGCAGCACTGGGTGTAAGGCCCACCCCATCCTGTCTCATCCCCCAGGTCAGTCCCCGGGTGGGACACAAGCAAGTGGCACCGGTGGCAGAAGTGGGGCAGCCCCGATGCGGACATGTCCTGTGGATAGGCATCTGCCCAGGGCTGTGCTGTCCTGCACTGCTGTGGCTGGTTCACTTCTGCTTACCTTGGCTTGGATGTGCAATGGAACGGGAGCAAGACGTTGAACTAGAAAGGGAATGTGCTGCTATGAGAAGCCAAAGAGGATAAATGTGTGGAAGAGGAAATATGTGCAGAAATCAACGATGTGAGAAACCAAAACAGTCATAGCAAAAACTGTGTTAATTATGTTTGTGTTTTTGTCAAGGCTTTCCTCTTCTGTGGTCTAGCTAATACTTTTTAAATCCTGTCATCTGCTAGCGTGCTTGCAATGAAGTATATACCCAGTTTTCTCTATTTTATCTGGAAATAAAACCATGTAAGATAAAGACTGCCCCTTCTATCTATTCCAACTCAGTGAGCTGCTGAGACCTTTCTGATAGATCTTTTGTGCCCTGGTCCCCCTGGTGATGTGCCTTATGCTTGCTCATATACTTCAGTGACTCTTTTCAATGGCCTCCACACATGATGGCTTTAGTGGTACATGCATGGATTCATATAATTGGCATTGACCTGGTTTGGAAGGGGGAAAGAAGAAACAGTGGTGAAATGACACGGAAAATGTTAAAAAATAAAAGGGCTGGCTTTTTCTCTAACACAGCTCACCTAACACATTACAGCCACAACACTGTATACCTTCATTTTCAACATCTGACACTGTTTTTCCTATGAAACTTCTGCTTCACAGCAGGTCCAGGCATCTCTGACCCTGCTGAGTTAACTTGTTCATCAGTGGCCTGGACTGAGGGGCAGATGTCTCCTCAGCAAGTTCACTGATGACACAGAGTTGGGAGGAGTGGCCAATATCCTGCCCTTCAGAAGGACCTCGGCAGGTTGGAGGGATGGGCAGAGAGGAACGATCTGAAATTCATCAAAGGCAAATGCAGGGTCCTAAACTTGGGGAAGAATAACCCTGAGCACCAGTACAGGCTGGGGGCTGACCTGGCTGATCTTTCTGTGAGGGGCAGACCTGTTCTCAGCAATGCCCAGCAGAAGGCAAGTGGCAATAGTCACAAACTGCAACAAGGTGCAAGAAGAAAACTATTTAGAAAGGCTGCAGAAACTTCACCCTTGGAAGCATAAAAAATTTAACTGTACTGGGCCCTGGGAAGCCTGGTCTAGCTGGATCTCTCAGGCTGAAGACCAGAAAGTACCATCAAAACATATTAGTAGATTGTGCAAGAAAATAGGCCTGTTCACCGGTGCATGGTCATCAGAAAAGACACGCTAACATCAGGACTTGTTCATACTGAACTAAATACTGAATTCAAATATTCTTGCAAAGCAAAACGAAAAATAAAACCAATGGCATGGGATAAATGCATCAGCTGCAGACAGTGGTTGTGTTAATAGTAAGTCTGGGTCCCAAACAATTTCTTGGTACAGCAAGGAACCAGCTGACAAGGCTGATGGTCTCACATTCCAGTTGCATTTCTTTATTACTGATGTGAAAAGAGCCTATCAAATTCTTCAATTACATCTCAAGAGATCAATAATAATTTGTGCTGCAAAAGGATCATCAAAATGATGCTAATAAAAGATTGTAAATTATATGAAGGCCAAAATGAATAAAAGCTCTGTTCCAAACACAAATCTATAATGCAACTAGACTTGACAATTAATAGTTGTTTCTGACCATGCAGTCTGGGAATTGACAGGATTGAAGTAATGAACTCCCTTATTCTGCAGAGGGACAAGCAGGATGCTTTGATACTCAAGAATCTTTACATACTAAGTTTGGTCATTTGCCAGTGGCAGCGATTTCTATGCTACACAATCATCTGTTGATTCCTGTACACTTGCAGTCATATGCTGCAGAGCAAGACCTCTTATTAGCATTTTATTTCAGTTAAATATTGCAATCAGACTAATGGTCTACTAATTACAGTCTTGTCTTTTCCCATATTACACCATATGGTATCTGCAGACAAGAGGCAGAAGCTAATCTAGTGGAGAAATAACAGTGTTTCATTGTGTATTCAGCCCACTGTTTCCATAAAGACACTGACAACAGCAGTAAGAAAAATTGAGTAAATTAATATTTTGCTAAACTGAGATCCTGGGAGACAATAAAAATGCCAGTTGTTTCAGTTATAATAAAATATATTTTTAAAAGTGCAACTCCTAGCTGTATCCTATACAAGAATTTTTGACAGGAAATTAATTTGCTGAGAAAATGGTCTGAAATAGCTCCAGTTCATCTCTGTAAATCTGGAGGACAGAGCAACTGAACACCAGCAGGGTTACACTTTTGGGCAGCAGGCTAAAGGGAGACACAGTGGGAAATGTCTGCTGAGGCATTTCTGTTTCATCACAGATCCAAAGACCTGGAAGGACTGCAGGAGTCTGAGATGCAGAGGCAGTGAACAGCACCAGCCGTGCTGGTGAAGCTGTGTCAGGCAAGTTTATTTGTGATAAGCACCTAGCAACTTTTAGAAGTTGCCGCTGAAACCAGACTCGCATGTAACAGATTTGTTGCTCCTGTTTGTTCTCTTCCTGGTGTGTTTCAATGCAGCTCAGAATACCTGTTCAGATTGGTTTTTACTGCTGCTTTGAGGCATCTTTTTTACAGTGATGAAGAGCAGTAGCGAAGGAAAAGGACCAGTAATTTTCCAAATGACCATGTATAGTTCACAGAGCTTCAGTGTTTCCAAATGCCAGCTAATATTGTTTCCACGCAGAAATTCAAGCAATATTGTTGCAGGAGTTATCCCAATCGGCAGTCGTCCTACAATGTTAGTGCAAAACTAAAATATCTCAGAATTTACAGAGCTGGAGATGCTGCAGAATATTCACGAGGAAAACAAAAGCTACTGAATTTCTTTGTGCCAGAACTAAAAGGTTGCAGTGACTCCAGTGAGGGGAAATATGTAGGAAGCCATTGGGAGAGGTTGCCCATGGGCATTCTACATATGAGACTCCATCAGAATGAAACAAGACTAGAAAGACGAGGCTTGCTGACATTAATCACAGCACTGACTCTGCAGCCATGGATGAACTGTGAGAGTTCCATGTGCCACGGCCAGACACCGTTTGTGACAGGCAGGTGGGTCCACCAGATGGACACCCATGAAGAAGGTGACTCCAAGAAGGAGCTAACTGAAAATCACTGTGTGCCTCAGAATATGTCTATCAGGGGAGGATATTGTGACATTTTTGTCTTTATTTTTAAAAATATGAACTATTATAGTCTATTATTTGTTTAGGAAACTCTTTTTGGCCAATAATTTTTGCAACTTAACTTTTATAACATCCTGCCCTCTGAAGTTAACTCACTGCCAAATTCATCAAAGGTCATCACATCCAAACAAATCTGTCTTTCAAAAGCACTGTTCAAATTTATCATTTATCTGGTGCCAATAGTTGATGGTTCTCAGCCTGGCTTGCTGAGTATTTAATCATCTAATCATCTCTGTTATGGCCCTAGCTATTGGACTTGCCCAGATGCCCAGATTCATCGCTGTCTGAGAACTAGTCCAAATCCTCCAGAAAATTGTACTATCTTCAGTTAATAAATACATGCGTAGTGAAACAAACTTCATTGCAATTGTACAAAAAAAAAAATTTCCATTTCAAATTTATGTTCTGTGGTCTTCCAGGCACTGGATTTTGTAATAAAACTAATAAAGCTTTTTAAATAAATGTTTAGCTTGATGGATAGAGGAGAACTTTCACTTTCAAGACTCCCTCTGTTTGCATCTTCACATAAAGAGGAAATATAACCTTATCTTCTTTTTTTCTTTTTTTCTTTTTTTTTTTTTTTAATGGTAAAGTACTGGTCAGCTAGTTTTCCAGGGGAACTCTCCATAGGTACCCAGAATTTCTGCTCCTTATCCTAAAATTTACAGTCTACTATCTACAAAGAGGACAGTTTTGTAGTAAGCTGTAGTCAAATGCCACTAGTAGTTTCTGGGCCTTCCCCTATGATATTCTATTTACTCCTTGTCAGTGATCCTTCAGTTTTTCTGATCTACTTCAGGCCATTGCATACTTATTCAGGAAGTAGTCCGTGTTTTATTCCTGCTTTTTGTCAAGAACAGCATAGGATAAAGAACCAGTCTCTTTGGGGAGATAATTGCATTACCTGATGAAGATTTGCCATTTACAGTCATATTCAGTATGGGGGAGTTTATCCGGTTTAAAATATTTTCCTTATTTTATCTTGGTGTTGTACAGTAGCAATTCCTTATTAAAAATGCCATGTGCTGCCACATTAACTGCCTTACAGAAGCACATCACATAGCTCCATTTCCTCTGGCAAACACATTTTAAATTAATCAAAAAAGGATTAACTTGGAAAGATCTATTTTTCTTTAAAGCTATGCTAATTGACATTAATCAAATTACTCACTAACTCTTCATTTATTGAGTGCCATATCAGCCTTTCCAATATTTTGTCAGGCTGAGGGCTGTAATTAGTCCAGTTGTTCCTTTAATCCCCTCTGAATATTGGCAGAACAACTCTCTTATTAAGCACTACTGCCTTCTCTGAATTGCTATTGACAGTTCTGTAGATGTTACTCATATCCGTGTCAGCTTTTGCCTTGAGATGGCCCTGCTGGAATCTCAAGTGTTTACGTACAAGAATTTCAGACTCATCGCCTTCCTTTTTTCTTCCATTTTGTTGCTGCTGTTTGAAAAGCATTTTGAATAATTTCTTGGTCAACAGGCAGAGGCCCTTAATGTATTGCTGATGAAATTCCCCATGGGGTGCTGCAGATGAGCTGTGAGAACAGTAGAGGAAACTGGGAAACCCTTTTTAGCTAGGGTTGTATGAATAAAAATGTACTTATTGCAGAAAAAGCGGGATGGCATGGGCTGGATAGGAGGACTAAGGACCAGAATCTAGTAGTTGGAGTGAAATTAGTCCCTTTCTAGAATGTGCCAAGTATAACCTCAATCCAGTCTGAATGTTTTCAAATCCCTTAGTTCTGGATCTTCCCACAGAACTCCCTTTTAAGGGAGCAGTCCCTCCTAGTAAATGAGTGCTGTGTGCTGTGGGGACTTGGACATACTGGGGAGCATCAGTGGAATCCTTGACATCTGTAGTATCCCGTGTCTGCCTTCCCTAGTATCCCTGCTAGTAGCAGACAAAAATCCTTTCCATCAGGCTGCACTAGGCACTGGTGTGCATGTTTCGATATTTTAGTTCAACCCTGCTAAACTAACAGCAAAGTATACGTCTAAAAGTGTCTTTTTAGCTCTCATTTATCTTTTACTCTATTTTTTTGTATCTTTTCTTCAGTTTTTGTAGCAGAACCTCCATGCAAAAGGTCAGGTGCCCCACGGCCAAGTCCACACAAAGCCGCCTAATCCAGCTAACCCAGCTCCCGGGGAATTGCAGAAGGGGCTGAAACAAAAGGACACGGCTCAGCACGCAACACGCATAATCTCTCAGGCAGAGTGCAGGGCCACGGAGAGGCACTTGCAGACTCAAATACGCACAGAGACACATCATGTGGGGAGGAAAGACATGTTTGGGAGAGAAGACATCCCTGAGGGAAGAGCTCTAATGAAAGGAGAATGATTTTAAAGACGTGCCTCTGTGGCATTGCTCCTCATTTTGGCAGCGAGGAACAGCAGCTCAATGCATTAGTCCCCAAGCAGTGCAATTCACTCAGTCACATTGTTTGCTGGAGCCATTCAGGTTTCTGCTCTGTGCGGGCTTGGCCTATTTCCCTTTTCTTTCATGCAGTGCACAATCCATTTAGGGATTTATAGCGGCTTAGAGGCCCATGTACACTGCCTTGTCTCTATCTGATTTTTATTCTGTGATAAGAAGGCTTGGGGTCACAGGTTCATTGGCACTTGCTCCTCCTTGCCATTCAAGTTGCACGGAAATCTAACTATTCATTAGTGTTTATGATTTCTTGAGGTCCACCGATGTCCTCATCACTACTTGGAGAAGTTCCAGGGTTTGCCACAAAAAGCATGTGAATCTGCTCTGATGTGATATTATAAGCAAGGGGTGCAAGAGAGACCAGAGAGGAGCAGGGGCATGAAAACAAATGTGAGAACAAAGTGCAAAAGCTATTTACAGTGAAAAGCTTGGCCAGTGTAAAGTGACGTGATTCCCATCCTGATGCACACTAATGCCAGATCATATAATGATCTTTAACACTGAAAACTAAAATCTTCCTGTTTGGACATTTTCCCTGCCCTACTCTGGCCGGTAGCTTCTGACCTCTGCTCTCCACAATCACAGCACATCTAGCTACAGGCTGGAACAGAGTGTATTTTCCTCTTGTGCCTGCATAGAAAATGCTATCTTCTTTCCCTTTCTGTGCGGGCTCCTTTAGTTTTAACCACTCCAGTGTAAATACGTATCTTTATACTTCCCTCATCCTCTCAATTTCCTGGAGTTTGATTTTGAGTCATACAAAGAGCAGAGCTACAAGAGCTAGGAAAAGCAACCAGCTCTTCTGACATCACTATAGTGAAACTCAGTGGAAATGTTGTTTTTCCCCAGGTTGTTCAAATTCTATGCCTCATCTGTACTAACACCCCCCTTGGATATGGTCCCATAATCCAACAAGCATGAGGGATCCAGCTGACATATTTCACCTTACACAGAGTGAGCATGGATCTCCTGTGAACGTCCCAAAGAATGGAAGTATACTTCTTAAAAAGGGCGCAAGTAATGGATGCAGAAACCCCACTAACTTCATATTAAGCCAGATTTTAAAGTCTCTGACAACAGCCGTGTTAGAAGACACTAAAGAAGTAAAAAACTATTCTCTGACCATTGCGTCCTGGAGCACAGAGTGCCATTTCTAAAAGAAACAGAGATACACAGGGGAAATAATTTTCCAAAAGGCAAGCAGCATCCGATCTGTTACACAGGAACCCTTGTGCTCCTCCTGCAAACACAAATCGCAACAGAGATGTGGTGACACAGTTGTCCATGCTTGCATCAATAGCTTTTAGATACAGGCAGACACCCGCTAGGAAAAGGTTAGAACATGTAAATGCTATGATCTCTTCTATGTGTGTCTCCTGCAGCTTGATTATAGCTCCAGGAGTACTTACACGGTGTATGCTGTGTGTTGCTGCACTATTTGAAGTTTTGGGTAGTTAGTGAAACAAGAGCAGGCTGGGTCGTGATTTGACTGGAGTTATTGTTGTGTCAGTCTCTTCCACTGCATTGTGCCTTGCCCTGAAGGCACTGAAAGTACTCCTGGGTCCTTGTGGTGTCTGGTGGCTTGTGTGACTGTTCTCTAGACTGGATTTCTGCTCCTGTCAAGTTCAGCATCTCAGTATATTGCTGACTCAAGGGCAAAAAATTATGTCTAAATTTATTCTTCTGACTATGTTCTCATCTTGGAGACAGATAGGTTATAAATAGAACTGGACAAGTAGTTTACTCTTCTGAGATCAAATGGAAAAAGTGTATATTTAACAAATTATAATAATTTGGTTGGGCCAAATGGAATGAAAAGTTTATTTTTGTGACATTTCTTATCATCTTTTGTTAATGAAAATCCAGGAAATCCAGGATTAAAGTCATAAGCAGTCTGGGAAGTCTGCATTTCTATGCCTCAGTAACCGACTAGAAGCCCAAGACCCTGCTGAACTCCTCTGAGGAACATAGTGATCAAAGTGATAAAGTCCTGGAGTCAGGGAAAGGATCACCAGCTGGCAGGTGTTGAGCAGGCTCTGAGCTGAGCAGGAGTGGGGGGTGGCATTCCTGGGGGGAGATCAAGATGCTGTAAATGAGGGAATGCTTGGGGACTTTATTCATTGCTACTTACTCAAGAACTCTGATTTCTTTTACCTTTCCTCTTCAGGATCATTTGTTTCATCCATCTGAGATGCTTTTATGTTTTTCTTGTGGATTATCATTTGCATTCAGCTCCTACTCTAACCCAAATAAGCCTTGTATCTGGCTTCAAGCACAAAAGCATTCCAGGAAAGATGGCTTCTGCTATAAAAAGAAAATAGCTGGCCTTTCCTACTGCAAAACCCAACACTGCTCAGTTGATTTCATGGCTGCAGTCCATCCCCACTTCTTGATCTGTTCCTGGATCAGCTGCTGGCTGGCTTTGTGGGATTTGATGCAATCATTTCCCATTTGAATGGCTGTCTCCTATCCATAGAACTTGTGTAAAAGTTAGAAAACTTTAGTTTAACTACAGTATTGTAGCTTTTCCATTTTAAAATTTGTTCTGAGGTCTGGTGAACATCAGATGTGGGTGGAAAGTTAGTACTTACGTTATTACTAGTTGGGTATCTGGAGAGCAGAGCATATGCTAAATTTTGTATTTGTGAACACTCATTTGATGGGTCCACATGAAAAAAAAAGCCAAAGGATTACCAAATCAAATAAAACTACATAATAAATCAAAATGCAAATATTTTGACACATATCTCCAGGATCTTCCTGCCAAATATATCAGCTGATAATATAAATAGTAAAGTTATTTGAAGAGACTGCAATCAGCTCACACCTAGCCCACAAAATGTAAAAAACAGATGAACTTTTAAAAAATACTGTTCCCTGCAAATTATTTATTCTTTTCATATTTCATATCCAGGGGGGTTTACCTACTGAATGAAAATAATGCTATATCTTTAACTTCTACATGTTTTCTCATGGAGCAAGCAGGCAAAATTAACTCTCCATCTGCTCATGATCAAGATTAAGCAAAATTGGAGGACAAACTTTTAGAAAATTGTTCTGTTCAATTTTTCTGTTTTGTTTTTCATATATAAGGCACCTGGCCATCCCTTTTCTTGTTCCTGGATGTTTGAATTTTCACATTTTTTCTAGTTCTGCTATGTGAACTTTCCATCATTTTTCTTTTGGGAAAACCAGAAAGAGGTAATGCTGGAAGTGACCTTGGGAAGTAATGTAGTCTAACCTCTGGTCCTAAGACAAGATCCACTATACTCCTCTTAATTATTTCTAATGATGGCAATTGCAAACTCTTTCCATGTAATCTGCTGCAATGCTTCCCCGTCCTTCTGGTTAGAAAATATTCCTAGTGTCTAACCTAATTTTTCCCTTACTAATCTCTCAGTTTCTTTTTGTTCTGTATCTCATGGCCATTTGGAGCAGAGTATTTTTCTGTTTGAAGTGACTTTTACATACCTGGAGACATACACTCTGCCTTCCTACCCTTTCCAGCCTTCCCTTTGGGTCACCACCCAGGTGGCTCACAGCTTACTTGTAGATCGTTTGCAAAACGTGTTACACCTTGCACATCAGGAGCAAGTCATGGATGGCTGCTCTTGCGGTACAGCAAGATAAACTGAGCTAAAGCTTGCCATGTTTTGCGTCAGTCCTACAGATATTTCACCAAGACCATGTTTCTCTGTCTTGCTTATGAGAATTCTGTGTGAGATGGTGTTGAAAGTTTATCTAAATCTTCTGCTTCTCCCCCAACTCTGAAGCCTGTTGCCTGTCAGGGAAAGAAGTTTTTTCTACATGTTTATTCTTCATTCTTCTACATGTCTATTCTTCATCTAGATATTTTCTTTAAGGAGTTTAGAATTTGTCTGATTATTCGTTCTAGGATTTTTCTATGAATTGCTCATATTTGAACTTTTCTATGAACAACAATCCAAAAAAGGGAAATGGAACATATTTTTTAGCCTTCTTCCTATATTCCTTTAGCAAATTCCCTCTGTTAGAGGGAATTCTCTCCCTCTGAGAGAATGATTATTTCCCTCCTCTCATGTGTACCAAGGGACATCCAGCTGTTCTAGGGCAGCTAAGTGAATTCATAGCTATGCATCACTTGTCAATCCCCATTGCTCCTCTGGTGCCTTGGCAAGGGACTTGTATTTTTTTAATATGTGTATCAATCAAAAATGTATTTATATAGATTATTGCAAAGACTGAGAAGAGTATATCTAATACCCTCACAGATGAAAAAACCAGTTATTAAGATACCTTTAATTCTCCTTGAGAAGGATACTTGAATCAGTGTAAATGGAATGCAGGTAATTGTCAAAGATGAGATGGGTACAACCTCTTTGAACAGCAGCATTGATCGATCATTGCAACAAAATGCTGGTGACTGACTGCCCATCTCTTGAAGCCCGTGTGAAATGTTTTACCCCAGCGAATCATGAAACTGAATCTTCATTGACTGGATGAAATTTTAGTGCCTTTCCATATGTCTTTCCTGTGGATCCCAAGGCAGTGTAAATGTTCACTGAAGTCAATAAAGCCACAGCAGCTTAGACCAGGTAGAGATCTGCTCCCCAGGTTTTATAGAAAGAGAGGGGTGACCCGACGAACTGCTTTGAAGTAGAAATCCATGGGTAACAGGGAGAGGAAGGACAGCCTTGTCAGCAAAGGGATGGGACAAGGCTGGTGGTGACAGCAGAGCACGGGCCAAGGTCTCCATGATAAGGCACAAGTAGGAACCAGAGCTGTGAGGCCTTGGGGAGAAGCACAGAGGAGGAGGGTAAACACAGAGATGGGGATTATGCAGGGATGGTGTGAGCTCTGAACTGATGGGCAATGTGGCTGGCTTAACCACTCATATTTCTGTTTTATTTTCTGTACCACAAATGAGGATCTTCTTAGCCATGTAGATCTGACACACCAGGTCCCCAAGTTCTCCTGCAGCTCTGGTGGGTGTTTGCTGCTCGATTTCGGCAGGATCTCTCCAAACATCCCTGTGCAGAGGGCAGAGCCATCTCCCCCATTCTGTTCTTCCCTGCTCCTCTGAACACTGGGATACTTTCCAGAGATGGTGCTCAGCAGAGCACAAGTTCTGACAGCATGGACCACTCTGGACACAGCACCACTGTGTATTAAAGTAATGTAGAACACACATGAACAAATGCTGCTTGTACAGCTAAATAAATTTTTTTTTCCTGGAAACTGATAAATGTCTGTTAATGCTTTTTAATTTATTGCAATACTTGTAACAAACATGACTGCTACACAGATAAGTTTGGTGATTTAAGAATTACCAATGACACCTGCCTGACAAACTGCACTACTTTACTTAACAAGGCAGAAATACATATATATGTGCCACAGGTATTTGAATATGGTTCAATTTAAACCAATTAATAAAATAGCCTGTTTGGACTAAAAATAATTGTTGTCTGAGAATACGTGAATTCAACACTGCTAGAAAATCCCTGCCATCTGACGTAGAAGGATTTATAGGTTTAGTGGAAATTGCTTTCCCCACTGTCCAGATTAAATACTGCAGGATGATTTTTTGTATGAGTAAACATCCTTCCAATAACGATCCAACCGATAATGTCTTAAAAAGAGAAACAGGATCTACATTTAGGTTTTCTTTTTCTTGTATGGACTATTTCTGGATACAGGACCTTCAGGTAACATGTTGACTGTCCATAAAATGCATTTTAGCATCTTCCTCCTGCTGTGGGGATGGATTTTATCCACTGAATGCAGAACACACCGACAAGGAAGAGAAATACATGAGGTATACAAAAAAGGAAGGTAAGTCTCATTTTTTTACATTCAAGTAGCTACAGTTTGGACAAATGTAATGTTTTGTGTGATGATAAAATGACTAAGAGATAATTAGAGCTTGCATTTGCAGACTGTGATCTCTCAGGCAAAAATATTTTCTGTTGTTTCTTTCACCAATGAATAAGTTTCAATGCATTTTCTACAGTGAAAATCACTGCTTTTTTCAAAAAAATAGGTTCCTGAAGTGTCTCAAAGTTTGAAAGAGTACAAAAAAGGAAGTATTTGTATTTATATTTATGGTGGTTAAAATGTGGTAGACTATTTACATGAAAGTGAAGATGAAATTTAGGTTCATGAGAATTGTTACATTCACTGAAAATTAGATGGACTTGAGATCTCAGATGAAAACATTCAGAATTTATTTTATTGTTCCCATGTAATTTGTTTTATAGAGCTTTTGAGAGGAAAAAATGAAGGTCTCTCAGCAAGGCTATGGTCAGTTATCAGAAGACACAGAAAGAGCATTCAGTGTACTGAATTTAGACACTAAAATTATTTAAAATGTTGTCTATTCTCTTTGTCTCGCTATCCCTCTTACAAAAAGACTATGTGATATTTTGGTCTCACTATCTTGTAGACAGCCATTTTAGGAGGTTTTGAGTTGAGGAAGGGTTTTTGCTACAACTGAGTTCTGATTATTTATATTCTATTTGGGAAATACTTGGAACTTTGTATGAGGATTTTTATGCTCAGGCACAAAACAAGGTACACATGGAGGGAAAAAAATTCTTTTTTTTTAGTAAGAATATAGCTGACACATTTAATTTTGTTTAAATGCTGTCTCCTTCTGCTTGTAACACACTGAATCTGTGTTGTCTCTGCTTTTCTGTAGTGTCTGTTCTGTAAAGACTCAGTATCACCATCAACACCGTAAAGTGTTTAGGGATGGAAATGCAGGAATGCCACAGTCCTGAGGAATTCAAACAATTCCTATTAGCCTTCAGAAGAAATAACTGAAAGGTGGAAGGGATTTAAAGTGCTGTGCGTTTTTATTTTCCTACAGCCCCTTGCAGCAGGTGAGGGGTACGTTATGGAGTGACTGCAGTGTCCTGGTTGGCACTTGGGGATCCATGAACCATTTTATACATAGGAAGTGGCTTTAGCAGTGACACCACCTCCATGGAGGTATAACTGGCAAAATGGATGCAGTGCTCTCTTCATGACCAGTCCCCAGGGGATGCATTACCAGAGGCAGTATGGGTGCAAGACAGGCACAAAATCCCTTTTTTTGTTGAGGCTTCATGACAGTGACAGCAGAGGTGATGTGCTGGCTGGAGCAAATTAAAGGGGTGAGAAGCAAGGTACCACTGTGTGAGCTAGGAAGCATCCAGATGAGAGGGTTGCGCACACAGAGCCATGTTCTTGTTTATCATCTTTAAGGAAAGCTCTCCACTGCACTAAATGCTTAACAGTGTCAGTGCAACGAAGCGACAATATAACAAATCAAAGCAGAAAAGTGTTAAAAATGTGTGAAAATTGAAAAGAAATAGCTATTCAGTAAATGCAGGAACTGCGTCTTCACCCATACTTTGTATATAAAGTGTAATTGCACCAGGGTACGCCCATCAGAAAGCCCTGAGGTGGTGTGGCTCTGGGGAGCTGGTTCCACTGCCCTGCCAGCTTGCCCACGCTGGCCTGGGAGGTAATTTCTGGCCTATTTCTTCCTCAGTAGTGCACAGTGATGTTGAGGAGAGCTGATGGGGAGAGGAACAAAGCTGGCCTGTGGCTGTAGGGTTGTCCATCAGCAGTGTGGTGCCCACTACACTGCTCACTTTGCCCTGTGATGGGACAGCCTGTGAAACACTCAAGTAAGGTAAAAAAAGATTATTATGGTAATCCACCTGATTTCCTGCTAAGCACAAGAACAAAACCTTCTCTACCAAGCCTCTAATTTATAATTACCTTCAATGTCAAACTCAGAACAGGATTGCTAGTATTTTTAAACTCTGGCTTCCATCCATTTGGTCCCGTTCTATGTCATCTTGTCTCCTTTACATCCAGGTATTTTCAGGTGGATCAAGCCCCCCATTCATCTCTGCTCACATACATTCAGAAGATTAAGCTTCTTACATTTTTCAATGCGTGATTGACTAGGTGCAGTATTCGTACATCCCTCCTGCAGGTGCTGTATGCAGAGGTAATCCCACTGACCTTCTGGGATGCAGTCAGGATCTCCCCGTGGGAGATCATGTCTGCCCAACATTACCAGGCACCTGTGGAAGGCAGGACACCTCATCCTAGAGGTACAACCAAGCCTCTTTGCTCTCATGTGGAGGTCCCTTATAAGTTAAGATGCAGGTTATATAAAACAGTTACAAAGTAGGCACGGTTCCTTAGCACTTCAATCAAAGTCCATGCCATTTTATGTCACAGTGTTAGACCCTGGATACAAAACAGAGCAATGGAGGATGCTATATAACATCAAAAAAAGCTTACAGAGAACATTGCTCCTGAACATTTTGGTTTTGACTCTGTCTCCCCTCCCTTCAACACCCAGCTCTGAAGAGCCGTTATGCAGGAGCAGAAGTTAGAGTGATTGACCTCTTTTCTCCTCTGAACACTCTTATCTCTTGCTCCATAAGGCTTGTGGTTAGGACCAGGTCCCTTCACTGTAGCCTCTGCCTTCTGAAGAAAGACACAGGCCTCAGTGGAGACTGATGGGAAAATCTACTTGAAATGGAAAATGCTGGCTCCACACCATCACAGGATACTCAGGATGGCTTGATTTGCACCCATGCCCTCCCTAGCCCCCGGAATCCCTTCAGGACCACAAGATCATCCTCTTGCCCTACTGCCAGGGCTCAGCGCCAGCCACTGGTGTTGGCACGTGGCAGAGGCACCTGCTGTAGAGACCTGCCACACCGGCTGGGCTGCCAGCATCCTGCTGCCCCTGACAGACATGTACAGCTTTGCTCCTGAGTCTCACGGTGCAGCTGATGGAGGAATACATAGGCTTTTAGCCTATTCCTTTGGACGGTGTCTTGATTTCTTTCAAGGAGACTCGCTTGCTCTGAACTCTGCTTTCAAATTAAAACTCACCACTGAATCCGCAGTTTTCAGCTCCAGGGATTGTCCTTTCACCTGCTCAGATCCAGCTGAGCTTACATCCACAGCCTTCACATTCTAGAAATATGGTGAATGGAGCATATGGGGAGCTGCAGGGTCAGACACCTTCTCTGTCACAATTTTTGTCACTGCAGGTACCCCAAGGCAGCCGTTCTAGTATGAGACACAAGAGCAGTGAAGAAGGGTGAGCAGACAGGCAAGGTTTTCCCCATGGGAGCTCATGCATGTGCCACAGTCTTAAGAGGACTGGATTTGCATGACAGGAATTTAAAAAAGGTCCCAAATAATTCCTTAAATAAAGCTGCTGAGGCTTTGGGACATAGTGTGACAAGGAAATGACAAATCAGTCTAGGTCAAAGTATGCAGATAGTCACAGTGAAAGCAGCATGGTAGATAGCTTTATTGCATGGGACTTACTACAGAGCCCTCCAATATTGTAATTCACTGTAAAAATCTCTGTGTGCCCGTCAAAGACTCAACTACTTATTTTTGCTAATCTCCAGGACAAATCACCTCAAAGGAATTTCACTTCAAAGAACAGTAATATAAAAATAAAAGCTTTCTCACCTTGCAGACCTGTTCACAGTTTGCAGTCCGCCATGTGCAAAACCTGCAGGGATTGCAAGGCTTTTTATGCCTGTTAGATTCAGAGTGCCAAAACTCCTACAGGAAGGAGCTGAGTTCCAGAGCACTGGCAAGAGAGCTGTCTGCTGTTTTCCCAACTGCTCAGGCTCTTGGAAAGCCACCAGGCTGCAGGGGGGGTCACTAGAATGATGCAAAGGCTCACTAAAAGTCACAACATGGTTGTGCCAACAAAAGGGCCAAAGCCTGTGTTGCTAATTAGACTTGCAGAATCTGCTAGAGAGGATGAGCGATAGGAAAAGAACTGTCCTGGAGCTGAGCCATGCTGTTCTGCCAGAGCTAACTGCTGGGGAAAAAAAAAATCTCTTTTAACACTAAAATCCCTCTGGACAGCACTAAAACCACCTTTCAGACAAACAGCTCTCAACAGAAGAGATTTCTCTGTAAAAGATCTATAGATCATGTTTGTTTAATCTTGCCTAAGAGACCCACTTCATGTTGTTAGCCATGTCCCTACCATTCCCTGACCATGTTGTAATAATTTTGGCTCACTCTCATCTCCAAAAAGCAATCCATTTTCTTTTCCTTTAGAGCATCCTGTCCACATATCTGTCTGTAAGAGATACCTTTTACAGTAATTGAATGAGATCCTGTACAATAAGCCTTGGGCTTGTTATCACAGTGTCTCTCTCATGGCCAAAGACCTTTCTCTTTATGTTGTTTTCAGATGTTATTACAATTAGTCACACTGTTCCTTAGTAATAGGAGCCACCACGCATCACAATGAACATTTTCAACATTAAAGTTACTTTCCCTTGCTTTTCTTGAATTTGGGAAGGGCTTGTCTGTTGTCAGCTCCTCTGTGTGTGAGCAATTTGTGGTCTGCAAGTCACATGTGGCTATCCTGGTACCTTCCCTGAGGGTGTCTCTTACACATAGGGCAGCTCCCATCTCCCTGCCCTCCTAATGCTTCCTGTGGCCTTTTAAATTAATCCATAATAGGATTTCTTCCTTTACCTCTCAGCAGTCCTTATGCTATTCTCTTGTCTTAGAGTTTTCTTTCATATCTTCAGAATTGATGTTGATAGCACTCAATTGCATGAACAAATCTTACTAATGCAAGCTGTCTTTAGATCAGACCTCTGGAGTGCACAGTAAGCCTGTAAAATCGAGCATGACACCTTTTCTTGGACCAGCCAAATGTGTCCCCTCTCTGCTTCTCATGGGAAGTGATGATGGTTTGAAAACTGTATTTTCTACTTTCATCATTATCACCTGCCTCCTTTCATCCCTTCTGGAACTTACTTTGGGTCTATGCTTCACCCAGCTTCCTAACTTAATTCAGGTCATTCATGGCAGCACAGCCTCTACTGGTACTTCTGTAGCCATGTTTATACACCCAAGTACTCTGCAGCTTTACTTGGCCCCTGATGGTAGAAGCTCCAGGCAATATTGCAACTTGCTCAGGATCAGCAGCTTCACGGTGTCTTCTGGACCACCATCACTGCAACGTGTTTTATGAGCTGGTGTGAGGAGACACAACAGGCTGTGTACAGCCTAGCAAAAAAAAACCCCAACCCCAAATCAGTCTAAAGATGTTGCAAGGTAGTTTCTTTCCTCCTGAGTGCATATAAATTGATTTTTTCATTCCAGGGTTGAGTTCACATCTGAAATGGTGATGGTTTTTCTTCCAAAAATGCTCAGTCACCTTCTAAACTCACTTGTGAGAATGCAGTTGCAGCTTTCAGTGAGAGTGAATTTCACAGTGTGATGACATGCCATGTTTATGTACTTTCAAATTTCTTCTCCTTGGTATGTATTGTGGAAAGTGTTGAGCGACAGATTCCTCTTCACCTTCACCAAGACACTCCTGAATTTATACACTTGCACCATATCACTTGGCCAACTTCTCCTTTCCTACTCCAAGAGCCCTTCTCAAGCTGCCTGGAAGGCTTCTCCTTCTCCAATATCTCTTCTCTTATTCTGCAATTTTATCCAGCTATGGACATTGGATATGATGATGAGATGTGGACATGCCTTGGTGTTGCTAACAGCATTGAAATGCCTTCTGTCTGGTTTGCTGCTCTATTCCCAATAATGCTGAACCATCTGTTAGTCTTCTTGAGCACTGTGCATCATTAAGCTGATGTTTACTAAGAAATACCACAATGAGATTGACACCTTCCTTAGCAGTAACAGCTGGTTTTAGGCCATCACTATTTTAACATTGTTTCTGAAAGTACAATGGAAAAAATTAAAAATACAAAGTAGAAATCAATGTATGCTTTTCTGAATTTGCTAGCACTGGATTTTTCTGAAGTCACTTGGAATCATGAGATTCTGCTGCAATTCTCCACCTATAGCTCTGATTTTAACTACCTTGAATAGTTACATATCCTCAGTAAATATTGTTTCCAGTATTTACTCTTTCATCAAAATAATTTATAAAACTACGGAACAACAGTGATCCTATCATAGGTGTCATGGGACCACACTGAAAAGTTTTCTTCATGGTGAATACTCTCCATTATTCCTCCATTTCTTGTTTTGTAACCATTCACATGTGGGGAGCTTCTTTCTGACTGATCAATTTCTTTACAAGAAGAACCTGTCAACACTCTTTTGGAATTTGAGGTACAATGTGTCATCTTGATCACTCATTTCTATAAGGTCATTAATTTTTTAGAGAAGGCCATTATATTTACTAAACCTGCCTGAAAGGAGGTTGTAGTGAGGTGGGTGCCGGTCTCTTCTCTTAGGTAAGAAGTAACAAGACAAGAGGAAATGGCCTCAAGTTGCACCAGGAGAGATTTAGATTAGATATTAGGAAAAATATTTTCATGGGAAGGGCTATAAAGCATTGAAACAGGCTGCCCAGGGAAGTGGTGGAGTCACCATCTCTGGAAATGTTAAAAAAACATGTGGATATGCTATTTGAGGACATGGTTTAATGGTAAACGTGGTGGTGGTCTCAGGTTGATGATTTTAAAGTTCTTTTCCAAACTTACTGATTCCATGATCCTAAAGTATATAATATCCTTTAAGAAAAGTCAAACTGCCTCTCACTCTTCTTCCATACATCCTATATTTTTCTGGTGTCTACCTTTGGTGGTTTTTACTATCCTTGCAGCTAATTTGTCCAGTGGAACAGTGTTTTTTAGAGTTGGAACTCTTTTTTACTCCAAAGAAGAGGAAAGCTGTCACCTTCCACTCGTGTGACACCAATGACAATTCAAATCTGGTTCAACAGTTTCTTACTTGGCTTTCTTCTGGGTAAAATCCTGTTGACTTGCCACTGTTCAGTCCATTTACTTTAATTCTATCTCTGGTCCTGTGTCAATATGAATATTTCTTAATGTTGTCCCAACAGCAGAATTGTTACAATTCTGTTTTTTCTGCTCTATCCTATTACAATTCTATTTTTTAAAAATCTAGTTATTCCCCATTCATCATTTATACAGTCATTTCTCTGTATTCCATGCTTTTTAAAACCTTTTATTGCAATTCATCGTATCGACATCAGACCTTTTCTCCAACATGTTGAGGCTGCTTTGAATTCTGATCCTAAATCCCCAAATGCCTGTTTCTCTTTCAAGCATGCCCTCATGCCTGAGTTTTATAGTTCTATCATCTGTCTTATTATTGAAAATATTGACCAGCTATTTCCAGGATGAAATCTGTGAAATGTTATTTAATGTCTCTCAGAAGCAAATTAATAGCATTACATTAACCATGGTCTTTCAACCATGTTCAAAGTCACAGTTCCATCTCAACCCTATTTCCCTTGTTTACTAATGAAATATTAAAAAACTCACTCCAATCTACTTTTCCTCCTGCTTACACTAAGGCAGCCAGTTACACTGTCAGACAGGACATTAGACTGGTTTGACGTCAATTATTGCAAAGGTTCACATTGACTGATCTTTATAATCTCATTATTCCCTGGGGGAGGGGCAGACCAATGGATCACTTGAGTTTGTCACAATTTATTTTCAGATCTCAAAACTCCAACTTCCTTCTTTTGTACCCTCCTTAAAACCAGGTATTGTGTTCACCCTCACACTCTCCCAGGGGCATCGCCCATCTCTGACGAGTCCTTGGAGGTGATGGCTTCGCGTCAGAGTCTGTAGCAGCTGTTATTCCCAGCCCTCCTGGGGTTGTGCCATCAGCCTCTCTTGACTTAAATACCTCCAGCTATCTAAATACTCCTTAAAATGCCCTTCCCTGATCTGCACTGGTCTGTTGTCTGCTTAAAAATCAATCTTTCTTCTGAGACTGGGTCAGACGTGAAACCTTTCGGCACGTTCTGCATTGCGCCATTAGTTCTCCCCTTCCCTTCGTCTGTTTCTCTTTTTCACTTGGCTGAGCCCTGGCACCATGCCTGTGTCCTCCTCAGCTGGCAGGATGGACCTCCTGCTTCCTCCAACTCTTCCTTTCAACATATAACACAAAACTCAACAAACACCCACGCACTGAAAGCAATTCCTGCAACGTAGTGGCACTTCCATTTTTGCAATATCAGGTACAGTGTCAAGACCTCAGGAGGCATGACCTTTCTGTGAATAATCAGTGTGTGTACATACGTTTCATTTTTTTCTTTTGTTAGTGTTTATGTCCAGGCAAAGAACAAAAGAAGTGCAGCTTTTAAAGGATGTATATATGTCTCCTGCCTCCACGTATTTTGGATTCTGAGACTGACCTGTATTCAAGCAATAATGGATTAAAATGGAGTTCTCATTGAGTTTTCTGTATTACTAAAAAAAAGAAATGGTAGAAGAGGTCTGAATCCCACTGTTTCTCAGACTTTGTGATTTGAACATCAAAAGTAGTGCTATTTTCCCCTTCCTCTTCATAAATTTAACAACGTATAATAGCAATGCATCACCTTTCTTCACCATCTTTAACCATACTAATCATAAGGACATGTGGCCCAACGTAATTACAAACAAACAAGGGCTTGACAAATGCAAAAATTACATCTCGTGACAAATTTTCCTCAGTTCTTAGAGTCTTGTTTACAGCTCACGGCTTTGCAAGTCTCTCAATTTGAGTACAAATTAGTGGGTTTCTATCCTACATTACTCCTGGGAATTAATGTGTCACACAGTGGATCATGTATGGTGAAGTGCATTTCACCTGTTAAGAACAGCTTCCTCTCATTTCAGGTTTGCTCCTTCCTCCCTCAGGTGCTGGGTTGGTTTTCTTCCCATTTTGCTACCTCACTTTTCCTCCCCCCGCAAAACTCTTCTCTGGGCTCTGGACTACTTCTCAGTTTTCACCTGGACCTGCTGCACCACCTATCCACCAGCACCTCCTGCTTGAGAAAGTCTTCCCAATTAATTTTCAAATCAAAGGCATATTATGGAGGAGCTTTCTGTGAACTGACTGCTCTAAACCCTCTCTCCTTCCTTTGGGACACAGGCTGGGAAGTTCTTTAGCCCAGCAAGGCTCATATGTCTGCAACAGCTGGGCATTTTCTCTGTCCAGCACCACTCTGTGGTGACGGAACACCACTGTCCAGGCTGTCTGTGCCCCAGGAGTCATCCCACAAAATGATGAGGCACTGTTTGATTCTGATGTCTCCTCTGTTCTCTGGTCCTTCTGATACCTTCGCTTCCAGCATTACCCAGTGTTTCCCTTCCCTCCTCACCTCTGCCTATCCAGCCCCTTTTCTCCTCAGTCTCACCCAATACACAGGCTCTGTTGCAGATCTCAGCTCCCTTTGTCTCTGCCCTACTTTTTCTCTGCAGAAACCTTCTGTATGTTTCTGCATACAATCCCCAGTTCCTTTTTGCCTTTCTCCCATTCCTTAACCCAGCATTTTCCTGTCTGGTTCTGGCCTTTAACAGGATGCTGGTATGGTATGAACACCTGTTACTAACTGGTCATAAAACAGAAGGACAAGCATAGCCTAGTCAAATATGTAGGCATTTAATAGGTATTTAATAAGACTTTTACACTTCTCACAGATCTCTATAGTACCAATACCTTTACCAGTCTCATGTCCATCCTGCTAAGACTTTGTACCCTGCAGGAACTTGTGCTGCCTGTGCTGCCCTCTCCTGCCTCGTCCAGATGTAATTTGATGGGAAGACCATGGAGAATGAGGGTGCTGGCATTCCCCTGCCCACCATGGCATGAGGTCTGTGCAGCAGAGCAGCTGCAGGGTGGGAGGCACAGCACAAGCTGTCCTCCCCTGCTCACCCAGGGATGGGGAACCCAGAGCCAAGCACCATGGCATGGCTGGCAGGGATGAGGGGCTTTCATCACTTTCGTTACTTTCCAGTTAGAAGTCCTGCTGAAAAGTGGCTCAGCAAGTTCCACACCCCCTGTTGCCTTGCATCAGTGGTAAGGGAGGCTGTGGATCGGCAGCACAGCACGAGCAGCAGAGCTCATATCTGACAAATTAAGCACGTGGTGGTCTCAGAGGGTGGTGATGGGGATTCCACAGTCGCTGCACCAGAGAAGGGGTGGAGGCATCTCTCAAGCATGAGATAAGCAGAAAGCAAAAGAGCTCCCTGGGTGTCTCAGCCCCAACTGCTGCTGCCAGGCTTCCTGGGGTGGCAGGCACCTCTGCTCAGGGTAGGAGGTTTGGGGTGAGTTGCGGCTACATCCCTCTGCTAAAATATGGCTGATGACACAAACAAACAGAGTGACAAAGATTTTGCCACAGCCATATCTAAGCAATATTTCCTAAATCAGGATCTATTCTGACATCTCTGATCTGATCTGCTGTCTTCCATGCAGACCTAAGAACACCAAAAGGGATGGAGAGAGCAGACTGTCCCAAAATTTAATGAAATCTGGTAATAATAATAGCATTAGCCCAGTCTGCCAAACTCACCAGCACTGCTCCTCAAGGATGTTACCCCCTGGACTCAGGAAAGACTGTGTGAATCTGGCTGCAATACTTCAGCAACTTTCATTTTTCTCTTGAGAAAAATATATTGGCTCTTGCTTTTTCCTGAAGAACTGAAACTGTATCATGATTTAACTCCTTAAGGAAGAAATGTTCTCAAGTCATAATTATATTATCCTACTAAGAGTGTAAAATAAGTCCTTGTCTACTACTGGTGCATTGTCTTCCATAGAGATAACAGTACGATTTATAGGTGGGAAATGTATGCTGCAGAAGTAATTACAAACCAAAATGTTACTTTGGGTAATGACCTCTTTCACATTTGTTTTGGTTGCTTCCAAAAGCTCTTATTTCAAAGATGATGAATACTGTGGGGTTTCTGGTGCACACTGTGAGTGTGGACTGGACATTCCTCTGGCACACATCCTGTGAAGCTGGGCATTTGGAAATGCCTGCTGGGACCTTCAGATGTCATGGTTGGACTGCTTCTTATAAAAATCAGACACTGTTAACCCTAACTCTGCAACCCTTTCTTCTGTGTTGGATTGACTGTAAGACCATAGGAAATACCATGCTTTAAAATACAAAAAGAGTAACTGCTTTTTGCCTTGTGTCTGTAGCAGTAGTGATCAAAATCTGGGTTGGCTGATTTTCTTCCCTAGCCATCCTAAGCTTCAGCCACCTCATTGCCTCCCAGCCCCAGCAAGCCTCAGACTTTGAGGCAGAAGCATCTCAAGATCCCTTGAAGCAGTGGGTAGACCTGGGGCAATGACAATGACTTTGAAGAACTTGCATCACCCCAGGGTGCCATCAGGGGCCCAAGAGCTACTCTAGCAATGCACAGGGAGCACTGTGAATAAATGCCACTGTGCTCCAGTTGTTGCTTTTTCACAAAGCATCTCTGTGAGCTTCATGAGACATGAAATGCCTTTTGGCATTGTAACTGCTAGGAGATAAATATTGACATTGGTGGTGGGGACGAGGAAAGATTGTTCATTATTCAGTATATTGTACCTCAGGAATGATTGCTGAGTTTTAAAGACAGCCTGTGACCCCAGTGAAGGCAGGAGTGACACTCACAGCCAGTTGTGCTGAGCAATCTGTGAGCAATGTCTGGGCTGAATCTCCTGGGTGCGGCTGTCGATCGCAAACACCCAGGGACAGCAGACATGTCACAGCAGCTTTCCATCGATTCACAGCCCAGACAGGCAGGGTAATGGGGTCCCATGATGGAGCTGCCATTGATCACTGAGGCAGCAGAGGACTCCCCAGGAACTAGAGCAGAAAAGCTATTTATTGAGTAGGAAGAAATGGGGCTTCAAATTGCAGTAACTGGGTAAATCGTAAAAATGTTTTGCTGCCACAGAGCTGTGACAAGGGGAACATGACTGGCAAAAAGAAGCAAAGCACCCAAACCAAAGATCAAATGAACACAGTACCCTGCAGCGGAGGGAGCATGGGGGACATTTTATGCTTGTTTATGACAAGGAAATAAAGTTCATTTTAGAGGAGATGGAGAAACACCTGGAGGAAATAAAAGGAAGCACCCAGGGTTGCTGAGTGCAGAGGATGGGGATGATTTGGCCACGAATCCTTGATGGCCATTTCTTGAAGTCTCCCAGAATAGGGCAAGAGCCACCATGAAGCATTAGATAAACTCTACAAAGAAAATGAAAATTAGAAATTTCAAGAACATGGCCTGCTTCATTGCTGTTTGAATACCCGCATTATTCCTGAACCGCCAAGAGTTTACTAGGGCACTTTAAAGTCATGTAAATCGGTCAGCCTGTTGCCAGAATCTGCTTATCCCCAAAACACGAGAAATTACTTCCTGACAGCCAGCAGATGAGAAGCAGGCAGCAGTGAGATGTATCAGCAAGGGTGTACAATCAGGCAGAAGACTCCAGAAAGTGCATTTTGCATTTGCAAGTGTTTTGCTGTGTGATGCCCAGGTCCAAGCAGTGCCAAAGAAGCTGCTTCTTGTAATGGCAATGGTGCTGCATGGCCCAAAGACTCCCCCAAACAGTGATCTGCCTGTGAGCTTATTCCCAGCCTTCCTCTGGGAAGCACAGAGCAGATTCTGGAAAAAACCAATCCTACTCATCCAATGCTTCACTGCAGGGTGAGTCAATGCCACAGCCCCACGTGCTCACCCCTGACCTGGTTGTCTGCTTCTCTGTGGCAGCAGCAAGATGAATTTTCCTCCAATACTATTGGCTTTTGCAGTGTTCCCAGCCCAGAAAGGAACTGTCCTGCAAGGTCTGGGGTTCCTCCAGCGCACATCAAAGGGATGATGGTGCTCAGGTGGTGACAACCATTACTGCAAAAGGAATTTTGCCACTGTAAATCTTTACAGGGCAATTTGAAATGTATGCTAATGGGCAAAAAGCCTTATTAGTAGAGTTGATTAGAGTTAGTGTTTATTACAGAGAAGCAAATTTTTTTACTTTTAGTTAAAGATGACTTAGAACTGTTGAATGTTTAAAATGTCACTTTTGCTCAAGCTAGCACTTACATTTCTCAAAGCAATATTCTTTCCTTTAATGATTAAATAAAATATTGGCCAAAGACCTGAGATGACCTTTCTTGACAGCCAACTGGGAGATGGTATGAAGCCAGAAGCAATTTTCACAGTTATTTTTTTAAAACTTTTTTCACCGCCCCCCCCCCCCCCCCCCAGTAATTTGGAAATATTTTCTTCTCATGAATATACCTGTCTGACGCTGGTCTGTGGGTGTAATGGCTGTGCCCCTGCTGGCAGAGGCCCCATGGCAGCCTATCCTGTCTCCAAACCCCTAGTGTTGCCAGCCAAAGCTGGGCAGGTGGGAGGTGAGCTGCCTGCCTGGGTACTTTGCCAGACAGTCAAAAACAGGGGCATCCCACCCTAAAAAAAATCGTCATTCTCCTCCTTTTGCCCTGTTCCTGCTGTGGGCCCAAGCATCCCCACCCTCCTGCATGCTCAGCCTGACACAGGCCTTTGGTGAAAGGGTCAAAAAAAAAAAAAAAAAAAGGGTAAGCTCCATTTCTCACATGTGTCAGACGGCAATGCTGCAGGGATCCTCTGCTTCCCTCCTGACATGCCCACCTGTCTCAGCTGTCCCTTTCCCGTTGTTTCCATGCAGCAGGCCGCAGCGGCAGAGGCGGGAGGCGCACGGCGAGGTGCACAAGCAAGGCAGGTAAGCAGAGCCCTCGGGAGCCCGCGGCTGGCCCGGCCCTGTCGGCCACACCGCCACGGCTGGGCTGGGCAGGGAAGGGGCACCGCTTGGCCGAGCCCGGTGTCTGTAGGTGCCAGCGATGCCATCAGCGGCACCGAGCGGGCCCCAGAGGCAGCCCAGTCGCCTGACAGCCTCACGGGGGTGGGGTGGGATGCCGTGGCCATTTGCCGCACCCCCGCGGGCTTCGTGTGGTGCTGATGCGCAGTTTGTGTTGCCTGTGCTGTGTGGGAGGGCACCTTCCCTCCAAGAATCCCTTCTGCAGAGCTGAGCCACTTCCATGGGCTGTCCAGCACACCACTTGTCCTTCCCACTGCCACTGGCAGGGAGAAAGCACCAGTCTGAGCACAGCCAAACCTGCTCACAAGTGTTTGCTTTGCCAGCGGCCTGCTAATATTGCTCCTCTGTCTTGGACAGGCATCAACCTTACCTAATGTACACTCACAGGTCCTTCAGAGGCTGAGTTAAACCTAAAGCAGAAGCAGGGCATTTATCCCTTTTAAAATGTCTGAGGGATAATTCATGAGCAGAACTCACTGATGGAAGTAAACAACTCACCCCTCCTAGAAATTACTGAACTCAGACTAAGCATCTTTCTAGGATTCTTCATAGTCCAGATAAAGCTCTGGGTTTGAGAGAGAAGTCACTGGTAACACTGCTGGCCTCTGTTACGAGATTGTTGTATTGGCTTCTTGTGGTACAGCTGCCCAAGAGTCTGTGACAAGCACAGCATGGCTAAGCAGTCTCATTTAGGAGAAACTATCTCAGGAACATATTATTCATCAAGTTGCTTTGTTAGCCTGTTTTCCTTTAATCTATTTCTTGCTTGTTTTGTGTATATTCAGACAACTGCCTCTCTGAGTGTGCCATCTTTTCTAAAATTGAGAACCAGCAAAACCTTTCCTCCTATTTTTGAGCCCTCCTGCCACCCAAGTGGCTGGCATGCAGCTGGCTCTGGGGGCTGCAAAGGCTTTGCCTACACAAGGGAGCAGCCAAAGAGCTGCTGCCACCACCATCCCAGCCAAAGCACTGGGGCACTGAACAGCAGTTTGTGTTTTGGATGTGGAAGGGGATCAGAGCCTCCTCTGTCCCGCACTTGGTTCAACACCAACAGCTTCTGGAATTACCCTCCCAGGCTCTTTAATGCTTAGAGACCTCCCAGGTCTGTAATGCTCCTTTTATCCTTGATGGAAATCTGGGGCAGAAGCTAATAATTTTATCCCAAGTTAAGGGGTGGCCTGCCTCCTGGCCTGGTTCCCAGACTGTCTCCATTTTGTTCCTGGGCAACAGCCAGGGGCTTATTTGATATATTGTTTCCCTAATTCCTGGCCTCACACTCCATCATAATTCAATGTCAGGAATGCCTCCCCCTTTCCACTTATCCACACATACTATTCCTGCAGCCCACAATTTTTGATGACTGTCCCCAAACTGCTGTACGCAGAGAGAATTTTACAGGGACAAAAAGTCACCAAACAAATGTTTTCTCAGTGCCAGAATTATCACGGGTGGCTAAGCTGTATGCTGAGTGCAGGAATCAGTTTTTAACGATGTGCTGCGAAGCACTGCAATAGTCACAGGGTCATGGCCTATGGGGTGGATGTTCTGAGCAGCAAATTGGGTGAAATGAATGCATACTTCTCGCAGGCACTGCTCAGGGCTCATAGTTGTGTTTCTCTCTTCCTGGCAGCCCAATCTTAAAACGAAGTCCTGACATCACCAAATCTCCCCTGACAAAGTCAGAGCAGCTGCTGCGAATAGATGACCATGACTTCAGCATGAGACCAGGTTTTGGAGGTATGAAATGTGCACGTTTCTCACTGTTCCTGTTTTACACTGTCACTTCTTCATACTGTAACATATACTGCAGTGACAAAGCAGACTGGCCTTTCTGTCTCTAATTTTTATTATTTTGAGTTGTGAATTCATGGCATACTTGAGGTGCAGTGAAAGAGCCTTCTGGATGAGCAAAAAGCATAGTCAAAGGCATGGAAATGTGATTAACAGGCAATATAATATTCCTGGTGTTCAGTGACACTTTCCTCTGATAAAAATCTGCAAATACATCTTACATTTATTCCTGGATGATGGGGGAAATTCTAAGATTTTTTGTCTTACTATGACCATATGTGTGCATAATCAAATGATGCATCACACTTACTTCATTTATAACCCAAAAGAAAATATTTTGACTGCCTCTTTTAATGCTTGCTCACAGTTTTGTGGCTGTGTACTGGAGCAACCTAAGCTTTCAGGGAAATGGATGAAGGAGAACACGTTTTCTTTCAGCCCATCGGATTAGAGACTGTTGTAATTTATCTACCCTTTCTGGCTGACAGATGGTCATTCAAATCCAGGATACTATTATATACTCTGATGAAAGAAGATTTTATCGCTAAATGCTCAATATACCAAATACCAGCATGTTCAATTAATTTAAAAACATTTCAGTTTCATAGCAGTTCACTAATGTGAGCATTATTTTACTTGACAGCTCTCCTGGACTGTAATTGCCAGAGGTATATGAGGGACTAGTCAAAGCCTGGAGGAGGGAAAAAAGTTCAGAATCCCTATTACATGGGGTCACAGCTGGATCCTTCCCCTCAGGAGCCTCAGGCTCAGTGGCACGTGTCTGTGTCCAGCAATGTATCCCCTCCTGCCACCCTTTCTTTTTCACAGCTGAGCACTGAGCCTTGTGAAAGTCAAACACACAGAGTAGATCCCAGGGATGTTATTAGTGAGGGGATGCGAGGGGAGCAGAAGCAATGGAAAAATTTGGAGTAACCCTCCCACATTCCCTTAGTTCTGCCACCACTGCTGTCCCTGTGAATGGATCTTCTGAGAGGCATCTCTAGCCAGTCCTGGACCTAAGCACTAGAGCTAAAAACAATTAAAGTTGCTTTTAAATTATGAAAGGACACATGTAGGATGACACAATAAAAAGAGAAACTTATTAGTAGGTCAGTTTTATTACTGACTTTAATTGTTATTACGAGGTCTTTGTTATGAATTCCAATAATTTATACTTTCTATTGGTTTACTGTTGTTTCTATTTCAGACTGAGCATCTATTTCTATTTGTAAGATAGTAAAGCCGGAGGATTTGTCTCACTAGGTTTGTCAACTCTTTTTTTTTTTTTTTTTCCCCCTAGGCCCTGCAATTCCTGTTGGGGTGGATGTCCAAGTTGAAAGTCTGGACAGCATTTCTGAGGTGGACATGGTAAGAGTCACAGATGGAGCCTCTGGAGACCAAAATTCTGTAGGCTATCTGGTTTTGTGTCCATGGGGTTCGAATACTGCCAAGGACAAACACTCCACAGCCTCCAGAGGCAGCTTCAGGTTTGATCTGAATCTGCCAATAACTACTTCTATTGACCTCATGCTACCATTTCATGTCCCTTGCAGCAGAAGGCAGAAATCTAACATTTTCTTTTCCCTAGGACAAAATAATAAAACAGTCCCAAGACTGTCTCAAAGGATTTGGGTTTCTACATTTTCTTAAATAGTGATAACACACTTAACAGCTCTGAGGAGACCAATTAATGTATTAGTATTAAGACACTTACATATTGCAGGCATATTGTTGCTTTGGCCATGTTCTGAGGGAGTGGCCTGACAGCTCCAAAAGAAAAGGCTTTAAACTGAAGGAGGGTAGGTTTAGATCAGATGTGAGGAAGAAATTCTTTACTCAGAGCATGGTGAGGCACTGGACCAGACTGCCCAGAGAAGCTAGGGATGCCCCACCCCATTCCAGGTCAGGCTGGAGAGGGCTTTGGGCAACTTGGTCTAGTGGAAATGTCCCTGCTCACAGCAAGGGGGTTGGAACAAGATGGTCTTTAAGGGCACTTTTCCAGTGCAAACCATTCTATAGTTCTATGACCCCCAGAGTCTCTCAGTAACTCAGGTTTTACCGTTCTGGTTGAGGACAAAGGATGGGTCCAGCCCTTCTGGTTGAGGAGAAAGCTTGTGCAGGTGGCCAGAGGGCCCCTACAAAGCTTTGGGACTTCAAAGCAAAGTGGAAGAAATAAGATCAAGGATTTGGAAGTTAAAGAAAAAACCCAAAACAAACCCCAAACCAAACAAAACCCAAACAACAAACCCATTCTTGGGGTTTTTTTAGCAAACATTACAATTTTGAATTAGTTCCCATGGCTTTTGCATACTGCCTTTGTTCCTCCTCTAATGTCATGTTGCAACACTCAGCAACATGGGAAAACCACTAGATGGCCTTGGGTTAAAAAAAAATTCAAGGTCAATTTTGGCTATTAGCAAAACAATATAGGAGAAGACTTTATATTTTCAGAATCAATTATTTTTAACTGGTGTAGCTTTACAGAAAAAACTCCATTGTGCTTAACAAGATCATTGCTTGCTTTTTAAATGAAGAGACATCAGTGACAGAGTTATTCATTCTGAACTAAGTTTAAGGTTGAAAAGTTAGATATGTCTGAACCCAATAAGTCTGTCTGACCTGCTGAATAGTAAAGCTACAGCTGGTGATGCCCCTCGCATCGGGGAGTGGATGTGCCCTCAGGAGAGGTGCTTCACAGTTCATGGTTTGACCCAGAGAGGAGCAATGACTACTGTGCTGGTGAGATGTAAGTTGTGACAGAAGCCTGTTTGTTGCAGGACTTCACCATGACACTTTATTTGAGGCACTACTGGAAAGATGAGAGGCTGTCCTTCCCCAGCACCAACAACCAAAGCATGACCTTTGATGGCAGACTGGTGAAGAAGATCTGGGTGCCAGACATGTTCTTCGTCCACTCCAAGCGTTCCTTCATCCACGACACCACCACAGACAATGTCATGCTGCGGGTCCAGCCAGATGGGAAGGTACTTTATAGCCTCAGGTAAAGTGCACATTCAGTCAATGCAAGCTATTAGTGGAAAGAGAGAGTGGTTTCATTGATTCCTGTATTGTGTTTTTGCATGACTTCATATGAAAAAAAAGCATAAAAAAGAATGAATGTGCTGACTATCCACAGACATCTGAGTGCCTGTGTGAGTTCATGTAAGTGCCTGGTGCAGAAGGCCAGTTTCAGTGCCAGCGTTGCTAGTTCCACCAGTGTCCCTTCATCTCGTGTGCACAGCTAGCCCCTGTTCCTGTTGGGAAGCTGCAGTCAGAGATGGCAGTCCCTTGGAGCAGCTCAGCAGGGACCAGCAGGCTGCATTCCCCACAGGGCATTGCTGAAGAGGCAGGGCACATTCTAAGTAAAAGGGCAATGTCTGATAACAAAGATAAGCCAGGGCAGGTATAGTTATCCATTTCACTACACAGAAAAGTCTCTGGGCCTAGCAAAATGTGCAATTTCTATTCTGGAAAGCAATTATGAAGAAGTGTAAATTATACTGAGTGCCACTTTATGAAAAACAACAAAACAGGTGAAACATCCTTCAGTTCATGAAGTGACAAGCTTCAGAGCAAAGGTATATAGTTTCTGGTGACTGCCATGTATGGTTAGAGCAACCCAAACACTTGGTTTGGCTCTTCTTGCTTTTTGCTCACTTTTCATGTGAAATGCATGGAATATTTTGCAGGAGACATTTTTGGTAAACATTGTTTCGTCCTCTGGCTTGAGGGGTGGTCCCAGTCCTGGCTTTCTCTCTTATTTTCCGAATGGTTGATAAAGTGACATAAGTCTGAACATTATTAGACAGGGATTTTTTTAATTTTTGATAAGTGACACTTTCATGCCTGGAGATGCTGAGTGAGGAGCATCTGTGTCATTATTTAACCCCAGCTGTCAACTAAGCCCCATGTAGCTGCTGGCTCACTCCCTCCTAGTGCGACAGAGAAGAGAATTGGAACAGTAAAAGGGAAAAAAACCTTGTGGGTTGATGTAAAGGCAGATTGATGGGTAAAGCAAAAGCCCCATGCACAGGCAAAGCAAAACAGGGAATTCATTCACCACTTCCCAAGGGCAGGCAGGTGTTCAGCCACACCCAGAAAGGCAGAGCTCCATCATGTGTAACAGTAACTTGGGAACATGAATGCCTTTATTCCAAACTTCCAGCCCTTCCTCCTTCCCCCACCTTACATGCTAAGCATGATGCCATACGCTGTGGAATGTCCTTTTGGTCAGTTGGGATCAGCTATCCCCTCCAAACTTGCTGTGCACCCTCAGGCTCCTCCCTGTTGGGGTGGGGTGAGAAGCAGAAAAAGCCTTGATGCTGCACAAGCCCTGCATTGATGAAAATATCCTTGTGTTATTAACACTGTTTTCTGGACAAATCCAAGACATAACCCCACACTAGCTACAGTGAAAAAAATTAACTCTATCCCAGACAAATACAGCATGATCTGTCAACCTCCAAAAGGAAAAAATAAATCTGTGATTCTGTTTTTGTTAGCTGCAGCTCCATCCAGTTAGAAAACAAGGACCGCCAAAGGACCCGTAAAAACTCACAGAGATGAATTTTCTGTACAATATTCTGATGCAAGAATGTCAACATCACCTCCACAGAAATGAAATAACAAAATATGTGATAAATAAACAAAGCATCAGATGATAGATAATATATTCTGAAGGACAAAAAGAAAGAAAATCTGGCTGATAGGAGGTCAGTATCAGCAAGACTCATAGATTTAACTTGTGAGAAAGTTGCAGAATACACTGCTTTGAAGGCTGTGGAGGTCTTTAGGGAATGTTGGTAGTGGCAGAGGTGAAGCTGAGTCTGCCACAAGGTGAGGGGGTAACTTCTCAGCCTGCCAAGGTGTTTTATGATTCTACAAAAAAGTCAAGCAAAGAAATTCTTGATTCCCCAGTGGGCATCAGTTTGACAAGAATTCTTTTGTTCTTTGATATTTTTATCTTACAGTTCATTTGAATTCACGGCCTGAACAGTGTCTACCTTCTCATTATCAAAGCTTTTTCTTCACTCAGCAGATTAGACAAGGTTCATGTATTCTTTGGGCCTTTGCAAAGTTTGGTCAGGTCCTGAGTACAATAAAAAAGGACAATAATATGACATAACGTTCAGCTATAGCATGCATGCCTACACACTCATTTAGCTGCCAATCATCTTGCAAGCATTTATGATTATCTAAGGAAGATGGGAACAGGAGGATATCAAACTATTCAGATCCTGCCATGCACAGTCTTGTGCTTAAACAATTGCCCTGTACAAAATGGTGGTGAATATCTTCAATAGCAAATTGGCAGAGTTTCAGTCTTTTATTCAGCAGTGAGTGCAGGTTACAGTGCTTTGTGAATGCTGGGGAAGGACGAAGGTTCCCCTTCAGAGCAAACAGGTCGTTAGTACCTGTCTGCCTTTGCTGAATGCCTTTGCCTGCAGATTATATTTTTCCTTAGTGTCTGCCTTTTTAGGGTTCTTTGCCAGCCATTGTTTTCTCATCTTGGAAACCAGCGTAGACCTCACCCGGCACCTAGGCCTCTATCTGAGCCAAGAACTTTCACTCAAAGGCTAAATTCAGATAGGAAAGCAACATCATACAGAACCCACACGTGCAGAAGGACTACTGACATACGGGATTACATTGTGGTTTTGTCATTATATGACAGATATCTGTCTACCACTAACCCTTCCATAACTTATTAATTCTTTCCCCATTATGATTTATACTTCTATTTTCATTTACTGCTCTAGAGTCCAAACCAGTCGAGTCAAGATTTATGGATGCTTCCAGTTCAAACACCAAGTTATGCTATTAAAAATGTGATAATCAGACTATAGCAAGGCCAGAGCTTTCGACTGATAGGCATTTCGGTGGTCACTGTTGCATGCCAGCTCCAACCCTGGCTCGAGGCACTGCCTGTGCCCTCTGGTGGCTGATTCCCATGTGTGATCACCGGGTTCCCACTGAGCAGCTGGAAATTCACGGTGTGCCGGGGCAGTTACCTGCATCCCTCATGGCACAATGATGACTTTGATAAATGGAAATTATTTTGTGGTACAAAGCATCTGTTTAAAGGGTAGATGTCTGCAAAGATATGTTTGTGGATTGTTGGGGGGAAAAGTGTCCTTTTTGCCCTTTCCCATTTTCTTCTCCAATATTTTTGTCATCTAGTAGCAATTGATAATGGCCTAACTTTCTAGTTATCTTTTTTAATAGTAGTTTGCTGGGAGATGGCTTCAACTAAAGTAGAATGGCTTTAGCTGAACGGAAGGAATTTATTTTCAGTTGACTGGTATTGGCTGTAGTTGTTTAATAAAAGACCAAACTCACAGCTTTACTATCTTTCACTCACATAAGGAGACCAGTTTTTAATGGAGTGATTTTTATTATTCCTAGAGTTACAGTAACAGCAATGTGCAACATGGATTTTAGTCGCTTTCCCCTGGACACACAGACATGCTCCCTGGAGATTGAAAGCTGTAAGTAAAGTGGAGGTGCACCTCATGGACGCCCAAACTGCGTTATACCAATAATTAATTATATCAATAATTAATTATACCAGTAATTAAACTGCTGCTCTATTCATGGGAGCACCAACCAAAGTCATCAGACTTCAACACTAAGAAAGAATTCCTGCCTGTATTTTTTCGCTAGAATTAGATGTCGTTTGTAACAACAGCATTTTTAAAAAACAGCTGTGAACGCTGTCTTTCCAGTGGCCCTGAATGCCAGCCAGGCTGCCCCACTGCCACCCCACCCCCTAAGGCCCTGGGCCACTTGCCTGCAGGTCAGCAGTCTCTGACAGCACCCATTTGCCCGGGTGCCCTCAAACACGTGGATAAATGGCCCCACACCCTTCACGGGCACCTTCTGCTCATCTGTGGTGTAGAAACCACGATGGGGTAGTGGTATTAATTGCCTTCCTCTTATGCTTCTTCGTCTTACTTGAGATAAACCCAGCTTATGCCCTTTGTCCCAAGTACGAAGCACATACAAATCGGCCAAACTTCATATAGCAACATTTTAAATTTTTGGCTTTTTCTAGTTATTTTCTTCTCCTTCTTAACCTTGCAATAAGAATTACAATCTTAATTCTGTCTTAATACATTTATATGTGATTTTTTTTCTCCCTCTCTGAAAAGAGCTGCTACTAAACCCACCTGAAAGGATAAACATCACTGTTACTTCCACATGTATTAAAAAAACAGGTGATGTTCAAGTGTGTATCATAGGCAAAGTTAACCCAAGCGTTTTTCATCCTGTGTCCCTCAGATCATTGGTAGATTGTCCCTCCCACGTTCTTTCTGCTAAGGTTCCTTTTCTTTACTTCTGATTTTAGGGGTTTACAAGAGATAGTTTTTCAAGTTCTGATGCGGTGGGTTACTTGGCATACATATGTATGAAATTATGATTAGAGAAACAGGAGGGTTTACAAAATATACCAGGCATCAGGCCTGAGGGCTGTGACAATGAGCTAGTCCACTCCTTGCCACAACCAACTCACCACCTAGGTGGGTGGCATTTGGGAATTTGACCTTTCCAGCTGGGAGCTCTGAGATGGCCAGGAGGGCTGTGTGGGCACAGCCTGGGCTGTGGGGGTGGTAGCAGCTGTCTTAGTGCACGATCCTGAGTTTGCTCTGCTCCCCCAGATGCCTACACTGAAGATGACCTTATGCTCTACTGGAAGAAGGGGAATGATTCCCTAAAAACAGATGAGAGGATATCGCTGTCCCAGTTCCTGATTCAGGAGTTTCACACCACCACAAAGCTTGCCTTTTACAGCAGCACAGGTGGGCAACCAAAGTACCTGTCAGAGAGTGGGCTGGGGGAAGAAGGGGTGCAAATTGTCTCTCCTGACCTTGGCTGTGGAGGATTGTCCACTGGGAGCTCTCTCTGTGTCCCGTTAGACCTGCTTCTGTTCTATACCAAGTTGGCTGTCCCTGCCACACGCTTCCATCTCAGTGGCCATGTAGTCTGGGAAGACAATCCCTCATCAAGATCACACCAAGACTTAACTTGAATTAAACTTTCTGATTGCATAGGTTTTATTTTCTGGAAGATATCAGCCCGAGAGATGCTTTGACTTTGATAGCTGGTTCAGTAAGGAGTTTTTTTCCTGTAAATTCCAATGATCTGCAGCCATTAACTGTGTTTTCACAAAAGAAAATTGGTCACCTTTCCCCTGATGCAACATTACCCTATCTCAAAGTAGTCTGATGGTGGTGTAACTTCTCTTTTTCATTCTCTCTCTGTCACAGGGTGGTACAATCGCCTCTATATAAACTTCACTTTACGCCGACACATCTTTTTCTTCCTGCTTCAAACCTACTTCCCTGCCACTCTCATGGTCATGTTGTCCTGGGTATCCTTCTGGATCGACCGACGAGCAGTTCCTGCCAGAGTCCCACTAGGTAAAAACAACCTTGTAGCCAGCAGGCTTAAGTGACAATGGCTGCAACCACAGCTTGGCCATCAAGATGAAATGCCCTGTGCCATGCATTGCCCCCGTATTGCCTTGAGGCACAGAAATCAGCTATGCCACACACATGTGCCACGGGGACAGGGCATGTACACGTGCATTTGTACCTCATGGTACAAACTCGCCACATGCCCTGCAGTGCCAAGCAAGATGCTTTCCCTGTTTGCACAAGATGCACATGGAATGAATCAGGGAGCAAACGTCCCACTCTGCTACCATTGCCGTGAACAGAGACAGGGCACGTGTACAGCCAAGGTGTCAGTATCTTTGAGAGGCTTCAGTGAGAGAGAAGGTGAAAATCAGTACTAGCAGCCCTGACAAAATTTCAGTTTATTGAGTTTTTCTAGAGGAGGGAGGGTGGAGGTAACACAGCTGAAATGTGCTGTGCAGTTTAACTTGTTAAATGAGCGTGCACTGCAGTGTGAGGGATTCAGCTTTCCCTTTTGCAGCATCTTTCAGAGAGATGAAATCATATGTCACAGGAGTCACCATAGGAGCAGAACTGTGATATGGACATAAATCTTCTTCTAAAGTGGATGCTTCGCCCTCAGCAAACTGCTGTTTGTTTTTTTGCAGATTCTGAGCTCAAGCTTGCTCCCTCTTACTCCAGGCAACATGCCTCAGGATTTTATTTATTCTTAAAATCATATTCCTCAGTGGAGGGAATATATAGAGACATAACAGAGATGACAATAGGGCAGTTTGTCATGTCTGAATTTAGAAACAGCACCTATTGCCTTGACACATCATTAAAAGAAGCATAAGGGTTTGGGCCATGGCTTTTCAAAACATGTAGGCACTACCTTAACAGTATTCTTAGCACCTAGATACTCCTGTGAATTCAGTCCTTTGTGCTTACATACATAATTTCAATTTCCAAAGTAATCACTAATGTGACATAATCAGCCCCTGAAATGAGAGCACCATGGAGAGGCTCTCTCGGAGCCTGGGTAACACCTAACTACAAGGGCTCCTGCTCTTGCTCATGTGCTCATTGTCCCCACCCAGCATGGAATGTGGGACAGCTCTGCCTTGTGGGGAACCATTATTCCCTGCTTTTGCTCCAGTGAAAGCACAGACCAGGCGTGAGAGTCAGCTGGCAACTTCTGTGACTTCCCATGAAACAGGACTTCCCAGGAGAAGTCCAGCACAGAGAAAACTCTGGGGAAACAGGTAAAAGCAGAAGCTTCGCTTGTGTCCATGCTGTGGAGGGCTTGAACTAGAAGCTGAGATGCTCGGAACTGTACAGTCATAGAACATCTTGAGTTGGAAGGGATCCATAAAGATCATTGGGCTCAAATCCATGTGCTTGTACCCCTCCAGGGACTGTCCTGAGCCTGGAATGGAGTGCAAGGAGCACAGGATCAAAGCACTGCTGCCTGGCCATGGGGTGGGAGGCTGGTGGTGTGGTGAGGAATCAGATTAGCAACACCCTGAGACCAGAATTAGAGCAGTGCTCACCAAATGGAAAAGAAAAGCCCAGTTACAAATCAGGGCTGCCTGGACCCTCCTCAGGCAGTGAAACCCATCAACCAAATGTGAAAAAAGATATTGCAAGGTATATTCAGATGTAAGGAAATTGTAACAATTGCTGTGTTTGTGATGAAGAGTCTGGTTTGAAAGCATCTTACGGTCTCTTCTGCTGGTATATTCCCAGGGATAACCACCGTGCTGACCATGTCCACAATCATCACTGGGGTGAATGCCTCCATGCCTCGTGTTTCCTACATCAAAGCAGTGGACATTTACCTGTGGGTCAGTTTTGTGTTTGTCTTCCTCTCGGTGTTGGAATATGCGGCTGTGAATTACCTGACAACGGTGCAGGAGCGGAAGGAGAGGAAACTGCGGGACAAGGTGAGGTTTCCTATCTCCAGTGTAATTTTATTGCCCCTGGAAGAAGGTGTGACAAAAGTCTGGAAATGTTCAAAACTTTGCAACTGCAGTGCCCTGCTCTCAGCTGCCTAGGGAGAACGCAGTGGATGCAAAAATACACCAGCAGTGAGGCATTGCGGGATATAAAGATTTGCCACACACAACCCATGCCCCATCTCACTGCTCTTTCTTTGGAGTCTGAGCACACTAACTCCCTCTATGTATAGTGTTCCACTGCCTGTATAGATGGGATGGGTCTTAGGGTTTTTACTTCAAATATTTTTTTTATACTGAAGATAAAAACCTGTGGATAGAATCAGCTGAATTCTGCATTTTGGGTTTCAGATGACATGGCAGATATCCCCCACCTTTGTCTATGCTCAGTCTAAACTTACACAGTGGTTCCAATTTTCCCATTCTGGCCTTGTTACATTAAGTTTTAACTAAAATTCCAGCCTATGATTGCTCCAGATGGGGCAGGCCTTTTACACTCCTTCTTGTGGTTTCCCTCTGTCCTCCCCTCTGATTTTCTCAGCTGGAAGGTGCAGGTCCAACCTTTATTTACACCCTGATACCTGCACCTAAGGAAAAGCCAAAGGAGCTTTTCCACACACAGCCATGCTTTCTCCCTGACTGCACCTGTGCCTCGCAGACATGGAAATGGAGATGGAAAAAGTTCTGTCCAGCTCCACCCTCTCGTTCTCCCTTTTGTGTCCCAGCAGCCTGAATTCCCCAGGCCTTCCCCCTCCTCTCAGGGATGGGAGGAAAGGGATGTGTGTGGCTGTGTGGACACAGCTCAAACCCTTGCTGCCCTTGTTTGTAGCCACAGCCTGCCTGTGCGTGCAGCCTACCTCAGCCCCGGACCATGATGGTGGACGGCAGCTACAACGACGGGGACGTGAACGAGCTGGGGCACTTCATGTCCGAGAACGGCGACAAACAAGACCGGATGATGGTGCAGCTGGCGCTGAGCTCGGAGAGGGGCTCGGCCAGGAGGAAAAACCAGAGATATGTCAGCATGCGGATCGACACCCATGCCATCGACAAGTATTCCAGGATAATATTCCCTGGGGCGTACATTCTATTTAATTTGATATACTGGTCTATTTTTTCATAAAGATTCATAACTTCTGTAGTCATAGAGCATTGTGACATTAAATGCAAGTACAGTCTCATAGGCTAACAGAAAGAAAATAGAGAATTGTTTTAATTGGAAGGAAGATTGATTTTTTTCCAGGATTTTTTTTTATTAGAGGCAACTCATCTGTGACATAAATAATTGTGGAAGTTTCACTTGTCAGCAAAGTATAGAATATACAATCTAAAATTTTATACTTATTTAAAGATGTGCTATGTTCCTTCTTGTGCCTCACAGGCCACTGTAAACTACTTTAATAAGTGACTATAATTGCCAGTTGCTTATATATGGTGCATCCTCCATTTTGTGCCCCTGAAATCCTAATTCTCTGAGTACCTGAATGCATGCACACATCTCTCAACTCAGCAGACTGACCACATTCAATACCAATAAATACAAGAATATGCAAATAGTTGCATGTTTGCAGGATGAGGTCAGAAATGGTAATTACAAACACAAAATATCCGGTACCAGGAAACTTTGGCAAGGTTATTGATGGCTACAGCTTGCTTTCACAGTTTAATGCATGACTCATTAGCAGTACTGCACTGACAGGTCCACGTAGCAATACTTTCAGACTTGTGCTTTGTCATAATCGTATTTAAAACAAGGAAATATTTCTGAACTGTTTTGACTAAATTTTTAAAATATGAGTTGCAATGTACATTTAATAAGGAACGAACAAAAGCCAGACTTCCTGCAATGCTAACCAAATCCTCTGGGAAACACAGGAGCTCTCCTTGGATCTGCTTATTTGGGTCACTGGAAGTCTTGCTCTTGAGTTTCTTGGGAACAGGCCTGTCTACAAAATGATCCTGTGAAGACAATCTGTTGTCTACCAAAAACCCCCAAACTACTTCAGGAGAAGCCTCTTTCCTCTGATGTAGTCTGGGCGTTACCACTCTGTATAAGCCTGAAAACCTGTTGCAGCCTGCAAAGCCAGCAGTAATTGTACTCACTTCCAGGAAAATCCAGGTTCATCTGTTTTTAGTAAAAGCATAATAGAAAGGTGCTCAACAGCTGACAAAGCAGTAGTATGGACTTTATGTTTGAGTTACAAGAGATACCATGCCAAATACTTGGGAATTAAGTAAGAAAACAGCTTCCACCATAAGACAGCAGCTCCATTACAGACACAGTACAACTAACAGAATCTTCTTTCATGCTGTATCTGTCCCCCAGCGTCCTGCAGCCCACCATGCCCTCAGAGAAGGCTCAGCACCTTCCGAGGCAGAGCAAGGGGATTCAGCTGGACCTGGGGGCAGTTGGCACTGGCTTAAGTCCCAACTCTCCAACACTGTGTCTGCAGAGCAGCCAGTCGGTGTGAATACTCTGTATAGAAAAGGCAGAATTTGTAATGCAGAAGTGGTAAAGTAGTTTGGGAAAACAAGAATCAGTTGAATGGAATCAGGGGCCTTTACAACACCAGCAGCACCAAAGGTGTCTCAGAATTGTGATCACTCAGTTGTTCTGCTGCCACATGTTATACACCTATGTCCGCAAAGCTGCCTGAGGGTTTGCATTCACAGGACTTTAAACACACACATGCTTTTGCACACGATTGCAGAATTCATTACTGCCTGCACAGCAGATACTGTTGTGTTTTACAGGTGGAGCTGCTCCAAGCATCAGACCAGAGCAGTTGTGACTCCAAAAGGAGAGAGAATCTTCTTATGTGACATCTGCCCTGGCCTGCCTGTTCTGTCTCTCTACCATTAGGCATGTGACACAGTCATTGCAGTTATTTGAACACTGCTGGTTGTTGTTTTAATTTCCTATGTAAATAAATGTTACATAAACATATTCAGAATTTCTTACAATGGCTGAAATTGTGACCTGAAAAACTACCTACATTCATCTCTGACAGCCTGCACTTCATAAGTAAGGCAGTAAAATCACAAAAGCTAAAAATCATTGAGAGACACAGCCATCCATAGGATAGTTCTACTACTTATATCTGCACACTTTTTTTTTTTCACATGCACATATGCTATCATAGCTTCATTTTATCAAGTCCCCTTCATATCATATTATTATCCTGTAAGTTTTTTTAAGAGATTAAAAAAATGCCTTTTTTTTTTTTTTTGTAAGACCTATAAACATTTCAGTCAAATGAAAGTAGAAAGGTCACTCTGGCAAAAGCAGATGAAATGTTGACCACCAGGTTTGCTCACCCTACCTTACTCCTTATTCTGATGGCACCTTCTCCCACAAATAGCTCCGAGATTTCTTGGGCAAACTTGCACAGGAATGTATTTAGATCGTCAGTATTGCAAGAACCCATTTATTTCTGCAATTTAAGAATAGCATGAACAGGAGTGCCAGATTTTATAGTAAGCTCTTCAGCTCCATAAGAAGCTTAATGTTCTGTAGTTTGCTGCAGTATGGTACATTCCTTTATAGACTCATTAATCTCATACTACATACATTATTTGGCATCTGATCAGTATATTAAGGGAGATTTTGAAGATACAAATGGGAGCTGGACTTCTGAATTCCCTGGCTTTCAGTGGGAACCTGGTTTCTAACTTCCCATGTGATTTTTCAAAATTTCCTTCCAGCACAACTCCCTAAACTGATTCCCCAACCTCAGTGTTTGGATTTATACTGTTAATTTGCTTGTGTTTTATTTGGGAAACTCTAGTGCCTTTTCAGTCTTATATAAATGTGTATATACATGTATTCTATAACTACAGGATATGTCATATACAGTCAGTGTTTGCTATCAGCTACTGTACTCATTAAACATATTTACATACACACTTTTTTGGCTTTTAACCTTTCACTGTATGGGTTTTGTATCCAATCATTGAAACTCTGCTCTTTTCCACTTCCACAATAAATGAGAGGTTTGTTTGCTTTTGTTTATTTCTAGAAACACTCAAGATCACAATAAAACTTCACATTTGTATAGCATTGAGTGTTTTCTACCTTCAAAAGCACAATCTCCATGGGTTTATATGTGTACGTAAGACCTTTCTGCTCCGGCCCTGATCCAGACAAATACCAAACGTCCTTAAATCTGGTTATGCTGGTAAGGATATGCTGGAGAGCTCCAGGGTTCCACGGGCAAGAAGCCTGCATGCGAACTCCAGATCACCATGATGATGACACTAAGCTTTCCATCTCAGACTCTGTGTGTTATAGTCCTCGTTCTTGCTTTGGATGATACTTTGCAATTTCTTTGAGATTGACCCAACGCCCAGCCTGGAACAAGGCTATTTTCGGAAGGCAGGTCTGTGTGTATTGTGGATAGACACAGGTTCTGCCTGTGAGCATGTCTAGCTAGGTTCTAGCTCTGGAGGCTGAAGCCTTTGGTAGCCCTTAAGGATGATGGTAATTACTGATAGGGTGAAGCAGCAAGGAGGCAAACTTCAGTCTGCAGCTGAGAAACTGTAGATGCCCCATCTCGGGGAGTGTTCAAGGCCAGGCTGGAGTAGGAAAAAAAATTATATGATTCTATAAGAAGGCATGAGAAACTAGATGATCTTTTAAGCTCTCTTCCAACCAAATGATTCTGAACCAAATGATTCTGAACCAAATGATTCTGTGATTCTCTGAAACTCCAGAGCTATCATAAACGATAACACCATCCTTTTACACTATCTTCAACCATGTGGACTTCATTAAGACTGAAGCATTTAGCTTCTCACTGTATTTTTAAATAAGGACATTCAGATGCAGTTGTAGCTTGAGAAAAATCCTCATTGAATTTGCCAGATACTTTTGGCTTCCATTAGTGCCTAGAGGAATCTAAACTGGCAGAAATCTTATCCAACTTTGGCTTAGTAGAGTTTGGGTAAGAACACTTATGTAAGATGTATTTTTGCTCCCTAGTAAGAACAAAATGTGGGTGGCAGCAACAGTCAATGACATAGTCTGGTGGACAAAGGCTCTGTGGAGGGCTGCTACCTGCAGGACAAGGAAATTGCAAACCTCAGGGGTAAAAAGGAAATAATATAGACTTTTTCTTTTTTATTTCAAATTTATTTATCCCTAAACATTTTGCCCTAAATAAAATTCTGTTTTAAGGAATGCTGTTAGTAAGTTATGAGATCACTCAATAACTACTAGAGAGAGTTAGTTCAGCAGCTAATATGTTGTGATTCTTCCTCAGGGGAACAGAGTCCTGCTCCTTGTGACTGCAATGGGAGCAGGTACAGAGCACTCACAGTGGGGTGAAACGCTTACAGAAACAGGATTCACAAGACCATAAAACTGCTTCCCATTTATAGTTTGAAGAAAGGCTGCAGTGATCTTCTACACCAGGAACACAGCAGGTTGCAAGTTCTCTCCTTCAAATCTTTTCATAAAAAATAAATCACATTTCATGTTTCATTTTCTGTTTTGCTTTAAACCAGGTGTATCTTTCACTCAGGTTCTAAGACCGATACTAAATAAGGAAATACAGTAGCTTGGTAGGCTGGCAGAGGCTTTAAGTTCTTCACAACATCTGGACATAATCATCTCATCCTTACACAGCTGTGATTTGCCATCAGCTGTTCAGAATAATTTCAACCATTACAGTTCATTACCTGCACATTTTGATTCATTACTGAGAATACTATTCCTGACAAATATTCCAATATTCTTAAATTACAAACAGCTTGGGGAAGACTGCAGTTAGGGCAACTTAAAAAGCGTGCCAGATATTTTCATATACGTGTGCTTTATGAGCACAAATGACTGAAAACCATAGTTTTATTCCCACAGAAGCTAAACTTCTCCCGTATGTGGTATCACTGTGATAGTAAAATCACAAGGTTAAATCCCAAACTTCTTTAGTTCTGAATCTCAAGAATGAACATTCTGAGACAAATTGGAATTAGCTCACATGGGGAGTTGAGAAAGGAGGCTGAATGAGGATTTAAGGATTTGGCAAATGAAGCCAAGATCACCTGACTTAGTGCTGGTGACAGTCCTACTTCAAACTGGAGTTTAGAGCAGGTTTAGACTAACAGAGATCCTTCAGAGATCCCACACAAGCTCACATTCCTACTATTCTATCAATTCCAGCATGTTTTAACAATTAAAACAGCCCTAAGATTACAAAAACTAACATTAAATATTGTATTTGAAAAGCATTAACCTTCATAAATGCAGACCAAAATGGAAAGCTTAAAACACCCTCAATCTTACATAATCATAACAAACTACAGGAAAAAAGAAAAAAAAATCAAACATGCTACTCAAATAAAATCATGCAGCATCTCAATATTAAGCAAAGGACAAGAAAATTCAATCACAATTAAATTATTTTATTAATATCAGCTCATCTTTAATCAGTACTTCAATTCCATTTTAATTCCAGCAATGACTACAACAAAATGAAGACATGCTTTTAGTTCAGAGAAGTTTAATTAACTGATCTTGGATGTGATGCAGCCAAGAAGTCTGGACAGAGAGCTGAGAAAACTCTAAGGCACATTGGCTTGTAGGAAACAACTTCACAGCATGTGCTACCTATGTGGGACCCAAACACTCCATCTTAAAAACAGCAAAGTAATAAGTTAAGCAGTTCTTGCAGGAGGAAATAAAAGTCAGATGTGCTAAGGAAATTCAGGCACTAGAGCCCATTACCCTAGTAGATCTTAATGAATTGCAACTGTATCTGAGAACTGGCCAGGCAGACTGTAAATTAAATGTCAAGGACAAAGTTCCTTTGACAAACCTTAGAACAAATTTCAGTTGGATTTAGTATTCAACTTACTATCCTGGACATAACTATAGCTCAGAGTTCCACCTGCATCTGTTTCATGCATCCATCTGTGAAAACTGTTTGCTAATGAAAGCAAGGACACTGGTGTAAAATCAGAAGTGAATATAGAAATCAATAAATTATAAATTCTGAATAGAATTCTAGAGTTTACAATTTAGAGACTGGTGCCGTTAAAAAAAAGGTTTCTCAAAATCAGGTATTCTGACTTCCTGGGGAATTTGCCTGCCTTCTTTTCTGAAGCTTACAGTAATACCTGTGCTTAGGAAAACATTAATCAGTAAGTTGCTCTCTCACTCCATCTGTCCACCGACTTCCTTCCTGTGCATTCACAAGAACATTTAACCAATGAATTGAGACATCCTAACATGTTTGGGCACACAGAAAACCACCTAAATAAAACTGCAGTATTAGTGTCTCTGGGAAGCAAAATAACAAGGATTAAATGGACTAACCATGCAACACACAGGAAGGACAACTGGCCAGACTCAGCAGATCTGCTGCTTAGGACATGGGACCAAGCAGGTTTGAGAAGCCAGTTACTGCAGCAGCAACCCTCAGTGCAAACCCCTCTGAGCTTACTAGAGGGGCTTGCACACAGCCACTTACTGCTTCATGGCACCACACTTGTAGCTTTGTGGAAAGGATTTCCACAGGTTTAGCTAAATTTATACACCTCCTTCAGATCAGTTAAGCTAATGCAACACCTCATGTGGACACCTGTATTGCATCAGAGCAGAATTTTTCCTACAGTTGTTTAAATGTGTTAAAGAAATAAACATTTAGTTGCTTTCCAATTTTTTAACCCATGACTTCTCCACGCCACCAATAAAATTTATTAAGAGGAAAATCAATATGTTTCAGAACAATCAAGCTTTACAGATTGCATTTCCATACAAACAGTTCTCTTCCATTGCTAGAAGCTGCTATTATCAAAAGCAGGTATGTTTCCAAACACAGCCTCTTCTCTCTAGTGAAACCAGCTCATGTTTTAAGTCTCAATCTTGTCCCAAGAAAAGTGACTGACCAGAGATTTCATAAAAGCTTCACAGATCAGATTCAGCTTGTGGTCACTGAATGGAAAGTGCTTATTTTAGAACGAAAACTGCCATACTTCCTTTATAAAGGATATTACTTTATTTTTTTTCTACATAGAAAATCACTGACAAGGGAACTAAAGACTACAATTTATTTGACACTGCAAATGAAAGACAACATATTTGAGACCTCTGTATGAAATTTGTCACTATATTGAACACAAACATTACAGACAGATGAAATTTCACATTTTTGAAAGCAATGATGCTATTCGCTTCTCCTAAAGTCCAAATAAAATAAAATCATCATTTCTTCACCTATGTGTTTATCCAGCCCCTACTGGGATTTAAATACAGCATCTCCATTAAGTCAATCCTACTGAAAAAGTTTTAATCAAGTTTAGTGTGATGCACATGCTCCTACACCATGCTCCTCTTCTTTCAGCTTCACTTCTCTAAAGTCTTCCCTGACTTCTTCTAACAGACCTGGCTTGAAAATGACATCCAGTGCTGTCATTGCCAAAGCTTTTGCTGTGCGCAAGGCATAGAACTGAGCAGTCTGTGACCCTGAAAAAAAAAAAAAAGAGGAATTTCAGCTTAGATTACCAATATTAAACCACTAGCTTATTGCATAAGGCGTATTTTATAATACAAGACCTTTAAGTTTCAGCTACAAGCACATTTTCTTAAAAATCTATTTGCATGAAGTATACTTATTTTACCATACCTCAAAACATTTTTTCACTTGCAAGTACTTAATTTTCTGCTACTGATACAAACAACTAAGACTGAAATCAGGAAAGTGAGTGTTCACATTACGCTCTTTAGAAAATGTGCTGTTTTATAAGCTAACAACATTACACTTCCAAAGTACTGTGTTTTAGGAGTAAAAATTACTTTTATCTTTTGGCTCACATTTAGAAATTCTTCTGAATATGCTGCCATGGATAATCCTTCTAATTTCTTTTGTCTAGATGGTAAATCAGGTCAGGCTTTTAGTATGAGCAGTGGTCATCCTTCCCATATACAAGCAACCTTAAACACAAACCCAGAAATTCTACATTTGTCAGCTTTTTTGGCAACTCTACTATTAATGCTATTAATACTATTAATTGTTTACTATTATACTATTAATTGTTTCAGGGTCTGGATTCAGCTCAGACCACATCATGCTTGACAAAAGGTATAAGGTATTCTATAAGGTATTCACATGCAGCCAATTTCAGATCTAGTAGTTACACTTTTAAACATTTACTACACAGTAGCTTTGAATACCAGTGAAACATGTGAAAGCTTTAATTCTCTGTAATTTGCAATATTTCTACTTTCTAGATTTGCTGTAGTGAGGAGTCAGCAAGCAGTCTACACAATGCATAAGGATTCCAATTACAAACCTCTAACCCTTTTCACTTCCACTCACCTGCAGCTTCTGTGTACTGCTCAGTATGATTCAATGCATCAGAGCCAATATAAAAATAAGGATGAAGCCCAGGCACCACAAATGTAACATTTCCAAAGTCTGTGGAACCTAGAAGCAGCATAAAGGTTTTCTTAATAAACAAGTGTTGGGCAGTTTTGAATGCTGTAAGAAAATGCACAATAGACATTACCTCCAGCCTGTATCTACACTAGAATATCCTTTGCCCCAAATACTAAAATAAAAACATTCCTAATGAGTCATTATACATACAAATATCTCCTGTCACCAAGGTGTCTTCCCTAACTAACAATCTTCAGGTGCTGCTCTCCAGGGTGCTTCTGATCAATGATCAGTTACTGGACTGCAAGGAAGATGTTTCAGCATGTTCCTATTCCCTTTACTGCTCATTTCTTATCAAGCATCTCCTGATAATAAGCTGTTAATCCAGAAACAAGGAAAGCTGAAAACCTTGGGAGTTTCAGGCAGTTCAGCTATTTCCCTCTTAGAACCATCAGAACTAGGCTCAACAATTCCTGCTTCTCACCAATATGCAAATATTCAGCATTCGGTAGGAGACTGAAGTAGAAACTATTTATCTTTAAGCAAAAACAGATCGAGGGTAACTGTTTTCTCCCCCATGTGTTCTGATAATTCTCAGTTATGGAAATCTTAATGGCACAAGCACCCCTGAAATAAGATCAGAACTAAACTCCAGACTAGGAGTTAAATGGTAGGGCTTTGTAGACAAACACCCGATAGCAATGCTGCAGATTTTCATGATGATTCTTTCACGCCTGCCTACCACTGTCAGTACGTTATCTAGTAGAAGCACATATCTCACAGCCTCCTCTACTGAATACCATCCCAAAGCAGAAGATTCTTCGTGGTAAATCATCCAAAAGTCTACAACTACATCCCAAGTGCTTTTTCTTTCTTTTTTAACCCAAAAAAGAAAACCACTCATTATTTGTCAAAATGACATTTTGAAGCTGGAGGAATCAACACACCAGTTACTGTGAAAGCCACATACCAGAGGAAGTATTGTTTTGTAGCAGGGAAAAATAGGGATGACTCACTAAGATCACAACTTTTTTGGGGCCAGAGATAAAAGATTTTTTTTCTTTAGCAATGGTGTATAAAATGACTATTCCAAAAATTTAAAATTAGTTGTAACACATCAGGTAGCCTCTATATCATGATACTTTATGAAGCAAAGATATTGCTAATGCCTTAAGATTTAATAATTAAATGATTGAAGAATACAGATTTTACTTGGAAGCCTATAGTTATTAAAAGTCAGTCCACAGGGCCTACATTATGAGGACAAGAGTTTGCTATTTGCTCTGCCTATCTGTTCCCATATGTTCAGTAAGCATTTGAAGAAAATCTAACACTTGACACAGCAGCAAGTTATTTTAATTTCCAGTAGTCTGCACTACTGATTCATTCTTTGTCAATCTGGATAGACAAACCAGAAGCTCTGCATACTCCAGACTAAACCAAGGGTTCTAGATCGGCCTTACTAAGTCCCACAAACTGCTGCAAAGACTGTGCTACCCTTTTCCCCACTCTCACATAATGAATGCAACGTTAGAAATTTTACTGCATCACAGCTCTCAGTCATGTAATTCCTCCTAAATTTATATCCATATCCAATATACTACCAGTTGACATGTTATTTTTGCTGAGTAGAAAGGATTTAAATTGGGTATTTTCTGGTAATATGGAGAGGCAAAATCCAGGCAGCTTTTAACAAAAATTTGACACCTAAATCTTCCCCTCTATGAGAAAAAATGCAACACCCTGTATGGGAATAACACAGAGGTATGTGTAGAACATCAGGTGTTCCGATGATTTCTATACAAATGTCTGAAATAGTATGCTTGCTAGACACATACAGATTGAGACTCCTTCTAGAAGCATAAATAATTGCAGTTATCAATGCAATATACATAATCCTGCACTATTTTCAACGGAAAGATAATGCAGCTTGAGTCTCTCAAAAATATATCCTGAAGCCTCTTCAAGTCACTGAATATTTAATGGAGTCAGTATTACCACAAACATGAACAGAAGGGAAAACACAAAAGAAAATATTTATATCCAATCCCAAGCTTCCAAAGTGGAATTTTCAAAACATACTAGACCTTATGATTTTCTTTATCAGTCTTGTGCACAGGAAGCCAATGAACCCCACGAATGCTAAATTTTGACCAGATTAACTTATCACAGGTGTGGGTGCCTCAACTAAGGCATGATTAGCTAAGCCATCTGCTTTAGGAGGTTATGGATATCCTGCAGTAACACTACCCTATGACCAGTAGGAGAAACAGGTCCTGGCACCTGGTCCAAGCTAGCTGAGTTTCACATTATGTCACATCACCCTGGCTGTGTGCCCAGCAAGCAGAACTGCACGGGGCACAAACAGAGCGGTGTGGCTGGATGCACTGAAGGAAGCCTTGGTTACGCTTATCTGCCTAGAGCGATACCTGTGAGCAGACCGACACTAATACCCATGCAGAGGAGGCAGCGAGTACGCTCATCTCTTAACGACTGTTCTGCTGCACAGACATGGAGAAGCAACTGAGCTATCTTCCTTCCCTTTCAACAGAAGAAACTGATATCCTAAAAGAAAACATTGAAAACCACATGAAAACTAAAACGAAATAGAGGGCTTGAAAAAGATGACACAAAACAACCCCCCCAGAAAAGGGTAGCATACAAAGTTCCACTCCTATGGCTCTGGAGACTGTACTTTGTTATCTCTCCTGAATTCCCACTGCAAAAATTCACAGGAGAAGCTGTGGAAAGAAGATTCAGTAAAACCTACTGCACTGCAAGATAAAAAAGCAATTGCTCAAGCACATTTTGACATTTGACATGCAATTCAAGAACAGGACAGGCATATGGGGAGTTTTGGTTTAAGCAAGTCAATGGTTAACATTTAGCATATCATGTAACTTACATAGGACAGCCCTACTGCAACTGTGTGTCTGTGCAAAATTCACTTCAAGTCCTCTGAACAAAAGCAAGATCACAGATATTCATGATCATCCTGACTATAATGGTTTGGAGGAATCAACTAGCAGAGCTCCAGAAGGTTGTACTACAGTAAACATTCTAATGTTCCTCAGCCCCATTCTTTGGCTAAATGAGCAAAGTAGTACATCTGATTTGTATTACACTGAAGAAAAAAAGAAATCTGCCTTAAGCTATAATTTGTTTTTCAACACAAGACAATAAACCAGTGTTTAATTTGGAAGGGAAGTAAGAAATAGAAAAAAACCTATTGCCATTAGATACTAATAATATTTTAGATACAATGTCTCCCTACCCACAAAAAAAAGTTTGGAGAGCTGTTCCCAAACACCAAGTTTATCCAAACTCCAAAGATAATATGCATTTAATATAAAGAAGTACCACAATCAAACTAATTAGAATAACTTTTTACTGGGAACAGTATTTTCCTTCCAAGAGAAAAACCTTCACTACGAATGGAGTAAAAATGTCCATAAATACAGTTAAGATCTGTAGCAAAGGCTAAAAGCATGAGCAGAAGTTAAGACTTGAACAGAGCTCCTGCAGGAAGATTCTGAAAAAAAAAATCGTGTTAAGGATAATGAGAAACCCACCTAAGCATTCGAGAATTCCAATTTCTGTTATAGTTCTGAGGCCAAAAAATGTTAAATTGTTTGAGACACAGTCAAGACCCAAAAGTGAATGCCTACTTGAAGAGCACTCTTTGGAAAACTAATCTGTTGAACACATGAACTAAAATTAGAGGCATGTAATTACCTGTTAATGAAAAGATTTAATCAGAGTTAGTGAGATAAATCTCTCCAAAAATTCCCTCTAAAATAATTTTTAGATTCTAGTAGATTTGCTTATATGTAAGCTTAGAAAATATTATTAAACAAGGTTCCTAAAAGTGAAGTCTCATCCCTATTCATACCAAACCAGGATTCTGCATTTTAAAGACACAGAATGAAACACAATTCATTACACATTCTCATGTTCTCAGACTACTCTTAGCTTTCCATCCTTTCCTCCAAGCAAACTGTTTATTACTTGAAATATTTTCAGAACTAGTATTAGAAAATGTTTACTGATTTTCTTACCTGTTCTTAGATTCTACAACAAATACAGAAACACAGGCCAGAGATATAAACCTTTAAAACGAGCTACAGCTTTGTAATATGACTTTTTCTTCTGACCAAACTGTGTTAACTTAGCTCTATTTTGTTATTTTATACACTTAGGGGTTGATCAACATAAGCTTAAGTCATAATGAAAAATGTAGGTGGAGTTACCTGACAAACCATTCAAGATAGCATCTTCTGATATAAAATCTATTCCAAGCTTCTTTCCATTCTCTTTGTAAATTTTCTGCAGGCTCTTATTTGGAAGCACATTGTAGTAATCATTTTCACCACCTTTTAGTTCCACCTAGACAAAAACCCCAAATTATTGGAAGATTTTCTCCAATGTAAACCAGTTCAATGTAAACAATCTGAAGGCCAGAAAAAATAACTCCATATCCAGACTTCAAGCCCAAGGCAAAACAGACATAAGTGTTAAGTTTCTTTGAAAAATACAACATTCTGCCAAATATTACCCTTGATCAAAACACAGCTGGTGTTCAGTTCAGTTTGCACTAGACAGCCAAATTCCAAAAGCTAGGATTTCACAAATTTCTCCAAAAATAGGAAAAAAATATTTCCTGTAACAGCGTCTAATGATTTCCCCTGAAGGTACTGCTTAACTGCATAGAAATAAACATAGGTTTTTATCAAACTGTATTTTACCTTCTTTTAGAATGCTTCCAATAACTACAGCCCAATTCATGAAATGGCTTCACACAGGTAAGAAATGTGAAAACAAATGGAAAAAACCTATCAATATCAAATTTCAAAGAAGATTTAAATGCAGACCTTTCATTCTGCATAAAGTACACTTTCTGAAACCCTTTCCTAGATATAGTGAAAGTGCCACAGTAGGAAAACAGCATCTAATGTCTCAAACAGACCATAAAAGTGACATGCTAACATTCACATACCCCATACCTATTTGTTTTCATGATCACATACTTTTTTTTACAGCTGAATTAGTTGTAAGTCTGAAATTAACAGAGCTAGTAGAACCACCTATCTTAGCAATACAACACAGTATCATATCAAAGTAATCATATTGCTTGAACTAGCTAGATGAGACACACGTCCACTTAATAAAAGCAAAAGAAATGAGAATGTTAATTGAAAAATCACTCAGTTTTTCACATTTGGTTGCTACATGAGCCTGCTGCTTAATGGGGCAATGGACTTAATGACCAAGAATATGGGAAAAAACAGACAGAAGACCCAATACCTGTTTTGCTTGTTTCTACAGGTGAGGTTTGCCATCAAGCCTCCCAGGTCTCTAAGCCTAGCAGCACTGTTTGTATGATACAAGCATCACCCACAGCAAAACAAAAAATTACAGGGCACTTAAAGAAATTGTATGTACATGGGATGAGGCAGGATGCATCCAAGGATGGAGAGTAAGAGAAGCAGAAATGCAGTCTGGGAGCTATGATCTTTTAAGTGCCACTGAAACAGAGATGCCCCAGCTCACTGACCATGAGCTAAGGGTCACATCCACCTTGAAGGGCCAAAAGGAGGTCCTTGAAAATCACACACTCTTCAGACCGTCCTATCCTCAAGTTCCCAGAGGGATTACAGAGCAAATAAGTCCTCCTCATGTGCAGGCTCATAAATCACAAGGTGATTGTGAACATCCAGCACAGAAGATGGAACTTGTTTAAGAGCAGATAGTACACGACCAAGCCTAGCTTTGCATGACGACATGTCTGGCTCAGACAACACAAGACGTGCAAGCTCCAAGTGTTTTATAATCCGTGGCACATAATACCGCATTGCTGCCTCTTGTAGCACTCATCTGCAACCAACACTGGTGCCATTTGTGTTTTAGTATTTTTATTACTGATGTAGGCAACCCCTGTGAGACCACATCTGGTATTTTGTTTACTTTGTTCTCCTCAAATCAAGGCTGGAGCTAGGCCAGGGGAAGGCCATCAAGATGATTAGGTGGAGAACACGACGTACAAGGACAAGCTGAAAGAACTTGCTGATCTGCTGAGCCGTCCCAGAACAGAAGGTTAGCAGCGCATCTTACTGCTGTCTAGAGTTACCAGATGGGAAGGGAACAGAGTAGGTAGAACCAGACTCCCCAGATGTCAGTGATGCAACTAGAGGCAACAAAGGAAAGTCCCACTGGATACAACAGAATCACAGAGTGGTTGATGTGGGAAAGCACCTACAGAGGTCATCTTGCCCAATTCACCTGTTCAGTCAGGGCCACCTGATTGAGTTGGTTGCCTAGATCCGTATCGAGGCAGCTTTTGAATGCCTTCAAAGATAGAAACACTCCAATCTCTGTGCTCAAGTCATTGCAGCATAAGCATTAGGAAAACCCTTGTTCGCCATGAGGTGGGTAGAGCACTTGTTGAGAGGTGGTAGAATTTCATCCTTGGAAGTACTCTGAAATCCACATGGCACTCAGCAACCTGCTCTAACTGGTCCTGCTCTGAACAGATAATTTGACCAGATGACCTCCAGAGGTCTCTCCCAACACAGATTCTTCTAGGATTCTGTGGCATTCTATTTATAAACCAAAGCTTTCTTTTAGGACACAAAGCAACAGAACAGTAAAGAATATCACAGTAATTTAGATTTACTTTGGCTAAACACTACGCAGACAAATAAAGTAGACCTTGATTTCCTGTTCTGGTCTGTGTTTCAGAAACACGTGACTATGTATATATTCTTACCTTGCATCCTGTGGCCTGTGCTGCAGATTTGAAGCAGTTCTCAACCTTCTCTGTCAGAACAGAAAGCTCTTTCCTCGAAGGAGCACGCAAGTAAAACTCTAGTTCAGTGTAAGAAGGAATGATGTTAGGTTTCACACCACCATTTTTTATCACACCTGCAGAAAGGGAAAAGTCGTGTTGTCAGTGTTAAATGCAATTGCTTGATATTCAGCCCTGTCATGAAATTCCTTGGTCAAAAACTATAAATATATAAACAAAAACAACAGAAAATCAGCTGAGTATGAAATACAAAGAATGTAAAAAATGCAGTATGTGGACAAAGTTTCTTCATCATGTCAGATCAAGTGGAACATGTACATGTCTTTCAGCACAATTTCACCACATTCTTTGGTTAGACATCTGTTTTAAATCCCAGAGTCAAGCCAAACTAGCATTTCTAATTAATCCCCTAAAATTTAATGCATTGGAGTTATAAAGCAATCTGTCTGCCAATTAAAAAAAAAAAATGCTACAAGGCCTAACTTGAATTCCAACTTTTAAACATTTCCCCAATTAGAATGTTTCCAACTTACTTTGCAAACTTGAAGAAAAACTGAGTAAGTTTGCATTTCTCAGCAATACTGGAATTATGTGTTTATTGCAGTGCACAGAAAGTTCATTAGATTGCTCATATTAATTCTTCAGAAATACTGGAATGTATAATACATGTACTTTATTCACATGTGTAGTTTGAGTTCAAAGTGCTCCCTCGAGGAAATGTGTGATAACTACATCTTTTACCATTATGGCCTCAAAGGCATTATGATAAAAGACAGTAATATTTAGATATTTTGACAACAAAACATTGTAGATCCCAGTTCTACATTAGATTTCATTGCACTAACAGCTAGCTGCTTCAAACAGGCTGTTTCCCTGGCCTCCTATCCTCAATTTCTTGCATGCGGAATTAGATTTGTTTTCTTTAGAACCTGAGAAGCTTCTACCTTAATTGGAAACACTGCAGAAGTTACTGATGTGTGTCACTGAGGCCTGATGAGACAGCACTAATGGGATGCAAATGGACAAAACCCCCTTTATTTCTGATGCAGAAAACCTGTTACGAACTTCACCTCAAGTAAAACCTTTCCAGTCTCAGCTATGGTCAAAATTAAAAATAAAGTGCTGAATTAATCCAGTATCAGTATTTGTCCATAAGGACATAGGAACAGCTCAGATGAGAGCGATGGGTATCACAGGAAAGGAAGCAGTAAGTATTCATACAAATTTGCATGACACATACCCGTAGCAAGCTTTCTCAGAACAAGTAGCTTCATGAGTACATAGCTCAACTTGTCTTGTCCAGCACAATTGTAAAATGGAACTGAAGAAATTCTGAGTAGGTGTACAGTTAAATTTTAATACAACTGCACTATGGACTGGACAGCAGACCTAGATTAAAAGTAGGCTGCCTGCACACTATTAGTAGCACCCCGTTTGCCCTCCTGGATGGAAACTTTTTTTAAACAACCTGTTTAATAAAACTTCTTGAACAGGAAAAGAAAAAAATCTACATTCCTGTTTTTCAAGGGGGCAACATATACTCCATTCATAAGCAGGGAAGAAAGATAACATCAAAATCTCAGATGAACTCAAGACAGTATTTCAGTACATGAAACATCAGTTAGAAATTCTAGACTTCAAGCAATGGAAATTGTTTCAGCTTTTGTTAGTGGGTTAACACTACTATTTTTAGGATCACTTAATTTAGCCACTGATTATACTGCAAGTCTACAACATGAGCTCTCCAACACAATGTTGTAAAGAAAGCATTCCTAAAATTGAATCTCATTCTGGCTGCTTGTCCTTTCCCAGAAGTATTTTAAATATTGCCACTTTGAAAACCACGTTTATGACAGCAGTTGTATCAACACAGTAATTTCAGTTTTGGTGTTATTCAGGAATCATTACCTCTAGAAGGCTTGTTTAGATACTTTGACTTCCTGACAACATTACCTGCGGAGCCTTTAGAAACTATGAAGAAAGCAGTATTTAGGGGTTTAGGCTTCAATGCAATAGAAGACTTAGGCATCTTCAACCTTAAACCTGCAACACATGGGTTGCAGACACCAAAACTCTTAATTATGTGCTTTGTTTTCTACAGAGAAGTAGGATAGAGAGGCTGTGCCTGCTGTCTGAAATTCATTTGGGCATGCTGCACAGCAGAACTGCAAACAGCTTCATCTACACTCAAAAGGATTAGGACTCAATCCAGATATCCTGGAGAGAACTACATACTTGTATTACACACAGCACAAGCAGCCAAGACACATGATTAGCTCTGGAAGGGTTTTAAGCTCGTAACAAGTATTCCAAACGAACAGCTCTACATTCAAAAGTCCTGTAGAATTGGCGAAGTTTCTTAATTTCAACTTGGAAAAAGTTGTGTTAGGTGTAATAAGAAAACCTTATAGCTTATAGGGTTTATAGCTAAAGGGCAGCTTCATCTCACCTTTGGAACCTTTCTCACTTTACAGAAACGCATGATGTTGAAGGAGTACAAGTCAAGCTTAATGGTTATCATGTCTAACTGCAAAACGGCCTTTCTAATCCAAAACCTACTAGACGTTAAATATTAGAATCCAGTGAATATCTAGTTGATTAGGCTACTAATCAGAACTACAATCTTCTGCCATCACTTGCTTTTTGTACTTCACCAAATAGATTTCATTCCAGACCACTAGACCTTTTCAATAAATGCCATCTAATTAATGGAACATCCACTAAAAAAGTGATGCAGTAAGCAATACTTCACTTTTCGGAAGTATTTAATCTTACACCTTTGAAAATCCACATATATTAAGGAGTTCAAGGCCATGCACCAACATAAGCTTCACACATTTTTTCTTTCTTTCAGAACTGCAGCTTCAAGACTTAAAATTTGTCTAGACTCTACCTGAGCACTGGAGTCCTCTTTCAAATCTGACCTCTCAGCCTATTTTCAGCAGTTAATTCTGGACACTGACATGATTTTAAAGACTGCAGACACACCATTTAAATGAAATGGTGCTGTTTCACAGCTGAAGTGACTATACTAATTTAGTGCTTTAGTGCAATACTTTGGAATGTGTGATATTCTATGTTAGTAGTTCAACAGCCTAAACTCTTACTTGCTGGACATTAGATTTAATGAAGATCTCACCATGAACTCTCCAGGTCGGTTTCATTTGCTGTCTTAAAACAGACAGATTGTTGTACGCAAGAACAGCAGCATCTAATGCATTAACTCCTTCCCAAGGATAAGCAGCAGCATGAGAAGCTTTTCCATAGTATTTCACAGTCACGCTAGGAAATAAAAGGCATTGCTTATTTGTTTTTCATTCACTGGAAAAAACCTTTGAAATAAAAAGTTCCTTTTGTTCACACAAATATATGTTATTTAAATTTTGTGCAGCGTAACACCAAACAATTTACCTGGCACTAGACTATTGCATAGTTAAACTATTTTTGAGTGCAGAAAAACGTTGAAAGATTTCTCGAAAACCAATAAAACAGAATGACACCAAGAGCCAGTCAGGCAAGGCAGTTAGTGCTAACATACCTCTATACAGCCTTTTCCTGAAGAGTACATGTTTCACATATTTATTAAATTTCTCCAACACTTTTTTTATACTGCCTAACTGTTCTGAGACTTCAAGTTACTAACACTCTTCTCAGAGGATAACAAAACCTTCTCTCCAATTCAAAATCAGAAGTTGACTGTCCTAATTCTTGTAAAATATAACGTGTACAGTATGTAAGACAGCAAAAGCACATAAGATCACATACAACCCATGTCTAAATAACAAAAGTCAAGCTTTACAAGTACAGTAAAAGCACAGCCTAGTATAAAATACACATTACTATGCTACAACAAGGATGTTCTCTCCTTGCACCCTTCAAAAAAGGTGGTAGAAAAGCTTGCAACGAGGAGGAAATCTAATGCAAAGGCTATCCTCCAACTTCACAGAAGTCATAAAATATTGCACCTTAACATATCCAGTAAGAATTTCTGCTTTGCTTCATCTGAGGGTCATTAATATTAACCTTACAAAATTACCAAGTATTTCAAATTATATGAAAACCTTTTACACAAGAGGAAAATATTAAATACTGACGTCTTCATATAAGACCTCACTATTTATAAAATACACAAAACTAAATCTGTTCGTACTCCATACTCACTCCTTTACAGAAAATCTCCATCTTCAAGCTCAAAGAGGTCCTCCCACCCCAAGACACACAACCTGTCTCTTATCCAGCCATGACCAGCCTAACTTGCTCGTCCCTCTGTCTTGCACAAATGCCAACTTAGCCAGTTATCCTGAAGTGACCCCTTGTGCTCAGAACCATGCCACAGCTGCATATTAACACCCGCACTTAAATTCTGGATGGCAAAGAGGGACACAATGGAGTGAACCATTGCAGCAGGAAACATATCTTACTACTGCTGCAATCCAAATAAAGCACGCGGTTTTCTATCCCCACTAATCTTCCAAGACAATCACAGAACCCATTCTCTAGACTCCGAGTTTTATTTAAAATTTATTATAATTAAGAAATCAAAATAAGAAAACTTGTCCATTAATATCCCAAGTATTAGACTACAACCCCTCAAAACAACTCAAAAAGATCACCGGACATTCTCAAATAAATGGAAAGAAGGCAAAGTACAGCAAAAAGTCATGCTGCAGTATTTTTTTCCACAAGAAACATGTGTTTTTTATTTTAAAAAAAAAGTTCTTTCAGCATTCCTTTACTTGTACTGATTTTGCTACACAAATGCCACAGACGCTCAGGAAAACCAGATAGACTTTGCAGAATAACAACACCCTAAGCCAGTTTAAGAATACCAGCAGAATCCTGTTTGACCAACAATAAATAGGCTGATTAAGTGGAGGGTAAGTGAATAAGGATCAGCAAACTTTGGCATGTATTCACTAGTTATACCAGCATGTTAATCTTACTTCAGGCACAAGCCAGCTTTCAGAATTGCAGACACAGCAATACTAGCAACTCAGTGATCCTCAGTCCTTAAACTCCCTGCACACAACCAAAGATCAACTACAAATTATAAAAACTGTCTTTTGTACCTTTGAAACCTCGTAATTACATAAAACATGACAAACTCAGTATTTCAAGCTTTTAGAGATAATAAGTTTTTGCACTCAGCACTTTAATTCCTCCACATTCAAGGTGTAAAGGCTATCTAGGGCTTGCATCCTACTGCAGACCTTGACCTCTGAAGAGGGATTTCCAAGTCCTACAGTATCAAATTCAAAAGGTTATTGCAAGCAGACAGATAAAACTATAATTAAAACTACATCTTGAAGATCATAAATATAGTCTTAAGGCAAAGCAAAGGCAAGTTGGGCTAAGTCTTGAAGGAGATTACAATAACCAGTTAAGACTCTTTAGAAACATAATAAAGGAATACAGCAGAGAACTGGCCAGGTAATGAAGACTAACCCTGTCTGTTTTACCATGAAACTTGGCAGTAACAGAAGCAAATTATCCACTAGAAATAGCCCTGGTAAAAGCACAGTGGCCAGTAAAATCTAGCACATCAGAGCTGGACAGCAGCACAACCAAGCTGAAAACAGTTTCTAGTACATCACGTCATAAATTATTGGAAAGTTAGTTATTTAAATAACACAGAATTTAGTCTGAGACAGCCAAATGTAATACCTGAAAAAACTATTGCACTGGAGGGAGTTTACTAGGGGGGTCTCTGCAAAGTAAGACTCTGGGATCAGGAATCACTAGCAACAGTGACATAAAGCGTAGTAACAAAACCTGCTGGCAGACTGCTGCTGGGACACTATGGAAACAGATATTTATAACACCGAAGGAAGAACAGCCTTGCAGACTGGCAGAGCAAGAACAGAATGAAGCTTAGAAGTATTTTTAAAAATCACGTACTTATAGACAAAGCATTTGCCTAAGAGTTGATTGCTTGAAAATGACTGAAGAGGAAGTCCCAAACATGCCAGCTGTATCCAAAATGATAAGGAAACACTATGGTCCCTGCATCAGCTTAGTAACATCTAAGGAAATTGATATCTAGTAATATCTAAGGAAATTGTCTCTGAACATTAGGGCTAATCAGAAGAAGAAAACATATAATTTTCAAGGAGTTATATGGCTAGAAAAAAAACGGAGGGTAGGACCGTTGTCCATACTTACACTAGGGGAAAACATGAAGACAGGAACTACTTTGGATCAAAAAAAGTCGATGTGACAGTTACACACAACGTGGCCATGACTAAATTTAATGTGGAAGTTACTACAGATCCAAACTTCAGTCAGGCTTAGGCTGGCCAGTGCTTTTCAAAAGTAGGAAGGCAAACCTGAAACACTTTCCAAACTGATTGAGATGCATATAAGACCACATGACTGGCATCCAGGAAAGCATGGAAATATGACCTTTGAGACCCTGCAGCTGCATCTTTAAATTCTACTTTAACAGATGGCATAATCACATGCATGTTTAACAGAAATGCCTAGAAACATCAGAACAAAGAATGGATTTTTGGGACACATGGAAGATTATCTCAGCGCAGTCAGGGATTTGAGCACTAGGCTGAACACACCACTTTGGAAGAATGGCCCAGAGTGCCAATTCCTAACAGTAACCTGGCTCCTTAGCTGACTGCAAATACCTTTGCCTGAAGGGCACCTGCAAGGTCCTGGGTTCAGCCACTGCCAAAGCAGGTCCCCTTCTCAGGAAGGGGACAAAAGCCTAATAACAAACCACCTCTTTCCACCTGAACCCACCCACCGACTCACTCACTCATGCTCGGCCACGTCGGGCAGGTAAGCAGCGTTTTCTTGCGAGGGGTGCGCCATGAAAACGACATCCAGGCCATCGAACGCTCCAGCCTTGATCAGGTCTATTTTGCCTCCTCCCTGCTCTTCCGCGGGCGTCCCCAGCACCGTGATCTGCAGCACAAACGCACAGAGAGAGTCAGGGGCTGTCGGGGAGAGCTCAGCACCGCTCCCCCGGCAGGGCTCCCACCTGCACGGCCACGGGCTCCGCCAGGCTCTCCAGGGCGGCCTTCAGCGCCAGCGCGGCGGCGGCTCCCACCTCGGCGATGAGGTTGTGCCCGCAGGCGTGCCCGAGCCCGGGCAGCGCGTCGTACTCGCAGAGGAAAGCGACGCGGAGTGGATCCTGCGGGGCCGCCGTGCCCCAGTCGGCGCGGAAGGCTGTGCCCAGCTTGTAGCGCGGCTGCACTGCCCAGGCGGCGCCGGGCAGGTCCCCGCCGGAGAAGAAGCGGGTCAGGGCGTCGTGCGCCTGGTGCTCCGCGTACGCCAGCTCGGGACGGCTCCAGATGTCGCGGCTCAGCGTGCCCAGACGCGCCGCGTTCAGATCCACGCTCTCGCACGCCCGCTGCTTCAGCGCCTCCAGCGCGGCGGCGGGGCCGCTCTCCGCCGGCTCCTGCGGTTTCATGAGGCCTCAGGAGCACCGGTCCCCGGCAGACTCGAACCTGCTACCCGCACCTGCCCTCCGGCGTGACACCTGCGCTGCCGCCCCCTTTTATCGCCTCTGCCACGCCGCGGGGCGCGCTGGGAAATGTAGTTCGTAATCACGGTCCGCCCCCGGGGCGGTCCCTAGTCTGAACTCCCCGCCCCAGCGTGCCCGGCGCGGCCGGTGGAGTTTGGCGGGCCCGCCCGTAGCCCGTGCTGCCGAGCGCCGCTCGCTCACTGCCCCGCCACCAGCATCGCCGAGAGAATCGGAAGGGTCATAGCTAGAAAGCTCACGAGTTGAGACAAAGACAGGTCCATAGGGAAAGCAAGAGCCGCGCACGCAAGCAAAGCAAAGCAAGGAATGAAGTCACTGCTTCCCATGGGCAGGTGGGTGTTCAGCCATCGCCAGGAGAGCAGGGCCCCATCACACGCAACGGTGACTTGGGAAGACAAACAGCATCGCTCCAAACGTCCCGCCCCCTTCGTCCTTCTTCCCCCACTTTATATACTGAGCATGATGTTCCATGATCTGGAATATCCCTCTGGTCGGTTGGGGTCACCTATCCCAGCTGTGCCTCCTCCCAGGCACCCCCAGCCTCCTCCCCAGCACGGCAGTACAAAAATCAGAAGAGGCCTTGGCTCTGTGTAAGCCCTGCTCAGCAATAACAAAAACATCTCTATATTATCAACCCTATGATCAGCGCAGATCCAAAACACAGCCTCATTTTAGCCACTGTGAAGAAAACTAACTCTACCCCAGCCAAAGCCAGCATAAAATACTAGATAAATTACTTGTCAGTAGAAATTCCTTGTTAAACTTTAGGGCATGGTGTGCTTCAGTGATCTCAGACCTGGTGGTGGTGGGGGTGGTGAAAAAAAAGCTTGGGAAGAAGGATGTCCCACTGATAGCAGATGCAAAGAATGCAGAATTTGCAGGCCGAAAGGGCATTTGGCAGTACTCCCACAATAAGGAAGAAACTAACAAAGCCAACTCAGCAACTGCTGAAATCAGCTCCAGCTGGGTGAAAGGTAATTCTGGCAGAGGGAGATTGTGACCACCAACTCACAGCCCACTGACTGAAAAGGAGGAAAAGACTGAACACGTGGACTGATTAGCACAAGAAGAGAGGGACTCACTAACCAATAAAAGAATGCTAAGTAATGGGAAAAGAATGCTAAGTAATAGGAGAACTATGTAACTTGTAGCCAAGGAACATTAATGCCTTTGCTAAAATGTATAAATAATGTTTTGCTAGTAGATTTGCCACCCAGCACCCCTTTCTGTGAAGAACTGTTAATAAATCAAATACCTGATTCTGTGTGTGGATTGGGCTCTTGCACACTGGGTGAAAGAACCTAATTTGGGACAATGAACTGATGGAACACATGTCTTGTTACGTACATTTGTTACCATCACAACACCCACAGATTGCGTTCAAGTGCAAGGTCTGGTGGCTCTCCTGGGCTTGGAAACACCCTGTCTTCTTGGACATGTCCTTCATTTTTTTTCAACCAGGAGCCCTGTCTTACTGGATTTGTGTCTCATCTTTACATTTCTATGGGATTTCTGCAGTCCAGGCCAGTGAGAGGCAGCTGATTGGGAGTTCTTAGATACAAGCCATGTAGCAAGGAGCCTGGCTTTTGAACCAAACCATACCTGCCAAAAATTGAAGTCAATGGGAACAAAATCCCAGGTTCTGGGGATTTTTTTCCCCTTTATTAATTTAATTACCAGAAATACCCTTTTTGTTCATTTTTCCACTGTATTCTTTCTCCACAACTTTTCTGTCACCTGGAGAGGTGCTTTGGTCTGCTGAACTGCAGGTTTGCCCTCTCCACCAAAGATGGGGGAGATCCTTTTCCTGGTGGCACCCAAACTTTACAAAACTCTCGGTCACTCCAAGAAGAGCTCAGGCTCCCATGCCTTATATTTGTCATGAGCTATTTTTACTCTTGTAACATGCTATGACAAGTATCATGGTTGTGGTCTGCTCTCTCCCTCCACCCCCAAATTCTTCCAAGTGGAGTAAAGCCGTCCACCCAAAACATGCTGAACTTACTTTGAACTATGGATACGTGCTGAACTTTGAATTATGGATACATGCAGTACGTGTTTGTCAACAGCTGAGGGGGCACATACTCAGCAAAGGGTCACATAATTCAGAGCAGTGTGCCAAGGGATTTTTAGGGCTGGAAGCCCTTTGGAGCAGGCAGGATATCCTGAGGATAGTGCCAGGCCAGCATTCTTTAGGAACAATCATTCTAGGCATCCATCAAACTCATTCACTTTTACACTCATGGAAGGCGCTGTCTCCCACTTTAAGTTTTAGTGAGGAGGGAAAAAAAACCCCTCGTATTTTTTCTTCCTAATTCCTTGAGGTACTACTGTTCACTATATAGTTTTGTATTTCTTCAATAAAAACACAGGGTCCTGTTGAACCCACACAGATTCATCCTGGACACTTGATAGGTTTACATTCCTGATCACAGTGTGGCATTACAGCTGCAGATGCCGAGCCGCAGAGCACAGCTAACGGCAGTGGTGAAGCTTGGCCACGGAGCAAATTACACTGTGGCAGCTGCCTGCAAACAAACCAGCTGCTTGTTTGGAGGGCTGAAGAAGGAATAGAGAGTGCACAGGACTGCCAGCATCTGAAACTGGGACAAAGTCAGCTCTGGTTCATCCAGGAAAATTTACCACTTACGGGGAGCGGCTAAATTACTTTTAGGGATTACGTTATCTGCTCACAGCTTGTGGTTTCCTTTTCCAACTGAGACATCTCAGATAATCAGAGGGTTGAATTAGTAATGTGACCACTGTCTCAGTTGCTTGAAATTAACCTTTAGGACATACTTGGAATCCTCTTTGTCTGTTGTGAGGATTTGTGAAGCATGCAGCAGTAAGATATCAAAAAAATTTATAAATTTAAGCACGACAGAATTTACACCAGCTTGAGAGTTCCAATTTGCATGTTTGAAAACTGGTAATACGTATCGTAAGTAGTGCTAACATCACTTAACATAATAATGGGTACATTATTTTGGTGCGTTCCACTTCACAATCCCAGGTAATTTGCACTCTCTGTGTGCAACCTGCAAGTGTGGTTCCTTGAGAGGGACTTGCTGACTGGGAGAGCTTCCCTCCGGACCTCCTGGAATGTCTCCTGCTGCTGCTTCTCTTGTGTGGGTCCAGCAACCATGTTGTCTTCAATGAGCTAGTTCAGTCAGTAAAAATCTGCTTAGAAAAGAAAAAATGGATATTTTTCAGCTGGGAATGGTTTTGCAAGACATACAATAGGCCTCTGCTTCCAAAACTTCACAGTTCCACCGTGATTTTCCCTCATTCAGCCAAGAATTTGTGCCATGCACTAGGCTGTCTTTGGTATTTTTTGCACCTTTACCTGAGCTGATGCAATTCACTAAAATAGCACGAAAATAGCTTATTTTAAAAGTTGGGTAATTTCCTGTTGGTTTAGTGAATTAAATTGGGCAAAGGTCCACAAAGGGCCAGGATAAGGAAGCTGCAGTGAGACCACATGTGTGGAAGCAGTGAGCTGCTCAGCCACTCTGATAAACTCTGTCCTACCCTGACAGAGCTGCTGGGAGCATCACTGTCAAGGACAGCCCGCAGAACTAAAAACAAACACAGCTGCAGCACTTATTAAAACAGAGTGGGGGCTTAGTTGTGAGCAAAGCAAAGGAATATCTTCACATAAGCTGAAGACTAAGTAAGACCACAAGAGTTTTTAATCTGGCGCAATAGAAACAGTGCTGTGACTCCTGAAATCAGACCAATTCAGGAAAGACAAAGGAAAAGGAGTAAATTACTTTTATTCATAAGCAACAGATATATGTTAATGAGGCTTCCATTCCTTTATTAAAGAGCCTTTGCACTCTTTTTCTTGTTGCTATTCTGTCTCCTGGTGAGTTTGTGTTGTTCGTGTGGAAGAATCATTGGATATTTACCACAGAGATGGGATGGTACCTATCAAATTAGCATTTCTTCCTCCTTATATTAGAAAACTTCTGTTCTCAGTTATTACACTATCATGTTTTTTCTTCTAATTTAGGAGAAGGCACCAGTCTTTCAACATTTTATGCTCATTTGAAAATTCATTGAATGTCTTAAGGAAGAAGGAAACACTTATATTCAATACCTTCATTTTCTACAGGTTGTGCCTTGGGTCATGATTGCAAGAATGTTGTATTATAGTCAATCTAAATTATAAGTCTAGAAAATGAAAAACATGCAACCATAACATGTTGTTTTCTAAGACAGAGGAAAAATATTGGTCCATTTTCAAAAAACAAGGTAAAAAATACTATGATGATATTTTGATTGTGCTAAACAAAATGTAATGGATACAATTGATTGTGCTAAACAAATTATAGACTGTTTAAAATACCATTACTATGTAGAGGAAATACAATCCAGGCAACATTGTGGTTCTTTGGGAAAAACAAGAATTGTACATATATTTGTTCATAAATAAACAAGAACAAACCTCACAGCTGCTAATTCAATTCATATTCCTGGAATCAGGCTGTAAACAAATGCTTGTATTTTTGCTTTGGAGGGTGGATGAGGTTCAGTAGCTTTCCATTGGTCTAAAAGAAGGAACATCTGTTGTAGCCATAAAAAACTGGATGATCAAGTTTACCACATCCCACATTAGCAACATTAGGCACTGAGGCTGAAATCCAGATCAGACTGAACTCGGTGAAAGTTTTGCTGTTAAATTCCGGGTGGCCTGGATTTCAAGCCAAAATCCAGAGCTTTAAAAACAATAGCACAGTATTAAAAACAAAAGTAGGCTGTTGCTGTGTGTAGGAGCTATACACTGGCTTGCCTAAGATAACATTCCAGCCTGGTTTACAAATAGCTATATATTGGGAATTATGTCTCAAGACATACAATGCTACAACAGTGAATCCTATGTTTAAAAAGAAAGCATGATAAGGGCTTATTTGGTCAGATCACAATATTAATGTCAATGCAGTTCAGAAGAACTTTAAGGAACTCAGGAAGAGAAATGGCTTAAGTCACTGAAGCATACTGTCTCTTTTAACTATTGCTGGATCAAGGATGCCACTATATGTCTTATACATTTCTTATTAAGGGAAAAAATGCATTATAGGAGGGTTCAGAAAAGTGAAATCTCCCCATAGACATATCATTCCCACCACTTAAGAGTTAATCACAGTGTGGTCAAAAATTCAGAACAGACTGAGACAGAAAACATGAGCTTATTGTTCCCCCTTAATGTCTGGTTACACCATGTACAATACTCATAATTAAATCTGAAATTCCTCACACAGCATGTTTTATTAGCTATTTGACTTAGTGGTTAAGACCTCGCCATTTGCCCAAATGCTGTGAACCTGTGTCAAAAAGGACAAGGTAAAAGTCATGCTTAGAGCTCAGACACCCTCACTGAGAAGGCAGCTGTGGCTATTTGAGATCTTACTGCCCCCAGCTCTTTGTGCCTGCCAAAGATGCCTGCCCCAGCTCTGGTGGCAGAATGAGACACAATTGCCTCTGAGCTGTTTCAGTGCAAAGTCCAAAAGCTTAACTCAAGCTGCCCCCAACCCCCCTTGGCATTTTGTGCTTTAAACACTGGATTTTATCCTGAAGCAGCTTAGAGTTATCTGTGTTCTCAGTCTGCTGACTCCACTATGTGGGTGGTATCCTCTGGGAGACAGGCAATAATATTTTAAACTGACACAGTTATTTTCAAAACAATCACTTTCATGCACCATTAGCCACAGAGGCTGGTATAACCTTTGCCAGCTTTAGACTGGTTTAACAAACAGTACTTTTCTATCTGATGCAGATTTTCATTTGCACTTTGAAAGCTGCAAGAATGCAGCAAGGGCTTAGCTGTAGCTATTTTTGATTCTTTTTTTTCCCCCCAGTTGGGGTGAGATTTTTTAACAAGGAACATCAGTTAACTCCAAAAAAAGTTCAAGAAATTGCCTGACTTAAACATTGCCAATTAGAGCAGATAGTTCTGTAAAAAAGACAGGGCTAGATAAACTTAGATTTCCGTCTTTGGTTTGGCTCTCTGATGATTTACATAAAACTTTTCAGCTACTATGGGGCTCTTAGAAGTATGCACAGCAGAATGTAAACAGAGAATTAAATTACTGAGATCCAAGACTCTTAACACACAAAACTTACTGACTGCTTGCTCACTCTTTCATAGTCAAATTTTACTTTTATAACAGCAAGAAAAGTATCAAATATCAGAGATCTTACCTCAGCAGAAAATGCCTTTGGACCTCTCTCATTCTTCCAATAAAAAAATCTTGCCTCAGCCATGGTCTTTTGTTTCTTACACTGTTGTACTTTCATATGTATTTTAATCTGTGATATGGTCATGTATTTCACATTATACTATAGGTCAATTGTTATATTTGTATAATTTCTGTTGTAGCAGCATCATTACAGTCATATTGCTATCCCAGTTTGAAAAGATTTGTGATGAAAGCAGCCTGATCACATATTTGTCTCATCAAAACACTTGATGCTAAAACAGCTCCATTACTGACAATATGAGCCTTTCTTTGGTTGTTTTATTTATTTAAGTATTATATTATTTATTATATTATATTTGGTCATGGCTTAGATGCTTAGTTCCTTTCTTCCTCTAAAAGGCAGATTTTTGTTATTTAATGTCAGATAAATGCAACTGTTCATTTCATAGCATGCCTTACTAGCTGGGCAACAAACACAAACAGTCCAGAGTGAAAGGAAAAACTAATGATGAGATGTGAAAGGCTTAAATCTCTATGGCTGCCAGCTCCTCTTGAAAGCCTGAGCAACAAGGTAGCTCGCCTTTGGGCAGGAGAGGAGCAGGACAGTGAGCAGGGACTGCAGCTCTGCCACTGTACGTGCGCCGCTGACTCACAGACCACAGCACGGCAACAAACACACAGAAAGGGAGGCGTGGGATGGCCACAAAGTGCAGCCTCTCTGGCCATCGGTGTTAACTGCCCCCCACCACCTGGAAAAGAGTTAACCCATCCCTGCGTACACAAGACCAAGTGTTTTCCCTGTTAAATCCTGAAAGAACTGAAGACAAAGTCAAAAATTGTTACACAAATCTCCACACATTTAATTACTTCTCTCAGCTCCCAATTTAAAAATGGTTGATGACATTTTTCATATTTATGACAGTGCAAATGTAAGTGAAAAAGGAAATCTAGACTCTTAGACTTTTCAAATCAATAAAAAAGTCTTATCTTTCCTGATGTTAAAATGACCCTTTACTCACAAATACCACTAGTTATTTATATCCTATGCTGCTAGAAATAATTTAATTTTGATATTGATTCAAACAGAATGACAGTTAGGCCCCACCTCTTTTATTCCCTTGGAGGAAGAAAGTGCTTTGCAGCTCTTAAAGTTCTTTGTTTTTAATACATTGAGTTTTTGAAGTATTACAGCTGTTTGTTCACAGACAATGTCTATTTCTGGGTTAAACAGAAGATGACCACTCAAACAATTCAATATTCAATTTTCTATTTTTAAATTTATATTTAAATATAGATGGAGATTTTATTCTCACAAAAGTTATGTGAAAGCCTCTAGTTTGCTTCATATGAGTATTCTATTTGGTAGATAAATAGCAAATTTATTATATATTTGCAATCCACAGGAATTTAAAATGTATTAATTCTGTTAGACATCACAAATTACTATTGAGTATTTTGTTGTGGATTTAGTGGTACTGAGGAGCTATTAAGACAGCAAACCAGCAGCTTACTGTGTCTAATTGAAAATCTCTTTACCCTCAAAGAGTTTTTGTTATTATTTTTAAAAATCAGATGCATGATATATTGCATAATCATAAAAACACTTATATTAAGTGTTGACATTTTCCATAATACCCCGGGAAATTACATAAAAAAGAATAATAATTTTTGTTCTTGATTTGTACCAATCATGCAAATACACAAAAAGCCTTACAGGTGTTCATTAATAATTATTTGCTCAAGATACTAATTTCAAAATGATACTTTCAAAACCATACTTTATCTAGTCACCGTGTGATCATACAGAGCAATAACACAGTGGCTATAACTATCACAGCACACAATTATTTTTTTAGTCTTTTTAAAATTTAATTTGTAGTATCACAAATATAAATAAACACAGAGTGTGTTTACACTCACCACATATGGTGGTGAGTTTACTGGGTTTACTGCTGACAAAAAGAGGTTTATGTGTATAGTGAATTTTCAGGTTTGTTGGAATCGATATCAGTTTTCTGGAAAAAAAATAAGTAGATAAGTGAAAAAGGAGAAAAATATATTTGTCTACAAGGCTACTCAAAATAATCATATTTCTAATTTACAGTATTATGAACTTTGCTGACTTTTTACATATGAAAAACTCATGAGAGTCCAGTTGGATTTCTTCAAATCAATGTAACACATGTGCAGAACTTTGCCAGAATTTTAGGGTCATTTTGAACTTGTGCAGTCATCACTGTGAAATGAAACAAGTATGTTTTTGTATTTTTAAAATTCAAGGAAACTAGGGCATTCAGTATATCCAGAGACCTGTGAACAAGTACTGACAATTGCAAACAGTCTTTGTCAAACTGTATTTCTGAACAAGCTAGTCTGATACATTTTGGTTTCCACCAATGGTTTAAATGATTTTGAGGTGAAGTCATGCATTGCCCAATGAAATCTGGCAAACTTAAGTTTGTATGTATTCTAGTTGTTTCTAGCCCAAGAGAGCTTGATCTTTAGTTACCTCAGCCTGTTTGTTGTTGCCTAGAGTTAAACGGGGGTTTTTAAAGCACATTTTAGAGACCCCGAGCTGCAGTCTTTTCAGGTACTTATAACCTTGTTCCTAACATCCAGTTAGTGGCAGGGTGGTCAGGGCCAGTTCCTTTAATTAAAAGTTCCTCTGCTACATTCTCAGGCACAGTGTTCATGTACCAATGTCTGTGTGCTCTGTACTATGTTTTATGTGTGTTTTATATCACATGCATGTGAGCTCCCCACTCCTTACCAGGGCTGCTTACTGTAACACATGCCAAGGACACTTGTTAGGATTTGTGCGTGATGCCAGTGTTGCACCCATGTGGACATGTGCTTTTCCAGAAAACTTCCTGTGGATAACTTGAATGCCATTACTTAAAATCAGGAGCACTAGTTTGGTGGGTTTTTTTTAAATCATCCTTGCAGCATGTGGGTGATTCACAATGAACAGGCACATGGCAGAGAGCTGAGGGTGCTGTACGAGGAACTTAGAGACAACTGTGGAGTGAAATACTCTTCGACTCACATGCTCAGTGTTAGAGTGCAAGAGAAGAAAATTTAACTGCAGCCTGAAAAGATCCACTATGTACCTATCTGGGACTGATTTCTTCCCTAAGCTTTCAACAAGGCTCCTGGAGAAGCAAAAAGCAAGTGGACATGAGCACCTCTTTGTTGAAAGCAGTGTAGCCCAGGCTTCACCATCAGCACAAAAACCAGGCCCTACTTCTTGTGTTCCCTCCCCTCTCAGCCATACTCACCTCTCATATATAACTTCAAGACCTGCACTCAGTTGCATTATGTGATTGAACAAGTTGTTGTGATTAGTAGTCTCAGTTCATACAGCAGCTAGGTAGAGCAACAGGGTATTAAAAATACATGTTAAACTGCAGGATACCACAGGGAATCTGGAAACCTCTGTGGGTTTTAAGTGTCAACAGATGGCACAGCATGACCTACTTTGGAATAAATAAATTTAAAAAGAAAGGGTAAAGTTGCTCTGTCAAGAAGTGTCTGTGCTGGTACCGAGAGGCTGCGGAACTGCGGAGCTCAGGGGACCAACAATGGGGTGTCTCGAGGCTGCCAGCTGACTTCACAGCCCAGGCATCATTAATATGTGTTGGCTGTTCAGTAGCCTACTCAATATGTGCTGGTAATATTAATCTGGGTTTCCTAGCAGCAGGTGCCTCTATCATAAGATTTTCTAGCCTGATTACTTTGCAGATTGGCAGAAAGTCCAAGGTTTGAGTGACTCAAAATAGCAAAATTAAATTTCCAGCCCTAGCAATATCTTTTCTGGAGTCAGGCTGGGTATTGATTTTACAGTATTGCCTTTTAATAGATACTTAAGAAAAAATGACTTCATTCTCCAAAGAAAAGATCACAGTCCAGTGCTTTCAATCAGTACTACAGACATAAAAGCAATTGTCAGATTTTTCAGCTCTCCTACTTGCTTTAAGGTATACATCATCTATTAGTACTACTGCTAATTTCAGCTAATTCACAATTCAGAAAATCTCTGAATCGTGTTATTTCTATAGCATCGAGTGTCCTCACTCTCCTCATCAGCTATTTTGTAAATTCCACCTATCTTCTCTATCGTATCCAGCCTTTTCCAGAATGTCTCTTAAATAAAGAGCATATAAATCCTTCCAAAAGTATAAAGAAAAAATAAACTGGGTAACATTGTCTATTGTGAGACATGATGTACAGACAGGTCAGATGTTTTACTGAGCTCTGCTTGTGGAGTAACATGGGTTTGAAACTCATGGTTCCAGCACGTATTCACTTGATTTCATGGACAGTTAATGCAAAACTGCTATTTGCTACCTGGCAAAGAGAATGAGTTATCTTAAGCCTGCTGAGAATTCTGTTTGTAGAGCAATATAACCAATTAATTATCCAGTATGGATCATTTAGTTTTTTTCTCATCTGTTCAGATTTTTACAATTTAAATATGTATAAACATTCAGTTCAGTTATGAATACAACGTATGTTCTTGGCTTTCTGTCTGTAACATAAAGATATGCTTTCCCACCAATCTGGGACAAGTCCTCTCAAGGGACACTAGATGAAATAACCATTTGCTTTTAGATGACAATTGAAAAATCAAAACACTTTACACAAGACCCATTGTGATTTTTCAATCTGCTTATTCTTTTAATCCTGTTCATTCTTAAACATTTTATACCTTTCAGCCCTTTTAACTCAACACACAGGTAACAGGGACAGATTGATCTGAAAGCTCTCCCAACCTGTTAGCATTATGGAGCTATATTTATACTCTCTGACAGGGAGAATCCTGTATAATAGGGAAAGGTTGAAGGCATTCAGCCGTCCAACCCTCTGCCAGGCTCCATTTCAGATGATCAGAACTGGCCCTGAGTAACCTGGCCTGACCTTGCAGCCACCCCTGCTGTGAGCAGGAGGCAGGACCGGAAGACTCCTGAGGTCTCTTCCAGCCTGAACTACCTTATGGTCAGGCATTGGGAGCTACTGTTTGCATTAGACTTTAATATGGTGAGCCTTAGCAAAGCAATTCTTCTGGAGTGCCAAAGGCACATTCCGAACCTTCAAATGTGCAGACAGACCTGCAGGTCTCCCCATGGTGTAACTATTCAGCTTACATGAGAAACATCTCAGATATCCCACCTTGGAGCCACACACCTGCCTCATCAATATCCTTAAAATATACATTTCGCTTTCCACAACAACTGTGACACCTTTTTCTGCTCCTTCATTTAATACAAACATGAGCCATAGCCACTGGAGTTCCCAGGGAGGCACACTGGCACTGCAGCCATGTCATGCTCTGCACAGACCATCCCATCAAGCAGGCACAAATCCTTGCTGCTCTCCCATGGCAGCAGAACTGACATCACCTCCTCGGCTGGGGAGGGTTAGAGACCTTGAAGAGTTCACAAATCAATGGCCTGCAGCACACAACATGTTTCTTCCTGCCTCAAAAGCTGCACAAACAGTCCTTTGGATGAGTGCATCACTGAGGTGATGGTGGAGGAACAGCACACCCTTCTCACAAGGCAGGTCTCGCCCTTGTCCATAGGGTGACCACCATCTATCGTGTTTGCTTCCATAGTGCCCTTTGTGGGATGCACATTATGTAGGGGGAATGACAATGATGAAGGTGTACATACAGTTTGTGGAGAAATTACTAGTAACTTCAATGTTAGTGTGCAAATGTGGACCTTTGTTAGGGTCCTGAGCATGAAGACAGGGTTAGTACCTGCTCAACTTTGTTCTGAATTGTCACATCACTAAGTCCACTCACTAACAGGAAAAATAAGCATGTGTGTATCGGTAGAGTCAGGCCTTAGATCCAGGGTGACATTTGCTGGGACTGATTGTGTATGGTGTGCATGTTTGTACTTACTTCCTCTCAGAAATTTCTCTCCCAGCACTTTGGGAGAGATCCTGTCCTTAGTAATGCACAAGTCCTGCTGTCTGGACAGGAGACCCACGCTTAGTTAAAAGGCCAGAGAATGAGACCCATCTGGACATGTGGTAGATGTCCCAGGGCACTTTATCCCATTATTATGAAGGACTAAATCATTAACTAAGCTTTATTTACCTTCCTGGCCAGGATGTCCCTAAATTTTCATCTGTTACATATCTCATTTGCTTTTATCTCCTCCACATTCTGTGCTTAGACAGGAATACTCAGTTTGCATGCAGAATATAGCAAAGTTCTTATGAAATTACTTTGAACAAAGCCCTAGATTCACAAAAAATTGTCAGCATCAATTTCTTTCAAGGAGATGGTAGGGTAGTGTCTTTTAAATGTTTTCTTACATTTTTTCTGCTGATGATATAATTTAACTCACAGCAATATTTTTTATTCTTCACATGTCTAATTTTGTAGCACAAATCCAGAGCTGTCAGAAATTTGAATGCAAAGAAATTATTCTTAAATATGAAAAGCAGTGTTGTGAGGTATCTAGATATGAGACCAAGCAATATAGATGAACACTGTTTACAGAATTGACAAGACAGATCAAGGATGCATGACTAAGATGTAACTTCTGCAATAAAAAATACTTTCGTTTTCCTGAAGAAGTGCTGTAATAGTACTGTGTTGGGTTTGCCTGTCAGAGTGTAGGTGACACTTTCACAGCTGAGATTTGAGAACTGAGATGACAGTCTCAGTTCTACTCCAGATCATTTCCAAGCTGCTGTAGATTAGTGGGGCAATCAAGGACAAAGTCACAGTCTGAGTCATTACAGGAAAGGTCTAAGAATGTGGAAAAATTGCTGTTAAGCTCCCAACAAAGGTCCTCAGGTTCAGGAATTGGTTTTTCTACTGTCAAAGAGAAAATCTGTCCTGACACAGTGAGACTACAAGACCTCCATTAAATCAGAATGACTGTTCATGTGAGGAAGCAGAGTAGAAGGAGAACTTCCGTTTCTGATGTTCTGGACCTAGATGCTGTTTAAGTGCCTGTGACATTGAAGTGATGTCATGAGCACCTCCAGAACAGAGCTAAGGCTAAACTGTCAAGTCTTGCAAAACCTGTCAAAAGCTTTGCTAATTAAAAAAAAAATTTAAAAAAAAAAAAAAATTGCTAACTCAACAAAAGGCCCAGCTGAGTGAGTCTGAAATGTGATTCATGCTCTGAAGTTCAATTTGATCATTCAGGTCAGGTGAACAGTGGGGCTAGTTTCATAGGGTATTGTGATTAATTAGCTTAATCACAGTGAAAAGTGATGCACAGGTAAATTAGACACCCTAATCATCTGGTATCTCATATAGAAATTCTATTTTAAAAGTCAAAATTAAATATCTTCTTCAGTTAAAAGTATTAGGAACATTTTGATAAGCTGTAATATTTTTGCTTTATTCTGTGTAGACCAGAATTTTCAGTGGTGATAATGTATGGCTTTTAGGCTTTTAACTGAAACATTAAATGTTTTAACTGGTGTTAGTTATACAGTCTGAGCACAGTCCAAGGATACAATTTGATTGGTTTAACTTCAGAGTGAGATGGTATATCACAAATAACTTGTTTTCAACAGTAAAGATGCTTTTAATAAAAAAGGAACTTTAAAAGGCCTCCTTATTTTTTCTTAAATATTTTTTGCCAATTAAGTAATAGTTCTTCTTAGCCATAGAGGTTGCCTGTACATTCATGTAGCAGTGAATCTCTAATTTGTCACTTAATGGGCATCTAGTCTATGGAATGCACTGCTAAAAAGTACTACTGAAGTAAAAATCCATTAAGCCTGAAAAGTATTGTAATTTATTTACATTTATGAATACCATAATTAACCAAAATAATTACAAATGTTTAAAAAAAAAAAGCTTGAAGGAGAGATGAAAAAGCACCAGATTTTATACTATTCTCTAAGAGCTTAGAGGAGATTTCTTTGGAAGTATATGACTTGATACCTATCTCTTCTATGCTCTATGTTAGCACTGACAATGATATGTACCAGCCTAGATAAACTAGTGAAATTCTGAGAAACAGAATTATTTATAATCTCCTCCAAACCTGTAAAAATAGTTGTCAGAAATATACATGCCCCTTTCTGTTTGCTGACTGTTAAGTTGAAGCCAGGGTTAGACATAGGTATCTAACTTTTAGGCCCTTGATTCATGACATATTCTACACTGTTTATCCTCTGATAAGAGCACAGGATAGAGAGCAACAACATACAGTTTTATTTATTGAAATTTCCTCCAAGGTCCATAAGTTTGCAGTAGGAAATGCAATTTTTCTATATTTTTTAAACCCCAGGGATGCAATCATTAATATGTCATGAGTTTGTGTTTTGCAAAAGACACTATTTTTAGTCTATTTTGTACATGGCACCAAAATGCACCGGATGTTTTCTTTTAAAAATGAAGGTTTCCTGCCTAATCCACTTGTTCTAATCTCCAGCTGCCTTTTTGGTAAAATATGAGCAGAAGAAAAACAAAAACATTGACTTTTTTGTTTGTTTGTTTTCTTCTGTTCCTTTTTTTGTCTGCTATCCTTTCATTGTTCTGACACACCAGTATAACAATAATTCAAAAATATTTTTGCTTAATAAATTAGTGCCTGATGTTCTCTACAAATAAATATATTACACTGAACTACAAATACAGATTGAGCTGCTGCTGGCTGTGTTTTCCATCTGCAAAGCCTTTCCCCGAACTGCCTGACGACATCACATAGATTATTCTGACTCACTGGGATCTCACAAAGCCTCTGCCTAACGCAGGTATTTAGCAGCAGCAAATATTAGCAGTGGACATCAACTCAAGCAAGCAGCAGAGTAAAGCAGCTAGAGAATTTTTGAGAGTGGTTGAGTCTGCATGTGATGAAAAATAAATACAGGGAAGGATTGATTTAATCTAATTACATAACTGACTTAAAATTAACTTGCAATTAGGCCCTCACCAAGAATTACTCAGTGATTATACCCTCCAGCTGCCTAATACAAGCATGGGTTCTGGGCAAGGCTGCAATGAGGAGAGATGAGCTGCAGCTCCCCAAATGGGTCCTTTTGGAGCCACCCCTGCGGAACGCCAAAGCAAACCACTAGAGGGAACTCAGCCTATTCCCTCCCAGGCCTTGACACTGGATTTTCCCTACTACTTGACCCTTAAGCATAGCATTCATAAAGCTATATGCATGTACTTTAAAGACACCTGCAGCAGTAACTCCATCTGTTGAAGCAAACGTACCATTGTTCTTTTGTATTGCATACGCACATGGTGAGTTTCATCTTTTCTATCAGTGGTAATGTAGTTTTTAAACCTTTGGTCTGTTAATTCTTTTCTTTCCTCATCATCTCTGTCTACATGGTGTCAATGCTCTCTGGAAGTGAAAGAAAAAGTTACTGTATGTGCCCATGGTTACTTTGTGTGTAAAATGCGTTCCTTACAATTCTGGCAAGAAAACAACTTTGGTATAGGAAATTAAGGGAGAGTGGAGGGGTGCTAGAGGTCCTTAAAAACAAGGTTGGCTATAGCTGAGGAGGGCTGCCTGTAGCTGAGGAAGACAATATGGAGAAAGGTTTCTATGCCAGCAAAGAGCTCCTTCCTCTGGTCATCAGGTATTGGCTTCCTGCTCCACCTACTTCAGCTTTTCACTGAAGCCCAGAGAGAAAGCATGTCCTTCCCAATCCTGAGAGCTCTGCCCACATAACAATCTCAGCTGTGAAAAAGTAAGCAAAGCCCTTCCGAAGAAAACTGTGACTAAGATGGCATTTGGATCAAGGCTGCAATACTTGATCAAGATTACTTTTACCCTTCCCCCACATCTTCACATCGTGTTGCCATAGTATTTGAAAAGTAGGGCATGTCTGTGTTAAAAATCATATAAACATGCAACAGTTTGGAAGACTGGAAATAATCAGTTATAACAGCAATACAGGTTACCTCTTCAGTGTTGCCACCGGGGAGAGAGAAAATCAGGCTGTGTTGCCTGTATAGAAGTTTCTGTTTCATCTCAAGGCTATTTAGGGGTGAGGGCTGCCCTCTCACTGGGTGCTACTTGTGGGGCTGTGAAGGGAAAACTTGGGGTGTTTTTTTTTTGAAGGCTGCCTTCTTTAAACGCTCTAAAATACACCAAAGCTGGCATATTTCACAACATTACTGAGGCTGGTGACTATGTGATCCAGATCAGGGCTCACCTGACCTGACCCTCCTTTTACCCCAACACTTCCTAAAGACAGAAATTTCAATGTGTATGTTGCTTGTTCATTGTTGTGTACCCTACTATGGCTCTCCAGAGCTTCAGCATTTATTCCCAACAGCACTGTAGTCAGAAAAATAAAAGAAATAAAAATTCATAACTGAAAAATAAGGAGTGAAAATGAAAAGTCTTGAAAATAGGAATTCAGCTCTGCACAGGCTTATAGTTAGTTGATCAGAGTTATCTGTGTGGACAAAGTAATGGCACCTGTGTTACCTGTTTTTCTTTATTAAAGTTAACATAGCAAGAAGTCACATGGCTGCTGTTAAATTCAGTCTCGATGGTTACAAAATTGAAATACTACCCTTGACTAAAATGAGAGAAAACTCAAAGGAGCAGTCTAAACTCTTACCTTCAATCACCTACAACACAAGCAGGTCAGAAATGTTTGGCTAATCACAGAACTACCACTGAACACTCAGAAAACCGCTATTCTACAAGCAGGAGGCTAGGGAGTTTTGGACATGTGTAGCAAGCAGCTGTATGTGTGACAGGCTCTCAAACAGCAGACCCAGGTTAGAAAATTAGGTAAAAAGCTTGTTTCATGAGTCTCAGAGCTTCAGACTGCATTTTCATCTTCCTGGCATATCCTCCTGCCAGTGACCTCTTGATCTCTGAGGAAACAATTCTTAAAACTCTAATTGTTTTGGGTTTTGAGTTGTGTTTGACAGGTTGATTCTATGGTATCTGTGTGGAGCAGTACGTCAGTTGTTTCTAGTCCTCAAGGATATCAGGTGAGGTATGTTATGGTTATCAAGGCTTGACAGGTCAATTCATATCAGGTTGACAGGAGAAATCTCAAGAGAATTATTGCCTCTTGTAAAAATCTAACTGTCCTCTAGGAAAAAATACATACTGTCTTGGAGGAATTGTATCCTGAACACAGCAGATAAATGTGGCACACTCAAATTGATTTTTCAGGTGGAGAAACTGACATATATGAACATTTGCCCCGAAGTTAGGGAAACGAAGAACAATTAAAAGCGTTTAGGAGGAAATACAAGAAAAAAGATCCAGCTGCAGTGAGGAGTAAAGAAAACAGTTGGGGAAGGTGATGGGAAGGCTTGAGGTGTTAAGAAAGACTGGCTGGTAGACAGAAACTGGATCACTCGTAAACTGCACCTCGTGTCCTCCTAAAGGAAGATTCTTTCTCTTGGGAAAAACTGGGCCTCTCTCTTCCAGGATCTAATGAAAGCCTAAAGATAAAGCAAACGTAAACGCAAGGAACTATGAGGATACCATGCATGTCCATGGCCCTCTCAGCCAGCTGTTGGCTGCAGCTAAGGAGCAAAAACTGCTGGCTTATCATCAGCCTCCCCACCGCTGGTCATGGGGAGAGGACAGTGGTGTGTATAGATCATATATTGTATCAAAGAGTCCCAAAAAAGGGTGGAGAAAAGCATAATAGTCATCTTTAACGTGCACATTACTAGAACTATGGTGCAATAAAACTGTAGACAACACAAAACCTAGGTGTAGCCTGATTTATCTCACCAGTCCTATCAAACTACAAAGATTTCTAAGCAGAACCTTGCATTAATTGCATTTTACGTACTACAGAGTGAGACAAGGAAGGCTTGCACATCACACAGCAACCACGCGTACTGTGCAAAACCTGGACGTCCAGACACTATGGTGCACTTTCTGGGTGAATGAATAGCCTACGGAGGGATCTCAAGCCAGTTCCCTTCTGCATGCTTCTTCGCCCAGCTGTAAAACATGAAGTCTGCTAACATGCAGTAATGTACATACTTTATCTGGCTACTTCTAAAAAACTGTGAAAACCTAAGAGCAGTAGGCACTTGTGCAGCGTTTTGTGGCACTTGAAGCAGTGCTAGCCATTAAAAGCACTGCGTCGCAGTGCAATTTTTAGTAATGAACAGGAGCAACTGACCAGTCAAAGTCAGTTACAAAATCTATCATCTCACATTGTCATTCTCCACATGGCCCCAGTCAACGAGTGGAAGCAAACTGAGTTTCACCTAGCCATTAAAATTCCTTAAATTTGCAGGAACATCAGCTACATGGGCAGATTATTTTTTCTTGCAGTATCTTCCCTTCCAACATTAAACATCTACACTGCTTCTCTCATCTCTTAGTTGACCTTGTTTTCAGGGTATTTTTCTTACCTGTCTCACAATTTTTTTCCTTTTCACTCCTAGTACACAGGAGAAGGGGCACAAAAATACATCATACCCTTTTTTATTACTTGCATACAAAGAATGTCTAAAATTTGGACAAGGTCTATCAATTTACTACTCCATTAATCCCTACAATGACCTATTGCTATTCTAAATAACACAACATGCAATTTCTGAATATCCTGATGCTAGAAATGAAACTTACAAAAGCTTCATGCTATATAAACTTAAAAGCAAATTCCAGATCTCAAATTATAGATAATTTTGAGTAAGGGCACACCTTATTCTTTCTCGTGCAGCTATGTCACCTGGAAGTAAAGAACACAAGAATCAGGTGATGAGAGAAACAAGAGAAAAACCTGACTCTCTGTATTAAGACCTTTATTGAATGTAGCTCTAGGTCTTGTTTCAGGAAGCGAAAAACAAAGTAAATTTTATTTTGATGGCCATTGCCATCACCACTTACAAGGACATTTGCAAATTAAAGGATTCAAAGGCCTACCTGATGAAAGTACACTGCTTCATTAAAGGAGCAAATGGCATCTTTAATACAAACTGCAATCTCCTCAAAACCTCTTGCTTTATGACCTTAAGAATGGCAAAATGCCCCTGATGATTACCCCACCTCTTGAAACACATACAGCCACTTACTGAACTACATCAAAAGAGGCAGCAAAGCCTGACTATATAAATACAAGAAGAGTCCTTGATCCCCACATACTTCCTCTTCCAGGTATAACTTAGGGAAATCACACCAGTTTACTCACCACTGGCAATCCACGCTGTAAGTACACATACCCAGTGTAGTTCTCAAACTGAAGACAAGGGTTTATGAGCTCATACTAAGTGATGCATCTGCCACAAACTTGTAGTAACGTCACTAGGCTAAGGTTAAATACCACCAATGCAGCCTTCCAACAGGGTCAGGGCTTTGCAAAATCTAAAGGCCTGCCTTCTGAATGAGATTTTACTACCTCACAGAAAAAAAGCAAGAGAGGAATGCTGACTTCAACACAGGGGAAGACTCTGCTAGGACATGTTTGTTGTGCAAATTAATTCCTCAGGAAACTTTTTCAAATTCAGCTGAATCCTTGACCTTCCTGTCTTAGCTCTGATAACATTCTCCTGCACTCTCAAAGCAAGCCAGAAAGTTCACAGCCTTGAAATTGCTGATAACATTCTATTGCTCAACTTCAGCAGTTAGGTTCTTTTACTGGATAATGTATTTCTCCTTAATTGATGGATATGCCCTTAATCAATCTCTTCTAGTGAAACAGCAACTAAATATTTATTTCTTGCTATCAAAAATATTTTACACTGTGGCTCCTGTTCAACAAGGTAGCATAAATTTCGGTAACAGTAAATGTTTACATTTTACAATCTTTACCTCTTACTTACATCTTAGCCTCTTTTGGGTAAGAACCAGCCTATTCCTAACAGAAAAACATCTTAAAAATTTCAACACAAAATAAATCCCCTTAAAAAGTTCAGTCGGGCATATATTATGAAAAAAATATTTAAAGAACACATTGTAAAATCAAAATTCAAAGAGCACAAGAGGTTGTAGAAGAAAATAAGGAATGTGTTTAATTGCATGGTGGAAGTGTCAACACTTTCCTTCCAGAACCTGAAGGGAACCTTCAAGAAAGATGGAGATGGACTTTTATAAGAGCATGTAGTGACAGGAGAAGGGGGAATGGCTTCAAACTGAGAGTAGGCTTAGATTAGATGTTAGGAGAAAGTGCTTTGCTTTAAGGGTGGTGAGGCACCGGAACAGGTTATCCAGAAGAAGCTGGGGATGCCCCATCCCTGGAGGTGTTCCAGGCCAGGTTGGATGGGGCCTTGAGCAACCTGGTCTAGAGGAGTGTCCCTGCCCATGGCAGAGGGGTGGGAACTACATGATCTAGATGATCTAGATGATCTTTAAGGCCATTCTATGATTCTGTGACTCTATGCAGAAAATAAACTTATTTTTAAAATTCCAATGAAACATAATCTATAATCTTCAGGCTTCATATAATCTACAGATTTCAAAACTGGGTGATGAAGAAAAAAATCCTCAAGTGTGACGGTTATCAAATGTTTTATGATGCAAAAGCTTAAAAAATATAATCTGAAAATATCTGAAGTACTGCTTAAAATGACATGCCTTGGATAAAATATTAATTAGATGAAATAAAATTAAATTTACACTCTCATATGCAGATTGCTTAAGAATTCAGCAAAATCTCTGAAGAGATCCTGGTGTAATAGAGTTCAAATGCACATAGGATTTCTAGCTCCTGTTGCATTAGGAGGCAGAAGCATTTTAGCTTTAGTAGAGCACCAAGCTAGCCATTATTAATGAAGCTGTCTAATGGGCTGAGACTTAGCCACGCATGAGAACCCAACAGATACTTCTGTCCTCCATGAGAGCCAATTTTTCAGGACCATCAACACATAACATTAACTGTTTAAAAGTAAGGTGGTAGTTAACTCTCATTTGATTCCCCTGCAGTTCTGCACTGCATTGCACTAGATTTTAAACTGAAAGGCTTTTCATTATCTAACTGAAGTGCAAACATTCCGTTTCCTTAATGACATCAGAAGATTTAATAAGCAATTTAATTCCTGCACAGCAGACACGACTAGCTGATAACACATCCACTAATTTGTTCATTTTCTTCCTTAAAGGCTATTCACTTCCTAAGTGTTTATAATACATTGCAAACAAGTCCTCCAAGTATGACACTCATGTTTTGCTGGCTCTGAACTCAAACAAGAATATGTTCATGTACATTCAGTGGCTCCTCTTCAGGGAACTGGGATAAGGAATCTGTCAAAGTGAAGGAAATCTAGAGCGTAAAAACCACTGTACGATGGTATTGCAGAAACATAAATGGAAAAAAGCAGGAAAGTGACAAATTAAGTGCAGGATATGGTCCTAAAAGATGACCACGTTCTGATTTTCAACTGGTCACGTTGAAGTGTATGTTGCACTTAGGCCTAATATACAAACCAGTTTATTGTGCAGGAAGGGGCTCAGCCCGAAGACCTCAGGAGGAGAGAAACATGAAGTGCCCCAACACTTCCACCGAATCACTGACACAGATGTGTACTAAATAAGGTTCGTGGTTTTTTCCTACTTCGTAGAAAGACCAGATTGTCTTCTTACCTGTTACAGTCCAACAAGGTACAGGAAGTTTTAAGCTTTCAAGACTTCAGAAGTCTCTGAACTTCTAACCACCAGCTCTAAGAGAATTGACTGAGGAGCTCTGAACTATTGGCCATTAACACTTAATGAATTCTTTAACCCAGAGGGATATGTTGGCAAATCAGGGCAGGGACAAAGAGGTATGTAACACTGATGAATTTTACCCAGGATCAGAGCTAGTATTCACACTATCAGCAGGGAAGAGGCTGATGGTAATGAGGTAATAATCAGGGGGAAAAAGGACACCTACCCGTAAATAATTCCAACCCACACAGCTGATGCAAACTCCCTCTTCTCATGCTAGTTAGCAAAAATCATGATGACCAGGCAAAATTAACCACTGCCTAAAGCTATGGGCAATTGTTAAGGGATTTTGCTTTGCACTTGGGTGACACCCAGGCAAAAGAAATAAAAAAAGGGGAAAAAAAAAGCACAACAGCAGATCAATACAGCATTTACCAAATATAGCAAACTGGGACTTACAGTCCTCCTTGAGTCATGCTCGGCGAGATTCCAGTGGAATTTTTCTTTGCCCTAATATTGTTCATTTAAACAAAAAACAAAAAAACCAAAACCAACCAAACAAAAAAAATATCCCACAAACAGAAGACCAGGAGGAGTTTTGCTCGTTTTTAGAAGGTAAGGTGAGGCTCACTAGAGTATTTAGATAGAGCAGGAAACGGGGTTGTTGAAGCCACACATTGACCTCAAGTATATCTATATCAGTCTCTTCGGCAAGACAATAAACCTCTAACTCTTTTGGGTAAACCAAAATTTGAATGAACTCATAGTTTAGAACATCTTTAGTTAAATAGCCTAATTTTGCAACTACATAACTGATTTCTGTAAGCAAGACAAAAAAATCCTCCCTTAGTTTTTGAGCTTTTGACCAGCGTAATTTCAGGGCTGTACTAATGAATCCTGCCAATTTCCCCCCACAGAATGAAGTGATGCTCTGGGGCAAACCTGCAGCACATGCAGCATGAACACACCTAATGCTGCTTGATCTGTATCTCTGCAAACACTGTTCACACGATGGAGTCACTGTAGCTGGGCATAATGCAGGCATTTTCTTCCTATGTACCCCTCACAGGACACCAGAGCACAGAGAGTGTATTTTTTGTTAGCAGATCTAAAAACTTTAAAATGCTTTTCTATCTTACGCAAATTTCACACATTTCCGAGTCTATTAATCTTATTTAAACACTAGATTAGGAAATTAATTGCAAATCTGTTACCTCCTCAACATGCCTGTCAGACTAATCTACAGTCCAATTCCTTAAGAATTTTAAGTCAGAGGAATGTATTTTGCAGCAAAGCTATCAGCAAAAGACAAATCTGGTGAAAAATACAAAATTCAACTTGTCCTATTCACTTTCTGTCACTGCTACCCTTCAGTACCAACTAAAATAGCCACTTTAATAGCCACTTACTATGAAAATAGTTAAGGAGCATTACAACATGAATTTGAATGTCTAACTACTCAACTTGCTTGAAATCTCAGTTTTCAACAAATGAAAGAATACTAAAACAACCTGTCACAAACGTAACCTTTTCTTTTAAACACAACAAATTCTTAGTGAGCTATTTAATCTAATCTCTTAATTAAGCCTGAGTCAGTTAAAAGCTGAGAAAGACAAAGTATTTCTACTAATACACCAGAAGGCAATCAAGTAATTTAAATTCACATAGTTGAATTAACAGACACACACTCACAGAAGAAAAACAGAGACATACTTAAGGGGAGGCCAAATTGTTTTATTTAATTTTTTAGTGACCAATTGGATTTTTGGCAGAAAGCTCTGCTCTTTCGTTTTTTTCTGGGTTTTTTTTTTAGGGTTTTTTTTTTTAAACCTCTTTGAAGAAATCAGCAGTGCTCAAATTGGTGAGTTGGAATTTTAGTCAAATTCCAGTTAATTTTAAAAACAAACAGATGAACAGGAATTCCAGACAGTTTCCAGAGCAGAGGGCAAAACTTCACATTTGTATGAAAATTCTGTGTTTATACTTGATTGGGAGACAGAATGTAAAACTATTGTCAGTAGTGCATGAATAAAACATTCACATTTGATCTGGAACCTTAATCAGAAAGCTGTACTCTCCTTCCAAAATTTTCATTACCTTGTGCAAAGCAAGTCAAGTCTTCATGTGTCAAGCACACACGTTAAATTGTCCATATTTTATATACAAGACATCTACCAATCAGGCAGTGCAAAATTCATCCTTTCATAACAAAACTAAAATGTACCTCTCAAAGTATGAACAAGAATATACACATAATACAAGATGTACACTATTTACACAACCATAAAAAATATAATACAAGGATTTTTTTTATGTGATTTTAAGACTTGACAGTCTTTTGCAATTTTTGTTGCAACAAGGCATGTTTAAGTTTCCTGGATGGAGTTTTCTTTGCCAATTACTCAAGGGATATTGGAAACTACGCTTGAACTTTTAGGAGAGTTTTCAAATGGACTGCCATCAACTCCCTGTTTTGGTCAGACAGTTCAGCTGTGCCACCCACCCAGTGGCTGGGAGGCTTTGGAAGGACACTGGGAGATGGTGGGTCACTAAACTTCGCCCCAGCGTAATTTTCTTTTTGGCTCACTTCATTTAGGGTGATAGGTTTCTTGGACTTGGCATTTCTGAAGTTCTCTGTGTTTTTAAGTGGCTTTTTCTCCTGCTTCTGAACTGTTTCTGGCGACACAGAATCCTGCCAAAAGTTCTCTATCTTTTTCGCCGAGGCGATCTTCATCACTGGCATGTTACACTTATTCTTCTGCCTGTTAATCTTTGGTTGTTCACACAGGTGTAAGCTGTGAACCGGCTGGCCATAAGGGACGGCCGCCTTCTCTGTCTTTCCCATCTTGTTTTTTAAGAACTGCGGAGACAAAGAAGAGTCACATCAACCACGATCCCTTCTCCTTCGCGTTCCCTCACTGCTCCCGACACTTACTGAGGCACCGGGGAGCACCTCAGGCAGGGGGAGGGGTACTGAGCAGCCCTCTCCCCGTTATTCCTCACTTATCCCACAGCTTATCCACCGCTCGGCTGGCTCGGGCGGCCTGAGGGCGCGGTGACCCCCCCGACCGCCATGGGGCGCTGCGCGCTGCGCACGTCCGGCCTTGGGCGAGCGCGGGGCGGGGGGCGGGGCTGGCGCGCGGCCAGCGGCAGGGCTAAATCCGGCTTGTTGCTGGGGCGCAGCGCCGCGCGCCCATTGGTAGGCGCCGAGCAGCCAATCACCGCCCGCGGTTCAGCTCCCAGCCCCGCCCCGCCCCGTCCGAGCGTAACGGAAACTCTGCCGCCCCCCCGCCCGTCCCCCCCCACTCTGCTCTGAGGGGGCGCCCCGCTCGCTGTTCCCCCCCCACCCCGAGGGAAAGGGAAAGCGGTCGCCCGGCTCACCGGGCACCGGGAGAGGGCTGAGGAAAGACAGAGAAGTGAAGAAAAGTAGCGCAGCCCTGTCTTTACCTCCTTCCTGAGGGGTTTGCCGGGCGCGGGTCTCGAAGGGACGGGCGCAGGGGTATCCTCCGGGGGCGCGTCCGTCACCAGGTCGGTTCCCAGCGGGGTCCTTCTCCCCAGCCCGGCGCGGTGCTGCTGGTACTGCTGGTAGCGGCTGGGCAGGAGCCCCGCGGGGCCAGCTCGGATCTTTCCCTTCCTCCGCCGCACCCTCTTCAGCGCGGGGCGAGCGCTGCCCCCCGGGCCCGCCAGGCAGCAGCTGGGCTGGTTCTCACAGTTGCTGTCCCCGCGCCGGAGGCGCTGGAGCAGGGCGGAGGGCGGCAGCCGCCGCGGGTCTTCGGTGCCCGCCGAGATCCGAGCCAGGAAGGGCGGCGGCGCCGTGGTGGTGACCATTGTGGGACGTGGGTACCCAGAGTTATGCCGGGGAGAGGGGGTCGAGCCCAGGCAGGGACGAGCGGGTCGGGTTGCTGGGGAGGGTCTGCCCGGGCTTTGTGACGGGCTGAGGAAGTGGTGGCGAAACGGGAGCCGCCGCTAGGAGAACATGGCGGGGGAGTGAGGGGAGCCGCCAGCGGCGCCCCGGTGTTGTTACCCGGCGGGGCCCGCCCACTTCCGCCCCCGCGCCAACCGCCGTGCGCTGACGGCCCCAGCACCGCCCCTCTCCGCCGCGCGCCGCCAATCGCGACGGAGTGGTGGCCTCTCTGTCCTCGCTCCAGCCAATCGAAAGAGACACAAACACTCGAGGCCACGCCTCCCCTGGGGGCCGCCCAATCCGGGCGGGCACGCCCCCGGTCTCCGAGTCACGGGCTCGCAGTGCGCGGCGGGCGGGCGGTGCTTCGCCGGCCAATCGGGAGCCGCACGAACAGCCGAGGCCGCACCCCCGCGCTGCCCGCGGCCAATCGCGGGAGACGTAAACAGGCGTCGGCGCGCCCCGGTGGGCGGTGGCGGCGGGCGTGCACGCGTCGCTCGCCATGGAGGAGCCGGGCCCGGGTGCCGCGCCGCCGGAGGGGCGGGGGCGGGACGAGCGGAGCCTGGAGGCGCTCAGCCTTGCTGCTGGCGGAGGGGAGGCGGCGGCGACGGGGCGGCAGCTGCCGGAGGGGCGGCGGGCTACTTTGGCGAGCGCCCTGGAACTGGAGGGGACGGTGCTGCGCGAGGGGCGCCTCACCCAGTTCGTAGCCAACAACCTGGAGCGGCGGATCCGGCTGAGCGGCGCCCCGCGGGGCGAGCCTCCGGCGGGGGGCGGCGGGTCCTCCATCCCTGCCATCGACCCCGGGGCGCTGCAGGACGTGGTGGCCCTGGCCGGGCAGGTGGCGGCGCAGGTGGACGAGCTGCTGCGGAACGTGCACTGCGGGCTGCAGGCGCTGACGGCGCTCAGTGTCGGCTGCATCCAGACCTACCGCGACGGCGTGGAGAGCCTGGGCGAGGCGGCCGACCTCAGCATCCGCGCCATGTACGCACTGGTGGCGCGCTGCGAGGAGCTGGACCGCGCTATGCAGCCTGTGCCTGCCCTGGCCAAGCGCATCCGCGATATGAAGGGCACGCTGGAGCGGCTGGAGGGCCTCTGCAAGTAGCTGCTCCAGCCGCCGCCGGCGCTGGATGGAGAACCGAGGCCTTGCTGCCGCCCCTCCCGTGCCGGCAGCGGGGCCTGGGGCTGCCGCTCTCCCTCTCCGGCGGCCCCACCGCTCGCGGTGTCCGCAGCTCCCACCTGCACATCCTCGCTCGCTCTCCCCCGTGCGTGACTTGCCGGCATCAGTGGCCAGATCAGCGTGTTGATGGTGTTGATCTGGAGGAAGGGAAATTTTTGCGACCGGTGAAGGAAAAGGTCCCGGTTGAAAACCGCGGGGTAAATGGCAGATGGTGCTTTTTAGCTTCAGCTCCATTAAAGAATTTGGATTCCACATGCCTTACGCTTTCTATTTATTGAGGGCTAAGAGAAACTAATGAGTTTTAAGTAAAGTGTTAATTTTTTTTCAATCAAATTCAAAATTGTTGTGAGTACGTGCTTGATGCTTACAGGCATATGTGCTTATTAGTAGTTGACTTGGTGCCTGAAGAGTAATTCTTACCTATGCTGTTACAGCAAATAAACTCGCAGAACACTGCTGTTTCTTACAGGACACAGTTTTAAGATAAGAGTAAATTTAATACATATAGCAAAGACACTTGTTTTCCGAGAAGAATATAAAGTCCATGGAATATAATTGAGATTCAGATAGTAACAAATCCATATGCAAAGTTCTAAATAAAAGCCTTCAGATGAAATGTGATGTGCCTCTATTAATCTTTATAGTTTTCACGGTATAAAAGTTTAAATGGCATCAGTGTTAAATGATCCTGTTATTTTGTGGTTTGCTTTTTTGTTGTTGGGCTTTTTTTTTCTTTCCAGTTGTGGAAAATATCTAATTACATGAGGAATACGAATATGTGATGACATTACGTGGGTGTATGACTGACATAAAATGAGTGCTTTGGAATAATTTATTTGTATAACTTGAAGGTTTTGTATATGCATCACTATGTGCAGAAGTGATTTTGCTGTATCAGTAAGTGTTTCCTCTGAGACCTGAGAGTAGCTGAATTCTCTACTCGCTAAGGTTCCTGTGCAACAAGCCTCTTAGGTGATGCTCTTAGCAATCCATTTTGGTCACAAATGTCCCTGTAACAAGATTTCAGCAAAGAAACGAGCACACTGATCTTATGCAAGTGTAATGGTGCTTTTGGTGACCAGTGGCTCCTAGAAACCTTGGAATGAAGGTAGCCATAAATACTGCTCAAGTCTTGTACCTGTGGTTGAAGAGCAGACAGGTTTATGATGGGCAGAGCTGCTACCCCACTGTAACCTCATTAAAAACACTGAGTGAGCAATGGACACTGATACCCCATGCTTCTGCATGTAGACAATACTGCATTGTAACAAAATAATTCATGTTAATGCCACCTTGGTTTGCATAATCCCAGTCTCTGGCCTGTTTTGAGTCGACATGGCCATGTCTTTCTCTCCGCACAGGGGTGTGTTTCATGTGTGGCCTTGCAGTCCTAGCAACAGAAGTCTGGAAGTGGGCTGTGCCAAGGTAGGGCCCTCTGGTACTGGCTGCTGGCAAGTAGCTGTGGCTCCAGAAGGGGACCAGAGACCGAACAGAAGTTAGGGGAGTGAAAAAGAACTTAACTGCCGCTGCATCCCATGGGCCCAGAAGACACTAAAGATTGCTTAACACCACAGTAACAGCTGTAGTCTCAGTACTTTTGTTATTCCTGGGAAAGTTTGAACTTGTCCATTATGCAGATGCAGTAGTTTTGCTAAGTGTGTTTTGTATATGCCAAGAGTGAACACCAAAGGTTGATCTTGCGCAATTTGTGAGTACTTTTGAAATGTACAGGAAAGACCTGCAAGCTTATTTGTGTAGCCACATATGTACAGCAACTCTTCATTCACACAAGCTAAGGTGAAGCCTTTTAAGTGTTTCAGTACACTCTTGGGTTTTGGTAGTGTTTAATTTGCAGTAATCTTCATTCAATGCTAATTCCCTACTAAAATTGAGTCTGTAGAATAAAGTTATTACTTTTATGTTTTTAATTGCTAGTGATTAGTTGTTGAAGTGTTTCACTTATTGTGTTTCTTATTTGGGAAAATAATTTGAAAGCTAATTTAAACTCTGCTCCTGCATCTGCACAGAGACCTTTTAATGTGATTGCAGAGCTGGTTTCAGTCTAGGTCCTCAGGCAATAATTTCTGACAGTGATGTCATTCATGTGATGAAAAAGGAATGACTGACTAGTGAATCGCAAGCATGAAGAAAGCAGTAATTATGCTGTTTGGGTTTGATTTTTTAGTATTTGAACACATCAGCTTGTTTGAAGGGCAGTTAACTGAGCTTGTTGAAGTGGCTACTGTTCCCCGGTGTCTGCCCTGTACATGTGCCATCCCTGGGGCAGGCACAGCCAAAATGATGTCAGCCTGTTCTGCGCCCCCACAATCGATATTGATTTGTAACCACATGGCTGCAGTGGTTTGCAGCCCCTGTCCATACTGGCCTCCATTGCTGCAGGGGTGGTAACACTCGCCAGCGTCTGTGTCAGCGCAGCTCTGGTGCCAGCCCTGCCCTTGAAATCCCGTGTGAACTGCCTGTGAGCTACGTGCAGCCCTGCAACTTCTGGTGAAGCTGGTCCTTCTGCAGCCATAGACTTCTTTACTGCCCTTCTGATCCTAGTCCAGGTTTTCTTGTGCATATTCTGTGTTAATTCTAGCGCTTTCCAGCCTCTGGATGTTGAGAGTGAAAACTCTCAGGTTCTTTTAGCCTTTTGTGCTTAATCTGTTGGTGAGCAGTGTAAAGCCGTGTTTGGGTTTTCCAAGACCTTCAAATGGCTTGCATATATTTTCTTGCTTAATCATGCAGCTTTACAATTGGTTGCTTTTCTTATCAGCTGCCAAGTGACCTTTCATTGTAACAAGATGGCCAAGGTCAAGGAAGAAAATTAACAAAATACAATGATGTGTATAGCACTAACCAAAGCCAGATGCAGAATGAGCTGTGGACTAGGAATTACTTCTCTGCTCTGAGAACCACCAGTGACTTCATTAGGAATTAGCTTAGTTTGATAATTTTTTTTTCTAGTGTAAGATCTGACTGTGGAAATCCTTTTTCTGATGAAGGTATGGTTGCTTCTGCTTCTTTCAGTGCATTTTTAGTCTTCCCTCCTCTCTGAGGTTTTATATTCCCTGACTCTGATCCAGTTCCATATCTGTCCTATTTAAAGTAGATTTACCAGGTAAAATCTTACTACTGCTGAGAAAAAAACTGGTCACACAAAGCAAGAATGAACTTCACTGACATTTCACCTTTAAAACTTTTTTTCCAGTGTTGCTTATCTGAATCAAATATTCAGTAAGTAAATACATCGACTTTGTGTGTGTCTTGTGCCTAAAATACACAAGACTTTGGCTGCACAAGACTTTGGTGGCACTTACTGCCGTGAGTAAGATCTTGACTGAGTTACCAGTGTGAGGAACAGCATGTGAGCTGAATACCAGAGCAAACCTCTTAGTATTACAGATGCAACTATTTTGAAATGGTTTGAAACAACATGGTTGTACTATCAGAAGACAAAAAATGGCAAAGCTTCCAAGTTTTCAACAGCTCTCCAGTGGAGCGAGATCAGTTCTTCTAGCAAACTCCATTACACAAAACTGAAAAGTGTGTTGAGGCCTCTTGCTATAGGTGTCATCCAACATGACAGGTTCTGGCTGTCAGATGCCACGCTACCTTGTCCTGATCAGCACTAGTGCATACTCATGAAAAAACCAACTTTTAAAGAACAACAGATCATGTTTACATTGCTCTCACAACCTGCCTTTATTGCCCAGAAATTATTTTGAGAAAAGAACGTTCCTAGAAAAATCATAATAGTCCAATTAGTACATTTTTGTGAGCATTATCTCTACTTCTGTCCCCACCCTGGCCCCATCCTGGAATCTCTTGCCATGCATTTAAGAGCACTCATGAAAAATTCATGACACTTCTCTTTTAGAAAGCTTAATGCAGCAACTGCATCAGATGCAGGAATTGAAACACAACTGAATTTCGTTTTTTGAAATTTTGCCCCTTCAGCTTGGTGCCTTGGGAAAGCTTTTGTCATTGTTGTTTGAAGCTCCAAAAGCAGAGATGTGATCAATGGACTTGAGCCCTGTGCTTCCACCTTAGCAGTCAAGATCCTTGTACCCCTTTTGTGACAGCAGTAGCGTTACCTTTATCCTGTAGCAGGAAAAAATGATAATCAAAATTTGAAACCTTTCTACAGTTCTGGTTCCCTTCTACTGTTTATACACATTAGAAGCCATACAACAAACAAACAAAAAACTCATAACCCATCACCTCTTCCCCCTAAGACTCCTCATTGATCTTCTTTCCAAGTCTGAGAAGACGTTAATAGGTTGGCAGTTTAAAAAAAGAAATTAATAGTTATTGGCTCTCAAGGGTAACATACAGTAGTGTTTGTCTTGACGAGACTTAAAGAGAACCTGAATTTAGAAAAAAAATACTACATTTTTATTATAATATTGATAGGTTTGGAAATGGAGCAGTCTGTGCAACGCTCACACAACTGGCAGCTGTTGTTTGCTAGAAGGGTTGGACTGTCACATGCATCTACCAGGGTACAGCATCACTCCTTAGTGGGGGAGCAGAAAAGCAGTGGTAAAACTATCTTGATTATTTTCCTAGATTACAGCTAGAAAGTGCTGTCACTGTAATCACTTTAATTGTTTCTAGAATTTGAGTTAATGTTGCTGTGATTAATGATTATGAAGTACCTTTGTTGAAAGTAGATTTTTATCAGAGAAGGGTAATAATTTATGTGAGTATTTTTATTTTTATGAATGCTAGTTAGAGAGGTAAGAATCCTAGAATTTTGTCCAACACTGTATTTCTTGTCTCAGTATGACCAAGGATTTTTTTTTCCTTGTTTTCTTTATAGACAGTACTGGAAAAAATCTCACCACTGAACTGCTTGTAAGACAAAGATCTATGCCCAGTGAGTTGTTAGGAAGGGTTTTGTTAAGGAAAACTTCCTTGTCTGGAAGTACGTGTAAATTAAGGGGACAAAAATTCCACAAGTTTGCCCAATCCTGGGTATCTGCTTTGTCAGTGGGATGGTTTTACTACACTCAGTAGCAGAAAATTCAAGAATTCCCAGGCTGAAATCTTAGATTTTTTAATAAATGAGCTTTCTTTTGATGGACTAATATCAGCAGTGAAGTTTATCAGCCGTTTTCACTCTAATGAGATTTTTCTTTAAAAAATTCAAAATTCAGCTGATGCCACTCAAGGAAATGCTAACGTGAAAATAAACTCCTTTAAAGGCAAAGTATCATTTGACTTTGTTCCGCTTTCTGTTTTCACTGCCTATGCAATTTGTTTACTCAGTGGATTTTTTTTCCCCCAGGCCGGGACTTTTCCAGTGACGTGTTCTCAGCTGGAAGAGGAGGGGAGTTTCTCACCGAGCAATACTGTGATTTTCCATTTCCCAAAACTCTTCCTGCATACCATTTATAGTTGATGATACCTATCTAGTTTGGTTTTCTTTCTCTCTTTAAAGAAAGAGATGTACAGCCACAAGCCTTTCATCTCTCCTGCTCCGATGCCATCAGCTTTCTTTTGTCTGCTGAGAGGAACTGGAAAGTTACAACCGTGTCCCCACCCCCTCTCTCCCTCCCCCGCCCCGTTCACCATTTTCGACAGCCACCAGCTGTACCACATTTCCCCGGCAAAACCTTGTTCTGGACCTCATCAGTTCCCAGAGATATTCTTTGATCCCACTTATCTTCTGTCTTCAGTTACATGACTTACTACATTTGTGTTGTACTGCCAAGGCACCAGCCTTCTTGTTTAGCTCAGTTATGCCATCTTTTAGCTGCCCTTGTTGTTTTTCATTCCTGTTTGCCTCGAATTCCAAATGGTTATCTGCAGGGTCCTGGCCGACACTTCGGCTGCCTATCTGACCTATTCTCTTTTGATGTCATCCATTCCTTTATCCTTTAAAATGTCACAGTAAATTACCTTACACTTTCTTTTTCTAGAATTTCTTGCTGCTGTCTTCTGCAATACTTCTTGTATCCAGAATAGCCACCACCAACTGTCTTGCTTTAAAATCAAACCTCAGGCACTGGCAAGTCAGAAACTACATATAGCAGGTAATTATACTAAACAGGAGGCATTATAGAAAAATTAAACATCTGTAATTGGAGAGAGCTAGGTCCTATTATTTGGTTCTGATCTATTTTAATAATATGCCAACAAATGCAAATAAAAATTACAAACTACTTGCAAAATAGTGCTAGTATAACTGTGAATGCTCTGATGTGTCTGGTAAGAGAGGTGAAAATCAATCACCTGCTGCTTACGAAGGCTCCTGAGGATGGGATTATAGAATACCAAAGAGCACATGACATGGTGAGGTGATGCAATATGTGCAAGCCTCCAAAGCAAACGATATTGTTTTTCTTTTTAGTCATAGATTAAGTAAATACTGTAGTAAGGCTACTGCTAAATGAAATTCTGGTCTCCCTGCCTTCATTTTGGCATGCACTCACACAGGGCTCTTGCTGACTTTACAAAGAGCTGTATATATTTTTGTGGATGTTTTGAAACTTGATGAGATGTGTTATATTTATTACTTGCAACAAACCTTGGAAAGAAATACTGGTAAAGAAGGATGTGATAGAATGTTAGGAGTACAGAATATGCCAAAGCAGTTCCTTTCTTTTGTTCACCAAGAACCACGTGTACATACTTTAGTATGGCAAATCAATTCCTTTTTAACAAAATTATTCATACTGTCAGTGCTGCACAGACAATGGAAAAATGCAAGTCATGACCCAGGGACTAATTCTCCATAAGTGATAAAATGTGTGTTTCAAAACAAAAATTAATGTTGGGCTGTACTGGGTTGAGTAGTTGTAAAAAGTCAAGCTTAAAAGTTGTTAAAATTCAGGTTTTAATAATCGTCAGCTGCGCAGTTCTTAGTAAGTATGTACAATATTTTTATTAAAATATCTATCAACAATGATTGCAAAGACTTCAGTCCAACCAAATGCTAGGGTCTGTTTCTTACACTTTAACTGAACTGTGAGGTAACTGATTGGGACTGATTCAGCGCAGAGGAGTCATGGAACATGTTTCCCTTATGTGTTAATATAAACCAGAAAAATTGTGTAACTTGATGACTGTTGGAATTTACGTAGCACTGTAGGAATTCTTGGTTGCGGCATTCATTCATCAGCATTTACGGTTGTGAAATCACATGTGCATGCTCTTTGTCCTTGATTATTTATGAGCTATGCTTCAAGATTAGGGCCAATACTTTGCCTCAGAAATAGTTCAGCTTGGCTAACAGACAAAACAAGACTGGGACAAAACTATATTTGTTTCTCTACCAATCTGTGAGACTTTGAATTAAGTATCTTGCTGATATCCATTTGCATAATACCTGGGAAACAAAAGTTTCCTGGGTTGAATATAACATTGTGTTACATAAGGTATGGTCAGCAGCATGACTTGTCACTGCTGCCTGCTAGATAACCTATCTTTAACAGTATGTATTACTTCTATGAAAAGGCAGCTGGATGATGCAAACACTGAGGAGTCCTATCAGAAGGTTTCTCTGTTACACTGTTTTATGTGTTAGGCTTTTTGTTTTCTGATCGCTTTTGAGTTCTTCACAGTTCCCTCAGGGAATGCCACTACTGAGCCCTTTTTTCCATTCCCACCTTTCCTTCCTGGTTAGTGCATTCTTTTTTCTAGGTTGCACTGTTCTAAATAACTTCTAAGAAAGTAAATTAGCAAATGTACTTAGTGCATAGTGTTGGCTCAGCCAGTGTGCTAGTAGGCTGAAATTCTTATATTTTGGCAACCTATTCAATAGCAGGTGTGATTGAAAGTGAGTTCTCACTGCAGAAGAAGAGTTTCTGTGAGTTGCTAAGGAAGTGGCATGCCTTAGGGCAGAAAGAGATCAGCAATCCCACAGGGAGATCTGCAAGCCTGGCTCCAGGTTGCTTCTCTACAAGGCAGAAGAAAGAATAAGTAGGCCAGGTGGTAGATTGCCTGTACCACCACAGATCGGCTGGAGTGCATCTGCAGGGCTGGCAAGTACCCACTGCAGGCCAGCCTCTCCTTCAGTGGCAGAAATTACTTTATCTCCAATGTGATCATGCTGTCAAAACTGGATACACATTTACTTATCAGTCTTTTGGATGCTATGGTTCATGTTGAAGAAAATAATATTTGACATTCAACAGTAGATGAATGTAATTGAACCATCCTTTGTAGCCCTCACCCCATAAAAAAAGGAGAAAGCAGTTACTGGTTTTGTTCATGTGGTTTTGCCACCTAAAAGTAAAAAAAGCTTCTTTGTGGTGGGTGTCAGTAACAGATGGAACAAAACATAGCTAGATCAGGAACAACAAGGGATATAACCATAGTTTGCTGACTGTGGTTATGTGAGAACTGTCCTGAGTTTATCTTTGTCTTTTCTATATTGCAGATCTGAAGAGACACAACAATAAAAATTCCCCCCTCCCCAATTTTTTTTGTTAAAATATAAATGACAAGCTTCTTTCAAGAGCTGGATTAATAATGTGAGTTGTGACTTTAATTAGTTGAGTTTTACACATAAAGCTGACCCAAATTTCCTTGGTAGATAACAAACCTGAGAAAATCTGAGTCTCTGTTTTGGTGTTTGGTGGCAAAGCTAGGCATATGTCATAGCAGCCTGAACAGCTCCTTTCCTGCCCAAGCCATGCCCACTTGTTCCTTTTCATCCACGGCATTTCCCTCTGAGTTTATCCAGACTGCTTGTGCAGCCACAAAACAGAGTGAGGAACTCAACCCAGCTAAGCCCAGCAAGGAGGGGGTGGAAGATTTGTTTGTTTTTTGGCTGCATTGATTCCCAGCCTTGCCCCACTGCACAAACAGTTACTCAGCACAGGGCAGGAATCCTTGTGGAGAAGAAAGGGTGTTCCAGCCAGATACACACAGCTGAGATAAGAGAAGTGCTCGGGGAGGCCTTGCAGCTGCTACCACTTAAATCATGTTGACCCGCAGCCTACAGAAGTGCGTTGCTTGTGCTGGTGGTTGGGTTGGTCCCAGGAAAGAGGCCCATAGTTATAAGCAGGGTTGCACTGAAAACAGTCATTAATGCCTTAGAATTTAATTTTATGCTGTTAGAGATATAAAAACTCTTTTCAGCCTGGCTGAAATTTCAACTACCAAGTAGATAAAGGAGATTACCTAGCAACAGCTCTACCCATTTCAAAGCTGATACAACTGCAGTACAGAGAAGAATAGAAAATAATGAAGTGGGTTGTTTTTCAGGACAAAATGTCTTGTCTTTTTGTTCTCCCTGTTCCCTCTGTGGTAATCAAACTTTGCATCTGAGACACAAATAATCAAAACAGGCTTCCTATTTTAAAACAGCATAACTTTGTGTATGACCAGCATTGTGTCCATGCTGTTTATGCTCATTTGGGCCTCTCTAGCTCTGTGTCATTGTTCAATAATTTACATTTAATAAATCATTTTTAGTTCTGTTCACAACTCTTGTGTAGCAACACATGCTGGCATGTTTCTCTAATTCTCCATGTTAGAGTGTATAGGTAGGGCCTGAGTTCACCGAGACTGGGAAGTCTTTCACTGAGATATAGAAAGCCTAGAATGTGTCACATAGCGGGTCTCTGACAAAGCATTCAATTATATTAAAAAATACGATATTAAACTCATTTTAGCAGTTCTAACTCCCAGAAAGTAGAAGAATAGGTGAAGATTTTTCTCCTAAAGGGGATTTTTGAGAAGCTGGTTCTGCAGGGCACAGCTAGATATGAGACTTCACAAAGTGACTTTTCTTCTAAAGTCACTTCTGAGGAAGCGCTAACATTTTCCAGTAACAGCCTGCACTCTTTCAGTGTATAAAGACTACAACCCCAAAACTTTAAACTACTCAGAGATCTTGGAAATTCATTTCAGGCAAGTACAGAGTAATTTTCTTACCTCCTTCCCTTTCTGGAGGAACTTAATCTCTCTGAGTAATTCCCTGAAAGTCCATCTGGACAAGGACATTTTCATACCCATACTGAGTAAAGGTTTGAGTATAAGGATGATAAGGGTTTTTTGCATTAATCTTAACCTAGTCACGGTAGGTAAAGCCAGCAGTGGAAAGATGTGGCATCAACTCCAACTGTAGCTGTATGAACAGCAATGGACCACAGGCACTAGGTTCTCTGAGGCCAAGTCTATTCCATCATAGTCATCATAAAATATCATTGTTCTGTGAAGCTGAAAGTGGTGAGAATGTGAAAAGAGTATAAGAAGTTACAAACATATTCCAAACAAAAATAAAATTATTTTCCTTTCTCTGAGGAATGCTTGGATGACAAGAATTTACAACCTATTCAACATCTTTATTTAAAATTACATTTGCCAGTTGATTCTTAGAGATCTCTAGCTCAGTGGTGCTGCAGATGTAGGATACTCCTCCCTCTCTCTACTTTGGAGTGAGGCTTTTTTTGGGGAAGAGTAGCATGTGTTCTTGTAAAGCTTGTTCCACAATGCATTACCACCAGAAAGCGAAACTAACCTCACAAGAGCAACATTTGAGCATCTGATTATATATATATATATATAACTATATATACATGTATTACCATAACTTAATTTGTATAGAACATATATATTCAGATTTGATTTTTAAAGACTGTGGGGCTGCCAGGCTGATCCCTCTGCTTTAGTCTGTACTCTGTCTTTGGCCAGTTTCTTGGGGTATTTTCAGGACTGCAAGCACCTCAAAAGAGAAACTGTGGTCTTAATTTACTTTTGTACAGTATGTTGCACATATTTTGTATAATAAGGCCTTATATATAAAATCAGGTCTGTAGGTACTTTGTCAGGTTCTATATTATAGCTCCTACATGTATTATTCATCACAGGCTATATATTCACATACAAAATCATAGTATATGTATCTATAGGTACAATATGATGCAGAAAGTTTGAGAGAGTGCCTATAGGTAATAATCTTTTCTTTGTGCGACTGATCACATGAGAAAAAGATTTCTGCCAGTATAGCAACCCAGATCTTAATCATCATGCATGCAGGTTTATAGGCTGAAACACTGACCCTCTTTGCTATTTCAGGCTGTAGAGAAGTGATAACACTCTGACAGCTACTGACTGCCCCAGTCTGCTTCTTGCACTAATCAGAACCTCAGGTACTCCATTAGTTTTAACCACAGCTTCCAGTCAGGGCAAGCTTTTTACTAAGGTGTCCATATTCAGGCAGCAGTGAAATTAGAAAGTGTAGCAACAGAACGCTGCTCTACTTTGTGGAATCCAGTCACTCCCCAGCCCAACTCCAAAGACTATGAGTCATACTTTCCACTTAATTAAATTAGATGAGTTTCTCATGTATTATGGCATACTTTGCCCTACTGCTAGTCATCTTCCATCGTGACATTTTAATTGTTTGATTACTTCATCCATACTCAAAGCACACTACTATTGTATTATTCATTTTATGCGGTAGAATATATATTATTCAATGTTACATGTGGATATTTTTTACAGTGTAGATTTCCATTGAAAATTATCCTTCAGAGCTGATACAAGTAAGGCCTCAGTTGTCTAGGTCAAACTGTAAGAACACTAGGGAGACCAGTGTCAATCTTCCAGGAATGACAGGCATCTTGCTTATAAGCTGCTTGTCCAGCTTCTTATCTCTGATACATCAAACACACCATCATGTCAGCTGTAGAGGATCAATAGCAAGGCATCTTGTTTTTCAGGCCTGCAAATCAGTGCTTGAAGTCACAGCTGTTGTCCCTCTTCAAGCACACCAACCCTCTGGACACACACCTTCCCTCTGCACAGACACACATCTTTCTGATTCCTTCCTGGATAGATCTGGTAAGTAAATAAACTACTAAGTAAATCCTCTGCCGTGTCTGCATGTCTTCATCTAAGACTGGTAATGTCCCCTGTAGCAGTATGAGATTTACACGTCAGCAGTGCAGCACACACGTTTGCTGGTGTAGACTGATAGCTTGGTGATTACCCCAAGCATGATACCCAATCCAGGCACCTGGATTTAAAGCAGCTCTGTCTCAAGCTCCCTCTGTGCTCCCTGTCCATACAGAGATTCACTCCACTGATTGAACTAACACTGTGATCCCTTAGAGGCTTGAGCTGAAATGAAACCCTGAAGGAAAATTCAAGATTTAAATAGATTTGAAAGCAGGCTGTATATATAGCATCCATTAGTCTGTTAATTTTATTACTCTTAGAAAAAGGAGGGTGTAGTCTATATTCTACTGAATGTCTGGGTTGTCTTCTGTTTGAAATTTTATTAAGAATGGTATCATAACCTCACACTAGGGAATGATTCCAGGAGTTGATCTTGCTATTTTATGTTGATTCCTCTTTACCTTGGACAGGAAAAGTAACCGTGGTTTAACTTACATCATTCCAAGTCTGTGAGGTTGTGGTGCCCCCTAATGTCCCAAAGACTAAGGACTGGTAATTTTGTTGCTGACTTTCGAAGCCCTCTGTAGGAACAACACTGTAAATGACATTTTATTTTCTCAAATATATTGCAGCACTCAAAACTTTGTTTCAACATCCCTTTTTCATATTGTATACACATAAGGAATAAAATCACTTTAGTTATAGATCTTATTTTCATTTTCAAACCTGAAAACATAACGTCTCAGAAGTTAGGTTCCTAAATATTTGTTGACATCAAACAAATAGGAATTAATTAAAAAATGCTGAGCTCCTAGCATTTTCTTTTGATTTTTAAGAGTCAGTGCATACTCATACATTTTTAAATGTACAAGCTTATGTAGGTATTACAGGACATAATCATAAGCAACCATAATATTAACTTCCACTGAAATCTAAAACTTTGCTTTACTGTTACGATTTTTAGTTGTTTTTTTTTCTTATGATACCATTAGATTGAAAGTACTATTGGAATAAAACACAACTACAGTAACAAAGTTAAAATATCTATTTTCCAATACTCACCCATCCCCACAAAAGATTCATATGTGCTGAAATCAGTCATAAAGGAACATTGTACTCATAAGTCAGTTTGCCATGAACAGTAAACCCAATAAGCAAGGAATAAATCAATAGAATCAGTAAACAAAAACTATATTTTGCTATGTTCCATGTACTTACAAGCTTATGGCATTAAGTCTCTTTCCGGGTGAATACCTACAACACAAAGTGGAAATATAATATGAATCATGTCTGCATACAATTAGCTTCTTTCACAGTTACTTTCCCTCAACTAAATCCTTCTGCAATCCCAGTTTAGCAAATAATCTGTTTGTTGGGGTTTTTTGTTTGTTTTTTAATGAAATATATTTACTAGATAGAGTCAGAAATGTCTGATTTGTAGAGCATCCCAAGGGATGTTTTTCTTATTACACTCATTATTACTTTATGAACACATGGAAAATAATGCTATACTGAAGCAGAACAGTAATAGGGGCGTTGACCTGTATTACTATAGTAGAGGGCAACACCATGTGTTCTTCCTTCGGGCAAAGTACCTAATTTATCCATTTGCTGCAGAACGGGTAACTTAAATTAATATAAGTAGCTACATAATTTATGACTTTAAAAGTGTAAGATTATTCATCAGCAACAATTTGGGTAAATGTTCAGTATGTAATTAGGAAAAAGAGTTAAAATGTGTGTGTGTGTGTGTGTGTGTGTGTGTGTGTGTGTGTGTGTGTTTCCTGTGGGGTATTTTTTTAACAGTTTATAGTCAAGAAAGAACACAAACTCAGCTCCCCGCTACCTGAAACGATGTGGCTGAACTGAAACCAAAGTAGTGATACCCATGGCATGGAGGATGGACTGCAGCCTAGGAAAAGGACTTCTTGATTGTAGTGTCTGCTCGGCCAGGAAAAGGATTAAAATTGGTGAGCAGAAACAGGAGTAGGTGTACAAGCATCTAACTATCTCTAAGATAAAAGAAAATATATACCGTAAAGACAAAATGTTATATAATAAACTATTAACACTTTGCAGTTGTTTTCTCAAAGCAAACCTTGAAACCACTATGGCCACCCTCACACTCATCATTCAGACACTGCCATGTCAGCTTTGGAAAGTCACAGGAAGACATGAGGGACTTGGCTTTCTCTGCTGGTATACCAGATGAGTCAGATTAACTGTTAATAATGGTATAAAGGCAAGCAGGACATGCCTCTTCACAAAGAGTGTTTGATGTCACATATGCAAACATCACCTTATGCCTAAATAGTTTCAAAGTGTCTTCTATGGCAAAGTCTGTATATATGGATATAACACATAACATCAGCTGTAAACAATCACTTGCCTTGTGCATTGCTAAATAAAATACACTTTCCCATTTTAACTATATATATAATATATATAACATGATATTTCTGATCTGCATCTCTTACACTCGTTTAAAAGCATATCAGAATCTTAAATCGATGATAAGGAGAGATTAGTGCTTGGTCATGATATCTTTTTGTACTGATCTTCCCCTCTGCAAATGGTTTCGTTCATAATTTTGCCATACTGCTGATGTCAAGTTTCTCCCAATTTACTGAAATCAGATACTGAGTATCTTGCAGCTGCTCTTTGCTTCTCACTCTTTCTGAAAACGCCTTGTACTCCAGTTTCACTTTCTTTTCTGGCTGGTCTTCGGCACCACCTGGTGTCTGACTGTGGCTTGCTTGTTTTGTAAAGGAAAAATCAGCACCTTATTTCAAACACCATAAAGTAACATTATAATGGAAGTGCATTTAGCAGTTAGGGAAAATAATATGATTAGTGTTTCCCTGTAGCAAGACTTTCAATTTTAGCTAGGATGAAAAGATTAGTGTGATGACAAAAGCCTTGGAAGACAAAATTCAGAAACTTCTAACAAAGTATGAGAATCTAATGACTCAGTTATGCAAACTACCTAACTGAATACCTCAATTGCTATGAGAGGATATTCTACAGAAGAAACTATGTCTAATAAAATCTAGTTATGTAATGAAGTTTGTAATAAATTCTAGACAGATGAAATTATTTCCATTGTTTTAATGTATTCACAGAACCTAAGGGCTTCCTATTGTATCTGTATGCACAACTTTGGTTAGTTCTGCAAGCTGCGGCACCTACTGACTTGCAAAGGCAGCACACCTGGCTTATGGCAAAACAGAAAGTCCAGACAGAACAGTACTGAAATGTAAATAACTGGAAAATTAGGTACAAAAATAATCTATTGCTCTTGTTCCCTAATGCTTCACTGAAGCCCCCTGTACTGGTTTTGGCTGAGATAGTTAATTTTCTTAGTAGTAGCTTGTAGGGTGCTGCATTTTTGCATTTGTGACCAAAGCAGTGTTGGGAGCACTGGGATGTTTTAGCTAATGCTGAATAGGGCTTGCACAGCATCAAGACCATTGCTGCTTCTCACACTGCTCTGACAGTGAGCAGGCTGGGGCTGCACAGGAATTTGTCAGGAGACACAGCTGGAACAGCGGACCCCAACTGATCAAAGGGATATCCCAGACCATATGATGTTGTTCTCAGCAATAAAAAATGGGAGGAGGAAGGAGAGGACATTTGGAGTTATGGTGTTTGTCTTCCCAAGTCACTGTTGTGAAAGAAAGATCCCAGCTTTCCTGGAAATGGCTAAATACTTGCCTGCCAATGGGAAATAGTAAATAAATTCCTTGTTTTTCCTTATATTTATCTCAACCCCTGAGCTTTCTCACTTTTAGCTTTCTGATTGTCTCCCCCATCCTGCTACAGGAGGGAGAGATCAAGTGGCTCTGTGGGTTTAGTTGCCACAGGAGTTAAACAAGACCACACCTTAAATATTCCTTTCACATGGACAAACACGGCTGGGCTACAATTCTTCAACTGAGTCCATGTAATAGACCTCTTAAAGCCCATGGAGACTTTTCCCTTGCATTCTGTATGGAAACAAAGTTTTGGTTAAGCATACCTATCTGCATGCTATCTTCCTGGGTGTACTTTTCAACAAAAGAAATAGAGGGCCCAGGACAGAGGTATCTGTGCTACACTAGCAAACCTGTCACATCCAGATTAGAATAAGCTGCACTATTAGCTGGAGAAGGATCTACCTATTTCCACCTCCATTTCTAAGGAGGGAATCTCCTGCAAAAACTGAAACCATGGGAATTATGCCTGTCCAAGCCTCCGGCTGTTTTCAGCTCAGGCCAGTTCATGAACCGGATGCAGTCTGCTACTTCAGTAGCCGTGGATTACATTCTCTTTAAACCATCTGCTCAGTCTCCCTTGGGACCAGTGTAAAGTCTGCATTTACAGCAGCCTTTGCTGGCCATTCCTGTGGCACAGGTGATCCCCGCAGCTGCTTCCAACTGAGCTCCTGTTCCTTTCCTAGTGGCTCCGAGGTGCTCACTCAGAATCACAAAATCAATTAGGTTGGAAAAGTCCTCGGAGATCGAGTTCAGCCGATGACTGAACACCACCACATCAACGAGACCATGGCACCGAGTGCCACATCCAGTCTTTCCTTAAACTCCTCCAGGGCTGGTGACTCCACCACCTCCCTGGGCAGCCCATTCCAACGTCTTATCATCCTGGTGAAGAAATTTCTCCTATGTCCAGCCTAAACCTCCTGGTGCAGCTTATGACGCTGTCCTCTTGTTCTGCTGCTGGTTGCCTGAGAGCAGAGGCTGAACCCCACCCGGCTACAGCCTCCTTTCAGGCAGCTGTAGAGAGCGATAAGGCTCCCCCGAGCCTCCTTTTCTCCAGGCTGAACACCCCCAGCTCCCTCAGCCGCTCCTCATAGCTCCAGAGCTCTAGCCCCTTGACCAGCTTTGTGGCCCGCCTCTGGACAAAGAGGAGGAGTCTATAGCACTCCGTGACCACCTCCCTTCCCAGCCCACCCCGCTGCCCTGGCCGAGGAGCCCCAGCTCACGCTGCCCTCTTCCCGGCCGGCACCACCCCTGCTCCCGCAGCCCCGGAAGCGGAAGCGGCTCCCGGCGCTCCGTGTGCGGCGGCGGCCGAGGCGGAGCCGGGTCTGAATGGAGGCGCCGCGGGCGAGGGGCCGCTAAGCGCCCCGGGGCCGCCCCGCACCCCGCGCTCCCTCCCCGCCTCCCTCCCTCCCCCCGGGGCCGCCCGGGCCCCGCCATGTCCTACAACAAGATCCCGCCGCGCTGGCTCCACTGCCCCAGGAGGGGACAGCCCGTGGCAGGTGAGCGCCCGGCCCAGTCCGGCCCTGCCCGGCCCCGGGGCGGCCGTGGGGCGGCAGCGGGCGCGGCCCCTTCTCCCCCGGCGCTCCGCTGCCCGCCGGTCTCGCTCCTCCTCAGCCCTGGGGGCCGCCGTGGCCTTTCGCCCCCTGTCCCGGCCGGGGCTCTTTGTCCTGGGGCCACGGCTGTGCCGTGCCCCCCACCCCGAGCTCCTGGCCGATGTTTGTCCCGGAGCTGACTCCCGTTGGGCGGCTGTTCTCCTTAAAGGCCAGCCCGCAGCTTTAAAGCTTTTAGCGCCGGGCTCGCTCTCTCTTCGGCCGGTGCCCTCCTCTGACACGGACTCGCCCCAGCTCCCCTGCAGGGTTAGGGGCCCTCTCCTGTCCTCCGGAGCCTTAGAGCTCTCGCTTTGCACTGGTTCAGGTTCGGGCTAAAACTTTTCCTGTCTGTCACATCTGATGAGAGAGGCGACAGCCAGGCATGCAGAAGGTACTATACCGGAGCTACTAAGTTGGTCAGAAGCTTGGAGCATCTCTCTTACGAGGAAAGGCTAAGGGACCTGAGCTTGTTCAGCCTCGAAAAGAGGTGACTGAGAGGGGACCTCATCAATGTTTATAAATATCTAAAGGGGGGTGTCAGGAAAATGGAGCCAGGCTCTTCTCAGGGGTGCCAAGCAATAGGACAAAGAGGAAATGGGCAGAAACTGATGCACAGTAGTTCCACCTGAATATGAGGAAGAACGTCTTTACTGTGCAGGTGACTGAGCACTGGAACAGATTGCCCAGAGAGGTTGTGGAGTCTCTCTCACTGGAGATATTCAAGAACCATCTGGATGCAATCCTGTGCCATGAGCTCTAGGATGATGCTGCTGGAGCAGGGAGGTTGGACCAGATGACCCGCTGTGGTCCCTGACTGATTCTATGATACCAGTCCTCTGTGCACTCTCTTCCATGTTTGGTTCTCTTTTTCCTGAGTCTTACCAGTGTCGATTTGTTATTCTGCCGACTGGCAGTGACTTTCTAGTTACGGGTGTATTCCTGAGCTCTTTAGCTGGAAAGTGAGTTAAAGTGTTACACTTGTACTTCAGGGCTTGTCAGTCTTCTTGGATACTCTTGCCCTGTCGCGGCTGTTACTCGGTATGTAGTCTTCTGGCATCTAGTGGCAGTGAATTCAGTATCAGGTAGACGCATTTTTGATTGTGTGTTAATTATCGTACTAACTTCTGATGAATGTTTCCTCTGCTGCTTGGTATGAGATAGAGTACACAAATGTGTCTCTTTCCAGTTTTCTCAGTTTGCTTGCTTTATAATGCAAGTAATTCCAACCCCCAGGTTTTTTTTTCCCTCCAATATTTTCTGGTTTTCACTCCTTTTATATCCCTCTCTGTCACAATGTAAAGGTATGTTTTCAAAACACATGTGCTACTCAGCATTAACTGGCACTGTGCCATGATTTGCTTAATAGTTACAACTCCTGTGTTTTCTATCCCACATCTCCACATCATCTTACATTTTTTGATGGCAGTTGATTGTGGAATGGAAGACACTGATGACTATATTTAGAACCTGGTGAGACATTACAATAGGTTTGATCTTCAGTAATCATCAATATGCATTCGTTGGCGTTTATGAGTATTTAATGTCAGTTGTTCATTTTGTGGGTTACTGGTTTCCCTCAAGTTCCTTATACTTCTCTGAATTTGGCTCAATTAAATAACAGTGTTGTTGGATTGCTCATCTCTGTTATCTCTTTCTCCTGATCATGGCCATATGCATTACTTTGTATCTAATGAGAGAGATTTGATAGCCTCTGACCCTGACAAAACAGACTAAGGATTCTTTATTCTGTGTTCTTCTCAGCAAGTTCTTGATCTCTGTTACTTGTGGCTTTTGTTTGTCTGTCTTTTGAGCCATGGTTTCTCAGAAATAGCAACCTAGAGTAAGCAAGAATGAAGGTCATCAGTGTGTCATCTGCTGTGCCATCACTGCTTGTGTGTTTGTTTATTCAGGAACTGCAAGGTAATTCTTTTCCATTCCGTGCGATCATGCACAGGAAGTTAATGCACAGTAAAAAAATCGAAAGTGCTTTGTTCATTTCTTTGGGATGTGTTCCCGTTCACCTGATTTTCAGTTTTTTAGTGTGCACAACTTACCAGAAGCAATAATATGCCATCGGTCTTCTTTCCTTTTTTACTATTTTACACTCAAAGACATCTAGCAGTTTTATGGGAGATGATTTTTAGTGTTTAATTGATATTGATACTATAGTTGGTACTATATTCTCCCAGATATGTTACATTCTAGTTTTAATTAGTGTTTAAATCAAATTTCTAAGTATCTGTATGTGATTTTATTTCCATCTGATAGTGTATTAGTAATGGTGTTGCTAAGCAATGTTTATGTGGCTTCTGGGGACTAATATTCATCGAGTGTTTGATCATGATGCTCTTGTCTTATGGTTGTGGCATCTAGAATTTCTAGATGACCTCAGTACAGGTACTAATGAGACCTGAAACTCTCCTATTGGTGAGATGGGGTTCATTCAGGTTAACAGGACCCTTCACCATGGACAAGGTGAATTCATCTACATCTCCCATTATTTTCCAGTTCACTTCTTTAAATATTGGTAGTTTTCTGCCACTTTCTGGTTTTATGGTATGGCAGTTCCTCAGACTTGCACATTTTCACTTTTATTGCATTATAGTAGAACTTTGGTCATATACTTGATGAAAGGAGCTTTCTTTGAATGCTTAGATCTGAAGTGATCAGTTGCTTCAGCCTTACTGCCTTGGCATTGCCATCTCTGCAGGTACCTGCTTTTTGTGACTTCTGAAAACCCATTCTGTTTCAATTTTGCCATGGAAGGTGCTAGCAAGATACTGAAGAAAAGACACGAGAAGTGTCTCAGCAGTGCTTAGCAGCCTCCTTCTATTGATTCCTGTTAATCTTGTTCTAGACACACAGGTAGCATGCACAACTGTGAGATATTATTGAAAACATCCATATGCAGTAGTGCTTCTGGTTCAGGAAGTTTCTGAGCTATAGCTTGTTGTAGTTGGGGAGAATAATCTGATGATGAGTTGTCATTGTCATTACTCTCTTTCCTAGTTATCTGTTTTTGGCCTGTGTTGGTGATGACATACTGGATGAAATGAATGCTTTGACCCCATCACAGTTCTCTTGAATCAGAAAACTGTTACTTTTTAGAGGAGATTTTGGTTTTTTTTTTTCTAATTGTGGATTTTGCCATTTAATTTTATTCAAATTTCTCTTAATATTGGTCACTTTACCCAATCTAGCCTTCCTAATCAATGCTCAGTCTAAACATACCGTGGTCATACATAATTATGTGTGTCACGTTTTGAGTTGATAGCTTCATGTCACAGAAAATTGGCTAATTAAGAGTATTTTTTCACTGGTAGGCTCTAGAATTTTGATTTGAAGATAAAAAATGTGACAAAATTAGAGCATTTACATATAGAAAATGTGATTTCTTGCATTGTTCACTTCAATTTCTCTCAGATTTATCCACTTGATGTCTGTGCTTTGATATGCTGGGCTCTTATTTTTAGAATTTTTACCTTCTTTTCAGCCTAAAGAAATACCATCTGTTAGACAGGTAACTAATTTGGAAAATGGTTTTTAATAACCACTTTCCAAAACTATTTGACAAATTTGAACTTAATTGTGGAAGTAGGTAATCGTTGGTTGTCAGGTCTCCAGTAACACTTTGAAGTTAATTTGGAAATTCTACTGAGGAGTTCCAATTAGTGTCATAATTTAGTTTAGATACCTGAATGACTTAGGATGCTTTGATATCCATGTAAAATATCACTTTCTTACTGTCAGATCACCTAATACAGCATATGATTTTTTAATCTTCAAATGATTATGCATGGAGGCTTAAATTGAGTTGCAATCAGTTGTTACTACATCACTTCTTTAGCATAAGATGGAAGGCAAAACTGTAGAAGAGACAGGAGCTACTGCCTCATTTATACTTGTCCATATTACTCAAGAAGTTTAGAAATCTTCCTTACAATTAAAGCTTAGCTTCTCAGTAGCTTAATGACACGTAACAAGAGGCTTGTATGCACACACAGAGGGAGGGTTTTCAAGCTTCTGTGCAAAAACCAAGCACCAAATTTTCCAGGCAGAGAAGAAGCAACTGAAATTTATAGAATCTGAGCACCTAGATACTTCCAAAGATCTGTGTTTGAGCTTTGGATGTGATAGTAAATGGGCTCTATATGAAATATTCATCATTTCCACAGCTGTCTGTAGGTATTCAAATGCTACAGGGGATGCTGACTAAACCACTTTGTCTTTTCCTGTCAGTGAACAGAAATGTATTTTGGTTGCTCAAAAAGAAATCAGAGTGCAAATCAGGCACTAAATCAAGGTCTGCTACTAAGAAGAGAATGAACGTGTTCACTCTCTGTTCCAGAAGATGGAGAACAGGAGAGTCTTCAGTGCGACTGCACAGTCTCTAATCAGATGCTGCAGGAAACAATTGTAACCTCCAGGCGCTTTTCCAACTCTTCTCTTTTCCCAGCATCTTGTAAATGATGATGGTTTTCGCATGTACCCATTGACCCTTTTGCCAGTGCAGCTTCTTTTCTTAATTGAGTGCCTTGGATAAAAAGGTTTAGTTACATTCTTCATGTTCTGTAATGGATGAGTAAATGTATTAGTATGGGTGTGACAAGTGACAAAGATAAAAAAGTTTCAAGCACTATGTTGTTTTGCAAAATGTAGGGTGATGGTAGACTTTTGCATTAAGATCTTGTAAATTTAGGATTTGCATAATCAGTCTGTACAGAAGAATATTACAAGTTAACGTGGAAGGGTTAATAGAGAAAGAGGCTGAATGATAACCAGCCCAGCAGCCTATACCAGGGTGGATTGCAGGTTTGTGACTGTTGGGATGAAAAGGCAAAGGGCAATAAAGTGAAGTTTTTCTGACAGCCAGACAAGTTGAAGTGAGTGTAATTTTGTTACTCTTTAATATGTTGATTGTATGGCAGAATAACTTTCCTTTGGAAAAGGAAAATTTGGAATGGTCTCAGACAAGTGAGCAGTGAAAATGTTTCTCATGTTGCTCACTAGCATCGAACCTGAACTAATGAGTTGCATAAAGCATCATAGTTTTCATGTCTGTCTGTCTTTTGTGATTTATAATGTTTCTTTCATGGATGGTAGATACTTATTTGAGACTATATTGAGTGTTGGTAAAATTTTTTTTTGCAGGGATCTTTCCTGTGTATTTGCAGGTAATCAAAGCTGATGCTTACATGACTGGATGACAAACTGTCATTTTAAAATGCTATTTACATGTTTTTAACGGTACTGAGTTTAAGTGCTCTATATTCTGTTGTGCTGTAGCTCCACAGCTTAAATCACACTAAATGTTAGCTAAAAATGTTAAATTACTCTGTTTTAGGTGAAATGACCTCTATTTCCTTTAAAATTTTTAACTTATTTGTGAATTCTGAGAACTCATAACTAAAAAAAATTCCAGTTGACTCTTGATAACAGGATTTCTGCAATTATTTATTATTAAAGGTGAACATCTAAATGTGTTCAGCATATTGCTTTGAAATTGCTAAGTTGTAAGTGTACATATACATGAGTATGCATAAAATTTGATTATCTTTCATAGGGAAGTTTTTACCTTTGAAGACAATGTTAGGACCAAGATATGATGAACAGGTTGCTGAAGAAAATCGTTTTCACCCGAGCATGTTATCCAACTACTTAAAGAGTCTGAAGGTAAAGTCAAATTTTCTAATAATCGAAGCACTGCTTTCATTATTAATGTTTACTCAAGTGTTGTTTTTCAGATTGTTGGGGAGGATGAAATAGAAAAGTCTTATAAAAATTATTACCTGGCAAAAGATGCTGAGAATATAGAAACTATAAGCGAAATTGAAATGAAGACAAGTTTTGAGATACCAAACCTCAGTTACTAAATAACTGGAAAAACAATGGCATGGCCACTGAAGGCTCACCACCCTCTCTGATTGAATACCCCTCACTGATTAGACAATACCTCCTGCTAGCACATAGGTCCAAGAGTCAGAGCAGACCCTACCAACTTAGCATAAGGTCCAAAAAAGCAGTTTTTAGGGTTTAAAATATAACATCATATGGTAATACAATGACGCTCATAGGCTGTATGTAAATGCTATAGAATTTGTATTTTGTTCTAGACTGGTTAGTGAAAATTAGAATATTCAGCACAGAACATGATTTATTGTATTGTAAGCGAGAACCACAGTATTCTGTATCCTGTATCCTGTACTTCTCTCTCTCTCTCTCTCACACCTCTCTGACCTGCTCTGAGCTGCGCCTGGTGGCTCATAGCAGGTCTTCTACTCCCACGCTTTATTATAATAAGCCCCATGCTCTTAAGACCAAAATCCAGAAGTCTCTCCTCTCCGTCCTGGCTGTCTGAAGCAAACCACACCACAGACGGCAACCCTGGAGATCCAAATCCTACACAGATCTAAGGAAAAAGTGGTTGATGGCTTTGTTTGGGACATCTGTACAGAAAATTTTTTGTTTGTTTACATTTCCAGGTTTCCCCTGTAATTAATAGATTTCTGAAAGTACTTTCTTACAGGTTAGAATTCTCAAGGCTAAACAAACCCAGCTCCCTCAGCTGTTCCTGATAAGAGACCCTTCATGGCCCTTGCTGCCCTTCTCTGGACACCCTTCAGCACCTCAGTGTGCTTTTTAAAGTGAGGAGTCCAGCACTAAACACGGCAGTCAAGGTGTTTGTCCCCCGCGTATGGGGGGATGATCACTGCCTTGGTCCTGCTGGCTACACTATTGCTGATACAGGCCAGGATGCCATTGGCCTTCTTGGCCACCTGGGCAGCACAATTGACTGAAATTGGGCCAGCTGTCAACCAGCACTGCCATGTCCTTTTCTGCCAAGCAGCTCTCAGGCCACTCCCCACCCTGTAGCACTGCCTGGGGCTGCTGTGACCCAAGCGCGGGGTCCAGCACTTTATCTTATTGAACTTCATTGCATCCACCACTAAGACTTCTGGTTCTGTCTCATTTCTTCATTCTCTGTTTTGCCCATTTCTATCTGTGTGCTTCAGTTTGCATGTTGTTCTGCACTGTAGCACAACTGTGGCAATAAAGGTGGGGAACAGGACCTTTCTAGCCTTTCATGTCTCTGAAGTGGTGTGCCCAGTCCAGTGCATCTGGAGACATGGGAAATGGGATTTTGAGCCTGCCAGGCTAAGAAAGGGCTACCACCTCATTAATTTCATTGGTTATTAAATTTTATATCGAAGTTTAGCACCATTTGTTTTCATTGTGTCATAAGATGAATCACGCATGTGATGTTTTTTCTGTGGGTTTTTTCATTATTTTTTGCTGTTGATCTAGGTTAAATTATTTCTGAATTTGCTTAACAGTGTCAGACCTGAAACATCAGAAGAATTAGGTGACTAAAAGATGGGAATCCTCATTTTATGAGTCTTATTTAGGCTTAAGTATGAAGTAGATGGTGAACTACTCAGTGTTGCAGTGGTAGAAGTACCTGTGCAGTAATGCGATAAGAAGTACCTGTGCAGAATGCTATCAGTGAAGCATATGTGCCTGTTCTCATGCGATTGAACTGGTAGGATTTTTCTTGTTAGAATTCTTGCATCTGTGCTGTTATGATCTGCTCTAATCACAGAGGAGCAAAGAGAACTCTCTGTGAACAAAAGAGAAAGAATCCTGAGGTTTGAAATATTCCCTGAAATAAGATTAAAACCAAATGAGGTTAAATGGTGTTAAAGAAATTGATATGTTTCATTTAACAGTAAAAGAGGCAAAGAGAAAGAAAGAGAAGGAAATAAATAGAAAACGGGGGTGGGGATGGACAGGGAGAGTGACAGAGACAGATTAAGTAGAAACATGTCACCCTTCAGTGGGTCTCAGTGATGTCTTGCTGCTCCCCTCCATCTGGGCTTCTTGGTGGTGAGGGTTGCTCACCGCAAAGTATAGAATCCAATGGATTAAGGTAGGTTTGGGCCAGGTGGGAATGCCCAGGTACCTCCCTCGAGGAAGGGCGAGTTTGACACTGTCTCTTGCAAGGCTCTGGGTCAATTGCATCATTTTGTGTCAGGTGCAGTGCCCTGGTGTGGGGTCTGGGGAGCCCCTTTGGGTGGGGGACCTTTGATGGGCAATGACACCTCCTCTGCTGTCCCTCACATGAATGTCCCGTAGTTGTGGCTTTCCCAGGCTGGGGGACCTGCAGCTGAGCTGGTCTGCGCAGCAGAGGGTGGGCGTTCATTGCTTATTACCAGAGGCTATGCACCCAAAACCTCTCCTCCTCCGCCCTGGGTTGGGGGAGAGTCTGTGCAAACCTGGCAGCAGATAAGCCTGGGCCTGTGGCCTCCATGCCGAAGCTGCTGGGCTTAAATTCTCCTGTGGAAGTATTCTTTTTCCCCAGCCCAGACCTGAGAATAGTGTCACTGTTATCTCAAATCAACTTACAGTCCAGGGCCTCAGTCAGGGGGCCCATTCAGGGTGGGCTTTGGTAGTGCAGCTTTTGTTGGTGTAGCCTCATTTTACAGTTTTAATGAACAAAAATCCTTCACAAAAATGCTTAAACCAAAAACTAGAATATTTCAGTCTCTGGCATGTGCATCTAAATTCTACCTGAGTTCCACTTTTATACGTGATGTTATTTTTGACTCTGACTGGATTTGATAGGCATACTTGGCAATTTTCCCAAACCAGTCTTATTCATGCTTTAAAATAATTTAAAATTCTGTGTGTATTTTGGAGTTACAGAGAACTTTACAGCCTTACTCAGAATTTCTAAATGCTTGCCTCCTTAGTGATTTGCCTCCAAAAAAACAAACCATGACGAGCCTTTGTAGGCTTTCCAGTAGTCACATCTATCAGTTCTGTTGTAATGCTACAAATTCATCGTGTCTTGAGTGACATCAGATTGTTAGAATTTGGTAGTAAAATTAGTAGTATGAGGATCCCAAGTTATATTTTGGTAATTTTGATCAACAAGCAGATCATAGAGTTTCCTTCAAACTCTCTGTTCTCGTCAAATCTATTACATTGTATTGTACCCTGACATTGTTGATGAATGTTCGATATTTGAAAATATATTTTTTTAATTTGCCAAGTTACATAATGGTTACTGGATTGCTCTATTTTTAGAGCAGCAGTTTACCAGCAAGCCAGCAATGAAATAAATGTGAAATTGAGTAGCCCTCAAGGAGTGGATTTTCCCACCCAAGGCAAAAGTAGCTCACTGTGCATGGTTCTCATAATTCTATTGCAGTGTGTTTTACTGCTAATACTTTGCAGAACGAATTACATCTGAAAACTGGTTATTACTTAAATCCATATAATACAGCTCCCAAAGAAAAGACTTAAGCAGAAAATTTTACATCTGGAATTTTGTAATAGAGAGATATTGCTGTTATCACAGATTTTTGAAGGTACCAGTTCAGCATTTAGGACAACATCTGTCTGGGTGGAACTGTCTCTAACAAGCTTCCTATGTGATTCCGTTTCTCATGGAGCTAGTTGCTGAAAATCTGAATGTGAGAAACTGATTTGATTAGCCATGGCAGCTCCATTTTTCTTCTGATTGCCAATATTGGCATAGTATCTTAATGTTCTCATAAACAAAATTGCAGGAGCAATTGGTGACAGCATGAATAATGTCTTTTTTTTGGTAAATTTATTTCTTGTTTAGGTAGGTTAGTACAGGTTTATACTTTATACATGTAGATTTATTTCTGTCACAAAGAGCGAGGACATTAGTTAACTCAAAAGAATGTTTGGGTAATTAGTGTGCTCAAGTTACAGAATTCCTATTAGGAAAACTACTTACCAATTTTCAGTCACATTATTGTTTTCACAGGCACATTCAGTCACTGATCTAAACTATTTTCCTCAAATAAGAAATGCCAGAAAAAATCCTGAGACTGGAGGTAGTTTGTATTTCTGCAAAACACAGTAATAAGTGTAAATAAAATATTTTGAATACAATATACAAAGTTGAGAATGAGGAATACAGAACTGATCTAGATATTACTTTAGAAAGCTTAGTGCTGTTGACATAACACCATGATGCTTTTTAATATTTGATAAATAAAAGTAATATGAAATATATAAGTATTATGAAAGTATATCATCAGAATTTTGAATACCATGGAGAACTGTCTCTGTAGATAATTGGAAATTTTCCTTTTGGGGTCTTCTGAACAACATATTCATGTGAAATAGTTGTTTCTGAACTGTATTGTAGTTATAATAGATTTTTACCTTTTCTGAATTGTGTGGAAATGGTGTTTTACTTTGTAATTCTTCTAAATTCACCACTAAATTATTGCCAGTCTGTTGATCCTGCTTGAAAGCATGACATTGAGCATTTTGACCAAAAGCAATTGCTTGGACTTACAAGACAGGAAACCAGAAATACTTTCTTTGCACAGGTGAAAGCTCACAGGTTAGTGAGCTCTTTTAGCACAGTTATACTGGTAGGTTTGTTGTCGGAAATTTTGTCTGGAGCAAGGATCAGTAGGATATACTTTGATACTCTGTGCCACCCAGCGGAATTTCTGCTTTCCATCCTTCTTTTTAGAAATGTAGTAACTTCCACAAGGCTCTTTAAAAGACCTATTTTACAGCAATAAAAACAAACACTAAAAATCTAAGTTTATGCAGAAGTGGACACATTAGGGTAGACTGGGCAAGGCATCCTGGATTCGGGTACACCCTAATGTCTGAGTGATTGATACTGCCACTTTAACTGATGACAGCATCCTTGAATATCCAAAGCTGTTTTGCATTTTAGCTTTAATTAAGATGTTTCTAAGAATTTAATTAATTTAATTAATTTTAAACTTGAAAATGCATTCATTGTTTGCATTGGATAAATTAAAATGTTTTTTTTTTTCTGAGAGTGTACTTATGTGTAAGTCTCAGTAGTTAATTTTTCTTGTGGTACTTTCAGTGTACCGGTGTTTAGTATTGTTTTACTTTGCATAAGAGCACTTCATTCCCTCTTCTTTGTATTTTTAAAATGTTAAAGTAATTCTTTACTAGACTTTCCTGCTGTTAGCAGATCTTTTTTATTTAGAATCATTGTTTGGAGCAGACTAAAGTTTTTGAATTGATGGCTAGTGCTCATTTAGACACCAGCTTTCACAAAGAAATACGTCTGTGATGGTGGTAAAGTATGGATTTTACAAACAAATGCAATATTTAATAATTTTTAAACTTACAAATGTTGCCTGTGGTTGCTTTTAATTTGGATGTTTTTAGCCATTTAGTATTTATGCACTGGTACTTGAACCACATATATAAGTTTTTTTTTTTTGTGTTTTTTTTTTTTTGTTTTGTTTTTTTGTTTTTTTGTTTTTTTGTTTTTTTGTTTTTGTTTTTTAGGTTAAAATGGGTTTGCTGGTAGACTTGACCAACACCACAAGATTCTATGATAGAAACGATATAGAGAAAGAGGGCATTAAATATATAAAGCTGCAGTGTAAAGGGTAAGTTGTGTGCACTGTTTAATTATTTCTTTGGCTTTTAATTTGAAAGATCACACTGAAGAAATTAATTTTTTTTTCTCTTCTTCCCTTTCCCCAGGTGTCTTGTAATGTATGTGTTCTTATGTTTTTCAGGCATGGTGAGTGCCCTACACCTGAGAATACAGAAACATTTATCCGTGTATGTGAACACTTCAGTGATAAGAATCCTTCAGAGCTTATAGGTACATCTTATATCCATCTTATACCCATCATTTGTTTTTATTATTAGTTCATTTCATGTTTGCTCATAACTGTGGTCTCTTATTCTTAGAAGTCTGAGCAAAGGAATTTCCTCAGTACAGAGTTTATGCATATATAAATTTGATTGCTTTTACTGCGAAACGAATATATTTCTTTTTTTTACAGATAGTAGTGTGTTTCTGCATCCATCAATTTGATAACAGCAGTTGACTTAATGCAGAAAATTATACAGGCATAAGAGGTGTCTACAATTACATGATATTTGCACTGTGGTTTTGTAGCTTCTGCTGACGCAAAAGCAAGTTATGTATTGTTTTGACATTTGGTGGTCTGGTTTACTTGAAGTCATATTTGCTAACTGAATTACCAGAGATTCTTTAGAAAGTCTCATAAAACTGGTAGTAGATACTAGGCTTAGTTTTCTTCTATGGTATACTGTCTTGGAGTATTTGAATGTTCTGAGAATACTTTTTTTTTGCCCAGAGAGAAGTAAGTTCTCAGTTTAATTTGCTTCCCTTCTAGTGCTAGTTAAAAGTATTTTACTCTGATTTTTGTTAATCATATTAATGTTTATCTCTATCTGCAAATTATCAGAGACAAGAAATTGCTTTGCAGGTGGGTTTCTTGGGTCAGAATGGGTGTCATCCTCAATCCTCATGGATGATGATTTTGTAGCCTTCTTGAATCTGAGTGTCTGTGCGACTTAGGAGTACGTGGAACAGTTGTTTGTGTCATTGCTCAGAGCTTGGTAAGCTAAGCTGGTATTTTCACCTTTTCCTTTAGGTACTTTCTTACTTCTTTACTGCGCACAGAATGCAGTTTAATTTGAGACTGTTGTGGTTTAACCCCAGCCAGCAGCCAAACCCCACTCAGTGCCTCCCTCACTCCCCCACTGGTGGGACTGGGGAGAGAATTGGGAGGGTAAAAGGTAGAAAACTCACATGCTGAGATAAAGGCAGTTCCGCAGGGAAAGCAAAGTCACACACAAAAGCAAAGTAAAGCAAGGAATTAATTCACTTCTTCCCATGGGCAGGTGGGTACTCAGCCATCGCCAGGAGAGCAGGGCCCCATCACACGCAACGGTGACTTGGGAAGACAAATGCCATCACCTTGAATATCCCCCCCATTCCTCCTTCTTCCCCTGCTTTATATACTGAGCATGATGTCCTGTGGTCTGGAATACCCCTCTGGTCAGTTGGGGTCACCTGTCCCAGCTGTGTCTCCTCCCAGCCTCCCATGCACCCCCAGCTTCCACCCCAGCATGGTGGCATGAAAAGCAGAAAAGGCCTTGGATCTGTGTAAGCCCTGCTCAGCAATAAAAAAAAAAAAATCTCTATATTATCAACCCTGTGTTCAGCACAAATCCAAAACACAGCCCCATTCTAGCCACTGTGAAGAAAACTAACTCTCTCCCAGCTGAAGCCAGCACAGAGACCTGTGTGTTCTTCCCTGAACTGTAACACTACGATGTGGTTTAAAAAATGAGGAACTGCTAAATGGCACTGAGTGGGACCAGACACAAACAGTATTTCAAAACTTGCACCAGAACCAAGATATTGTTGGTGAGTGATCTCACTCACCCTCCTATAGCAATTCCTCATTTTCACTCTCCTTTTGCAGTTCTTCCATGTGGTCCTCCAATAATATTTTAGAACTTGAAATAGCGGTTATGGTCAGCAATTTATATAGTGCGTGGATAGGGTGGTGATATCCTATAAACAGCAGACCCATTTACGTAGTATTATAAAATACCACTTTTAGTGTTGAGTCACTGACTTTTTGGCTTTGATGAATTTTGGAATGTTTTTCCATTATTTAAGTGTTTCACCCCTATAGGGGAAAAAAGACAGTTAGAAGGACTCAAGGAGAAAATAGTATGTTGATTAAACTTTTGAGTAGTAGGTTGTTTAGGCTTTTATAGTAAAAGAGAAATTTTTTTTCATTTTTCCATTTCTCTTCCGTGAATTACTGAAATTTCTCATTTTGGGTACTTGTTTCCTCCGACAGATCATCAGAGGGACTGGTGCAGAGGATGTTTTTATCAAAAGTGAAAGCAGTCTACAGCAGTGATAGTACTGCACCCTGTGTGATCTTTCTCTTCCAAGCTATTGGTCTCATACTGAGATGCTTCTTATCTTTGTCATGTTTATGAAATTATTGACTTAACCTTCTTGGCAGCAGTAACAGCTGCAGGAGTTAGTGATAGCTATTGTGTGCAATTTTGTTCTCAGTGTCAAGATTAGATATGAAAAGAGACTGAAATGTGAACGATAAGTGATCAAAATTTTCAATTCATCTAGAACAATATAGGACGGAAACGTCATTTTTGCAGTATGAAAGACAGAGATATGCTTGCCAACCTTAAGGAAGTGACATGCAAAAATTTTGCTTCAACAGAAGACAAAAGAGAAATGATTGCTAGGAATAAATTAAATAAGGAAGCTAAAATTAATTTAATTTGATGCAAGTTACACAGTTTTTAGTATTTTTAAATGGTTAGAAATGATGAATCCAAAAAATTCATAGAAATTTTTGCCTTGCTTTATTAAGAAGGGAAGCTTGGTGGGGGAGGCCCAAAACCCAATCCTGTTAGAGTCAATACATCCTTCTTTTTACCCACTTGAAGTTATCTTTTTTTTTTTCATCAGTCTACTTTTTATAGGTACCTTTTTGGTTCTCCAGTTGAAAAAAATGTATTTGGAGTGTAGAAGAGTGTAAAGAAAAAAGATAGATATTGACATTTTGTTTGAATAGGCATCAGGTGAATTGTTGCTAACCTTACTTTACTAGCGGTGGTAGAGAAATGAAGAAACTGATGAAAGCTCAAGTGGCTTGCTTCATGGTGTTGGGTGCCAGGTCTTGCACTTTGGGTCAAAACAGCCCCAGGTGATGCTGCAGGCTTTGGGAAGAACAGCTGGAAATCTGCCTGGCAGAAAAGCACTTGGATGTGCTGGTCTACTGACCATGGGCCATCAGTGTGCACAGGTGGCCAAGAAGGCCAATGCCCAGCAGGATTAGGAAGTGATTGTCCCTCAGTATTTGGCACTGGTAGTTAGGTATTGACATGCTGGAGTGTGTCCAGAGAAGGTCAACAGAGCTGCTGAAGGATCTGGAGCACTGGTCTTACTAGGAGTGGCTGGGGGAGCGGGGATTGTTTAGCCTGTTGAAAAGGAGACTCTGGGGTGACCTTATCACTCTCTACAGCTGCTTGAAATGAGCCACGTGGGGGTTGGACTCTTTCCCCAGGCAACCAGTGACAGGACAAGAGGAAATGGCCTTAAGTTACACCTGGGAGGTTTAGGACATTAGGAGAAATTTCTTCACCAAAAGGTGAAGTTGTCAAGCACTGAACAGATTGTACAGGGAAGTGGTTGGGTCCCCATCCCTGGGGGTGTTTAAAAGCCATGTCGATGGGGCACTTAGGGACATGACTTATTGGTGGACTTGGCAGTGCTGGGTTGAATTCAATGAACTTAAGAGTCTTTTCCAATCTAAACAGTTTTATGATTCTATGGTAACAACTGAAAAATATGTTAGGAATAGTTGCTCTTGCTGCTAGTGGAAACTTTAATGGTATTTATAATTTAAAGTGAAGTAGGAGGAAGAGGCAACATCTTGCCTGAATCCTTCATGACATTTTTAATAGCACAAATTTTCAGGCTGGTCTGCATATCACTAGATGGTGCTGTTGCCTTGAGAGAAAAAAAGATGCAATATGTTTGACAGTGTATCCCTCCTTTCACTGGGGAATGAGTTCAGTAAAATAGAGGCTGAAGTCTTAATTCTTTTTTTCTCACATTGAAAAGATAAGTAATTCAAAGTGATTATGCTGTTGTATAGTTTTCTTTTTGTAGGTTCTTTTTTTTCCCTAAAGTGAATAGGTCTGGTCTTAGCACGGTAATAGTAAATTTGAGATAGAATTGTGGTCTATTGGCACTGCTTTCAATTTTGAGGTAAGGTAGTCTGGATATGGTTTTTTGCCTGATGATATGAAATGAATGTCATGCTTGTTGAATCCACTAAAAGCACAATTAATGAATTTGATTATATTGCCTTTTGACAAGCATTTGAGCAGATTTATGAATCTTATCTGTATTAGCCATATTTCAATTGCATTAAGTTAGTGCTCTTGATTGGGATAAACTGAAGTATCCTATGCTGCTGCAGCTGCTAATTTGCAGAAAGAGTGTAATAAATTGCCTTTCAGGTTTATGTGCCTTAATGTGGTCCATGCTGCCATGATGGGAAGGGAGATAACCACTTAATGTTACAGATGAAGGTAGAAGGATCCAAACCCACACTTTTGATGCAAATAGGTTTGCTAAAACCACTAGCAAGTGATTATGCCCTTTTCTTGTCTTTTCTAGGTGTCCATTGTACACATGGTTTCAATAGAACTGGATTTTTGATTTGTGCCTTTTTGGTCGAGAAGTTGGACTGGAGGTAACTTTGAGTGTTAGTTCCTGGGGATTTGTGGAATGTGGCTAAAGGATTCTTCAGTATGTTTCACTTGTCCTGACAGCTATCCTAATGTATTCGCTATTTGTTGTTTTATAGCTGCTTAATAATCTTGAACAAACAGCCCATACTAACATTTTTCATATCATCCCTTGATAGCTTAGCCTGTTGCAGTCAATAATTCCAGGTCTGGTAGGTCAAAAGTCAGTTCTACCTGCGGTGTGTGGGCCTTTAGCAGTGAATATATTATATTGTGTTTCTTTCCTGTGACATGTCCCACATCATAAGTAAGAATGTAAAGTTCAGAGATTCCTGAAAGATTATTTCCCTTACTTTTTCATCTTTTTCATGTAGGTTTGTGTGGGGGCTTTTTGGTTTTTTTGTTTTTGGGTTTTGGTTTTGGTTTTTTTTTTTTTTTTTTTGAGATTGGAAGAGATTAGCTAGAGTAACAGCAGAGTAACATGCTTCTGAAGGATTGGGGCAGACAAAGTCCTTGTTTCCAGCTTGTTTTTTGACTAAAGTCTACAGCATACTTCTAGACAGACTCAACCAGTTTTTCTGTCTTTTAAAAACGTGACTCATATAGAGGAACCATCTTTTCAGATAACCTTAGTGTAAAAAGAAACCCCAAAATCAAGCAATGCCCATACCATCCTAGTAGACATAACTTTTGCATGTTTGGTATTATTTGCAAAACACTATTTCCTTGTTGACAGAGTCCTGTGAAAGTCATGGTTCTTGACAAGTCCCTTAAGTATTCTGATGGTATTTCTTGTATGTGGTCCTACAAGTGAAGAAAATTCTGCTCCTGTTGCAGCTTTTTCTTGTGACTGGACATACAATTATTGTGCTTAGCATACACAGGCAAGCTGTTTGCAAGGAACTAGGTCATTGCTGTCTGTTAGCAGACTTGGAATAAAGACATTGGAGTATTGGAGACAGAACACCATTAGGAGTGGGTGGTTGAATCTTTGCAGGAACCTAGCTGGGTATAGGAAGTAGACACACAATGTTTTATAGTATGATTCTAGTTGTTGCCATGAATTGAAAAAATTGTATGCTTTTAATCGAACAATTAAAAAGTAGCATGAAATAATTAGACTTAGAATTGATCCTTTCTTCTGAAGAGGAAAGGCACTTGAATCTATTTGGATCTCCTGTTTTTATGCAACTTCTTTGTTTTCAAACCTTGGTGAGAAAAGCCTTGAAACGTAACAACCATATCTTTTTTTTTTTTTTTTTTTTGCTTTAGGTAGTTAATTGTATCAAGTTTGTTCATTTCTTTCAGATTTTTTTAATAGCACGTCCAGATATCACCTGGTAGGGAAAAATGTCCACAGCAAAAGAAAAGATTTTGGCAAGATGCTAGTTAGTAATGAGCATTGTCCCAAGATAAATCTGATTTGCTGTAACATTCTTTAAAACAAGGCACTGTTACTTGCTAATGAGGAAATAAGATCTTCCTGATGGAAAAATCCATCTGTATTCATTCCTTAATCATATGATGTAGGAGTGTTGCTGATGTGTTGTGTACACTGGGATGTATTTTATAGTTAGTTTAAAGAAAGGCCTGAAAGCTCTTCAGCTAGTGGTCAGAAACCTTACTTGATTCTCTTTTCAACAACTCATTTTTTCCAAAGACCACTTTGTTTCTAGAACTTGGAAAATTGTTTTCTTTTTATTTACTTGAAATCTATGCCACATCTTTTGGCTTTATCCTTTGGCTTTATCTTTTGGCTGTAATCCAGAAGATTACAGAGTTTCTCTAATATCATCAGAGACAAATTTGAGCATTTTTCAGACCCCATCACTTTTGGTTTGTTTTGAGCTTTCAGTGGCATTCATTACAGATGACATGAAACAATTTAAGAAAGATAGCAAAGTAAAAAATGTCTTGTGAGAAAGAAAGTAGAAGTCTTAGAAAACATAATGGAGAAGAAAGGTTCTTCTAAGTAACTCAGACTCTTAAACTGTCATTTTTGAAATGAGACCCATATGATAATCTCACTCTGGAAAACATATTGTTTTCTCCTCTTATGAAGATCAGAAGAGTGAATCAAACTTACTGGTTCTTAGACACTGTTTCTGTCTGTTCTGGGAAACTTACCTTATGAAGTTCTCAGGCTCCTTTCCATACTGTACAGATCAGACAAAACATGCATTTTGAATTAAATATCTGAAAAAAATATCACAGGGTATAGTGTGCGCTTGTGTTCCAGTTTTAAGACACGTACCTGTTAAGAAGCCTACCAAGGGCGTCTATCTACCTTTTGTAGTTTCTCCTCTCTTTTATTTAGCAAAATTTCTAGATGTTCGTCCATGGAACATTACTACTCTGCATGGCCATGATAAATGGAAGAGAGGATTATGTCCAGTGGTTTTGGTTAAACATTTTCATAGGATCTATGAAAACAGTAACAATAAAAACCTTGTGCTGTGCTCACTGTTGTGTATTTTGGAGAGTTTTCCAGTTGGCTGGTAAAGAAGCATGGCTGTTAGTTAGTTTTTTGGTAGGGTTTTTTTAATTGTTGTTGGGTTGGTTTTTTTTGTTGTTGTTTTTTTTTTTTTGTGATCCAGCCTTCAGTTTATTTGAGCACTTAAGATTAAATGCTAGCTGCATAGTAAAAGGCTTCTGAATTACAGTGCTCTTATGAGAAACTTCTGCAAAGAGAAGTTTTTGAAAAAGATTAGGATGATTTTTCCCAGTATGATGGAAAAACCTCTAATGAGAGGAAAGATAATTCTTAGGGTAAAAAAAATGTAGACATATTTGAATTTGAACATTTGCATTTTTCTTCATTAAGTTTGTTAATATATTTCTTTGGTTTTTTTTGTCCTTATTCAGTGCTCAGGTATTTACCTGCGTGTCACCCATTCCTTCTCTGTAGCAATAATAGAAGTTTTATCTGGGTGATCAGACTACTATGAGCTACAATAGGGACTCAAAGCAGCCTGAGCAGGAGTTACTTGAGAACATCTGCAGTGCCTACAGAGTTATACAGAATCTTGTCCAAGAGAAAATGTTACCAGACTGGTCTAAGCATGGACTTTCAAATATAAGGAATGTTTTTGCAATTACCACTTCAGAGTTTGTATTGATTCTCAGTCCCAGTAATTCTTATGTTTGGTAAAGCGTGACATGACTAAGACATGTAAGTTAAGCATCCAGAGTGATTTTCAATTTTTTTTTTCCAGTATTGAGGCTGCTGTGGCTACTTTTGCTCAGGCTAGACCGCCAGGTATTTATAAAGGTGACTATTTGAAGGAATTATATCGTCGTTATGGCGATGAAGATGATGCACCATCACCACCAGAGCTTCCAGAATGGTGCTTTGATGACGATGAAGAGGAGGATGATGATAATGGTAAAACTGGAGGCCAAGAATCAGAACCTGGGTCATCAAGCTCTTCCTTTGGCAAAAGGAGAAAAGAACGCCTAAAACTGGTAATTTTGATTTGGAACTTACATTCTAACTGCTAAACATAATTTTGTAACCTCATACTCATTAGTTACCTCATCATACATTACTTTGGGAAATTTTTTAGGTTTAAGAACTGGATTAGCAAAAAGCAATATGAGCTTAAAAAAACCCAAGGCAGCTTTGAAATCATATTTTGTTTAAAGATGTTTTAGCTGTACAAGAAATATGACTGATCACTTACTGTTGTTTTTGTCACACATCTGCATAATCTGATGAAATAAATTCCTGTAGTTACCATGGTATGGAACTAATACTCAAGTACAAAGAATATATTTGTATCATGTGAAGACTAATGGCTCAGTTCTCCTCAAATTCCTTTTTCCTGACTCTTTTTTATTTGCAAATAAAGTAGGCTGGAACATTGTTGAGTGCAAAAATAGATTTTTTTTGCATAATACTGAATTATTTTACTTGTGTGCTGAGGTGTGTTTGTTTGCAAACACTTGGAAATCCTCATATAGAAATATGCTGCAAAAAAGCATTTTGTTGTTACTGCAGATGGTTAATGTGGTTTACAGGTGGAGTATGGAAAATATTAGCCTTAGAGGAATACAAAATCTAGTCTAAAGAAACAAGATGAACTTTAATAACTTTCAAATTGTCCCTCATCTGGAATAAAAAATTTCCCACACTGTAAAAAAACACAGTAAAAGTATATTCGGGGATATGGCCACTTCCTCCATTAGCCTTGCAGTAAAACATTGCTATCTAAATATTTTTTGGGGGGCCGGGCCCTAAAAGTTGTTTTTTTTTTAATGTGCCATTTGATGCATTAGGAACTGAGGTATTATGATAAATTACAATGACAGCATCTTTTCATCAAGTATAAAAGCTGGTCAAAACTCAGCTGGTCTATTTAACAGGAATGATACTGGCTTTCCAGGCTTTTTCTTATCTGCCACCATAGTTTTGTTGAAAGCTGGAAGCTAAATTATACGAATAAGCATATTAATAACTAAAAGTTATGATGAGTTAGATAATTTATGAAAGAAAGAATCATCTAGTTAATATGCATATTCGTATAATTCAGTTTTGCAGCTCTGAAGGAACGTTCTTTGACATGAAGAGGAGGAACGGGCAGAATTCTTTACCATGGTTCTTGGCTGGCAGATGGAACTGCTTAACTCAGTAGAGATGGATACAGTCTATTTGTGATTCCTTGTAAATATGCGATCTACAGGGGGAGTGAGTATCAGGTAAATACCTCTTCCTCAGATGTTCTTATTTTACTGTCTAAAGGGCTGAATTTTCAGCATTATGTTGATTTCCTGCAGCAGATGTTTTCACCTTTCTAATGCATCTCTTTCCTAAAAGACTAGAGGTGGGCAGTGTAAAAATAGAGGTAGCTGTAGAGATAGTGGTATTCTGAGTTTTTTTCATTTTGACCCAAATCTTTGTGGAGACAGAAAAAAGTTTGGTAGTAGAGGAGGAGACAGCTCCCAGGCATCTTGGATAATGGATAGTCAGAAACAACTGCTAGCTAGCCTGTGAAATGAAGTTAGTATGCTGTCCATTTCAGAAACTCTGTCTTTGATGTGAGAAACTTCACTGCAGCATTTTTCATTACAACTTCCATATTTTGATGTCAAAAAATCTTGACAGTCTTTCTTTTCTACACTACACAAAGTGTAGGAACCATTAAAACATAAAGCCATTACAGTTTCCTTTGTCATTACCTGAAGGAAGTTGACAGGTACCAGGAAATCTGCTTGCTGCAGTCTGAGATACCACACAGGAAATCCAAACACATTTTGACTTAGTGCATGCAGTATCGACTGTAGCATTTAAGCAACATTATTAACTGACACTTAGAATCTCACTTCAGGAAAAAAATACTTGGTTTTGCAATTTGGACAAAAAGTTATAATTCTGAGAATTATACAAACCTTTTATGGGTCAAATGGAACTTTTACTGTTTATTAAGGAATGTTGTCTCTTCTAGTCCCATGTAAGTTGCATATCACAAGGTGTTAGATGCAGTGCTTCTAAAATGAATGGTGGCTGTTAATGATTTTCTTCATGATTTTGAGTGTAGGTATCCTGTGGTCATCTGTGAGACCAAGGGAAGCAATTAAACTGATTTGACATAGGGAGGATAATACCAAACCACATTGATTCTAAATATTAGTGACTTGGGGTTTTTCTGTTTAACCAACTCTTTTTTGCAAAGTTTAATAACCCTTTTACTTATTGTTTTGCCTGTGGGCATCTTGATGGATATGAGAAAAATACAATTTTTTTATTTGGCAACACCATTTTATGTACTTGAGTATGAGTATCATTTCCTTCTCCATGTTAAACACTTATTTGTTCACTTTTTCCTTATAGTCTGGTTTTTTTGTGCTACTGACCTTTCTTGTTATTCTTTGTGTTCTGTCATGTTTACTCATGTTTTCCTGATGCTGTGGTGCCTATAATTGAATGCAAGCCTCTAGTGGAGGCCATCCTAGTAAGGCTTAATAGGGAGAAATTAATTTCACATGTCTTAAGGCTAATACTTCTGTTTATGTATCTCAACATAATTGCCTTTTACAAGGCAGAACAATACTAATTCAGCTTTTGGTCTCTTGCTGCTTCCATGTCTTTTTCTCTAATTATCTACCAGTGTGTGTTTGTATAATTTCTTATCCATTATTAAGTGTAGAACTTTGTTTATACTGAATTGTACAGTGTTGTTTCCAGCCCATTTTTAAAATTAAGTGTAACACTGAATCTTAAGCTATCATCCCAGTCTATATCCCTGTTACTAAAGTCACAGATGTCACAAAAATAAGAAGATGCTAATAAGAAGTTTAGGGTAAATAAGTTAATTATCTTATACCTAAACCAGACCTTGCAGATTCTTCTCAATATATTCTCCCATTTTGTTAATGAAATGCTAACTCCTCTGAACCTGGTTTTGAAACAGGTTACTTTTCTGTTTTATGGACGTTGTGTCTACCCTGTGTGTTCTGAGTTCCACTATGAGGACAAGATAAGCAAACAAAAGACAAATTAAGGCAAATGCAAACAATTCCAGTTCTGTGAAGCCTGTTTCACTATGAAACCCAAATGTTTAGTTGAACACCTTTGCTACTGAGTGACAGTCATTATGATTTTGTTGTTTCTTTTTTGTTTCTACATGCCAAGAGGCAGTTACTGTGATTTGGTCTTGTGTTTTTAGGTATTGAATCTAAGCTGATCAGTGTAACTCCCTGTCTCTCACTTCTTTCATTTTAGAAGATGTTCCTTCCTGACATGTTTTGGAATGTTTCTTGTCTTCTGGAAGGCAGTCCTTAGCATACTGGCACTTGGTCAAGTCTGAGTAGCTGAAGACTGCTCTCACACAGGCCTCGTGGTAGCCACTAGGGTCAGGAAGGTGTGTGTTTGGGGCTGTTCCCACTCACCCACTCCTCCAGATTGTGTTTAGGATCTGAAGCAATACAGGATGACACACATTGCCACTTCTCCTTCAGCTGAAGTGATGGGTGGAGAAATTCATGGCAAGCGGGGCAAGTTTAATTAGTACAGATGGTGTGATGGTTGTGCGGAGTATAGATACGAAGTGCATGTACTTTCCTTGGATCCTTTAGGGCTTACAGCCCTTGGTTTAATATCAGTGCTGAGGACTTGATGTGCTCCTAGTGGTCTGAGTTCTCTAGAGTCTTTGCACTGTGTTCTCCAGTGTCCTGTTTCCACAGCGTTGTTAGCTGAACACTAGTGTAGAAACTGCATGGGTCTGGCTCAGCTTTAGCACCTTATCAAGGAATGTCCTCATGAAACCTGGAGTGCTAACTTAGCCAAGCACGAACGCCCAAGTGACTCACCTTGTTTTCATGGTGCTGTGCCTTAGCTAGTGATTATACTTGAAGCAGATAATCTGCAAGAAACACTTTCAAATGGCAAGCATGAATTTTGTGTTTATTACTTTTTCTTTTCTGGAAAATCTTTCCTGTTCCCTGTGTATTGCTTCAATCTTAGCAGTCATACTGCAATTGCACTCTGTCATTATTCCCAGAGGCAAGGCACAACCATCTTTGTTTTCTGGTGCTCCTCACCACTTACCAGAATTCAGACCATGTGCTGGCCAGGCATGAGTAGCTGTCTGCCTCGCTCGCCTGCTCCCCTGTGTGCTGTTGCATCTGCTGGTGCCCACGTAAATAGTATGGGGTGAGTGACACACCAAAAGTCTGTGAAGCTCAAGGTAATTAAGGTTATGAGCCAGTATATTTCTTTAGGATGTTCTGTTCTCAGAATATGATTTTGTGATGTGACTGAGCCAATCTTAACTGCAGGCTGTACTGAAAACAGTGGTCCTGCTTTCCCTGCACTCCTTGTGTTCCTTCTGCTTCCCTGGCGCTAGTGCTACGTTATCCTATGGTGAGCTAGTTTAGGATATTATTTTGGCAGAAAATTACCAATCTATGATGTTATTTTTGCCAAATTAGTTCCTAGACTTGCTCAAGAGTAGAGCAGATGAGTGCCACAGTGTGTGGAAAGGAAAAGGAGAAAAGAAAGTTCCTTTCATCAGTAGTATGCAGTTGGATTTGTTAAAGCTGGTTTCAAGTGTTTTAGAGAGCAGATATGAAATGCTTTTATGTTCACATGCAGGAGTCAGAGCTCAACAGGTAAATAGTCATAGTTTGATCATCTTAGAGGACATTGAAAATTTATTTGAGATGCTGTTGAAATAAGTCTGGTTGATTTGAGATCTCTGTAGAAATTTTTAATTTTATAATTTTGTAGACCTGATGGCTTTCATGTGTTCTGTTATGCAGGATTTGTTTTTATTCCTCTTGGCATCAAACTTTTTCCAGAATGCCCAAGTTATTTTAGAGTTTTATTTTCAGTTTGGTGTTTTTATTTTTATCTCTACATAGGCATTTCTGGGGCATTCAGGATAGCAACTCCACTTTAATAACCTAGTTTAGATTGTGAATAAAACTATAAAAGTATATTTACCTAAGCATTCTGCTACAAACCTGCTGTTTATATTTTCTCTTTTGTTGAAAAGTTTGTCCTAGATCAACTTTCTTTCTCTCTTGAGAGATTAGCTAAGTAGTGTAAGCATCTAAGTAACATCTGTCCCTTACTATTGCCTTTTTTTTTTTTTTTTAAATTACATTTTTTCCTCATAAATAACTCATTTCAGTTCCTGGGTTTATAGTATGGCTGTGAGTTTCCTGGTGTTGCTCAGCTAATGTATCTGAGTGTTTGGGGGTAAATCTTTAAGGAATGTTTAAGCCAGTACTGCTCTAGCGGGTTGTGAAGACAGACTTAATCTTGTATTGACATACTCTGTTCTGATTTTATGAAGACTTTAATATTTTTGTTAATTTTTTTTAAATTTAGGGTGCAATTTTCTTGGAAGGAATAACAGTTAAATGTGTGACCCAGGTGACAACGCAACCAAAGTTAGGAGGAATACAGCAAAAGTGTCAGCAGTTCTGTGGATGGGAAGGGTATGAGAATATTTAGAACTTATTTATACTGTCTAGAAATAAGTATTATATTTTGCAGAATAAAACAGCTCATTGTAAAAATGAGTAAAAAGATGACAATTTTTGGATGGACTGTTTATTAAAAAAAGCTTCAAATACACTTGGCAGTGAAAGACTTGCATTGTACTATGAAATGGAATGATCAATTTTTGATGTTAAGAAACAAGATTCTAGAATTAATTTTCCATTGAGATAACAAAATGTTGCTGTTCAAATTCCAGATGTAGCCTAGTCCAGGTATTTGTGTAAAATTTACTTCTTTCTCAAGCTGTAGATTTATATATATCAATGCTATTACACTTCAGTATGGAGGTATAATACTCATTCTTATAGCCAACTTGGATTTCTGTCCAATGTTAATGAAAACATTGGTTTAAATGTCTCTGATTCTGAACTTTTTCTTTCCGAAATTGGTGATCCACACTGCCTCCTGACTTGTTGATATTTATAGTGCCTGTAATTTTGAATTCAAGTATGTCTTTCTACAAAGTTAAAACTTTGAAGTTCCACATAATTTAGTGTTTTGTCATAAGCAAATAACCTTGTTCTTATTAGATAGACTTTTGACTCCTCTTGCAAAATACTTTATCAGAGAAGATGTTCTCACTCAGCTAACCTTGCAACAAGTCTGGTACAAGGTGTGACTTCAGTCTGATGTAAAAAATGTATTTCCTTGTGTGACTATTTATTGCAGAACCATTAATAAACATGATTCTTTTTATTTAGGACTGGATTTCCTGGAGCACAGCCTGTTTCCATGGACAAGCAAAATATTAAATTTTTGGAGCAGAAGCCATACAAAGTTAGCTGGAAAGCAGACGGCACCCGGTAAGTTCATTTTAAATGAAAAAGCAACACACAGTAAATCGGGTAGACAGTTTGTGTTTTCTCAGAAAAGTGAATTTACTTGTACAAAGGACAAAGAACAACAGCAGAACTGGCTCGAGAGATTAATTTTTATTCTGTCTTGGTGCCCAACATTTGCTGAAGTTTGTGGCCAAGTTTCTTTCTAGCAGCTGTTCTGCCACTAACTCTTAAAGGCAAGTACACTTACTCTTCTCCATAGCCCTTGCCTGTCTGTCAGCCAGGACTTGCCACCAAGGTCTTAGAATAATCTTGCATAACAGTGAGAGTTTGCTAGGCTGAAGACTTTATTTATAAAAGCTAAATTAAAACTTCTGATTGTTCCTTCAGAAGCTGGGTAGTATTATTATTAGTATTATTGTTAGAATTATTACTATTATTAGTAGTATTAGTATTATTTCATAGGGTTGTTTTTCTTTAATTCATACTGTGATCCTTTGTTCTAACACATAGTTCACCTCAGCTAAAGAGTCAATAATTTTATCTTCCCTCACCAGTTCTCTTAGATTCATTGCAGGCGTGCCTTTTGTTTAATGACAAACTACAACTTAATTGGACTGATTGGACATATTCTAAAGTTTTTTCTGAATTCTTTATTTTACCTGGTTTGTTATCTTTAATAATAGAGTATCCCAGATAATGAAAATCCTTGAAAATGTGGGGAATTAGTTGTTTTATGAGAATTACCAAGTGGCTCCACATGGAGTCAGTCAGGATTCAGCACAATTCAGCCAGAACTAAGCTGCCTTGTATAAAAAAACCCCAGACCCTTCAAGTGTCTCTCCTCTGTGGAGTTTGTGCTTCAAGGGTTTATTAGCTTGTGCTGAGCATGGTGTGAAAGTCAAAGTAAGCTTGCAGTCAGTATGGCATTCAAGCATTAAGAAATGTGGGAATAATTGGTTTACTTACCCTGGCTGTGTGCCCAAGCACTTGGGCAGTGCCGTGCGGGTGTTCTCAGGGTGGGAAGTTGCAGCAGTGGGTTGTTGGGAGATCGAGGCATATTCTCAGAGCAGTACAGGGCATAGGGCATTCCAAAGCTGCTGACCCTGAACAGCTGAAGTCAGCGACCTTAAACTGACCTGAAGAGTCTTTGTCATATCTTATGTTATTAATTTGGAAAATTGACTTCTTATGTAATATTCTCGTTTTCTTACTCGAATGTGGGGATGGGATACCTACATTATGAGTACTAAAGCAATTATACAGAACACAGTAGTGTACCTGGAAGACTGCCTTTTGTGAAAGAAATCAAAGTGTACATGTACTTTCTTGTAGAAACTTTCAGTATTTTGAACATCCTTTCCTGTGTTTTTAGTTTTAGAATGGTGACAAAACAGAATGGATGAAGAACAAAACTGAAGGAACGAAATAGTTGTTTTAATTTTTTTCAAAATATAATAACTTGTAATTGATTATGGGGATACACAGACTGATAGGTACATTCAGAGAAGAAAATGGAGCTAGAGAGATCCAATGTCAATGAAATTCAGCTTAAGTAATATGAAAAAGAGATTAAAGATGAAAACCTGAGCTATTATTTTGACATTTAGACACTTTGTATGTCTAATGTATCCTAATCAACAATGAAAAATGATTGCGATCATTTTTACATTGGACATGCTTCTAATTATTCAGTTGTTCTCCAGTGATCCAGACTCCATATGCAATTAAACAGATTTTTCATTAATTATTCTGAATGCTTGTGTTGACAGCCGTGACCTTCCTGAATTTAATATTAAGACATCAGTTAGTGGAGACCCATTTATGGATCCCCTGCTTACATTATCTGGAGATGGAACCCCTGTCATCAAATATCTCTGAAGCTATTCTGTTAAAAATGGTTTAGATGCAGCAGTCTAGACCTTGCCTATTAGAATATTATTAGGCTTGCATGCTTTTTTGTTGTTTTGTTCTCTCTTTGCTTAAAAAAGCATTGCTGTTTTGTTGACCCTGTTGGACTAGAAGAAAAGCAGATGCATAACTAATAACTTTCTGTTACACTTTCTCACTGAAATAAAACATGTTTATTTTAGTTAATAGCAATATTTGCTCAACTTAGCCAAACATCTTAAATTTCACTGGTTTTAAATATCTTTATTTTATTCCTGCAGTGATAGTTTTCCCTAGAGGTTTCTAGGGAAACAACAAGCATTTTTTTTTTACATTGTCTTGATTGATATGCAGTGTCAGTAATTTCATTAAGGACTTTAACTTTTCTTCAAAAGCATTTGCTAATCCTAGATTCCAAGTGCAGCTGAACCTTTCATCCTCTGTTTTAAGATCTATGTTCGTTTTGGTTTTGTTGTGGTGGTGGTTTTTTGTGGGTTTTTTCCCCCGATTGGTTTTTTGGGTTTTTTTCAGTGGTAGAATTGTGCATGTTTTCTTGGTTTCTTAGTATTGTTTTATTTTTCTACCTGTAATTTTAGAAAAAAGGAAAGTATTTCCCTAAACAAAAGAGCATTATTTATCATATTATGTTGACTAACAACTTGAAAATTATTAGATAAATTGTTTGATAGTGGTTCTACAAAATATCTTGGGGAAATTTACTGAAGTAGTGTCTTACATATTTTTGTAAGCGTGTGAGTTCTGAGTCTGATTTGGGTCAAAACTCATCTGCCACCACTTTCTTGGAGCTCTGAGTTCAAAGTTTTTGACTTACCCTTGCTTAGTCTGTTGTGATTTGAAGAGTATGCACCTTTACTGCTTGTTCTGTCCCTGCTTTCCAGAGCCCTTGTTCCACAAATATCAGCAGGGCACACCTCTTGGTTCTTGTTCCAGCATTCCTTTTGGAGCATGTTTACCCCAAAAGGAAAAACGCAGTGTGAACAAATACTTCTCCCCTTATGTTTATAAATGCCAATGTGTAAAGATCTGTATATTTGCATCTTAGGTTTTGAGAAATGAACTTTAAAAGATCTGTGAAGCTCCCTTAGCATTGGCACTCTTCGGTGAAATATTTCCTTTGTACCAGCTATTTGACTGAATGTAAATACTGTATGCAAACTCAACCTATTTTGGGGAAAACCACCTCTAAAATCATATTGCTTTAAATTATTGCTATTTAAATAAAAGTCACTGAGTTCTGCAGCTATTCTGACTGGTTTGGTGTAAATTCTCTATATTTATTGGAACAGTTGTCAAACTACTGGTGTCTTGCAAATAATTCTAATGCTAATCTATTCATACGCCAAAGGGCATATTTCCCACTAGTAAGATCATGCCTTTTGGCTTTGTTGAGATGAAATATATGTTGATGTTAACAGTAGCTACAAGGTAGCTTTGCAAATGTGTCCAATTCTGCAAATGTGACCACATCTTTACAAATGTGTCCAATTTTGCCGTGCTGTGTTTCTGAAATAATAGTTACTATCTGAATAAGGTAGTTGTACCAGTATGTTCAAGGCGTTGCTGTGTATCTCTGCATTATCAGCTCTGTACTGCAAAGTGATTAGCCCAGGTGGGTAATGGCTTGTTGTAGCCCTTCATATGGACCTCATTAATACTGTTTGTAGCAGATGCTTGTTCTAATGAGTGGAGCTGAATGTTCAGGCAGGGTAAAGTAATGAGACACCAGTTCTGAAGAAAAGACTGTTACCACTAAGAATGATAAAAAGCTTAAAAATGTCTGTGGAATAATTCAAATCAATGCAATCAAACAGGAATAGGTTTTACAATGGTAAAATGTGACCTGCACTAAATGGAACCTATTAAGGGGAGTAAGTTATTTTCCTACATTTGTATGAGTACCTTTTTTATTTTTCACAACTGTACACATGCAGTTTTAGTGAAAAATTATAAATATGATTATAATATGATGGCTGTTCAATGATGGTAATTTTTTATGTAAAAAATGCAGAACAGGTAGTTCTTGGCAAAGGCTATTAAATTTGAAAAATACTCAAGTAAATTTGATGGCTTGCAGATATTTGAATGCAAGTACATGGATGCAGAATAAAAAGGCTCTTCAGGAATTGCTGCTAGTTGTCTAACACATGTTTGCAACAAAATAGGTGCAACTTTGAAGCTGTGTTTTTTTTATGGTTAGAAAGTTACATTTTAAGAGAAAGGCCTGTTGCCTAAGTAATAATTTTTTGTTGGTATCATAATACAAAATAAAAATAGTAAATGTACACTTAACTGTATGATCAAACTGATGGGCAATTTTTGTATTGTTTATTAATCAAATAAGTTTGATTTATCTCAACATATTAATCAATACATCAATATCTCTAGTATTGATTCTTTTGATTTAGTTACTATATTATCAAACTTGTGATACCTTCCTAGGTTTTTTTTTTAGTTCAGCTTTTTGTACAAGTTGAAAATTTCTGTTTTTTTCAAGAAGTTTAAAATTATTGGCAGTTGCAGCCTCTGCAGAAACATATATGCGACCCTTACTTGAAGGAAGTCTACTTAGTATATTTTATCATAAAATTTCATGCATCTTCTTTAAGTGTAATGAAAACAAGGTTGAAGTTTCTCCCTGATTTCCATGCCTCAATACTTTTCCTACTCTTTGATCCTTTACATGATGAGAGGAAGCTTACATGCATAACTGAGAAATTGCAAATTTCTAATATGAGAAGTTATCCAAAAGTCATTTGGTCCAGAGTAAAATGTGAAAAAAATTATCACTGCTAAACAACAGCTCTAAAAAAAGGGGTGGGGGGAACTGATAAGCAGATGTTTGTCTTAGAAATTAGGAGGTAAAAGATGCTAGCTCAAAATTAGGTGGCAAGGAAGTGAAATGGTTGCCTGTCTGTAAAGGATTAAAGAAAAAACAGTTGAATGGGTTCATGGAAAAACTATTATCCGTGAGAGAGAGGAGAGAAAGTTGAGATAATAATGAGAATGAAGGAGGACAGGGAAGACTGGAGAGTAGTACTAATCCAATTAAACCCCAAATCTATACACTTGAGAACTCGTTATTAAGAACAAGAGACCAGCTTGTCATGAAAGCAGATCTGGAGAATGGAAAGCTTGTCTCCTGGGAGCAAAGATAGTAGTGTGAAGTTGATCTTGAAGGAGACTATTGGGAATGAGAAAGGAACCATAGATTAATTTTCAGATTGTACAAATTACATGACCAGATTCTCATGGATGTGGAATTTTATGCCCAGTAGTGGAAGGTGCCCAAGGTAGAGGTTTGCACAATTGTTAGTGCGTTCTTCCCTAATTTAGAGGAAGGGGACAAAAATGTAGGGTGTTGAGATTTTCTGCCATCTTCAGAGATGGTGTTAGCAGGAAAGTTAAGGGCTGTTAATCACAACAAAGCATTTATGAGGAAAAGAGCTTTTCTCAAGGTAGGAATACTCCCTTCCTGGGCACCTTGCCTTCTGACCCAGATAGCTAGTGAGAAAGTCAATAGTTATAAGTTGTGTTTTGAGTGTCTTGTCATTGAGTCACGTTTAGGGTTAATACATGTTTATGGTCTTGGAGTAAGGAAGGAATGTTCACTTCCTAATCATAGGATAGGGTGAAGAACCCACCTGAGAATCATCTGGCTGCTCTTAAACCACACCTTCCTTTCCTTGTCTTTCTTTCTCTCCCCACTTATCTAAAGAAATAGACTTAAATATTAATCAGCTTTGCACCATTAGTTGGTAGTTCCTTTTATCCCTTCCTCTGTGGCTGTGGCACGTTTCAGTGGTGTGAAATTTTAAAGGACAGAAATATTCCAGGGTTGGACATATGCTGAATAGACTTTTCAGGACTAAATGGATTTTTTTATAGGAGTGACAAGTTTTGTGAACAACTGGGCTTAACCCAAGTTATTTGATTCCAAGTTAAATGAGCTTGATTCAATTGGGCTTATGTAACTATCAGTAATGGGCAAAGCTTCAACTGGTAATTATACATCATTTGTGTGTGTAGGACAACCATTCTTCAGACATTTGTATTATTTTCATTGAATGTCTCAAAGAAGTAGTTGTAAGGATTTTTCTAGTATTATTTGCATGAAATTGTCAAAATGGAATGGCATTTAAAGAAGAGGTTTGGAACCAAAAACCTTTCTTTAAAGATTAAAGTGACTGTTGCTGGCCCAGTCTTCCAATCTCTCCATTGTGTTTTTATGGTATGTTTTTAAGGTCATGGGGGAAAAAATGCAGTTTTTATTTACATGGTATAGTCCCTTGTGGTTCTTCTTCATAAGTTATTTTAACTATTCTTTGGGTGAGCTTGTTTTCCCCTATTTTTAAACTCGTTCTGTATGCTGCCTCTATAAATGGAAGAATTTTGGTTGAGAATGAGGCTGCAATCCGTGTGGAATTTTTTTCACTGACTTTATTTTGAATAATATACTTAACTGGAGATAACATATATTTTGTCTGCAAACTAAAGTTGTGGAAGTTATTGAAATGGTTGCAGTAAAGCTTTTATTCCCTTCTAGTCAAGATTAAAAGTTCTAAATAAATAGCTTTTATAAACTACAGTACTAGTAGTTGTTAGGAATCTACAGTTTAACTTTGAAGTGTGTAGTGATAGCATAATATCAGAAGCTTCTGCAAAAGTATGTAAAAGTCACATAAATGGTTCAGGATTAAAACGTATAAACTGCCTTTCTAATGATTGCTGACAAGAGCAATTCATAGATGTTAAGCACTCTAAACAGCATTTCTTTTAATTTTCAAAAAAGCAGATGCCTAATTCATGGTTTCATTTTGTGTGTTTAGGTAGGAGAGGAAGAGTAGATGGGATGGGGAGGCAGGAATGATGTGTTTTGATACGAGGAATTTGGATGTTTAGGAGCTGAGTTGTGAGTTGTTGCTCATTCTGTATCTTAATAACTGTCTTGTACAATTGTGTTGGGCAATAAATATAGGACTACAAGACTAATACTGGCCTGTTTTCCATAGCATTAGAGCCCATAAATATTGTATGCTTACTTGAGTTTTCATTTGAGAGTGTGAAAATAAAACTTTGATAAATTGAGTTTGAATTAAGGGCACTTTCGGTTTGTTTAGCATGTCCGCTGTCCCTAGGTAAAGATATGCTAGCTCAGAGCAAGGAAGCTCTAGTACAAGGTGGCCTCATTATCTCTACCTGTTGCCATATTGTCCTTGTCTCCTGTTTTCCCTACTGTACAGGCAATGAGAGCATGTCTAGACTTGGGATAGCAGACTTGGGCAGCAGAAAAGGAGCTGTCAGGTTTTGGTAGCCAGACTTGTGGGCATCACTAAGTAACTCACTGGTTTTGTTTAACTATTAATTTTGAACCAGGAGAGATCTCTCTCTCTCTGACTGTAAGTCAAACGAGGCAGCACAGAATGTCTAACATATGGAACCACTGGATATAAAAATATGTCTGGTTTTGTGTTTTGTTTTTTTGCAAGGGCTGGTGATGGTGTATTTATGTATTTATTACTAAGGCACATCCATATCACACTGTTGCTTCTTCATCTCCTGAAATCTTCTTTTTACAGTCATTGAGTCAATGTAGAGGAATGAATACATAGGTGTGACAGAACATGTCATCCCTCATCTGGATCCAAATTGACTTGAATGGCCAAAGAAAGTGTTCTTACTCATTTATATGGGCTAGGAACACTGTCAGGACTCTGAAAAGAAGTGGTAGAAGAAATCTCTTGGTTTTGTGTCTCTTCCTTAAGTGGTCGAGGAGCACTGCTGATGTGATACTGTACAGGAAGTGTATTCTGTGAAGCAGCAGACCTGATACTTCACAGTTCTGAAGCCTCTTGACAACACACAGTTTTATGGTCACAGTTCTGGGCTCTTTGAAAAATGCTACCTAACTGATTATTCATATGTAACTATTTGAGTATTTGGACAGATTGTCTTCTAAACAAGCTCTTTCGTTTATTTGTAAATAGTTAATGTATTAAAATGCTTATTATGTAGCTTTTTCTATGAATACTAATCTTAGAATATTCAGCTGTAGTCCTAAAATGTTCTAATAAGATCCAGTTAAGAGGTGTGACTGCGTGTATATTTGATTTTCAAGCAACCAGTAACAGTGATTACTGGTTTATTTATTTATTTTCCTTTCTCCCAGGCCACTTTTAATAGTGGAACAGTACATTCTGTGCTGCTGGTTCTCCTGGGGGGGATTACAGACACATCCGTGAAGCGTAACGGCTTAAGCTCAGTCAGGGAAGAATGACATTCAGTCTGTGAAGTTGAACTATACAGATATCTAGGGCATCCCTTTCTCTTGGAGCTGATCTATTCTGTGAGCACAAATGGCAGTTGTGTTCCTGCTGTGGCTTGTGCTGGCAATGCAGACGGAATTGACCCAGAATACGCTCTGGCATAAATCAGTTCCCAGTTAAGGGGATCTCCTTTTTCAAAGCCGCGTTAGTCTTTTCGTGGCTGCTCTCTTATGGCCCTTCATGAGAGACATTATGGTTCACTTGTTTGGGGAAAGAAGGAATGTAACTACTTGTTATCTAATGCTAAATTAATTTGTTATTCTTTCTTATATATATATTTTTAAGCCTGTTGCTTCAGGCATGAATTTTGCCCTAAACCTCCAAGATACTTTCAGACAAAGGTTTGTGGAGAGGGATGGAGCCAAAGAAGTTCAAGTAAGCTTGAAGCTCTATCTGCAACAGATAATGAAGATAAAAATAATAATAATAGTAATGACAATGGTAAAATTTGTGAAACAATTCAGGAGTTCAGTCAAGCTTGAGATATAGTTTGTTTCATTAATCTTACAGCTTTAAAAAAAAGTAGTTAGAACATTATACCATGCAGTTGTTTTTCAACAGTGTTCCCATTGCTAATTTAGAAATGCACTTGGCATCATTAAAATTTGGGTGAAACAAAGAGAGTCTAGTATTTAAAATTAATCTGTTAGTATACAGGTTGTTACTTGGTCATATCTTTTCTATCTTATTAACAATTCTTTTGTTTTACATCAGACAAAACACAGCATAATGCACTATAAGAGTTCTTCAATATACAGTAGTTGTAGTTTAATTTACCCTTTGTTGTAGGTCTAATAATGATTACAAGACAACTTCAAATTTAACCCATAAGGTTTAATATCCTTCTAAAAATAAAGTAACAAAACCACCACAGTGCTTTAACTTAATTAAAACGCTGAAGACAGGCAAGAAAAACACTGTAACTGGATAGTCTTTTTTAACCTTGCTAAATTCTTGGTTTTACCAGCAGTTTCACAGTCTAATAATACTTTACATAGAAAATGTAATTTTACACTGGTTTTGAATTTGTCATCTGTTAAATTAATTAAAGCATCTTTATCTTTACTGTATAAAACAGGAAAAGCTGAAGTTTGACCTCAGTCTAAACTGCGATACTTTATTAGGATAGATTATACTTATTTCCACACTTTATGCATTTTTCCATGGTCCTTAGTGTCGCTGTTGTCTCCTTTATTCAAAAACTGACTTCTCTATTAATGCTGGTACACATTGTATCCTGGGTGAGGGGTTACCATAAAGTTGTGTAGTGATGCAACATTATTTCTGTATTTTGCACTACCTTATTAGTTATCTGACGTAATTATTGGTTTTATGATTTTTTGTTTTGTTTTGTTTGTTTGCTTGTTTGGCTGCAGCTGCAGTTCTGTGCTCTCACTGACCACTGAAGAGTCACTGCTGTATGAGCTTTCTCAGCCAACACCTGTTTAGAGCTTTGTAAGGTGGGGAGGTGTGGTCACATCTCTTCTCCTCCTGGCTGTGGTACCCTTTGCATATCAAAACTTGCTATGTTTATTGCTTCAGTTTTGGGCATACTGAAGATTTCTGTAGTAAATGTCACCTGCAGATCTGCTGCCTCACTTTCGGCGATGCTCAGGGCCGTAACAGTCCTCTGGACCTTGTGTTGTCAAGGGGAGCAAATGCAAAGGGAAACCTGCATACAGAGTTTAAGGGAAAGTGGTGGCAGGCAAAAATAAGAAAAAGATTTTGATGCCGAGTGAGCTAACAGTGAAGGAGACTGATTTATAAAAATTGTGGAGACTGAATACCTGTATAAGCTGTGTGGTATCTCTTAACCTACAGTGGTGACTTGCACAAGCTTACTTCATTATGCAGAATATCACCTTAACAAATCTTGTGGAAATGCAGCCCTTTGTTCTGAAATAAGCAGGGTGAGTTGATGAAGATCAATTCATCAGTGCCTGGAAGTATTTAGACAATAGGTAGCTGTGACACTTGGGGACATGGTTTAATGGTGGACTTGGCAGTGTTAGGTTTACATTTGGTTTCAATGACCCTAAAGGTCTTTTCCACCTGAAATGATGCTATGAATATCAAAATTAAGCATAGCGCTTCCATTGTAATGTATGGGGTGATCAATAAGACAAGAAAATAATTTTTTTTCTGTACTGGCATTGAGTCAGGGCAGCAGTATCTTGAACTAGTGATTCAGAATATAAAGGCTGGATATTGGAAATCTGATTTCTCATGAAGTTGGATGTTGGTGTAGCAGATGAAGTAGGATGACTTTCCTGATTGCATTCATTTTGTTTAGGAAAGATGCAAAGTAAAACATGAGGAATAACATTTTCTTTTCCTAATAATTGAAGGATTAAAAATTGTTACAGAGTTTAGGTTTTTAAAAAATCATTGCAGGATTTTAAAGGAAAACTTGTGGGTTACTGCTGAATCTGCTGCAGATGTCCAGCCTGATCAGAGTTGTCACTATAGCACACTTGAACATCTAATGCAAGTAGAGTGTCTTGACCTCCATAATAAGAATTTTACCAAGACAGTTTTGAAGTGTAGGGAACTGGTCATTCATCCCAAGGAGACACCTTACAACTGTGGAAGTTAACCAGAAGCTGAATTCTACCCTCTTATGCGGGTGGAGAATTGGTGGAGAATTTTAACAGGTGACAAATCCAGGCGCTTCTGAATGTAGTAAGAGATATACAGGATTTGCATACTAAACCAGAGCCTAGTAAGAGTATTTTAATACCGAGGGGAAAAAAAGTCTTGATTGTGGAAGATAATTTTGGAACATTCATGCAAAGGCTTTGCTTTAAATTTAAATTATTATGGTTTTAATGAGAGATAAAAATAGATAAAAAATGCAGGGTTTCTCTTTATTAAATGACAGGTTTAGTTACCTTAAGAGTAGTTGTTAATAGAATTACAGACTGAGGAGCACAGTCTGCAGTATAGATGGGGAATGGCATTTCCTCTGAGTTCAGCCATTTTGGTAGGAGTTCGTATAAGGGAAAAATTGGGGTTTTGACCTAGGAAGGCTGGTATATCTCATGCTTCAGGACTTTGACAAAATTTTGGTTTATTATAGAGAGTGAGGCTAAGAAGATTGCTAGAATTCTAAGATAGGTAAAGAACAGATTGAAAGAAAATGGCAGTGGATGGTTTTGAAAGAAAATGCATAAAAAGCCACAAGTGGACATCCTGAATATTAATTTTGTGTTACCATTAAGTATTTTGAAACAGAATCCAAGTATGTTCTGGTAAACAAATGAGGGAGATCAGCCACTGAATTCACTGAGGAGCAGAATAATAAAACTGGGAGAATATTTAGTTGTAGAAAATGCAAGGTCATGAATGAGAAATATTGGAGCTGGAGGCTGTTAATTGGAAAGGACTGTCAGTCACAATCTAAGGGATTTTTTTTGGTTTAAAATGCTGTGGAGACTGTTGATGCCATACTTTAGCCTAGAAATACTCAAGAGAAATACGAAGTGTTGGTATACTCAGAGCAGACTAATTTCCAAAGGTCTATGTGGTTTTCAAAAAATTGTTTGGAATTTGCACTGTCAAATACATACTTCTACAGCAGCTTATGCATGTAGAAAGCAGTGTTTCTTGCTGGCTGGTATGCTGTGTACTCATGCAAATGACAACACGTGTACAAGTATGGAGAAGGTATTTGTGACAGAACTGTCAGTGCACTGATTAAAAAGACATTGTTTTCCTTTTGTTTTCATGTTGAAAATAATATTATAAGTCTTCTTGTAAGTCCTTGTGTTAGTGTCCCTGTATCCAGGCTTTGTCATCCTTGAGGAGACATTGTTTGAAGCAAGAATCATTGCCAGCAGCAATTAATAGAAGAAAGCAAGCTAAGCCTTCCCCATTCATCTGGATTTTAGGGTCTTTTGCTCCACGTGCCACAGGCCAGCTTCAAACTCTTCTAATTTAAATTTACTCTAAATCCAGCACAGTCTGGATTCGGGTCAGGACATGGAGCTGCAGCTGCTTAGTGACACAGATAGATGATCTCCTACTGTCAGTGGATAAAGGGCAGTCATTAATTTTCATTCTCCTGGCCTTTTCCTCAGTGTTTGATGCATCTGGCCAGAAGTTGACACTTTCTTGCCAGGAGGGAGTGGCGGGGTCCAAAGTAAAGCACTCATGTGACTTGGCCTCGTCTTAGGTGATCAATCTACAGAATGGCGACACGCTCGTGGTTTTGAAGCGTTGCCAATCATAAAAGGAAATTAAGAAATTGAAAATCATATCTGCAACAGGATTTCGTTGTTGCCTCTGCGTCAGCGAGCATATTAGTGATGCTAATTGCTATTCGGATTTGGGTAATGCTTATTTGTGTGGGAGGGCAGCACTTTCGCAAGACTGAATTCTAGGCTGTGTAATGAACTCCCTTGGGAATGGAGAGCTGCTGTGTATTTTGTGCTTAGAGTTGATGATGGAATTTCTTATATTTTGCGTTCTTTAATGTGATAATACAGACACAGGCATATTTAAAATGGAAAATGAAAAAAAAGCAGCAACGGCGGCACTGTGTCGAAATAAATAATCTTCTTTGATATAGCCTGTCTAAAGAAATACTGCAGGGCAAAGAAAGCTCCTAGAGGAGCTGAATTTTTAAGCTTCCTTTGAAACAATATTTCTAATCCATTTGCTACTTGTAGATTTTTTTCAGAAAATTACGTATGTGTTGAACTCAAACTCAGAAGATACGATCTTAAAGTTTGAAGAAGCTCTGCTATATATTGTACTTAAGGTTTTAAAACTCCAATAAAGCACACAATTAACATATGTAACCTTATCGCTAAGTTGGTTGCTGTGATTTTGCCTGAGAGAAAGAAGTTAAACATAAAGCACATCACAAAATTGAAGTCAGAGGTAAAGCTTCTGTGAACTTTCAGGCAATCAGTTTTGTGGTAAATATGTTTTGGCAAGCACTAACTCTGCACTCACTATGTGTAGTGAGGTACTGTGTTGGGGGAGTATTTTCAAATCCAGTTATGTGAATCCTAATAATTTGGAAAGTAGGGCAGAAGCCACATGTTCTAGTGGGTGCAGAATTGGGTCTGTAGCTTGGGAAATGCGGTTCTGTTCTTGTTCCTTAATCTCAATGATGGTAGGTTAAGGGATACCAAGTAATTTGCTGTATTTTGCATTAAGTAATGTTTTCCTGAAATATACTTTTAAATTTAATGATGAAAAATGCTAAACATCCGCATAAAGGAAGAACATCAGGTTTTAATTTAGGATTTTCTGTGTAGCTCATGTCAGCTTCAAAACTGTGTAAAACCCAAAAATGTACCACCACCACCAAAATCAACTCTGCTGAAAATAGAAGTGCAATAAAATCATTCTTTTAGCTTGTATTTGGGGCCCCGCTGATATAGACTGCATGATACAGGATACATGTGGAGGCAAATGAGCCTTTGATACAATTGCCTTTATTTGGGTATGCTAAAAATGATTGATTTCTGAAGAGAAAACTTTATTTGATGTTTGACATTTTTTAATGTTTAAAGATTAAAGTTATTAATACTCTGGTAGGTGATTTGGAGATCTGTTTGTCTAATGCCAAGAGCTGTCACTCTGCTAACGAAATTTTCATCCTGTTTCCTGAATTATTGTGTTAATACTAATGTCCAATTAGAATTAATAATGGACCTTGCCTCAGGATCAGAAGTGAATGAAAAGTAGCTTCTAAGGAAACTTTATATTTTACCATTTCTGTGACTAGATATTTTTTCTGCTTGTGAGATTAATCTGTGTGGGCACTGTGACCCTTTATTCTTGAACTCATTTGTCAGAACTTCTGTTTCAGTGGAAACTGACTGGTTTGTAGTGGTGGGACTGACAGTTTTGAGAGACGATGTTTGTGGCTCGAACATGATTCTCTACTTCCATGTAGAGTTTTCAAAGGTGAATGAGCAGTTCTGTTATTGCTCTTATTGCTGCTCTGCCTTTGTTCTTTTATTCACTTGTCTGGTTTTACATTCAGATTGAGCCATCTGATGTAGGACCATGTCATCTTGTGTACTTGCCCAGAATCTAAAACAATGGGGCCTGGTTACTAATTGGAGCTTTTGGGTGCTCACACAATAGAGGTAATTAGTAATAAATGTACAGCTGTAATAGCAAGTGGTGTTCACAGTGGGCAGTGCAATGCGTGACAGTTAAGCTCCTGTGTTCTGTCTCTAGTGAATGTATTTGAGAAATCATTGCTCTTCTTTCTTTGCCTTTGTGGTGTTGCCCAGAGGCGTGTTCTCTATTCTGGTGTAAGTGCTTATCTGCTAATACCTTAATTAACTTCTTAAAATATAAATGGGCAGGGTACATCGAAATAATATCCAGAAATGCACTACTTGTCAGCAGTCTACAAGATTTCTCCATGAATGCTTGTAGTGTCATCTGGAGAAAACTTTAGGCCTGACATTAAGCACTTGAACTTAAGCTTTTTGAGTGAAGCAAGCAAACAAAAAACCTCAACCCACCAACGAGCCCAAACCCCTCATTAACTGATAAATTCAGTTCACCAAAATCTCAGCATGGTTGCCTATCTCTTTTGCCTCTTGCAAATTTTCAATTATTAGCTGCTTATAGAACACTTCTCTCTGCCAGTCCATCCTTCACCAAATTTCTTCTGTCTTATGTTGGTAGTAATTAGAATTTTGACAAATTCTGTTGTTTGGACCACATTCAGAGTTTTATTTCACTAGTTTATTAAATTGGGAGGGTGGAGGAGTTTTCAGCCATTCACCTAAAAAAACCTCAAACAGAGCACTTTCAAAATGAGACGTATCTGGATCAGTTTAATGTCTTTCTCAAGCAGAGAACTTGTTCAGATTCTAAGTTAGACAGGTATATTATCATAAGACCCAGACAAATGAGTCTACATTAAAGTAACTTACTGTCCTGAGACCAAACTTTTTTCTGTCTTCAAGGTCAGCACATGCTGTTTCTCAGTATCTCTCTGAAGTAAAATACAGAATGATAGAAATCATAGTATCATAGAATGGTTAGAATTGGAAGGGACCATAAAGATCATCTAGTTATGAAGGAAGATGGCAAGCAGATGGATATGCTTGACCAATACTGTGTTTCCATACAGAATGCCAGTGAAAAGTCTCCATGGGCTTTAAGATGTCTATTACGTGAACTCAGTTGAAGAATTGTAGCCCAGCCATGTTTGTCCATGTGAAAGAAATATTTAAGGTGTGGCCTGGTTTAACTCCTGTGGCAACTAAACCCACAGAGCCACTTGATCTCTGCTGCCTGTACTGGGATGGGGGAGAGAATGAGAAGGGTAAAAGTGAGAAAGCTCGGGGGGTTGAGATAAATATAAGGAAAAATGAGGAATTGATTTACTATTTCCTATTGGAAAGTAGGTATTTAGCCATTTCCAGGAAAGCTGGCCTTCATCAGCCACAATGGTGACTTGGGAAGACAAACACCATAACTCCAAATGTCCCCTCCTTCCTCCTTCTTCTCCCTTTTTTTTATTGGTGAGAGCAATGTCATATAGTCTGGGATATCCCTTTGGTCAGTTTACAGGTTTAAACTTTTAAATGTAAAAAAATTCTTTAAAAATGTTTTTCTTATAGCATCTGTAATGACTGCTTGTTTTTAACACATAATCTAAAACAGAATGATAGAGATTTTGAGGATATACCTGTAACTATAATATCTTAACATTGCCTTCGCAGGTACATGATGCTGATTGATGGCAAGAATGAAGTTTATATGATCGATAGAGACAATTCCATTTTTCATGTATCTAACCTGGAATTTCCGTTTCGTAAAGATCTTCGCATGCATCTAACAAACACTCTTCTAGATGGGGTAAGGAGCATATTGTGTAATTATTGTAACAATTTCGGTGCTGTTTGCTTTTGTTCATAAAAACGGCCAAATTTTTACGGCTGGATTGGTGAATCATAAGATTTCAGAAGGAAGATAGATTCAGTCACTGGATGAATGTGGGAATCGCATTTTATAAGAAATGACTTATCCGCAGAATAGCATTGATGGCTGCTCTGGGGGGAGCTGTTTGTCTTTGAAATAAATCAAGGTATGGAGATGACATTTTCTGAATATGAGAAAAGGCTTGAAGTGAATCTAAAAAAATTATTGCAAAACCTCATTTCTTGCTGCAGCTTTATATTTTTAAACAGTAAACATGATCAATTTCATACAGCTCATGGAAATTCTTCTAAAATTCCATAAAATTATCATCATCTTTTGATACACTTTCATTATATGATATCTTTGTTTCTGTCACCTTTATTTTCAGCTGATCTGAATTATTGAAGGATTTAGAAATGGCTTAGTTGTATGTGTTTAAGGCTAAAATATTTCTAAGTTGCCATGCTAATTTAAATTCTGTAAACTTGCTAATGAACTTTTTGAGCCAGTTGTAAAACAAGCTGTAAAACGTCTGTTGTTTGGAAGCTGGGCTGGACTATTGGTGGTAAACTTTTCAAAACTATAGCCACAAGAAGAAATTATTTCTTTCTTGACCATTCTATTTCACATGATCAAAAGAACTTCATTAGCTCTTACACTGGTAGATCAATGCAGTTTCCTATTATGTTTCAGTAGCATTGGAGACTCTCTACATTGCAGTAACTCCTGCTTGATGAAGTATTTTTATACCTGAGATATTTTCTGTACTGATCTTCTGAAGCCTAATGCACTTTTCGGATACAGGAGACCATACTGTCTTTATTAACCTTCTTTCCTTTCTCAGGCCCTTGTCAGTATTCTTCTTGAAATGTCACTTCTGTGAATGATGCATCTTACTGAACACACATTTACATGTGAAGCATGTATAAATTGAATCTGTGAGGATAATTACTGCGAGGAACAATATACTGTCTCAGGGACAGAGAAGCAGATAATGGAATATTTTCCACCACCTCTGCTTCACTGAAAAATTGAGGGCATAATGCAAGAAATGCCATGCTGTCAGCTCAAAAGTGGTTGCACAAGCTGTCGTGTCTGGTAGGAGCCTCTTCAGCCAGGCAGCTTCCTAATGATGTACATAATTTTATTCTTAATGGCATACATTAGGGTCCATACTTTTGAGATAAAAAGCCTGGTACTGCTGTTTTTTTTCCCCTGCTGCTTCTAAGCTGCTCTTGAGAAAGTAATGGCCAGTGTCCATATGGTGCAATCCTAGGTGTTCTTGAGAGAAATGGCTGCTCTTTTATTTATTTATTTATTTATTATTAATATTTCAAAACAGGTGTTTTAGTAAAGGTGGCTGGTATGTTCAGGGTGGCGGACAGGGACATTGAGATATGTGCATAACATGGCTGTGGGGCATGAAAGAAGGTCTCTGATCTGGTGTGCTATGTTCCCCAGATTTTTAGTTTTAGTCTCTTAAGAATAACTGAAGTTCTCTCAGGTACCCAGGGCATGAACTATAACTTTGCTGAATTTGTTGTTCTATAGAAGTTTGACTGTTATAGTGCATTTTGGTGTTTCACTTTACTGGCATAAAATCAGTCTTACTGTGATTTTTTTTTTTCCCTTCCACGCTTCTTCTTTTTTGTTTTAATGAAGTGAAAAGCAAAATGACATTAAGTGAACAAGTACTGATTGAATGAAGCACCCTGAGATGAAACTAAAACCTTTCAAGGGATAAATACTTTTCATATTACAGGTTTCTAAATTTATTTTAGTGTGGTCAGTTAAATAAAAAGCTGTTGATGGAATTTTTTTTTCAATTGCAATTGCTTTAACAGATTTGAGGATAAGATTTGCCTGTTGTTTGAAGCATCAGAACAGCTTAACTTAGTAATTGAATATTTGTTTAATATTGGTGCCAAATGACGATTTCCATGAATGATCCTTTACTCTAGATATATGCATGATTGATTTTATTTTATTTTTGAAATACATGGGAAGAAGTTGGCTTTTTCTGTATTAACATATTTTGCTAATTAGTGCTTTAAGGGCTGTTGAAGTTAATTCTTTAATTACAGGCTGAAATAGTTACTTACTCTCCTTGAAGTTGCTTTCTTTCTTTCAGGGTATGAAAATATAGAATGAGGTGGCCCAGTTGGCATTGCTTTACAGTATTCTTAAATATATGAGAAAGAAGGAAAGAAAACAGAAATATCAGTGCCATGCGGCAAAACAACTACTGGTTTTAAGAAAACAAAAGATTAGATAATTCCCCCAACATTATTTAGAATGACAGTCTACATGAAACTTTCATAAAGGCAATTTCCATGCATTCAGGGAGCTATTAACTTCCTTTAAGGCTTCTGGTGTAAGCCTTTCATGTGGTTGTCTTTGAGAATTTCAGATGCATTTGTGGTTTACTTCAGGCTGAAATTACATGCAAACAGTTCTGATGTGATCAGTTACATCTTGGGTGATGACAGATCTCCTGCAACACTCTGTGCTCATCTCCAGCTCTTCAGTTGCAATTGTTCTCCTGTCATGGAAGAAAGTTTTCTACAAAGCTCATTAAAGTTAATTTGAATTTTACCTACAGGTGACTAGTATAATATGACTTATTCCTTTAGAAGCCAAGTGTTTTGCATCCATAGTGCTGTCTGAAGGAATGCATAGAGTTTTGTTCAAATGTTTTGGCTGTCGTGCAAAAAAACTAAAAAGCAATTTTCAGGAGCTTGGCATTCTGCTTAGTTTTGGAACAGTTGAGTAGAAAATGCAGAGGCATTCTTAGGCTTGAAATACATTTTACAATTATAATACAATTTTTCATCTATTTTGTTTTTATATAAAATATTGTTCACACTTGAAAACTTAAGAGTTTTCAAGGAGCTCTGTAAGTGGAGAGAGAGATAGAGATTTATTTATGTTTTTGTATCATAGAGACCTTAACTATTTGTAAGCTGTCAATTGTAGAACTTAAAACTTTTTGAGTTTGCAAAAGCTGGTGCCACATAGATTTATGCAAAATTGATTGAAGAAAAAAGGCAAGAAACAAAAGCTATTTTCACTCCTGAAATACAGCAATGACTAGAATTGTGTTAAAGGGAAATGGATAAAGGATTAAGACAAGACACAAGAGGAAAAGGAAAAACAAACAGATGTATTATTAGATCTGATTCCATACTCAATGTCAACAAACAATACATTCTGCAAGTGGCTTGGATCCTTTGCTTTGTGATTAAATTTTGGAATTATTTTAAATCCAAGTTACTTACTAGAGATATGATTCAAGGAAAAAAGTCCATGAGCTCTCAGTCCAGCATTGTTCTTCTGGCACTTGTCCAACGAAAAGCTCTTAGCAGTGTTGCAGGTCTAATATACTGTACAACTGTGCTTTGCAACACCAGAAGATTAAGGAGAGTAACACCAGCACGGCGTTGCCAGATTACATTGCATTAATTGATATTTGGACCTTGTTCTGCAGGCCCATGTGTTAAGTGGATACCTAAACCAGCAGCTAATGGACAAGTGCTAAAGGTCATATTGACTAGCAGAGGTAACCCTTTAAAACACATAATACTGGCTGTAAATCTGCATAGAGTCTCTCAAAGGAACTGCATGGGTGCAAGTGTCCCTTATGGATACTTTCATGTTATATTAACAGGTCATGTGAGTGGATTTGGGTTTAAGCTTTTAGTTATCTAAAAATTTGCTTTTAATATAATCTTAGAGTATCAGGTTATTACTGAGGTCAGAATAAGTGAGTTTAATTGTCGTCATTTCTCAAATACTACATTTTCCCATCTTCTCTGAACTTGCCTATGGGGTCTGTTCCTTGGGGTGTTTTTCAGTTCTGATAATTTCAAGGAAGGTTCTGAAATCAGACTGTAAAATAATGATGTTTTAGAGCATTTCTAATCTGAACTATTCTTATGCTCACTTTACAGCTTTTGCCTTATGACAGTTGTATTGGCGTAACTAATGGAGCAGGGAATGTTGTTGTCATGATGGAGATGAGCAGTGCAGGAATTTGTCATCTCATCCTCTAAGGCATATTGTGCTATTGTTTTTTTCTCTGGTAGCTGGGATTTCAGTCAGGATGTCAAAGAGAACAGGAGGCAGGGGAGGAAGAAGTGAGGAGATGAGGAAAAAGGCTTGTTTGATCAGTAGTAGAATAAAAATGTTTACATGTCTGAAGTAGAGAAAAAGTTAAAAATGAACATTTCAAAGGATTAAAAACAGTTCCTGGTCCTTTTGGTTGTATTTTATAATTCTTCTTAAACTGTATATCCATAGATTCAGATTTTCAAAATAGGCATAAAATCTTGTAATACCAGGCATTGAAATATTTTCAGGATTTTGCATACAAATGCTAGCTTTGCATCAAAGCTCAGGCTCTGAATATGCATGCTAAGAAAGTGTGTCCTTAAACCCTAAATACATGCTCAATTAAATGTGTTTCAAAAAGTTGTTTCAGCTGCCACTTCAACTGAAAATTAAAGAAATACAATGGCATTCTTTTGTTTCACTGTTACATTGTTTTTTTCTTGCCTGATTACTATCAGGAATTCCAGGTGGGGTTTTTTTATCCTGGGATTTTTCCCCCTCTGCATTATGTCTGCACACTCTTCCAAGTTTGCATATCATGCCTTCTGTCTCTTGAGTTGTACCCATCTATTCTTGTAGTTAGTTATAAAATTTATTGTCAAAGAAGGCTTTGCAGCATTGGGTCTGGTGTTCCTTTGAGAGCTTACCACTGTCCTACCTAAATATTGGAAACTAATGGAATGACATTTTGTTACATCACTTCTATGTAGACCTTCTTTGCATGTTATTTGACAAATGCCTGTGACTAAATTTTTAGAGATAAGAGTTGATGTTGTAATGTTACTAAGGAATAGTTTTCATTCGTTGGATTAATGTTTTTTTTAATTTCTATCTTTTTTTAATTATGTGGAAGAATGTGTAAGGTCAACTCAGTAGTTATTCACAACACCTGTGAATGCTGCACATGGCTTTGAAATCCCAATCTCAATGTTGTGTTCACAGAAGATGAGATTCCAAAATATTACGTAGGCAACTTAGATTTCCCAGTAGTTTTTGATAACGTGTTCATGTCTTCTGGTTTAGTTTTAAATGCTTCGAGCTTTTTGTTTGTTTTAAAACAAATCTATATTTTTACAGCTGAACTGCTTGCTTATTTATCAAAGCAAATTGTGGTTAAATGCTAGGTAGAGTTCAAGAATCTTTTTATTGTTTTACAGACTGAAAATTAGTCTTACATGAGTCAATCAGACTTTTTTGGGTTTATTTTGTACCATTTATGGATTTTTAGAAAAATCAAAAGGTTGTAAGACATAAAAATGCTATTAACATAGCAAGACATTACCTGAACAAAATTAATTTGAGTTGATGTAATGTTCTTTTTTGGAATAGTTCTTGGGCTGATTTTTTCATCATGTCATAGTGAACTGTTTTCATGGTTTTCAATTATTTTATCTTGTTTGTGTGAATTTTGAATTTTAACTTTGAATTTTTAGAAAAAAATCCCTAGCTGATACAACTTACTAGCCAAGACTCAGGTGGGGGAGGGAGGTATGGGAGAAGATGGATTGCATTTAGAGAAATGACTGTTTCAGTGTTGTCTCTGGAAAAGATCTACCTGTGGTTGGTTGTAACCGTTTTCAATCATCCTTGTTAGTTCATCAAACTCTATATACTATGTCTAATTCCTGTCATAGAAAGCCTGAGTTACAGCTATAAGCACCACCGTACAAGGCACATGTATTTTTGTATGTATCATAAAATTCAGGAAATGTTTCTGTGTTTGGATGTTGATCGTCAATATTCTTTCCCTACCTGACCTGTTTTCAATATAATTTGCCAGTCCATATTGAATGGTAACTGACTTCATGTGATGCAGAGAGTGTCTGTGATATTTCTGTATGAAGGAGCCATACTGTTTAGTCATAGTGGAACATTTAAGTAAATTGCAGCTCTTACTGCTGCCTAGGATGCTGTTAGAATGAAAAGATCCAACCTGAGTGTAGAAAATGAATGTGAATGCTTGTTCTTTACATCCTTGCTGTTGTACTTCTGACTGTGAGTAAGATTTCCAGTAGTGCTTGGTTGACTTTGGATTGCAGATCTTACTGAGATTTCTAAAAACTCGTTATTCACTCAAGATTTTGAAAGCTGTGGGGAAACTAATGTATAAATGTTGCAAATCAGAATGGGGAGCTGTAGTACAGCTTCCTGGTGCTCGATTGAATATTTCACGAGAGAACTTTAAGACCACAATAATATTTTTATAATCTTGACCTATTGTCAAAAATGTTTTTTGCAATAAAGACATGACCAGTGTTCGCATGGTATATGCACTAAGTATAGGTGTGTTGACATTCTTCTTCTATATTTATGACATAAATGCCAATGTTTTCTCTTTTCTTTTAAGGAGATGATCATCGACAAGGTTAACGGACAGGTTGTCCCTCGGTACTTGATATATGACATTATTAAGTTTAATGTGAGTACTTTCAATTTTATTGCTTATCATTAGTTATTAATTTGTACTTCAATTTTAATCTTATTTTTATAAATAAGAGCTTCAGAGTAAATTTAAACACCAAAAGTGTTTGAGTGTTTTGCATTTTGATAACAAGCAATGCATGAGAATTAAGATTGAAAATAGCCTTGCAATACATATTGATTTATTTCCACTTGCTTAAGAAAAAAAATGGTCATTTGAAACAGTCTGCTAGACACCTTTGGAAAGTTTCCCATTTCTAGAGCATGTTTGAACTATTTAGGCAGTGAAATCAAGAGAGGATGGAGGAGTTAGCCTGTAAGTGGTGTATTTGTTACCAGAGCTTCACAGTACTTGTTAGGCTGTTCTGTCACCTCCTTCTCAAATTTCTGTTTGAAACCAGGCGACTGGTCCTCTGCTAAGTCCTCAACAGCAGGATCTCCTGGTGGCACAGGCTATAGGGAAAATGTATAATAAGGAAATACATTGCAGAAGTTGTGGAAAAGGAAAATAGAGATTAGGAATAAAGTCTTTGTGATCACAAGAAAGAGCTGTTAAACAGTTCTGAAAATAAGAAACCTGTTTTCTGTAAACCAGCTTTCAAATATGGTAAAGATTTAAATATCACCAAAGGGCTCTTGCTGGTGTCTTTTACATATTTTTTGTTGTTTTCTTCATAGTAGCTCATATGTTACTGTGTTTTGGATTTGCAAATCAGCACAGAGCAGTGCTGGTAACACAGGGATGTATTTTGTTATTGCCGAGCAGCGCTTACACAGCCTCAAGCCCTTTTCTATTTCTCACCCTACTGCACCAATGAGCAGGCTTGGGGTGCACAGGGAGTTGGGAAGGGGACACAGGCGGGGAGGCTGACTGCAACTGAGCAAAGGGACATTCCATGCCGTATGATGTCATGGCTGCTCATATAAAGCTGGGGGAAGAAGGATGTTTGTAGTGGTGGCATTTGTCTTCCCAAGTCAGTACTGTGTGTGATGGAGCCATGCTGAAATAGGGATGGCTGAACACCTGCCTGCCCATGGGAAGTGGTCAATGAATTCCTTATTTTGCTTTCTTTGCATGTGCAGCTTTTGCTTTCACTTTGAAACTCTATCTCAAACATTGAGTTTTCTCATTTGTACCCTTTTGATTCGCTCCCCCCATGTTATTCTAGGGGGAGTGGGTAGCTGTGGAAAGCTTAGCATCTACTGTAGGTAAACCACAACAGTGGGTTAAATTTAGTCACAGCAGCCCATGGAGAAAACGCTAGTATCTGTGAATGCTTCTAGAAGAACAAAATTATTGTTTCAGTGCTCCTAACAGGACAACACTATTAGTAAACCACAGGGCATTTCAGTCTTTCTACAGTTGACTCCTCCAATCTTGAGTAAGATACTACTCAGCTCAATCACTCAGTGTAAGTGGGAATTGCAAGTGTAGGCATGGTACCAGTCACCAGAAATTACTTTGGTATTCTTGGAAGCGTAGTCATACTGTGACTTAGGACAGCTGCTTTTAAAAGTAGTAATTTGTGGGGAAGATGTGTTAGATTAGGACTAGAAGCTTTTTGTTAGCACATTTTAATTCTGTATCTGGACGTCCTTTCTCTAACCTTTTCTGAAAAGTAGGTGTTAGTTTCCTGGATCCCTCCTACAATTAAGACTTTTCCCTAAGCAAGAATTCCATATAGTCTTCTGAAAAATACAGTCTTCTATAACCACTCTTGAGTCCTCATTTCTCCTTTACATTTTCTTACCTGTTATTCTACCTGTGGTTCGATGTTTATTTACCTTCACGTCTCACCTTGTGTCTGCTCTCCCTTTGCGTCTAACCTGTTGTTCACTGCTGTTAGGCTTCCTTTGCTGTATATATGTACAGTAAGAAGTATACAGCCACTCAGTTTGAGATGTGCATATACTAGCAAAATAACAGTTTTCAAAAGCCATAATTATTTTGGTTAAACTTGGTTTTTTGGTGGAAGGGGAGGAAACCCCCATTTGTAGTGAAGTACCCAGACTTAACATGATGAATCCCTCTTGGCAAACAAGAAAAATGATCAGTGGGTTTCCAGAGGATTGTCACTGTTGAGGAGAAGTCTGCTTTTGAGCAGTGCTTTAAAGCTTGTTTGATTTTGTTTGTTGTTTTAAAATACACTGGGAATGAGAGAGAGGAGCTAGTTACTATGTAATATTTTTTTAAGTCAAGGACAAATTAAGATAATGTTATCAGTGTGAGTACAAGCAGGGCTTTAGCTCCAAGAAGTCATTAGCAATGGCCCTACTACAAAGATTAAATGCACAGCTGTTTTAGGTTAATTTTAGAAGCTTAATTATAAAAATGGGCACCCAAGGATGTTTGGCTTGGCAAGAAATGATCAACAGAATTTTATCACCAAGAGAGGTAAATGTAATGTAAATTGTAAATGACGAGAAAGAGTAAGTTCCTATTTAAGTTTTAAGTAAGTTAGATTTTTTTGTTCATCTTTTTAGCTGATCTTCAAATAAAATGATTACACAAAGCACTGATCCTTTTCAAAACTTGAACATTCCTCCCCAGCTTCCAAACAAACAACCCCCCACTCCAAAACAGAAGATGCTGTTCTGGAATTTTGGCACTGTTTGTTTTGATCTGGAAAGTAGTTGAGTCTCAAAGATGAATGATGGAGTTACTGTACTTGCTGTCCATCATGAGAGTTACAAGATTTGGAGCATGTCCTGTCTCACTCTCCACAGTGACTGAGCATACTCTGCCCTCGGAGGTGTAACTTTGCAGCCAGGGAAATGCACATACAAACCCCACTGATGGACACCTTTGCTCAGGCAAACCTCATGTTTTTGATAGGTCTCATGAACTAAGATATTTTTAACTGAGCTTATTCTCAAATGCTTGACCTATTTTGCTAGGTAAGCATTGCAAAGTTATCGGGCTTTGTCAGAATATTCATTCTGAAGTATTGCATTCACAATGCAGAGAAAGTGAGTGGGCGAGGACCTACCTCTCACAGATTTTAATCCACATTGATATGAGTGAGGCTTCTTGTTACTTACTTTTTGATTTTGCTGTAGCATATCAGGACTAAACTATAGTAGCATTCTAGAAAGAACCAAAGGACACTAAGAGAATAGACTGATCGACATAGTGTGTGTTTGGCTCTACATGTCTGTATAGGAAAAGACTTAGGAGGATACAGGAAAGTCTTAGGAGGAAGGAAACATAAAAATTGAGTTTCAGTGATTGGGAGAAACCTGTACTGGAGTTCTTAAGCAAAACATGTCAATTATCTTGATTGTCTCTTTCCATGATAAGTTTTGTATTGAATTCTGATGCTTATCATGTATAGCTGCTGCAAAAGCCTGTCTTCAGGGATGCCGATGGAATCCTTTGACTATTTCTTTTAGTTACTGTTTCTGTGACATCTAGTTTCTAGAAGCTTGTTACGCATCCCATTTTGTTGCAAGATATGTTTGTGTCAAGAAAAACAAATGATTCTTCAGGAGATTAAAAAAAAATTATTATTTTCTTCAGTCTGAACCAAGACATTGATTGTTATTAATAGCAACTCAAAATATGACATTGCTGTCTCACTGCTTTCATCTCACCTGCTAAAATCAAATTCATAGAAACGAAGCTGTATCCTAGTGAAATAAGCCTGCCTTTCGACCTTTGTGAGCTCCACACACAAGAAATCTGGATTTTTCATATCCCTCTGAACATAAAAGGCTAATAGTACCGAACATTCCTTACGGTGTTTAGTCTTAATGAGTACACAGCTAAATCCCTGCAGTGCATGTTGCTTTTCAGCTTCTTGATGTGTGTCTGTATGTAGTTGAGTTCATTATTATAGTAACTGCAGCTGTATAGGTACAATTTCTAATTTGGTGGATAATTTGGATAATTTGGTGGATAATTCTAATGTAACAGAGGAATCTGAGAGTAGAATAATTAATAGCGCCAGAAGGAAATGCAGGTAAAACCTAATCCCTCTTCATTTGAAACAGTCCACAAAAGAATGTGTCTTCATTCTCCAGTCAGCTTGGAGGCAGCTCTTCCTGAAAAACCTTGTTTTGAGTAGCTTTTTCTTAGATAATATTCAGTATCTACTTGTAGATGTGTGGACACTAAACTTAAGCAACTGTTTTTTTTTCCTTAGTTAAGTAATAAAAACTGGCGGTGTAGGATCTAATTAATGCATTCTTAGCAAAGATGCTGAAAATGAGAACTACTTTCCTTTTCGTTTCTAACCCTGGCCTTTAAATTTTAAAGTCTAGCCAAGTTTTTGTGAGACCAGATTGCAATGGTAAGAATAGACTGAATGCTTGAAAAAGAGTAATTATTTCAATGCTTAGAAAGGAGATAGAATTTTGATTAAATTTCCTAATACTCTGTGCATTGAATTAAGATCAAGATTTCTTTTGTTGTCATTATGCGTAGCAATGCTGTTGGTATTAGATAAAATTTGTCATGGTAAACAGATATGCTGGTTGTAAATCCTGCCCACAGCCAATGTGCTCATTGAATTAATGCATGAAAACTGTTTGTTTTAAATCCCTGTAAAATATTACCGTGTCTGACTTTTCTGTTACAAACCTCATTTTAAAGTAATGTGAGGCTCACAGTCTATGCTGTCTCTCACTTATTAGCCTATTAACCTTATCTTAAAGGTGTACTGTGAAAGTTTTGAGGGCACAATTCAGAGATGCAAGTGTTTAATTGCATCTCTTCTGTTTAAAAATGCACCTGGCTGCCTGTCATCCTTCTGCTCTTAATTTTAATTTTGAGGTTCTTTTTCAAATGGTGTCACCTGAAAATACAAATTTTAAATGCTTTTGTTACTAATAGTACTCTGAAAAGTAAGGATGCTATGGGCATGTTTGCTCTTGCGCCCTTTTGAATATTTCTTCTGAAGACTTATCTAACAAACATCCAAATGCTTTTCCTCGTGCTCCTCCTGTGTGTTATGTTCTCAACATCTGAATATATCGCCTCATTCCTTCATGGCTCAGGGCTGTCAGGTAAATGAAATACGGAGCATCCACGCAGTTGTATCTTTGCTTTGCTTTCTGCTGTCTCTCTAGGAGAGGTGCATGAAGTTTGCTTTCTCTTCCTCCTTTGGTTTTTGTCGTGCTGTTATTGGGAGCAAGGGCAGCCTGGCCAGGTAATGTATTTCAGTATCCTGAAGTTCTGAAAGGGGCAGCACTACAGTATGGGAAAAGCAACAAATGGTGGCTTGTACGATGGAGAATCAACACAGTAAGGGAGCGATGCTGCAGAAGCTTTTGGGTCTGTGGAGCAGCATTGACGTATTAGCTGGTTGTCATTTCAAAGGCTTCCTTGCCTTATTCCCCTTCCCCACTGATCATGTTTTATCCATCATTAAAAACCTGACTTGTACTTCTGAGCAGCACAATTTGAAAATCTTCTTACGTTTTTGATAAACTTTTGGACAGCTAACTTGTGCTTTCTTCACTGTTGCTTCTTGTGTTTCAGTAAAGTGCACAGCAACTGAAAAGTAGCATTTCTGTTCATTTTTGCATCCCTTTTTAAGAAAGGTCTCCTTTGCTATGATGCATGCAAAAATTAAATTATTGCTGAAGAGTGATAATTAGTACATGCTGACCGGGAGGTCTTTGCTATTTTCATGCTGTTATTTTTTTTTCTAATAGGCTACTTGTTGTTGGGGAGCATTCTCTGGTGTTGTAATTAGTTTGAAGCTTGACTGTTTTACTTGCTGGTTAGATTGTGTGGAAAAAAACCCCAATGATTTCTTTCTTACCCTTACCTCTCTGATTTTGATCCTCGTTTTCTGAGCCCAGGGGGCAGTCTGGATCACAGTGAATGTAGTCTGTTTTTCCACATTTTCCAAAATAAAGAATGCTTAATGTAGTATTATAGTAAAGCAAAAGGGAGTTAATTAAATTCTGTCATGTCCTGTTTTATTCCCGAAATATAAGTGTTCTTGTACCTTAACATGAAGCATTTCTTGCCAGAAACCTTTTGAATGACACATTATCACTAGCATAATTGTCAGAGGGAGAAGCACTAAGTGTTTTTCCTGGGAGAGAGATAAGTAGTTCTCCAAGAGCAGCTTTAGAACTTGCCATGTTGCTAAATCCTCTATGTTTTTCAGGTGTTTGTGTCTGTGGGTTTTACTTTTACTTGCTTACCCTGATGTGATACTTTTTCAGCAAACCATAAAACTTGCTATGAAAAAATACAAAGTCAGACTTGAAAGTTTAGGTTGGTAAATGAAAATAACTGAAATATTTCAAACCTTAAATACAATTTGGAGAATAAAGTCCACAACCAAACTTTTTGTTCTTAGGAGGTCTCCTTAAAGAGCTTTTCTCAGTATCTTTGTTAAACAATTTTCTGCCTCTCATGATTTTAGCCTTTAAAAACCCTCACTTTTTAGCTGCAGTATCTTTTTATCTTCTTGCACTATGGAAACTTACGTTTTAATAGAAAAAAACTGTCTCCTTCAGGTCACTGTTTATGACAGTCATTCCCATAGGAACTGCCAAGTGGACTTAAACCCAACTTCTGTCTCAAGCTAATATTCAGATCTCTCAAAAATGTGTCAGTAATCACAGCCAAAGTGGAAGGTGTGGAAAACTTTACAGTAGGGCAGGTTTTCCAGTTGCCAGTATCATGTCCAGTTTTCTAAGTACTAGCAATGAAGTCTGGGCTTTTCTTGTCCTGTATATTTCAAATAAAAATTTATAGGCAAAATAGAGTACTGTGGAAATGTCATATGGAAGCAGTGAGAGTGTGTTCAAATGTTGTAATGTCTTATTTCCCTTAGTTTTAATTACTTCTTCTCTACAATTAATCTAGCCAAAATATTTAATTTTCTCAACTTTCTCCCTCTTCCCATCTTTTTCCGGTTTCTAGGGGAAAATAACTAAAGAAAAAGAAATAGTTAATCAGAATGATGTGCCAAATATAATAACTATATATATTTGGGATAGGTTTTATGAAGGTTTAAAGGAGGGTATCACTAGTATTTTATTTTCCATGCCTAATTGGGAGAGAATTGGAATTATTCAGTCTGGAAAAGACTTAGGGGAGACATTATTGCAGCCTCCCAGTACATGAAGGGAGCCTACAGGAGATCTGGAGAGGGACTTTTCACAAGGTCTGTAGTGATAGAACAGTGGGGAATGGCTTTAAACTGAAAGTGGGCAGGTTTAGATGAGATAGTAGGAAAAAATTATTCACTGTGATCTTGGTGAGGCACGGGAGCATGTTGTCCAGAGAAGCTGTGGATACGCCATCCCTGAAGTGCTCAAGGCCAGGTTGGATGGGGCTTTGAGTAACCTGGTCTAGTGAAAGTGTCCGTGCCCATGGCAGGGGGTTGGAACTGGATAATCTCTAAAGTCCCTTCCAACCCAAACCATTCTATGATTCTAATATGTTTCAATAGCCTGACTGACTGTTATAGTCTAGGAGAGAATGTGAAGGCCATATTTTCATCCTTTTTAGAATATTTCTCTTTTAAAAAATAAATATGAAGAAAAATACCACTTTTCTTTTGAAATGAATGTTACATTTACCAGTATTTCTTACTCATAAGCTAACCATGTACAGAATGAACTAGATCTCTAAAAGCAGATTGTGTACTGAAATGATGGATGTTTACAAGTCTTCAGGTGTTACAAGCTGATACTTAATTTTTAGTTCTATCACAGTTTAGGAAATGTGGGTGGTTCCTTTTCTAAGATAGTTGTTGTTGTGAATAAGTCCTGATTGTTAGTACTTTTTTTCCCTGCTCGTTTCTAGTTTTTACAAGACTTCATACTAACTGTACTAGACAGTCTTATTTTAAATATCATGAAGTGATTTATATTCTAAAAACATCCGTGCCACAGTCTTTTCAAGTATGAAATGCCTTGAATAATGTTTTTAAGATGAAGGAATTTTCCCACGGTTCTTTAATTCACTGGAGTGATAATTCTTTATCATAAAGACAGCCGTGTGAAAAACCAGCAATAGTTATTCCTATGAAGAGTCATTGTGAATGGCTGATAGAAAGGGAGTGAGGAGAGTAGAAGCAGAAAGAGAAAATACTGACTGGACCACCTAGTAACTGTCGCAATTAAGGTAAAAATGCCTCCATACTATGTGTAGCGCAAGCTCTGGGAAGAATAATTAGAAAAAACTGAAGCAGTAAAATCCTATGTTTGACTTTGAAGATAGCCTAAATTCAGCGTAAAATAAATTATTAAAACTTATATTCCCATATGCAGTCTTTTTGTGTGTAAATATCCCATGGTGATAATGACACATCTATTTTATAATTAGAGTTTATTAGAGCTATGACTTTTACTTCTGTAATTGAAGTGGGAAGTTCATCTACTCCGATTACCTGAGGGGAGGCAACCAGTCTAGACAGAACAGGATTCTTTTTTGTTTTAATCATTTATGTCCCAGTAAAATCCCCTTACTGAGTTCTGTTTTTGAGGGCTCAGAAGGATTTCTAAATGAAGTCACTGTACATGCAATCAATGAATTGGACTGAGTTGTCTGTTCTCCGAAAATAGCAGCTACTAAGCTTTCAGTGCCTAACTGGAGCTTTGTTGTCAAAAGAGAGGACTTAGGTGTTCATCCATGCTAGCTGCCTATTTCTGTAACTCTGCCTCTTTATTGCCCAGTGTTGGTGATGAGAATCATAATTCAGTCACTTCAACTGATCATAAGTATTCTGCTTTGTATATGTTACCTTTATACTGGTTATGCGAATTTATCATCCACCTGCAATTAGACAGTGTTATGGTTTTTATTTTGAATTTGCTTAAAATTTTGAGCAATCCAAGAAGAGTAAGGAAGGGAGCAATGTTTCTAATTCAATCTACTTTTTCTGTTTTGATCATACCTGTTTAGTTACAGTTTTGAGAGTCCTGCTGTTTTGTTCCAGTTATGTTTGCTAATAAAAAAACCCTACGAAATTATATTTGCATGTTCTATTAGACCTTGGTGTTATCCATCGGCTACTAACTTCTTTCCTTTGTACATTTTTGAATTTATTTTCAGTGGTTATTTTTTAAGGAAATACCAGTAATTTAATATGTCTCAAGCAATCTTTTTAATAGGTCTGATTCTTCAAACCATTTTTGTTTTGTGATAAATCAGAGCGATATTCCATTGTACCAAATGACAACATATAAATAGTAATTATGTTCCTGCAGCACACTGTTTGTATTTTTACAATTGAAACAATATTTCACATGCTGTACCCCATTGATGCTGAGATAAATTTTAGAAACCTTTTAAAACTGATGAATTCCTTGCCTTTGTCATATGTTTTGAATATTTGAGTGATCAAAGTTAGAAAACCTCCAAAATTTTAAAATGTATTTTTAAATTATATTGATTGTTATGCCTTTTGCCTTTTAGAAATTAAAAACTTAAGAGTCACAATTCTATGAAAATTTTTTTTCTCTAATACTTTACTTTTAATCCTTCTTTAAAAGGAAAACTTCATGGGAAATGAGAAAAACCTTTTACGTGATTGAATGTAGTAATAATCTTATTTGGAAACTCAAACAGCACCTTTAGATTGTTTTTTTATAAAGCTATGCTTGTAAAAAAAGCAGCATCTATAAAACCACGGTCAGAAGAAATATGTGCCAGATCATTAATATAAAATGCAAAATATTAGACTGCATGGTCTTCAGAAGTTGGGAGAACTAATAATGGGCTTTCATTGGAAATGCAGATGTCAGCTGTGGGTGCCTTGAATTGTCAATAATAACGTTAAACATAGGGTAGAATATCAGGCTGAGCTTATTCTTTATTCTCCTCTCAAAATCATTAAAGCTAAGACAGTTGTGACATATGTTCTGCTCTGGCTCAGTAAGTGAAGATGTGCATGGGACGTATATCTGTATATATCTGTGTGTGCTGAATTATTCATGTCTCAGGTACTGCTCTGGGGAAGCAAATGGAGCATGCTTTGCTTGTGCTTCAGCCATGCTTCAGCCATATCTCATGGAGGAAAAGAATAAATATTCTCAGTTTATCCTGGACCATGCTGGTTATCAGCTGTGTGTAGAGGCCCAGGCATTATTTTTCTTTTTACTGCAGCTGCGTTGCGAAAAAAAAAGGGATTAATATCAAAATCAAAGACGAAGTACTTCTGTGGAATTTAGCACCTATATAGCATGGTGTCTTCATTGCATCCATCTAGGTAAAGGACTCTCCATGTAAAGCTTATTGGAATTTGCTGAGCTGTAGCCACAAGGTAACCTTAGTGACATAGTGGAAGGGAAGCAAACCTGGAGGGTGACGGTAGATCCTCAGGGATACCTTTTTCCTTGTGGAGAGGGAGGCAGGATGTGCAACAGAAATCATGTTGTCCTCTTTTCCCTGTCTCAGTGATTTCTGTCATCTTCCTGTATGTAATTACCTGGGATTTGAGTTGCTCATCAGATGTAGTGTGAGGCTGTGACTTCAGCACTGAGGTCTCTGTGAACCGGCTGGAGGGCAGGAGCACGGCTTGACACTTACCCAAATTCAGTCTCATGGCACCCATTTGCAGCATCGTTAGAGGGACTGTGCTTTTGTTGGGTGGGTTTTTTGGTGGTCGCATTTTTTAATTTTCTTGGGGTTTTTTTTTCCTTTGTTTTTTTTAATCTCCTTTTTATCTCCTTTTCTCCTTTATCTCCTTTTATCTTCTTTCCCCTATCCGCTCAAGACAATGGGTATTAAATGAGCTGCAGGCCATGTTTTTTAGTGTTTTTAAACATGTACTTATTTTTGTGGTTCTTATGTGACTTGTTATATATGACTTCTGTTGAGATGTTACTTTGAAATAACCTAAGTTTAAATTTAGAAATTTTGAGTCCTGGGTGGGCTTCAAAGTTCAGTAGAAATTTCATCTTACGTTTTGAAGTTGTGTGGAGGATTGTGTTTAGCATCAAAAGCATATTTTGCAGGCCCACTCCATGCTGTGACCTTAGTGTAATGCACAGGATTTCAACAGGTGAAGAAAACTCAGCTGCTGGAGGAAGAGGTGTTGATTCAACAGATGACTCTTCTCTTAAGGCTTGTCTAAATCATATTTTGCTTTAGGACACATTTTATTTACAGTGAGAGGGAAGTGTCACTTTCTAGCATAGGTAGGAGATACATGCTACTTGTTAATTTTGTTTTACCCTTTGCTAACATACTTATTTTAGGTTAAAAATGTCTAAAGCAGGAATTATCATGTAATGTACTTCAGTAACTGCTGTGAGGCAGTACTAACCCTCATCCTTCTTGGATAAGTGAAAAGTTACATACTAAAATAAAATTTCGAACACCTGAGTGCTTAAATTAATAAAACATCTTACTGCCTAAAAACATACTATTACTTAATGCCTGAGTTTAGATTATACATGCATCAATGTCTTGGCTTTTGACAATGTTTAAATGTGTACTTTATAAACTAAATAATCTCTTCCTGTTTTTGTCAAGGTCTCTGAATTATTTATTGCAGCCTACGTTACCCTCCTACTTATCTGCTAAAAGCTAGGATTTTATCACTTCAAGATTTTGGATATGTCTGGGAAAAATGTGTTGTATATTAGCAACATTTTTTATAATTATGGGAAACCTCCAATAACAAAGAGCTGCTCTCCTCCAATATTGCTTTTATTCAGTATGTCCTTGAGTTAAATTCAATGGTGTGCTAATTTTCTTATTGCTAATGTCCTGTGCTTTTGTGGCAATGAAATACTCTTTGGCTTCTTAGTTTGCTAGTCTGATGAAGAAGTAGCATTGTCTGTATTTTGCAGTCTCATACAATCTTATGTCAACCTAGCTTTGACCTTTATGTGATGGAGCCTAGTTGTAATATACCCTTTGCTTAACAAGCTTTAAAATAGAAATGTATGATTGGCAGAACTGCAGGAAATAATTAGTTCCAAGTAGATGAGAAGAGTGAAAGGAATATTTAAGGGAAAAGAAAATGATTCAGCTGGTTTATGGTGCATATGAAGTTGCCTCAGCTTTTAATTTAACTGTTAAGTGATGGAAATAAATTTAAATCACTGTACAAAAACATTTTTTGAATGCGTTATTGTAAAAAAAGCTTTCTAAATTACTGCTTATTGGAAGCTCAAATATATGAAATATTAATTAGTTAATTTGCTCTTTTAGACCTACTAATAAAATGTGTCTGAGTGGAAAAGGTACTGTAGGGAAGAGCATCTGCACTATGTCTTGCTGAAATGTACCTAAAGAATTATGGTGGTCTTTGAAGTAATAAAAAATATATGTATGCATTTCCCAGGAAAGAAATCTTCAATCAGTTCTTCAGTCAGTTGTTACTGGGTTTGAGATGTGTTTTCTGTGTTTTAATTAGATGTACAAACCATGACAAGCTCCGTCACTGTATAGATGAGTGCTCAAGTATGCTATACATGAGGGGAGGAAAAAAGGGAAAGAAAGAAGGAAAGAAAGAAGGAAAGAAAGAAAGAAAGAAAAAGAAAGAAGCAGAGATTGTTTTTCCAGCATTTTGTCTGTGGCATTTAAAAATCTGTAGATTATGCAGCTGTATGCTGTGACAAATTAGTAAAGAGTGAACCACTCTCCTGCCCCTTGGATTTTTCCACTCTAATTTTCCATTCATTTGAACGGCTCTTTACTAAAAACACCTTCATGTTGGAAAGGAAGACTGAAGGAAACAGTAACAGCCAGTTAAGCTTTCTTCTTCAGGAGCATGGATCAATGAACAGAGATTAGGCGACATTTCACCCATGGTATCTGTCACAGGCTTTGTACAAGACATGCTTCCCCCCAGAGTGATGGTGGCTGTGCTGCCTGTTCTCCTATAGACTGAAGCAGAGTCCTAAAAGAAAGTGGTTGTGAATTACATGTGGTATGGGAGCAATGCATAATTCTTAAAGCTGTTGCCGTGAACAACTGAGGACTTTTTGAAGTAGGATCTAATGCTAGCAAAGCAATACAAGACAAACTTAATGCCCCTTTGGGAGCAGGAAATGACAAAGTTTTTGGTGAAAGTCAGTATGAGTTTGGAAAGAACTGATTAAATTCATGTTGGTCTAAAATTGCCACTCTGTTTTTCTCCTAATTGAGATACCTGTTCGGGTACTACTTTTACCTTTTTATGCCTCACCAGAATGTCATTTTGCCATTTATTTTCTTGGCATTCTTTCTTGTTGACCAGTTCAGATCCTCTCTGATGCATGTTGGAGCAGCACTTTTTTCCTTCCAGCTGCATTTAGTACAGGAAATGCTTGGTTGCTGGTTCTGCTGCTCAGCTATATTGCTGCCACTGATGATTTTAGTCCCATGTCTTCCCAGTTTCTTTTCCTCATTGCTTTCAATTTTGGAAGAATTCTGGTTTGCAAGCCAAGGCTTTGTGAGCTTATTCCCTGTAGGCCGTGAAAGGAATGGGTTTTGGAAATTGTTTTCTTGTGTCAATGGGGTGGCAAAGTGAGGGATGATCTCATGTAAATAACTTTCAGTGCTGTATCAGGCTTTTAACAGTGCAAATCTATGAGTTTTGTGTCTTACTGCTGGGAAAGTGACACCTCTGATTGAAATGAGCTTTAGAATTTATTAGTTGACAGTTTCTTGTTTTGTTCTAGTGATATCCATAGCATGTTTTCCTCACTATCTAATGCACAAAATATAATAAACTCCATTACAAGCCATTACTAATCTGACAAATGTGCATTTTGAATGCTCATACTGATCTGGTGCAATGCACCAAATGTATAAAGAGCAATGTAAAGCCGCTGTTTTATTTCAGATCTTGAAAGGTCAGGGTATGCTGCTGAGGCTTAGCACAGGGCTTTTACTGCCTTTTTGTGACTGAGCCATCAAATATCTTGCAGGTTTTTGTAGCCATTGCTTATTGGCATATTTTCCAACTGCACCTATTTTTCTCTTTTCTGTGACAGAGAAAGGAACATTAATTAATGTTTCTTGCAAGGCACCGATGTATTATACTTGGAGCAAGGAGTTCACTTAACAGTAAATTTCATGGTTGCTTTGTCATTAAAAGTACTGTGAATAAAATGAGCTAAATGACTTCAGAGGAAAGCTATGTGGAAAAGTATGTAGCTGCCATATAAAAGCTGTAATTAGGGAATATTTAAATTATTTTGCTTAACTTTAAAGTGTTTTATTTATTTAATTCACATATGCTTGAATGCATATTACAGGTTTCTAGCTTTCTGTGAACTTTGATTTGATTAAACCTCTTATACCCTGAGACAAATGCTTGAAAACCACACACTTGTGAAAAATTTAGTGATTTGATAGTACTTTTATTTATCTGTAGGATTCTAAATATTGTATTAAGAAAACTTAGATTGTTCAAATAATTTGTTGTTTGATTTTAACACTGATTTTTGTAACTTTGCAGGGACAGCCTGTTGGAGACTGCGATTTTAATGTTCGGCTTGCGTGTATAGAGAAAGAGATTATATTTCCACGACATGAAAAGATGAAAAGTGGTCTTATCGACAAAGCACAAGAACCTTTCGGTGTTCGAAACAAACCATTTTTTGACATCTACACTTCCAGAAAGGTAAGCTTGATTTCAGTTGTTTTATGTTGTGGTACTCTAGGCAGCAAAACAGTGGTAGGTATAGATTTTCCCTCAACATTTTTGTTGTCTCTTCTAGTGAATTGCTCTGCTAACTAAGTGTTCAGCAATGGTTGTGGGGTGATTGGCAGCTTGGGATATTCTGAAAAGTGGGGTTTTTGTTTGTTTTAGTACTTATCTCAGGCTTTTAGAAAACAGTTTTTGAAGATATCAATAAATCTGAAGTACCAGGTAGAACTTTAAGGACATTGCAGCATTCATTTGAGATGACTGTGTTTCAAATGCAGTTCAGTCAACAATTTTTCACCCTGATGTGTTACTGCCACCTTAAAAACTCGTTTGAGATGAGAATATCTCTACACTTTTAATTTATTGGGATATTTGGATTTGGTGTGGCTTCTTTGGTGCTTTGTTTCTTGGGGGGTTTTTTTTTGGTTGGTTTGAAGTAGGAATTTTAAGTGGCAACCATGACAGTCTCTGAAGCCTTCTACATTTTCAAGTTTAGGTGACACACTTTAATTTTTGTACAATGTACATTACAGGGGTTTTTTTGTCCTCATTTAAATCACTCTTTACCTAGTGAAATATGTTCTTTGTACTACTCTTAAAACAGAAAGCTTCTTAGGAGTCTTTAAATCTGGTCATTTTTTTCAATTAGTGAGAAGTTTATGTCAGTATTTGAGAATTATTTGTATACCCTATGATAACTCTAAGGAGTTTTAGGTAGCAGTACCAGTATTGATGTGCAGTTTTATCTAAAGCAATACTGGCAGATGCTTAAGAGAAATAATTATTGGTTCAAAATAGATCTTAAATCTATGTCTGCTCAAAAGAACAGTCTTCGTAAAAATGTATTCTCAAAAGATCAGTATATATACTAAGAATTATTGTTGCTCTTACTTACCTCAAAATGCCTTTTTTATTTCATTACTTTTGTTAACTTGATGCATGTGATTTCTGTAACTCTTCCTTAGGGTAATGAAAAAGGGATTGCATTTTAATACTCATCATAACTTTTTGAATTTGTCATTATGTATGGTCAGAATAAAGTATTGTTTTGAAGCATTTCCATATTCTGAAAGTGACCATTTAAAAATAGTATTGTTTTGTTCAAAGGATCTTTATCCTATTTTTATTCAGTTATCTCTGCAGCTATAGCAACAAATGTAATGATGAATACCTCATCAGTATAGCTGAAAAAGCAAGCAGACTTTCTCTTGCATCAATGATGAATGTCTCGAGAGGGTTTGCCAACTCTGTGAACAGCAAAGCAAGGTCTGCAGGAAGACAAGGAATTCCTTCTATCCTCTAAGTCTGTTCGTATCTATCAATCTCTCTCCAGAGATAGGTGCTGCTGAATGGATGCTAAAGGATGACAAGTGGGACCTGCTTAGGTAGATCTTTTCCTTATGTTTGATTAGGCATTTTTCTTTGTTTTTTCTTTTCCAAGAAGAGTTGGATCCTTTCATCTTTAGAAAGGACCTTACAGGATCCTTCCTTTCTTGGCTAGAATGAGTGGCTTTGTGGTGGTTAATTGCTGGCTGGGGTTAAACCATGACTTAAAGATTAACAGCCTGAATGGTCTCAGAAAAGCTGTGGTTTTTTTGAGCCTAGGTTTCTTCCCTACTTTCTTTCCAGTGCATTTCACTGAGAGAAGATGTGGATTCTCAAGGTTTGTTTTCAAAGATTGATGGAGGTAGCAGTCTTTGGCCACAGATAAAATGGGTCTCTGATTGCCACCAGCATATTCAAGGCTGAAAAAGTGGAAAACCCATACCTGGTCAGAATGGTTTTATCAAGTTTTGGAGTATGTTTTGGAGGGTTTTTTTGGGTTTTTTAAAAGCATAGCTGGGTTTTACTTAGGGTCAAGAATAGGATCAAGTGTACTTCATCACATCTTGTTTTTGTTTTGAGACGCTTCAGTATTTGAAACACATTCTCAGGATGCAGTTTGAACCTCACAAAAGGTGACAACTGTAGACCTCTCCCTTCGCAGCCTCCTTCCATCATTCCTTTCTGTGATCTGAGTTAAGACATTCCATTGCATTCTTTTTATTAACAATAATGTATCAGTAAATGTGTGTTAGATTGTGTGGACTGTAGGAACATAACTCAAAAGGCCAGTAGTCTCAGCACTATATTTAATAGCAGAGAAAGCAGCTAAAACTTTTAATTATACCAGAAAAAATGAGTGTTTTCCATGTAGACTTAGTTATTTTCAGTGAAAAAGTGGAAGTAGTTACTTGAAACAGCAGTAAACTTTGTGCTCGGTTATACAATACATCCAATAATGAAATTGTAAGTGTTAGAGTTACGGATTTGGAACTTTCGTACCAGAGTTAGGTACTGACTGATTTTCTTCTAATCTGAAAATCAGTTTACTGTGAAATGAAATGCACTTTCCAAGTGCAATTATAAAGTATGGCAGCATTTATAGTTGTGTCTTGAGATTTGGTTTTGGATTTTGGAAATAAGGGCTGTGTCTTTATAATGTTGCCTTCAATGTTACATTATGATGTTTGGATGGACTTTAGTTTTTGTAAGACTGAGTTTTAGTGGTAAGACAAAGAAAAGAAAAGGACAATCACTGGGGAGCAGCTTGTGTATTCTCAGAGTTTCTAAAAATGTTGCCTTGTTGAACTCCGATATTGATGGAGAAAGCAGTATCACTAAATTTGTTTTTGCTATGATCAATTAACCACAAATTACTCTTTTGGTGTTAGCTTGGAACACGTGTTTTATGAGAGATTTTTCCTTGTAATGTGACTTCCAGGTTTTCTTAGACATTTTTGAGCAAAGTTGAATTTTTGGTGTTTGTCATTACACTTACATAATTGGTCACTTTTGCTGCATAGCTTGCTATCTTTGCATTTATTGGTTTGCATCAGAATTCAAGGAGATGACATGGTCAGATCTGGCAGTCCTTCCTCCCACTGTGTAAGGATAGCAGCAGTCAGTGGAAGAAGCTGAATTTTAGGTTAGTGCTTTAAATGCTGGATAGTCCTAGCCTTTGAACCTTAGCCTTTTATTTCTATGAATATTTTAGGCTTTTCAACAAGACATTATTTTCATTATATCAAACAGGAAGTACAGGTGCATAGAAATAATTAAATTTCTGGAAATGGTCCAGTTCTTGGCTTTCCTTGCTTAAACCAGCTCACAGTTCTCTTGTAAGGCTTTTTTGTGTGGACAGTCTCAGTCCGGATGTCATCACTAAAGTCCATTGTCTAATGAAAATGTTGTCTAGCAGGCGTAGGGAAAAAGTTCCTTTTTGTGCAGTCTGTGGTCCCATGGAGAATTGTGCCCATCACTCTCAATGGAACAATAGGGCTAAAGGTTAAACAATGATACAGGTCAAATGAACAACCTTTTTCAAATGTTAGCACGCTGTATGTCAATGACTTGTCAGCTCTTAGACTATTATCTGGTTTTAAAATGACAGCTTGTCCTAGAGGGATTAGAAAAAAGGTGAGTAATCTCTGCTAGAAGATTAAATGGTCTAGGATCTTCTTAAAAGTTTTCAATGAAATATGTGAACTGACAGGTGACTTACTTTGTTCTCCTGGTTAATTTGACATTTCAATTTTTATTTTTACTTCTTAAAACTGCTTTTGTTGTAGTTAGGAGGGGTGGAATGTTTAGAGTTTGCACTAATGAAGGTATAGCTCCTGTTGAGATTGTTTAAGTGGTTGGGCACCTTTGATGATGCCGGAGATTGTGTAAGTGCACACTTTGCTGATGTTGATGTGAGTATTTTGCAGGCAGCTGAGGCAGCTGTAAGTTAGTATTTGCTTGCCCTGAAAGAGTGAACCCTGATAAAGGGCAGAATATGCAGACGTTGCTCATCCGTGTCTGCCAAGAGAGCTGTTAGCCAAAACTGACTGGAAGTGACAAAGCCCTGTCTTGTATCTCCAAGTTGCCTACAGACAACACGGGGAGAAGCTTTGCAGTCATGGGACAGAGAATTGCATGGCAACAACGGCAGAAGCAGAAGTGTCAAATAATCTGTCTATTTATTGGAGATCTTGAATTCCGCATCTCAGTGGAGAGGGAATGTTACCATCTGTAGGTTTTTTAATGCCAAAAAGACTTGTTTCCTTAGTTTTTATTTTTGTTTTGATTTTTTTATGCCTTAAGGAGTAGCTTAATCGGCTCACCTTTCAGTCCTGCATTTCCTGACCTGGAGTTGGCAGCCATTCTTTGGTGTCTGGCCTACATCATATTCTTCACTCCATCTGTTCTATTCCAGGGTTTTGGCCTATTTATCATCTCATCACCTTTTAATTGTCTTCTAACCCATCTCCCCTCTACCATTTTGTTTCTGTTTGCTTTAATTTCTTTATTTATTATATTTCTTCCTCACTTTGTCCTGTTCCATCTCTCCAAGAATGGAAAGTTTAATGGTGTAAAAGCAGTATTGCCTTATTCCACCCTTAGATGCTTTTGTGCTGGTGTTATCTTCACTTAAATCTTCTTTTTGGCATGCTTTTCTTCCCGTAAACGCAAACAATCATTGACCTGAGTAACCTAGTAAAAAAAGAGTGAATAAGAAGCTGGAAAGAGGTTACCTTATGCTTATTCTGGGATTTGAAATCTTCACTTGGCAGCTTTCTTATATCCCAGCATGTAGTACTTCAGCCTGATTGTACAAAACTATTTTACCATATGAATTGTAAAGGTAAGTACAGCCAATCAGCCCAAGTGGCAGCTTTGTAAATTGTAAGATGAAAAAGATGACTAAACTGCAGTTCTTGAGCTGAATGTAGGTTACTGCCACTTGAAATTCGGTGCTTGAACCAGAGCTATTTCATGCAGCCAGTTGTAGCTTTGCAATGATGTGGATACTGTTTGGTAACTATAATTTCTGTCAGTGGGAGGTTGAGGGGAGCAGAGGCTTTGTAGGCCAGGGCTGGTGGGGTGTCCAACTGCCTCTGAGTGTTCCTTTGCTTTCTGTGGGACAGGGAGGCAGCAGTACTTGCTTAGATTTGGGTTACACCAAAAGGTTTTCGCTGGTGCTAGGGAAAACACTGACTCGGCTGTGGCTAACTTCTCAGCCTCCTTGCTTTGCTGGAGTCACTTAAGGAGACCCATTCATGAGCAAGAATCTGTGTTCATTTCCTAGAGTAAACAAAAGAGGATTAGGCTACTTGCTTTTGAGTATTATTATTTGTTATGTTGAAGGTCAAGTATAATATTTCAGCACAGTAAAATTTTGGTTAGGGAAAAAAGTAAGTTTTTTTCTTTTGGTTTAAGAAATTATTCACATATTAGTTACATTTCACATTTTTCGGAAAGTGATCTACTACTGAAGTTAAAACAAACAGTCTTGAATATTTCCATGAAGGATTATTTTCATAACTTGTGGCCCATGTTAGATATTGCTAGTGGTACAAATTAAATTAATGTGGAATAATTCAGATGTGGAATATGTAATTAAATTCTGACTTGTCAAACTGTAGTGTGAGAAAGAAAGCAATGAAGCTAGTGGAAAAATAAAGGCATATGGATGAGGTGTTATACTTGGTGCACATTGTAAGTTTAAACATCAGGACAGTGCATATTCAGTTTAGCTTTTCTCATTTTAACATTAGATTTGAACATTCTAACATTTAAAAAATTTTTTTCTTCTGCATTTTGTGCAATGGAAATACTATATACCTTTCTAAGTAGGAAAAGTGTCTTTAACGGTGATTTCCTCTTTCAATTTTATGGTGTATTACCAAACCAGGGAAATGTAAATCTGTTTGGACCTAATTACCAGTTGGTATGCCAGTTTGGGCAATTGAATTGTATATTTGATACCTTCTGAATTAGTTAGAAGACTCAGCTGTGGTGACTAAGTGGGTCACTCCACTCATTAATTGAGGGGCAACTGTTTAATATTGTCCATTGTACCACTTCACAGCCTGTCACTTTCCAAACTGCCTTCTGGCAATGCAGCTCCACAGGGAAGCCATCAGCCTTCTCGTATTGGAATGACGTTCAAGAGACATGCGCTTAATTTGGATAAAATGAATAAAAGCACAAAGAAAATGGTAAAGATGGGGGTGAAATTTAAAGCAATTTATTATGATGCAAGATTATAGGACATTGCTGCTAGCTTTTTCTTTTCTTGTGATATGCCCAATTATGAGAAAAACCCCCCAAACCAGACCTTGTACAAAATTAATCTTTAAAGTCAAGAAATAATAAAATCTTAGCATTTTACTGTTATGACTTTACAGTTTTAATTTCAACTTTGTAGCAAATAAAGCCCTCAAGTACCATTACATAGCAGAAGAATCAGATTTTTTAAAGCATCCAGAAAATAATGCTTAACCTTAATTTTTGTGTTAAAATCACTGCTTCAAGCCCAGTACAAAATATTAGTCCAGTTTGAATCAGACATTGTAACAGTAAATGTATGAAAACTTTATGTTATTGCATATCAGGTTGATGCCTGATTGAATTATTGTATATACAGTTTTGTCTTTGTTGACAAGTCTTATTAGAAATGCTTAATAAAACAAAATCCTCTATTATCTGATTTAATTAAAACAGACCTGTCCATGTTCTTGACAACCAGAGACCGGATTATGTTGTAGCAGTTTACACTGGGCTGGATAATAGATTTACGCAGGGTTTGGGTAACAGATAAACCCTATCAAGTATGTAACAGTGGAAAATCATTCAGAGAACAAATTAAAACATACTTGGTCCCATTGTACTCAATCCGGTGCCATTCTTTCTTTTGACATCAGAAGAACTATTGAATGTAGTGTTTGGTCAAAGCCAGCGTATTAGGGAGCTTGCAAGCATCAGTGTGCTGAGAGCCTTGCTCAGTTGAAGACATTGCAGACTTTACCAAGCATCTTTCATGCATTCAGGAATGTCATAGATTGCAGCTAATTTGTAAATAGGTAAAGCATTTGCTAATGGAACCTATTACACCTCCTCCAGCTCCAGCAGGACTGTAATCTCAATGAGTGTGTTCTGCCAGGTAGGAGAACATGGGGAGAGTGATGTGGGCAACATCCCAATCCCTAAAAGGAAAAAAAATTAAGCTAGGTTGAAACAGGGAACTGTCAAGAGCACAGTGAATGAAATGGCCAAGCTATGAAATCTATTGCTGTTTCTTCATCAGGAAAAATAAACATGAAATATTGCTGTTTGGAAGGGTTGTTCCCACAAAGCTTTGACGAGACCATGTTTCTCTTATTTTGAAGCTATCACAAAAGTCAATTAAAGTTTCTTGAAACAGCTTATTTCTCTTATTTGAAAGAAGCATTTGAAAACATCGTACTTAATTGATGTCAGTTTCTCAATTGTGTTTTTGAGAAGAGATTGACAGTGAGAAATGCCTCATGCTTATTTTGAATTCAGGAATGCAGATGTGCTGTCAAATTAAGCATTAACACACATAGTGCTTGTGTTATTCTTGGGTATTGTTTTGAATATATTAGGTATGTGACCTTTGGAGTTATTCACTCAGAACCAGCACATGGGTGATAGCTCAGTGGGGCTCTTACTGTGCCGTGCTCTAGGTTTTTCTAAAATGTCTCAAAATAATTAAGAAACGTGGCATACAGCTAGTGTTATTAACATATTTGAAGAGTGCTGTTAATGAATTAGCTGCAAATCCAAAAAGATATTTAAAAAAAAATTAGAACCATCAAACTCGATTCCCTGCCACCCTCACATGTATTTTATTCTTGTTCCCAGTAGCATTCTTTTCCCATGGGGCTGAGTAATGAAATCAAGCTAGTGTGATTCTTAGGCTATCTTAACATCCAAGGTTGCATCCCATCACACACTGCAGTGACTTCCAGCTACTCATATATCTGGAAGTGGCTTTTCTTTGAATGTTTTAGAGGGGTAGTAGAATAGATTTGAGAAGCAGCTTTAAGAAGATTATATGTATGATTTCTCTTAAGTTCTCTATGAAAAAAGCAGACTGTAAAACTCTCTTGTGAAACTGGCAGCAGTTCCAGTAGAAACTGGGAAAGCTCTTAAAGTTCTGTGTGTGGAATAACTTGTCTTTTTTCTAAGAGGTGCATTGTGACACAAAGCAAGGGACAGACAGAAGGGATGAATCTCTTTGGCTTTCTTTGTTGGAGGTGTTGCTCATTCCCTATCACATGAGTATAAACTGGAATTTCTATTGCCTTCCTGTTCTGGAAAGAATATATGGACGCCAGTAAAGACTTTTCTGCAGAATTGCTGTTCTAAAAGATAATGAAGAGTGGTGTCGTTAGTTAAAATGCTAATGACCAGTCACAAGTAGCTTGTCAGTCATTGGCTATGAAATTATATGGGCAAATGATTGAGGAAAGACACTCTACTGTAGCTGCGGTTCTTTGAATTATGTTGTTGTTTTTGGTCTGTGGCCTACAAGCATCCAATCTTCAACATATTTGGCTTTTACATCAAGACATCAGGGAGTCTGGGAGCCCTGCACATCACACCCTTCACCAGGAAAGAGAACACTCGATGCAAAAGTACAGACTGCAGATGCTGGTGGCAGCCTAAATCTGCAGCTTTTCAGCTTCATCCACTTGGAATGCAAGAGGGTCATCAAATGCGAACATGTTTATGATACATCTGAGAGGGTTGTTGTAGCTATGAGGTAAATAAATGTTTCTCTCAATGCTCCTGCTGAGTTTCTGACTAGCTGTAGACCAGAGGAGAGTACATAGTTGCCGGAGCAAACCCAGGTAGAATTCCTTCCTCTCTGTGCATGCACCTGTCTGTTGCCACTTCATGTTATTTCAGCCTTGCTGCTCACACTGTCATTAGTGCAGAGCTTGTGGAGGGTCAGTGGAAGTGCCCAGGTGACGTCCTGTCCTGCTATAATGGGCTGTACATGGGAGAGGTGACCCCTGGTAAAGCTGACCACCCGCGAAGTGCTGGCAAATACTAGAGAGTGAGCCTCCCACAAAAGGATTTCTTCTTGCTATTATTTGTAATTAGAACAAATGGAAGGCTGTCAGTGAATGTTTTTTTGTGGAATATGAATTTCAGATTCAGCATCCCCTTAACAGTGTTTTGCTACATGAGCTATTAGGACTGTATGTATTTGAATACCATGAGTGATGCTCTGAAGGGTAAAGCAGTGTTTTCTCTACAGGAATGCTTGCTAAAGATCCATGGAGGAGTGTAGAGAGGAAGCCACGCATATTCCTCTTGCAAAAAAAAAAAATTGTTGCTAGAAACCAGTCAGACTGTAAAGTATTCAGTACTACTAAACACACCTTTGATTGAGTTTTAAAATGAGAGAAACATGCCTTGCATGCTCACTTTTTTGGGCTACAAGTTACCTATCTTTAGCAGGTCTTCTGTGCTGGATTCTGGTCTAGTCTGTTTAAAATTATTAGGGTATTCCTTATGGAATTCTTAAAAATTAAAAAATTAAAAAAATTTTAAAAAAATTTTAAAAAATTAGAAAGTGACCAGTTGTAGCCAATGTGTTTTTGTTGTGGCTGTTGGCTATTCCTACACCTAACAGATGGCACTCGTGTACACTGACAAGCTGTGGGATAGCTGAGCATTACTAATAAAACCTATCACATGTTAAGCTTGACCTGACATTAATCAAGTTTTGAATGCTACAAATGATTAATGGATAATAATTAGTCTCTTGATCATATTAGTGAGCATCAGTATCACAATGCTGCCATTATCTGCTTTCATTCTTATAGGGAACAAATCTATTGCCATAATTAGGTGTTTTTCATGTCTTTTGAGCCAAAATGTTCTGTATGATTAACTTGGTAAAGAGGTTATTTTTAGTCTTTCAGTATGATTGATTTCAGAGCTTCTAGTAAATGAACAAACTGAAGGGCTCTCCACAAAATAGTATTTTATAAAAAGTATATATTTTAGAATTTTATCAACTGAAAAAATTCCCATGCATCTTTACACAGTCATTTGGTATATTTTTCATCACCATATGATTCAGCTCTTGTTGAATCCTGTTTTTCACAGTTCAAAATAGTGGTGATTTTGTTAAACAGGTGAACCTTTGGAATTTACCTTTACTCTTTTTGTTTAGTTACTGAGTTACTGGTTGACATCAAGTGCTTTCAAGATGTACGTATTCATACAGACAAAATAATGTTTGCAGCTTTTCTCTGTTTTTGTCTAGAATTAGCATATTGAGTGGATGGCTGTGTGAAAGCTAGGATGTGAGCTTTGAGCATAAATTCTTTTAAAGGATTTTCATCCAGTTTTACAGCCCTGATTTTACAGCCTAAAAGCATGAAATTTCTTTCTAAGTAATGAGCAAGTGAGAAGTTTATACTTTGTGTTCCTTATGCAGTTAGGGCAAAGTAGATAATTTCACTGGTTTACTAAAAATGTAGCAGTTATCTTCAATATGTGTTCGTTCCTAATTAGCATAGGAAACTTCTTTCAGCAATTACTTCATAGGCAGCTCAGTTTTAATTTGCTTTCTACAGTTTGTGATCCTACTTTTCCTTTATGCGTGTTTCAGATCGTTGGCATGGGTAAGGAAATATTTTGTAACTTCATGATTTTTTCTTAGCATATTGGCTTAAGAATATTAAGTATAAGCTGTGGTTTTCTGGCTGTACTCTCAGTTATTATGATGCATTTTCTTTCTTGCCTTTTTTTGCTGGTAAGATAAATATAGCTAAGTACAATGAATAATGGAGGATGCATTATAGAACTGGACTTTACCCTGATGTAGATACACTTCAAGTGATACTGTTCTTACCTCATTTATTTGACGTAAGGGAGCATATAATATTTTGATTAGGGAATGAGACTAATGCGGAGGAAACCGGGTCATGTTAAATTATTGAAAATCTGCTTTTCAACATTTTTATAGGTCATTTGGAGAAAAACATGAAATCGTATAAATGAGAGATCACTTGTGGTTTTGTGAGGGAAATAAATGTTAACATTGAAGCAGAAATCTTTACTTTATGCCATGTGTTAAGTCACACTTCTGAGACCATGGGTGGTGATTTCAGAATCTTCAGAGTTACTTGGAAGAAGCCACCTTGCGGCAGGCAGCCACTTGTAATAAGCCATTGGCTGGTCAAATATTGTGGCAAGTGCTCATGTGTCCAGAGATCTCCTTGAAAGGACACTCTGGTGAAAGAGAAGAGGGAATGCATTCTTTTCTTGCTGCTTTGGCCCTTCTGGAATATTCTGTCTAGTCTATATGGAATGGTTTCAGTTGATAAAAAAGGTATCTGTGGGATATCTTCTGAGGAGATGGTGAAATATTTGAAGAGTTACATCTGTTTCCTTGTGAAATGTTTGAAATGTGAACCTTGTTTCTAAAAAAAATCACTAAGAGATGTCTTGGTCAGAGTCTAAAAAGAGGAATAAGGAAGAAAAGTTGAAGGAAAAAAATTGCTGAGAAATAGGAGTTAAATTTTTAATTGCACAGCAGTACTTCATTGGACAGCTTAATGAAGATTGTGATTCTCCATCACAGCATGCTGTAATTTGAGATTGCACAGTTTTCCAAATAAATTACTTGGCACTTGAGCATATCACTTGAAGAAGAACTTAAATATGCATGAGAGGAGGGGGTTTCATCCTTGTAGCTGTCTAAAAGTTAGTGTGAAATGGTGATCCAGGCTACATGTGGTTTGGAGCAGGGAGGGTAGGAAGCAGTAGAACTGCCAGAGGTGTGTCTTTGATCCTCTCCCATCTGCCCCCAGATTGTTAATATACACTAGGTTTGTTTAGGTCAGCTGTTTTACTTGCAGTGCAATGTTAGGTGATTGGTATCCTGAATGTGAAGAAGATAAAAGTCTCCATGGATTGAGTTTGACGTGTTTTTGTTGTGGTTTTTCTTTTCTTTTCCTTTTTTTATGTGTTTTTCAGAAGGTGCGTGCTCTCTTTAATTCCCAAACCCATGAATTCCCCAGAGTCACTAAAGGCTGTTTTGAAAGTTTTACCTTATATCTGTAGTAATTCAGTCAATGAACTGAAGTCAAAACTTCTCTTAACACTTCGTTTTGGGCTCTGTTTCTGTTAAAATGTGAACCAGCCAACTTCTATTTGTGGGAAGCTTGAGATTCTGAGTATTATTTTTAAATAATATATGAAACTTTGGCATAGTTACTCACATGCTATTTGATGCTTTTTTGCTTCAAGACTGAAAGCAGGTGTTCAGTTCTCGTTACCTTCTCTGCTTCTAGACAAAAAACAAACCAAAGAAGATGTGATGCTGCAGGACAGGGGAAAATGGAAAGATTCTGGTGAGAAGGAGGGTGCAGAGACCACATCTGTAGCTTAGAGGACCAGCTTCCCTCGCTTGACATTAAACTGCATTTGATATTTTCAAGCTCTGCACAGCAGCTTGTGTATCATCTGAAAGGAAGCTTATACCCCACCAAATGCATGCTTAATTCTTTTCCAGGAGGCCTCCTTTTCAAAATGTAATGTTTGAAAGGTGGGGTTTAGAATGTTAGTAGTTTGGGTGATGGCTCCATCATTGCCTGATACAGTTTGATTTATTTTTTGGGAAATGTGATAGTTGGGATGAATCTGAGCCAGACTATTTTTGCATTATTTTAACTGATCTTAACATAAAAATCATGCTGTGGGATTTCTTATGTCATTCAAAAACAGGATTTATGAAGATTTATGTAGTAGGTTATCTACAGAGATGTATGAGCTCATGTTTATAAAACTCAACAGTTGTCAGGATGTGAGAATTACTTTGTGGCTGATGGTGAGGGCTGTCATCCTTGGAGAAAGGGACTGTCCTTTAAGTTGGGCTGAAACTTAAACCAGTGAAGATGCTGGCTCTGTGAAGTTAGGAATGACAGTAGGGCCATGTCTAAAGGTGTTTCACATTCTGGCTAACTGGCAATTTGATTTACAGTTCATTTGTAACTAATGATTCTGAGTGAAGTATATTCCCTGTCCCAGATCTTTCTGTAGAGTGAACAGGTTCAGGTGATCAGTAATTTGAAGGTGGCTCTGGAAAACTATGTAGGGACTGCAGGCATACTTGCTCTAGCTTGACTTGGAATGAAGCATATAGCAGTTCTAAAATTGAAAAAGCAAGGAAGAGGGACGTGTATTTGTCTTGTATTATAACATTCAAAGGGATTTTTTTCTGTATCCCTAAGTATTTCAGGAGGCTAACAAGTAGTGCAAGTTTTGAATCAGAAATACGGACAAAATGGTTAGCAATATTTGCATATTGTGACAGAGGAGAACAATAACTGTGCATTATTGATCAATAACTGTGTGTTACACACAATAACTGTGTGTGTGCAAGTACCTTAGTAAAATTATTTTGTAGAAAGCCAGTATGACTTTGCAGAGTCATCATTATGTTTTGGAATCCTCATAACTCACATTGTGTTGCGTTTCCATGAGAATTTTTTTTTTTTTAATTTTTTTTTTTTTTTTAAGGGGAAGGAGAAGGCACAGTAGTACCTGCTGGACTTACTTATTTAAAGAATAATGTAATATCTGCAAACTCATAGATTCATTTGTCTTGCCTCAGAAATACTGAACACTAATGAAAACCTACTAGCGTTATATGGAATTTGTATGCACCTAAATTTACTCTCTTTCCTGCTGAAGGAGCAAAGTGATTTCTTTGTTGGTGTAAGTACAGAGAGATCTCTAAAGCGTGAATTTTCAATTATCCACAGAAGAACTGCTGACTGGTTCAGTGTTTCAGCAAAAGCAGCTTCAGCAAGTTATTAGTGCTCTTTTGGTGACGTACTGCTGCTCTTCATCTCAGTGGTTGAGCAAGGAGAAATCCTGTTACTTGTCGTATAGCTCCACTCAATCCATGCAATTATACCATTCTTTTGCTTAGAGGAATGTTTTTAGATGTAGCAATAATTTTAAATTTAGTTAAAAAGTATGAAAGGAAAAGTTTTAAATAATAAACCATAATATGAGTATATGGTTTATTGCAATGTTAATGGGGAAGGAGGAAGCTGAAGGAAGTGAACAAAGGGGATCTCACGTGGAAATAGATGCGGTGAGGTTATAAGGAATTGGATGCCAGAAGACCTGGTTCACATGCATCATTTACCCATCTTTTATAAAATGTCATTGGGATGCATTGCACTTTATCGGATCCATGGCAGTCATCCCAGTCAAGCAGGTGTGCCATTTATCATGGCGCCGATTAAAAAAGACCATTCTGTTCAAGTTAATTAGAAATGTGAACGTGTGGAACATTGAACAATGTCTTTTAAAAGATGAACCATGATTTTGCATTTGAAGTTCATAAACTGAAAAAATGTAACTTTTTTAGTGTCAAAAATACTTGCTTGTATGTCAAACATTCCTTTTGTGCTCATTTCCCTGCCATTCCAAACTGTCTGCAATATTCAATTTCTGTGTATTCTGCTGTTCACAGACAACCTTTACATAGTTTAATTCTCAAGAAAATTTTTATAAGGTCATCATTTTTATAAGGAATAAGGTCAGAGAAAATGCACATTCCTTCCTGCCTTGCCTCCCCACAATTACTAATCCTTTCTAGTCAAAATTCGTTTCTAGAGGGAGTGTTATCATTTAAATACATGTAATTGACCTAATGAGAATGAAAGCGGCATAATGAGAATGAAAGCAGTATAACTGGGAGTACAGAGAATTGTAGTTATCTGTTGAGGCTTGCTCTGGATTTAAAATCCTTTTGTCTTTGATATCTAATTGACACTTGGGAGGAGCTGTCTTAGTGAGAACACTGTGGACCTCCAAACTGAGAACATACTTGAGTCTGAAACTGTGTGGCAGCTTGATGAGATGGATTCCTTTACATTTTGTAATTCTGGCTGAGTAGTGAGTGAAAAGTATCGGAATGTATTTCTGAAATGGGAAATTTTTAATTTGTATTTTCCTCTCCATTTATTGAGTTGTAATAGTACTTTAGTGTAGTTTTCTAAAATTACATGCAGACCAGACTGGAGAGAGTTGCAGGTCAAAGAGTACATGATAATTATTTTGTGCTTTTCTTTGAATTCCAAATTTAAAGATTGTTTCTATATTCTTAAGTTTTATTTTGGGAAGGAATACATAATTCAGTTACATAAGCTCCAACACCAAAGTAACTGTGTCCTCAAATTGTAGTTCCCTTAAGAACATCAAAAACAGAAGCAAAACCAGAGGAGCTTGGTTTTTCTTTGACACTTTGGTTAATGCCTTGTAATAACTAGCTAGGAAGTTATAAAAAAAAAAGTCTCAACTAATTTGAAGTTGCTCTTGGTTTGGTTTTTGTTTTTTTTTTTAAATACTTATTCATTAATAATGTTGTTATTCAGTAAGAGGTCTTTCGGTACCTGAATTTAATGAAATCAATTTTGTGCCTTTTTGTAAGTTTGAAGCATATTTTATTACAGATACCTGGCCATCCAGTTTTGGAACTGCACAGTAATCTTGCAAATGATCCACAGAAGACTTAGCTTGTGTAGAAATTCAAAAAAGCCACAGTTTTAAAAACTTTTTCACATCTGTTTAAAAATTTTTCCAATGCACTCATTGCTCCAATGAAACAAAGACTAACAATAGATTTATGAAAGAATCTTGAATTATTTTATTGTTATTTTGTGTAGACATGTGGTAGCAGATGCATTACATTGTGAGCCTCAGCTGTAAATTTCAAAATTACAATAGGTTATAACAGCAAGGTGCAGCTTCAGGTTTCAATTATGGGCTTTCTCTTCTGAAAAACAGTGTTTCATTGAATAGTGTCTTACTCAGAATTAAATATTCTTAAAGTATTTTACCACTTAAGAGTACTCTCATAGTGTGTTTTTTCCCAGTTAAATTGTTTCTAAAAGTTGAATAGTGAAAGCTTTATTTGTTAGAGCTATAGGCAGAAATAGGCTAATGACTGGGTAAGAGAAAAAGCTAGCTTTTTATGGCAAAATGATCTGTTGTTCTGTGCAAAAAGTACAGGTTTGAGTGAAATATGCTGAATTATTATTGTTTGAAGTATTTGGCCACGTGAGGCTTTTCATCCATAAAATATCAAAGTGCATTGCTTTTAGTTATACAGCCTTAGTAGGATACAAATGTTAGTTCTCAGCTCCTTTCATACTTTATTGACTTCATTTGAATAATTTAGTCATAATTTGGTCAGCAGGTTATTAAGTTGAGCTCTAGAAAGGAAATTCTACAAAATTAGCAGACCAGGCCAAAATGATACTTTTAAAACTGGCTGTGATTTACTGAGTTCTGTATTTGCTATGTTTCATCACCATGTGGTTACTTTCATGTCAGAGTTTTTTCAAATAGTACTAAAGCACCTACAACTTCAAGACAGATTCTTCATCTCAACAGTAAAACATAAATTGAAATTAATAAAGAGATATTTTGGTAATTCTCCTAATTTTTTTTTGCTGTTACTTGTCAGTTGTAATTCTCCTTGGTTATTTGCTTTTCCTTAGGCAAGTCATAATTTAATATGGAAGTATATAATCAATTCTCATAACTGTTGACTAGCTGGTTTCAGTGGTTTGTTTAATTAGATGATTTTTTTCCTCTGGTAAATGGATCTTGATGGATATATTTACCTCCTAATGGAATTCAGCATCTTTGAAAGCATAAAATAGAATATTCAAGATACAAATTAATTCAAAGAGTTGTTTTACAGTTGTGTAGCTGTGTTACTGGTTTATGCCCTAGTTAGGGAGTCTGTCAAACATGAATTTCAAATGAAGTATTTTCCAGGAGAGAAGTTTAATCTAAAGTAAGTGCTACTTGCATGTTTAAGTGGCAAATTGATTTTTTAATTTGCCCACAAATTACTATAGTGTCCTGTATTAGAATTGGTATTTCTTAATTTTCTAGTGTATAGAATCATCTTGGTTTCTAAGTATTTCTTTTTGGCCAAAAGCATTTTCTAGCCTTGAGTATTTTTTGTAAAAACTGCTACTTTGTTGGCATTGACATTTCCCAAGCTCTAGTGTTAAACCATAAATAAGCTGTTTACTGGCAAATAATTGCAGTAGTAGCGTATAATCCACTTTGATGTGCATTTCTCTATGGAAAAAAGATTTCTTTCCCTTTTGTTCTACAGCTCCTGGAAGGAAACTTTGCCAGAGAAGTTAGCCATGAAGTGGATGGACTGATATTTCAGCCTACAGGAGTAAGTAGCATAAAAAATGGATTTTTCTCTCTTCAGTCCCAGATGAAATTCTCACTCTCCCCACTCATCCATCTACTACCTAATCTTTGTTATGGTCAGGATTACTTTGCAGTGTTACTTCTGACTGGTTGCTATCTCATTTGTAGTATGTGTGATTTCTTACTAATCAATGGTGATAGTTTTCAGGAATCATCTCATGTTTTTTTAGAATATGTACTATGAATATCTGCTGCTAAATAAGGAAGAATTTTCTATGACTCTATGAGTTCCATGAATCTTTCAACCATTGGTTTGAGCTCTCATATTATTCTGCTTTTTTCAAGGAAGTTCGCACATTAAAATTTCATTAAAATTTGTGATTCATGTTGTTTTAGTGCAATTAAAGCATGATAAATTCTTAAGCCATGTCTGACAGATATATGAATGGCCTGGGGAGAAGTTACTAGAAATATTGCACACAACCAGAAAAAATAATGCAAGTGGTTCTTGAGCAGGAAAGGTGGCTTTAAAGGAAGTCAATAGCATGGCCTCATCCATTCTATTACTCCTCCTGTTGACTCGGATGCTGTGGATACACTACAGTGTATATTGTATATTGGAATAGATCATGACTGTAGCATCATCCATCTTGACTTTTTTCTTAACTTGTAAATCATAGGATGGTTTGAGTTGGAAGAGACTGTAAAGATCATCTAATTCCAATCCCCTGCCAGAGGGTGATAAGGGACACCTATGACTAGAGCACGTTGCTCAGAACCACATTCAGCCTGGCCTTGAGCACTTCCAGTGATGAGTATCCGCAGCTTCTCTGGACAACCTATTTCAGTGCCTGACCACTCTCATAATAAAGAGTTTCTTCCGAATATCTGATCTAAACCTACTCTCTTTCAATTTGAAGCCATTCTCCCTTGTCCTATCACTACATGCCTTGTCAAAAGTGCCCCTCCATCTCTTTTGTAGGCCCCTCTTAGATACTGGAAGGCTGCTATAAGGTCTCCCTGAAGCTGTCTCTTCTCTAGGTTAAACATCCCCAGCTCCATCAGGCTATGTTTACAGGAGAGTTGCTCCAGCCTGTGATCATCTCAGTGGCCCTTCTGTGGACTTGTTCTAATAGGTCCTTGTCTTTCTTATGTTGAGGGTCGCAGAGCTGGACACAGCACTCCAGGTGAGGTCTCATGAGAGCAGAGGGGCAGAATCACCTCTCTTGCCCTGCTGCCCATGCTTCTTGTGATGCAGACCAGGGTATGATTGTCTTACTGGGCTGCAGGTGCACACTGCTGGCTTACGTTGAGCTTTTCATCCACAAACAACCCCACGTCTTTCTCCCCTGGACTGGTCTCAATCCATTCTCCACCCAGCCTGTGTTTGTGCTTGGGATAGCCCTGACCCAGGTGTAGGACCTTGCACTTGGCCTTGTTGAACTTGGATGTTTGCACTGGCCCAGCTCTCAAGCCTGTCAAGGTCCTTTTGGATGGCATCCCTTCCCTCCACTGTGGTGACTGAATCCAGCAAGGAATTGTTTTCAATTATTTCAAATTTGACAGATATTTCTATCCTTCCAGTTAATAATTGAAAATATGTGTGTACACTTTTCCAGTTGAAACATGTTTTTCCTGGTCTACTTCCTATACTGTAGATCTTAGCAAGGGGTGATGACACTCCCATCTGGAAGTAAGACAAACTTCTCTGTTTCAAGTTCTGCATCAGCTAACTAAGCAATTAGACCACATACTTTTTTGATATATAGCTATTTCCAATTTAAAGCAAAACTACTAGGGTAAAGAAAGTTCATACTGTCATAAAAAGTTCTGATGATGTCTTAGAATATTGTTAGAATCTAAAGCAATTTTAAAGGTTTCTCAGAAACACTTCCCTGAAAATTAGAGGTTAAGCTAAGCAGAGTTACTATGGCTAAATTTGAAATTACCTTTTCTAGTTGAAGTGAACTTAGTGAAGAACGTGTCTCTGTGATTGTTACAGGAAATCAATATCTGATATGTTTTGTGTTTCTGGAACTTGTGTCTTCTGATTTAGCATACTAAAAAATTCCTAACTGAACTAAAACATAGCTTTTAAAAATAAATGCTTCTAATATAAATATGTATTTAATATATTTATTTAGTCTAGTTTAATCTTTAAATTTTAGTATTGTTTCTGGGATTATGAAATATAAGTTTGTTGCATCTGTTACTAAAGTGATTTTCCTGGATGAAGCAATGTGCAATTTTCTCAGTGAAATGACTTTCTTAGTTGAGAAAGTATAAGTAATATATTTAGAATGAAAAATATTGTAGACCTGTTAACTGGGAAATAAGTATTAAAGCTGATTAACTGAAAAGGACGAAGCTGACAGAGATAGCTGATACTGCTTTTTTATTTTATTTGATGCAGAGAGAATAAATTAATAGGCAACAATACAAGAATAACAGTGTAACAGTGCATAAATGACCCCTCGAGAATACTAACTGGAATAATGTTTGTGTTGTAGTTGTATGCATGATGTATTACGTCTTTTCACAGAGAAAACAGCCCCCTGTTGTTGATTAGGGTGTAGAGCCCTGAACTTTGGTTATTGTGAGACTCAGAGACCTTTACAAAACCTGTTTGTCTCAAGTGAAGAGACCATGGCATATCCAGAAGAAAACAAGTCTTAAGAACCATTTTTATTGACATAATTGATCTTGCAGAAAGAAAGGACAGACAGAAATGACGCTGCGTTTTAGAAGATCAGGGAAATTCAACATCTTTTGGGAGCTTCTGAAATCCAGTATGTGTTTTGAGGAAAACACAAATGTAGACAAAAATTGAAGCATAATCACAAAGAAGGATGAAGGGGCAGCAGAGGAGGATAAACAGAATGTCAACGTTTACAGACAGAAAATTCTTCAGGGAAAATTACCCACACTTACCATATTTTTGATAGGTGAAGCAGAATACAGAAGTTAACTATTTAATACAAAGAATGTTGAGCTTATTAGTTTCCCTTCCCTTCCACCCCGGTTTACTCAAATACGTTCCTCTTGTTGGCTGGTCTTAGAGAAAGGCATCTAGACCTGAGTATATGGATATATTCCCCACTAGCTACAGACAACACTGGTACTGGGAGTCAACATGGATGGAGAAAGAATATTTTGTTGTTTTGAAGTTTGGTTTAATTCTGATTTGCAATAAAACTCAAAATATCCAAAATGATCTGTGAATGGGAATTATGCTTTTAGCCTCTAAGAGCTCTGGGTTTTGTCACTTTTCTCTTTGGTTTGAAGAGATTTGGCATCAACTTGGTATTAGTCCAGTTTTGTGAAATTGGTATGCTTTGATGAAAAGGGATTTGTGAAAAGGTTTTACTACTCAATCTAGGGTTTCAGTTACATGTGAGAGGATTTTTCTTCTGTGAGTATTCTTATCTGAACTCATATTACGAATAACAAGGTTCTTGTACTGAAGCAGTAATTATTTTACACTGTGACTGATGATGGTAGCAATAACATTAAGGAGTAAGGAGATTGTTTCCTGCCTGTGCAGGTTAGTTTACTTTGCAAGGTGATACTAACTGAGCATTGTTATTCCTAACTAATTCACCAGTTACTTGAGTTACTTATATTGTTTTTTGCCTGGGGTATACAAAGGCTTTAATTTCACAGTGACAGTTGAAAGACAATGGCTGAGGCATCCCATCTTCTTCCCCTTTCCTCCCTTCTCAGTCTAAAAGCTTTCATAGATCATGAGAAGAGCATGTTTAGTGGAAGTGATGGATGTTTTTGCCTCATTTATGATTTAAGAGTGCTTTGCAGGTAATTTGATGTGATGTGTGGTTCTTAAGCAATTCCTGCATTAACATATCATACTCTTAACAGCTACATCGCAAGAGACGAATGTTTTCTTACTATTGTTTCTCTTGTTCCCTTTGTACTCTTTTCCTTTACTCTTTTTCTCTTCATGTGTTCTCTTTATCCAGCAGTCCGTTTCCCCATTCCTTTTGATTACCCTTCTGCGTTGCTTCTCCCTAACACTTCTTTTCCCTGCATAATTTTCCATCCATTTAAGATTCTGCCACTGTAACTCCCATATGCCTAAATCAGTTCTGTTCCATCTGATTGACTTTCTGATTCCTCTGCCTGTAACAGGTTGGCAGAGCAGGGCCTGAAGGTAAGTGCTAAGTAGGAGTGAAACAGAGCAGCAGGAAACTTCATGGACAGGTATCTCACCCTGGGATCATGCCCCAGACAATGAGTGAGTTGGTTTAAAGGCAAAAGCCACATGGCCTTATTTACAGATTCTGAATGCCTGTGTAAAGATTGGAAGCTTTCAGTCGTTTTCTTGAAAGGTTGCTTCAAAACAGCGAACTTCTTATGCTTGTTTTAGAACACTTGCAATTTGCCAGCCTGTTTTTTTTTTATGAAAGTCTCAGAAATGGCCTCTTCTGATGGCAGAATTGGCTCTCTGGGCTGTGCCCACTCATCAGTGAAATTACTTTTCTTGTCTACCTTGTAAATCATACCTTTGCTTGGTATCTCAGACTGTCTGATTTTTATGCTAGTAATCTCCTAATAACCTGTTCCTTTGCTTGGGGAAAGGATGTAGGAATTATTTTCTTATTTTAGTGAACTAAATGAAGACTCACTGGCCGTCAGTTAGGAAGGCCTAAGGGCAGCTTTTGAGCATCTGTGGAAAGCTTGTATCACAATTTATAATCTTCTGTTTTGTGTTTGCCTACTGAGCTGAGGCTGATTTCTGTTTGGTACTCCTCCATGCTCTTATTTTGGATGAGAAATAAAGTCCAGTTGTGTGGGGTTGGGATTTTTACAGGGAAGGATGAAGGGCAGCTGCTAAGCTCTGTTCTTCTAAGATAAATGTTATTTTAAAGAACAGCTGAATTATTTAACAGTAACTCTCCATACTGAATACTAATGCAAAGCTTAGCCTCTAAAATGAAAGAATAATGAGCAGGTTTTTATAACTGAGTAGCATTGCATGAGTTATTACTATATCTTCCTTCCCTTTCCTTGGCAGACTTAGTGGTGATCTGAAATGCTTGGTTGCCTGTTAATTATTTGTGCTATTCCCATTTTATAATAGGCTGTGTTATTTTCTGTCATTGTAAAAGTTCATCCAAAATCACTGAAGTTAAAACTGAATAAAATATCTCCAAAAGATACCACCAAATAAAATATCTCCATGATTTGTTTCATTAAGCAGTGCCAGTTTGTCCTAAATAATCCTATATAATTGGAAAGCCTTTTCTTCCACAGTATATATTTTATCAAATGGTGTGTAAATTTTTAATCATAGGCCTAGTCACTTGCTGGCTTATTTCTGAAACTCAGACATCCTGTTTATCAGTGACGGGGCAACAATTATTGTTACGTATTTCTATTGCAATAGCAAGTAATGGCTTCAGACAGACTCAGATATAGTCTCAAAGCTGATGTATAAAGGCTTGGGAAGAATCATATAATAGCATAGATTTTTGCTTCTAACAAATACATGTTTCTGGATTTAGCTTTCTAATTTTGTAGTGATTCATGTAAGATTTGGAGGCAATGGAATAGAATAGAATGGAATAGACTATTTCAGTTGGAAGATACCTACAATGGGCCACTTCAGGGCTGACCAAAAATTTAAGCCTATTATTAAGCACATTGACCAAATGCCTCTTAAACACTGACAGCTCTGGGGCATTGACCGCTTCTCTAGGAAGTCTGTTCTATGTTTCACCATCCTCTTAAGTACAGAAATGCTTTCTGATGTCCAGTCTAAAACTCCCTGGCACAGACAGCTTTGAAGTGTTCCCACACATCCTGTCACTGGGAAAGCAAATCAGTACCTTAATTTGTTAACACAGATGCTAAGATCGCATGATTTTTTTTTCTCTAGAATTTGCAGCAGAAGGAAGGAGAGTCTGGAGAGAATCATTTTCATCAGTGTTTGTGTTGATCCACACTACTAAAACCTTTCATGTATCTTTAGAATATCTCTTTGCTAAATGTGATTTTTTCTGTAAGAGGAATGTTCCTGACTGAATCTGTTACTAGTCAGGGGATGCTGTTGTCATGTCAGTGTGCACTTCTTGTGCAGTTGTAGGTTTTCCTTTAACAGAGAACTTGCTGTCAATCTTCTGAAATGCCACTGAGCTTTGCAACTCTTTTTTGCCTATGAATAGTTGTTATATTCAATTTCCATGGCAATGTTCCTTGCAATTCATCTCTTAAGTAGCTATTCCTATCTCAAATATACCATTTTTTCATATGCTTTATGAACATACCCAAATATATTAGCAGTACATGTGATTCCTTTGAGGGGTTTTCTGTGACTGTACAAGTAAAATTTTCATAGGATTTCAAGTTTGTCTTTGCTTGCTTGAGGTGATTTGTTTTCTATGTTTTATTTGAAATCTGAAAACTAGAAAATTAATAAATGCTAACCTAAACACCAGTAAGTAAGGTCTAATTAATTAATTACAGCTCATTTAATTAAATTGTTAGATTCCTAGATACAAGTACCATGATTTTTGAACATAGCAGATTTTTATGATTTCCACTTACTTTCCAAGAACTTGAGATAATTCACACCCCAAGAAATTTCTACATTTCTTATAGATGCAAACTCCTAGCATCCAGAGTTGAAAAAAAGTGGCCACTCTCCCACACTTTCTCTTTATGAGTAATTTGAAGCTCTAAATATAGTAAGGTTGGAGTGTAGCGAAAGTTTTTCTTGTTTAACTTTCTGCTGTTCATCCTCTAGTACATTTAGATTGAAATGCAAAGGTATTTGCTATTTGTCAGAATTGTTTAACCTGTCTTCCTTAGTATGTCAGTCTGAATAGATGTCAGTGCCTTGAGTCTGATTACCTGAGGAGAGTGTTGGTTCTAATTGGTATGTTGTCTCATTTGCTTGTTAATGACCTATACTGCCTGACAGTCTCTGATTTCTCAGGCAGTGAACTGCATTTATGGGTGCTATCTAAATAGGTTCTGAACTTCTGTTGTGCAGTTTAATCATTCTGCCTGCCAGTGGCAGTAAGAACGATCTTTCTTACATTATGTGTACTAGTCATCCTTGGGATTGTCAGTTGACATTAATATGGTGATGTCTGTGCATGTGTTGTTTAGGGAAAGAAAAGAACCACTTTCTCTGCCTGCTACTGTTTTAAATGTTGGGAAAATAAAGCTGTAGAATCATCATTCATAAAGGCTTTCAGAAATGATTTTTGCATAGTCTTTGTCTCAAAGCAGGATGTTGGGGAACCTGTGGAGTGCACTTGCTGTCATGCTTCTAACTATGTCAGGTTGCATGTACTTTGTAACTAAAATAAACAGGTAAATGTTAGGAATATATACTGTAAATGTGATTCCAGGTGAGAATACCAACACAATTGTTCAGCTTCTGCAAAACATACCTGGTTTTAAATGAGTAAGTCTGTATTCCAAAAATTACATTAATTTATATGCGTTGTGGATCAGGTTTGAAAAAAAAATTCTTTTATGGCTGGATAGGGAAATCCAAGAGAGTTTTTGATTTGAATCTGTGAGAACTCTCTACTGAATCATCTGAGTAGTTGATTCATCTCTTGATGCTTAACACAGGCTAATGAAGTGGTCACTTGAATTCATGGCAGTGTTCCGACTCATCCTGAATTTTGCAGCAGTCTCTCCAGGACTGAGAAGCTGGTAGATCAAGAATGACTTGGAAACTGGACAATGTAATAGAAAGTACTTTGTCAACACTCTATTTTCTTCAGATCCTAGAGTAGATATCCATAAACAGATTGCCACATATATGATGCCTCTGTACACTTCCTATCAAACTGAAAAGATGTAGCAAAATATCTGGAAGAACTATGTTATTGTATGATTGTTTTCTCACAGTTCTGTTTTCTGTACATGGCAGAACAAGACAGCCAACAAACCTTTCAAGTTTTCATGAAGATCCTTCATAAAATGTTCATATTTTTTATTAGGCTGGAGCGTAGCAGTAAAACAAAAATAGTGGTAATCAGGATAAGCAGAATATTTAGTTAGATCTCCATCCTGCTGTTTAGTGTACGAAGTAGCCGAGCATTTCAGGAAAGTGATGTATATACCTGAGATATGAGAACACAGGATGACTTTCAGAGGAGTATCAGCACTTGAATTTTGGTATCTGGATGGTCAAAACATTTAAAGACACTTTCTTTAAAAGCAGAACGATTTAGTGTGCATTACCCTGTTATTAATAATTTGAAGTGTTTACTGGGTCACTTTTCTTATAAACAGCAATTTTGAGAACGCATGATAAATATCACCAAAGGAGAACTGATTTTTTTAATTATAAAAATATTTTTATTAGGTGCTAGCATGTATTATTAGGTAAATCCTCGAAGGTAACTGTGTATATTGGTGACTGCACATTTAAAATAATCATGTTCATGGTACTGTACAGAGCAATACTCTGCAAGGCTCTGAGGCGCCTGTGGAATAGTATTCTGTACTGAAGAGGTACAGCAGAACACACTTTCTCACATTGTGATAATTCAATCTCCTTTTGACTGACAGTAACTTTAGTTTCACTTGTTATTGTACTTTCTGTTTCTTTCATCAGCTCTCGTAGCCTTTGATATTACAAAAAGAGTGAACCAAGTCCATTAACATGATTAAAAATGAAAGTCTTGAGCTTGATATGAAAGCTATAAATTGCTTCTAAGAAAATGTCATTGTCTTCTGGTGAGGTGTGTGGTGAATAATTTAGATGTGATTGTATCATACAGGTCTATTAAGTTCAGAAATAGAAGGGCAGTGCTGGAATTCATGCCTTGATTATAGAAGTCAGAGATCAGAAACCTGATGAAGGTTTCCTATGTAATTAGTGCAGATACGGCTAAAGCAAAAGCTTATTTTTTTTTAATGCTGCTAGTTGTGTTTCTGAAATGAAATTAAGGTTTTCTCAACGTTATTCTAGAAGCTTTCCACTGAAATAGAGGAATGTACAACTGTTACATGGCTGCTGGTTTGTACTGAAAGGGGAGAATTATTTGAAGTTCTTAGCTGGAAATAGCCCAGATTTCCAATATGCAGATGTTCTGTATGCTTTGAATTGTTCGTTAAAAACCTATAAGTACACTTACTACAGCCTGTCTGAAAGTTTTGACAAGCTTGAGCTGACAAACAGTAGGTTGCTTGTTTCCAAACACTGATCACTGGAAATCCCCAGGAGATCTTGCATCTGTATAGTCATCCAACCACTGAAACAAAATGTGTTTTAAACAACATGAGATTCTCGGGAGAGAACTTTTAACTTATGAGAGCAATTGAAATGTGTATCTTTGGGACTTGTCAGGCAGTGAATTGATGGTGCCATTGTTAAGGGAAAATATGGCTTGTTCTGCTGGCAATGGGGAAAAGGAACCAGAAGAATAAAAGATAATTCTAAATAGTTTGGGAGACACTCAGATGTTTAACAAATGTAAGTTGATCACAGGATCCAGTGATCATAGTGCTGAGAGATCAAAATAGGTGAAAAAAAAGTTTGCTATGTGGTTAACAAAATAAGAGTTTCAACTTTGTTCCTTCTGTCTTCACATATGAAATGTAAAATTCCAGTTTCCTGCTTAATCTGTTGTGCAAGATGTCTGCATACGATGGTGAGGAAAAATGTAAGCTGAGTTGGAGAAGAGAATGGCAGAGGTCAGTATTTGCTAGTTTTTAGGCAGCAGATTCCTTTGCAGCAGTCTTAGCATCAATTAACATCAAGGAAAGCAAGTTCATAGTTGGCTTTTGGGGGTTCCTTCCCCCTTCTCTCGTCACATAGCTGGCTCAAAGGCCAGTAGACAAAAGCATTATTGATTTGTTTGTTATTTATGGAATATTTTTTAGAAGTATCAGTTTTAAGTAATACAGATTATTCTGTAAGACAAACGTGTATGTAGTGAATGATACTGGGTATATTGTATTTCTAAAACCTTCAGAGCTTTTTTTTTTAGAGCACTAACATGCTTTTGAAAGAGTATGTTTGATTTTTGAGTAGAATCAGCTCTACTCTCTAAAATATATATAGTTTATGGGACTACTTCAATGTATGAAAACTGGTAAAGTTTGTTTTTTTTAATTTATTTTCAGACAGCTTAAGTAATACAGTAATACAGTCATGATGCTTTTCATTATTACAGGATTTGGTTTAAACTTTACATTTCATTAAAATATTTGATCCAGTAAAGAACATGAGTGTAACTTTTCATAATTTGCATATGAACAAGAGCAACAAGGTAAATTATTTTTGTGATTACTTGTGGACATTGTAAAAGATTTCCGCAGGACAAGCTGTATTTTCTATGCTTGCAAGACCTGGTATTTTACTTGAAAAGCTGTCACAGGCAATGTATTTTTGCACACATTTGCACTACTGACCCTTTTCAGTTTCTGGATGGGCAGGACACATAGTACCATGTGCCTTGTGATCTAGTAACAGTCAGGGCAGTGAAGCTTTGCATTGATCATTGGATCTGAAAATGGGCCAGCAAACACTGTCCAAAATAAATCAGATTTTTTTTCTTTTTTTTTGTCAGTCATGAACTGCGTACAGATAGTTCACAGACAGGACCTAATTTGTCAAATAAATTTGCCTTGAAAATCATTCCCATGGCTCTGTTTGCTGTGCATTAAGTGGATCCATCTCCATGGAGAGCAGCTACAATGCTAGTAAAACTGTTCAGCTGGTTTTGAGAGTTTTAGTTGCTGGGTTGCCTGAAAAAAAATTAAATTTTTGTATAACAGCACGTAATGGGGGTTGCTTAGGTGGAATTATATATTTCTATATATATTGCAAAAAATTATTTTATTTTTTATGTGTCTTACTCTGTAGGTCCTTCTATGTGTTTCATGTAAGATGCTATTGCACATCTGACAATTGTTGCATGGAGTCAGAGAGTATAGTAGAAACCAGCTGTAATATAATTATTCTTTATGGTGCCATCAGTCTCTTGGCTTCTTTCCCAAAAGACAGTGTTACTCAGACTTGCTTTATCACAGTTAATTAGTTTGCCCTTATACTTATGTTTGACTTTGGCTTTGATACTGCGTTTTTGTGAACTATGAATGTTTCTAATAAATCTTTACAGCTGCTAGATATATGGAATGTTATGGAACAAATACTAAATGAAAACTGGGTTTAAGCTAATACCTTGTCTTGGGGCATGTTAGAGTGGTTAGATACAGTGCCACAAATGATGTTACTATGGAGAGAGCTTCTGTTTCCATGACATTTGCTTGCACATTTTGCTAGGCCTTCAGAAGAAGTTGGGTTCTGTCCTCTCTCAAATTTGGTGGGTGTTATTCCTTTACTTCTGAAACTCTGCAGTGTCTCACCACAAAGATATATGAATTAATTTCTTAAGAATATTAATGGTGACTGGCCAGGAAAAAAAAGGGAGGGGGAAAAAGTTATTAAGATTTTAATCATGCAGAAAGCAAGGTTTTTTTAATAATATTTTTTTACTAGATTATATATTCCAAGTTTATTTTAACTGGGTATCCTGCTCTGCTTGTATACATTTTGGTTGCTTAAAAAAGCCTACAGCTATTAAAGAAGTAGAGTTTTGCTGGTTTTAGAAAAAAATTATGTTTAGCTGTATAGCTAATGGCTTTATACTGTGAGAACTGCCTCATACTGGAATGGAATTTTGAATAACAGTAAATTTTAAATTCAAGTCATCATGTAGCTCACTGTTTAAGAATTAGTTACTGGCTTAGGAGTAAATTACAAAAACTCTTTTTCTTCAGATCAAAGAAGTGATTTTGAGACATGAAAATCTTGGCAGTTCTTCATAAAGGGGAGTTTCTTTAGGAACTATTAGGGCCACGTCATGGTCACCTACAGGCTGCTTTTGACTGCGCTCCTGCATTTCTGACTACTGCAGTCACATGTGGTCACAGTTCTCTTCTGCAAGATTGCACTTACTTAAATGCAGGTGGGTAAGATCCCCAGGTGCTGGAGTAGAAGCAGTCAGGGAACAATAGTGGTTGTTGAACACCACGTGTGACCTATTCTGTCCTGTACAAAGGGTGCTGGGGGGGGAGGGATGCAGGGAGATAAACACCATTAAGTATTCTTATGCCTCTCTGAAGACAAAATTGCTTTCCTTCTGTTCCTAATGAACAGCTGACTGTTGTTCCCTTTGCACACCACTCTTCTGCTCTAATTAGGCTTTAGTGTCTTAGAGTGGTTTTGCTTTTTAATGGTCTTTCTTTTTACCCCCAGTTGTGAGGGGGAGTCTAAAGCTTTTGATCCTTTGTGATACCTTCTTGGAGCATATTATTCTGTAATACATCTGTTTGCAACAGTTACAAACAGTTGTCAGGACGTGAGCTAATGCCCCTTTTGAAACCCGTTTTTTTTCAGAGCTTTTTCCAATTTCACACATTTCAAAAGCTCAAATACACATGTGCAACTAAGGGAAAATATGGTCAAGAGCCTAATAACCTAAGTGTTGTCTATGTAACACAGTTAAAACTTTGGTCTACCTATTCTAGTATTTTGATAAATGAGGAATGATGTTTCACCTAATATTCTTCCTCAACTTTCACTACAGTCATGGTTACAGCTTTTTTTTTAGCCAAGATGTCTTTGGTTTCCACTTGAACTGAATTTCTAGATCTTTCTGCCAAAACCAGTACCACTGACTTCCCATCTGCTAATGCTAAGATTCATGTTCTTTGTCCCAACTGTAGAATTTAATTTCAGTGAGTAGCTTATTGAATTATTTGGGTTTATAAAAGTCGTGTTCTCCTTCTGTCGAGGATGCACTATACAGCAGAAAAGGTTTTTAAAGGACAGCTCATAAAATGAACATGGTACTTGCTGTTCTTGATGTCAAGAGAGATGTAGTTCCACACGGCTCTCTCCTTTTTGGAGTACCTGCTGGTTCGATGACTGGTGGACTTGTTCACTTTGCTGTCATCTCTGTACTTCCCACTCTGCAATAAGAAAGTTTTTGAAGGATTCTATTGAAGTTATTTCACAAGTAGGATTGAGCTTCACAGAGATCTAATTCATACTAGCATGCTCATTGTTATCTCTGCATGTTAGTGACATTTACCTTGAAATTATAAACTCACTTTATCTTGCAGGTGGGAGGAGATTTTTAAACTATCTTCCAAGCATCGTCACAGATTCTTGCTTGAACCAATGATGTTGTTTTTTCCCTATGGAATTTTCAGTTGCGTTTTATGTTCTAGAGGTTAAAGAAAGGACTGTTGTCTTTTTATGACGTTAGGAAAAATGATGCATGGGAGGGAAATCAGATTTGAAAGAAACTTCTCCTGAACTGGCTCAGGTTTGTCTGCTTTCTTCTCCCAGATTTCCCAGTGACTGCGCATCAGACATTTCAATTCACTTGATGGATGCCTGTGAATTGGCGCTATGAGTTGCAGTTCTCTTTCTTAAGAAATACAATTTTGTTTTTTAAATATATTCTGCATTTGTTTATGGAAAAGCTGTGCTTAACTACTCCTTCTATTCCCCCTTGTTAAAATGTTAAACTCTTAAATAGCAGCTAAACCTGATGACATTTGTTTTGGCAAATGGTAATTGTCACTTACCCCCTCCCTTAATTCTTTGGCCCTTCAGCTGCTTGCCTGCTCGAAGCATGGCTATGTTAACATTTTAACGTTTGGTATAATTAAAGAAGAAACATTTAAGAGAAAGGAGAAAAAAGTCTGACTCTAACCGTCCTGCCAGTAACAGAATGAAAGCTCCCTGCCAGCAGCAGAGAAGTTGGAGCAGGTTCTTCATGGCTGTTGCTCAATCCCAGCATTCAAACAAGAGATTTCGTGTTGCATGTCTGATGGGTGTTTGTGTGGTCATGCTCTGTAGAAGGGGTAAAAAAATCTGATGTGGCTGAAACTATTCTTTGGTTACAAGCCAATATTAACGGCTTCCATCAGAACCACTGCATTTAATGGGAGAATGTCCTTCCCAAGAAGAATAGCAACTCATTTCACGGTAACAGGAATTTTTTGAGTGATGTTTATAAAATACAACCTATATTTCTTTTCCCTGTACTTACAGTGCTCAACAAATAGCTACCCTATTCAGCATAACCTATTCTTACCCAGAGGCACTGACTTTTTTGTTCCTAAGTCAGAACTACAAGGATTAATTTCACAGAAAGAGTGGGCATGATCCTTTCATTTTCTCCTTTGGCATGGTATATTTTTTCTTTTTAGACAAGGATTTTTCCCTGCTCATTATCCATATTAGTCTCCTGAAAATGCAGTTTTAAGTTGTATTAGTCTTGTAGGAGACTTGAAAGAGAAAGTACCTACTGATTTTTTTCAATATACCTTTTTTTCCCACTTTGCTTTTCATCTCTGAGCATATCAGCTTGCTGCTTGCAAAGTAAAGGCACTGTGAAGCACATGCTGACTTCCACTGGTTGGATTTAACTCTTGTGTTCTATGAATGTTTTCTTGTGAAAATAAGGATGTGAAATATGTGGTTTGCTATTTTAATGTCAATGAGTAATGATGAATTTAATATGATTAAAACTCATAATTTAAAAATTCTTATAGTAGAATATGTAGTTGAAAAGGCTAGTTGCTATTGTTTCTTATAAAATACCACAGGATTCAGCATTCCAAGCAAGACTCATGAATATTTAATTCAAGGAGATTTGTAGCCCTGGAAGATGTAATAAGCTAGCCCTTAATGACAATTTTGCGTAGCATACATTTGGCAACATGTAGAAAAAATTCCTGCTGGCAATTCTGTGCATCATCTTTCAGGCATATCTGTTCAGCTCTAGGGACTTTTTAACTTTGGAATTATAAAGAAAAATTAGACTATGTCTGAGACCAGCGTGCTGCAATTTCTTAGTTAGTGCTTGCACATTTCTCCTTATGTTCAGATTAGCTAAAAGCTCCAGCCTACTGATTGCCTTTTGATGTAAGGCTTCATTCTTTTTTTTAAGATTGGTATTCCTCAAGAAGTATTTTGAAATATATTTTTGCATCTTTCTGTTTAGGATTGGTTGTTTTCATTAATCTTCCTGGGCTCTGAGGGATTTTTCTGCAATGTTATTCCTAGTACAATTCCTATCATTGTAGCTTACGAAAAATGTCAACAAAACCAATGTCGTGATGAAGCCTTAAATTTACAGGTTGGAGCTTCTGCAAATGTGGGCTCTAATATTGATAAATTACCCAGCTACCAAATTGGGTTATTGTAGTGAGTCAGCCAAGAGCATTGCTGCTCAGTTCATGGAGATTCTTTTGTTATACCAGGAATGCTATGGCTGTCAGGCTTGAAGCACTGAATGCTTCCTGCTGATCCAACCCAATTTTTGTGGGACTTCTAGGAACCTTTGATCACAAAATAACTGCCCAGAAAGAAAGAAGTCCTCTGAGAGACTGACTTCCTTCTTTCTCTGGTGTAAATTTAAGTGATGACTACACTTAGGCTTGAGTTGGGACAGAGGTGTTAACAATGAAAGGACAGAAGATGAAGAGAGAATTGGTGCCACTGGGTTGGAGAAATGAGGAAAGGTTTTGGCTGGTATGTAGGACACTTTAAGACTTGTAAAGAGACGTAAACAGTAAGGCTCATAAAACAAGTGATGCAACGAAGCAACTGCACTTATCACTTTATACAATGAAAATTGATGTGTTCTCCAACATTAGTGGCTTCATGTGACCAAGGCTTCTTTCACAGTAAAAGTGTGAAAGGAAGATTGGAAGGAAGATGATATTCCTAAGAGTCTTTCAAAGATTTATTGTGTTGCTGGGGTAGAGAGAAGAATAATAAACATTGCTTTAAGAGAGTAAAAGAAAAGAAAAGCCAGTAAAGGAGTGAGCCAGGAGTGCTTCTGTATTATCTTGGCTCTCCCAAAAGTTTACTTCTGAGTTGTCCCTTCATCCTTTGTCAGCAACTTCAGTTGCTGTGAATTAAGAACTGAAGTCTTAAACAGCTCACCAGAGATGAATTTGGATAGAGTCATGGTGAACATACTCTGAATGGAAAGAGAAAATTAACATTTAAAATTTGAAGTGCTATCAACTCTAGAATAGTTTTTCCAGGGTTGTTGTTTGTGCACACAGAAATCATCAGCTGAACATTGTCGTGGTATCTAGCAATACAGTTGTCTAAAGGTTTTTCCATTTGCTTTCTAAATTTCAATTACTGCTGACTGAAAACAATAGAAATCATCTAAAAAAATAAAACAGAATTAAAATTGCTGCTGCCTTTCACAGTCCACACCATGGCTTGTTGTTCCAAATGTTGCATTTCTGTTAGATATAATAATACCTAGTGAGGTCTGAAAAAATAGCAGAAAAAAAGCAGCATTAGTGATCTCAGATGTTCTTATTTAAAGAATGTTTGAATCTTTCAGTTATGTAGTAATGTAATGACTTAAAGACGAGTGTCTGAATCTGAAAATACAGGGAGCAGCGTATAATCTTGTAAGGGAACTTGTATTGGAAGTGCCCAAGTACTACATATATTCAGGGAGGTGGAGCAAGTCATAGGGAGTCCTCTCCTCCTAAATTAGGCGTGTAAACAGGTGCAAAGCTTCAGATCTGTCTCCGTTTGCCATTTGGGAAATAGGTGCTTATTGGAGAGATGTTTTGTTTAGCACTTAGAGCACCAATGACACTGTTGTGCGTAAGTTAGACTGGCTTTCACCACAGTCTGCAATGATTATATCCTTCTTAAAAGTAATTAAAGGTAAACGTAACTTTTGGACTTAGTGCCAGGCTAATTCCTGTAGTTTTTAGCAAGGACTGTGTCGAAATATCCAAGAGAAGGGCTTCCTGATCATGTGAGAGGAAGTGACTGGTTGTTTTGGGCAAAAAGGTGGATGGAAATGAAGGAGGTTGATTTCAGTCCATGTATCATAGGGTCTTTTGGAGATCAGGATGCAATTCTAATTTAACCTAATTCTCATCAGTCTGTATGGACAGTTGTTTTAAGCCATTTAGTTTTTTACTTCTGGGTTTATTTATCTGTGTTTCTAGACAGGTGGAAATTAACAGTGTATGGCTGAGGAAAAGTTGTGTAGATATGAGCTTTTCCATTCTATTAATTTCTGGTTAAGGCTGTTAATTAGTTGTGAAGCTTAATTTGAAAGAAAATTTCACCTGGAGAAGTAAATACAGTAGTTCCTGTTGACAGTTTACGCTGCTGGTACATGCTGAGGCTATCTCAGTTCAAGTTAGTGATACAAAGTCACATAAAGAATGAAATACAGCAATGGAAGACAAATTGAAGTATCTTGAGTGTTTCTATTGTGTTAATTTTTCAGAAGACTTACATAGCACATCGGTAATGAGGTGATGGTGAAAAATGAGAAAATTACAAAATAATCAGCAGCAATATAAATCTAGTATCTTAAGTAGCAGCCATGGACCATCACCAGTTCCTTTGACCATGGGCACTATAGTTCTGTTGTCAGGAGATTTGTTTGTCACAAAGGTAGGAGTATGTAGATTTTCAACAGTTACTTTAATTTGCCAAAAGTAGAGTTTATAATTGAAGGCAGATACCAGTTGGTCCATTTTGGACCAAATATACATTAACCATTGCCATTTACTTTTTTGATTTTTCTTCAGACCCAAGTATTGGAGTTTTTCGTCCAGATCACAATATTCAGTGAAAGGAAAGAAATTACCAAAAATAGGTTTCTGCTGTGTGGAAAGACCAGTGCGTAATTTTGTGGTTGCTGCATTCTGATTGCTATAAACATAGACTTTTGGCTGTGATCTGGACTTCATTTATCAAAAATTAATAGGATTAATATGTAAATGATGTTAGTTATGAATAAATTGTCCTCATGTTTTTCTCCTTCTTAATGGAATATTGAGAAAAGCTATTAGTATAGCCATGAAACAAGATGTTTAATGAAGCTGGAGGTATAAAGCTAAATTAAAGTGCAAGAGTAGAAGACATTTAGCCCACTAATTACCAAAGAAGTCCAATATAAATATTGCATTAGCTTGAGGATCAGAGGCACTTTTGGAAAAAGCAGTTTTCTATTAGCATATTAACAAAATATACAGGTTAACCTTCTAAACCTGATTTTCATTCAAGTGTTAAAATGCTTAGTATAAAACATAATCTAACAGTATTTAAATGGGTGCATGTTTTGCTTCTTAGTCTGGTATGACAGTTAAGCTTAATATTTCATAGGTAATTGTGATTATAATAGTTTTCATTCTACTTCATATAGCTTCAAGTCTCATTTTCATAAGAGACAAATTGTGGTACAATAACAGTTTCTCAATAAAATCAGCTATTGACAGCTAACCGGTCCTAATGCATTAAAAAGTATCATTCCTACTTAGTTCTTTAACTCTATAAAGGAAAAAATTCCACCATTCACATTAATTTTTCCTTACTTTGATTTTTAAAGTGGAGGAATGTAAGAATTGACACAAATTTGTTTGACTACATGGAATTAAAGCAGCATGGATACTACATTATCAAGTAATGAGTTATTTAAAATTGTGTTATCTGGAGTTGGCTCTGTCATCCTTTTGGCTTAACCATGGACACTAAATTAGTTGAGCTTAGCCAAGGAGCTTGTCTTTTCCCCATCTTTTTGAGCCTCTAAAGTTACTGTTGCAGATTTACTTTCAATGATGCGACAACATTACTTTGTATAATGTCTGGAATTAATTAACTTTATTTTCAAGCTGGTCAAATATTTGTTGAACATCAATGTGTCTCTGTGTTCTGATCAAATCACTGAACCAGGCAAAAAGCTGATGTTTAGTGAGGACTGCACCTCTTTGTTCAAGTGGTTTGAATCAGTGATTTAGAACACCAAGCATTAAAAGCAGCATTTATTAATTTCTTTTAGTTAAAAGAGTTGTTTTAAAGGGAAGGAATTAGTTTTTTTTTTTTCTTTTCAGTTGACTCACATTTATTAAAAGAAATGCCTGCTTTACTATTTCCAGGCTTTATACAGAAATTGTGTCAAATGTCTACAAGAGAGAAATCAGTACTTGGTACATTTGATTTGTTTTTGTAAAGAACAAAGGAATTCTGATAATCTTTGAGACACTGAGTGCCATTGAAAAGATTTTTTTTAAGCACCTTTTTTTCAGTGGAAGTTCCGCATCTTTCCTGTGCTGATCTGCATTTGTCAAAAGTTTTGTCTGTTGCATTCATTCATAGAAGTTTCTTAGATGCCTCTGAATTTTTCAGACTTTCTAAGAGTTCACTTTCTGCCTCTGTGGTATGTGGAATGTATTTGGCAAAGACGGATCGTCAGTTTAGCCAGCTCTGATGTGTTTTAAATAGGAAGTAAATATAATGGTTTAGTGCAAGAATGAACAATAGTATTTTTCTCTTACTGTCTGATGTTTGGTCTAAGTCGATAGTGTTGTCCAGGTATTTGTTTCCAATGTCCACTTCAGATCAATGCACAAATTTTAGTCTGTGTATCAGTTTTTGTAGTCATGCACCCTGTTGTTTGAATCTGGAGGCTTTTTCTCTTGGAGGTTGTTCTCCTTTATCTCCTAAATCACCAACATACAAAGTAGCTTTCTCGGTGGGTGTGGTGGATAATCTCTGGTGACCAGTGATCGCCACCAAACACCCTAAGTGCCATAGTGTACAACACGGTTTGCCTTCACCTCTGAGCATGTGAGTTAGGGGTGAGCGCATTGCTCTCAAAGCATTCTTCTCAAATAACCTGTTTGCCTCCAACTTCAGTAAGAAAAGCTGGGCTTTCTGCTCCTCAGCCAGGGAGTATAGTGGGCCTGTGATCAGGTTAGTATATCCCTTTCTTCCAATCCTCAGTGTCCTGCTCAATAAACAGCAAGAACAAGCATTAATTGTATTTACCCATCAGTGACCAAGAAAATTCTGGTGCCCCATTCCCTTTTGCTTAGCTTTTGCTCTCCCAGGCAAGGAAAATAGAATACATGGGGAATTGCAGTGATGGCCTGTGGGAGCTATGGTGAAGTTGTAAGTTGTTTGTATGGGCACTTTGAGGAACAGAAGGAGTTGGAACTGAGAAGGAATGCTGGAAGGGACAGAAGGCAGAATGTTTGAAGGAGCTAAGGGTCATAGTTTAACTGCTGGTGGAATATCTTATTTTCTTAAGTAGATTCTAGTATCTTGTGTTTGGGGTTTCTTTTTTGTGGTTTTTTGTTTGGTCAGTTTGGTTTTTTTGTTGTTGGGTTTTTGTTTGGTTTTTGTTTGTTTTCTTTTCTTTTCTGTTCCTTTTTTTTAATGACAGTTAAAGAAGTATGTTACCATGAAGGGGTTTTATGATAGTGTTGGGATTTTGCACATGTCTTTATGGTCATGTTAATGTTTTGAACTTTTTCAGCAAACTTTCCTGTTTTCCTGAAAGATCAATCATGTAGGCTAAACTGGATCATTTGATCTTATGATAGTGCTTGAATACAGCCAAATGTGGGCTGTATTTCCAGGAGTAAGTGTATTAAGTCCCAGCTAAAGGCATGAATATGAAAAGAATTATTTCAGCTAGTTATCAATGCCTCTTAGTGCAATGCAAAAGAATACAAATACACTTTGTGCACTGCTGCATGTGTAAGAAATGAAAGGAATATTGGAATAGTAGGTTCAGTTCTGTTGCCTACTCTTCTAAAGGTTTTTGTGAAATTACACTGTGATGATGTGTACATTAGCCAACTGGGAAATTACCCACGCAGTGAGACTAAGACTTACTCATTTTATTTTAAAAAGGGAAGTAATTACATGGAGAGCCAGGCATCAGTCTAAAGTAAGGCCTTAACAAGACTCAGTGTAGAAATAAGCATTTTTAAGCACAAGTGGAATAAATGGCTGTGGTAACTTCCCTGGACGCATGTTGTGATTTCTTTATTACGTGGTATCTTTCATAAAGGTGTGTTGTATTTTGAATAAGGATTATAAACTTGATATAAACATTATTGTAGTTTGGATAGGAGGTATAAGCGTGATATAAACATTATTGTTCAAATTTCTCTGTCCTGTACGCAACAGAGCTGACTCAATGAACCCAGTAATGGTTTCTAGTCTTAAAAATATATGAATATACAATTGAGTCAGTGGTTGCCTTTGATCTTGTGGTTTCTTGATCCATTGTTGTGATTTATTCACATAATCTGTCAACAATGTTAGCAACTTCTGTGTCTTCAGCTCATTTCTTTATAAAGTCTGGCCTGAAATGATTTATTATAATCAATCCTTTTGGTTCTATAAAATGATCCAGGGTCTGTAGTGCGAGAAAATAAAACCACATTTTGGTAATTATTCTGTCTTTATGTTTGCCCAGCTGAATGCAAACTATTAGATTGGGTAGGCCAGCAGCTGCTCTATGGATTAAGAGGCCTCAGAATTAAGTGGAGCTCTTCAGATAAAACATTTAACACTGTTTTGAGTGGCAAGAGGAGTAGATTTGTTGTCATTATAGGTTTGTCATAGTTAAGCTTTAATAGTTAAGTTTTATATTTAGTATTTATATTTTATATTCAAGGATACTTAATTGCACTTTATTACATTTTTAGTGCGGTTAGATGCTAATGTTTGCAATGTGGTGAACTACATTTAATGATTTAAAAGAACTCCAGTAGAATCTGAGAAGCTGTCTTGGTTAACCCCATCCCCTCCCACCTGCTCTGCCCTCACTCCTCAAAGGTACTTAACTTTCCATACCTCTTGGACAAGCATGACTGTGCAAACAAACCTTCCCTGAGCTTTCTGTGCCCTTTATTTTAGCCTACTTTCTAAATTGGTGTGTGCCTGCAGCTGCCAGCTTTGCAGCCTTTTGGATACTTTGCAGAGCAAGGTCTGACCAGTTTACTGAAGAGAAATTAGAGCTGACAAGTAGCAGCACTGTGCCACTTAGGAGGAAAAAAAAAAAAGAGCTGGATTGTTTGCTGGCTTGCTTTTATTTGGAAGGAGTGAGGGAAGATGCGGAGGAAGGGAAATGTAAGATGGCCTGTGTTAGCTGCTTCTTGCACTTCAGGAGGATGGTATTTAATAAGGGTTAGGTTAAGGGAGGTAGAGCTGGCTGATTAGACTTTGTAGGATAGTGAGACATCCACCCTTGTAAAGGAAACCTTCTCTTCCTCTTCTTGATGAGGCACGAACTTCTCTCTTGATCATGCCACCACCTCTTCCTTTTTAGTCGCTAGGAGAAACCGTTTGTTTTGTCTAGACTTTAGGCTGAAGTCACAGTCGGTTCCAGGTGGGTGTCTTCTTGGTGAGTCAACAGCACCCCACACTCCAGACTGCCTGTCCAGAATGCAGTCCAGAAACTAACCCCGCTCTTCCTCCTGCAAAACACTAAGCAGAAGCATCTGTCCCATGTGAAAGCAGCTATTTGGACTAAAAGTTGATCCTCATTATGGGCCTCTGATATTTCCATTGCCTAGGCTTTCAGCTTTCTGCTGTGCCATCCGTTGAATGCAAATGCTGACACATGGCCTTAGGCAAATCCCAAACCTGTGTGTGAGGCTATCTGCAGCTGACAAGGAACGTGTCAGCAAAAGTTAAGATAGCGGAACCTGAGGCTTTAAAGGCCAGCCTTTCTCTTGATCTCATGGGAGAGGAGAAAAGAGTTGCCCCCTCTTTGGGCAGCTGTGGAGGAAGGGGGAACTAGACTTAGTACTCTGGGACAGGACAGGGGATAGAGGTTCAGCATGACCAGCAACCCATCACTGCGTCCTGCCCAAAATGAACCTCAAATGGTTCTAACAAGGGTCTAACAAAACCCTCATAGTGGTTTGACTAGACCCGCCTGAGCCTATGGAATTGAGTTTGAGGTGAGAAATCAATGGGTTTAGCGGCCTAAGAGGAATGCCAGAGAATGTGCTTTCTGTTGAGCTGTCTTCAGTGATGATTCTGTATCGCAGGGTGTTGGATGTGCACCTGCGCTTTAGGGTCATTATTGTGTTCTTGCCTGAAGTTCAAGATCTCCATGGTAGGGGCACATTCACCATGCTAGTTCTGTCACATCTGTTGTTCCTGGTCTTCATCCTCTTAGTGAAAGTAGGGGCCTGAGGTTTTGCCAGGAGAGAATGGCCACAGAAGACACGGCATTTATACTACTACTACTGATAATAAAAAGATAGAAGAAATGTTGATTAGATGGTGAGTGCGTGTAAATAGATGTAAAAACAATGTAAAAATTGGAGAGCTCAGGATTCATAGCCCACTGAAGGTACTGATACGCTTACTTCTTTGAAGTAGCAGTTGAGGATGTTGCAGGATATCTCCACAGCTCAGGTTTCTTTGTACTCTGTAGGTGCAAGGTAGCAGTGCAATGGAACAACCTTTGCCTTGGCTGCTGGTGTTTGTATTTTGGCATGAAGGGCATTAGGTGTGTCCCTGAAGTGAAACTTCAAGTTTGGTTTTACGTTGAGGGAATGTAATTGGTGTGCCCCAGAGCTGGCTATCCTGCTGATAGGAACAGCTGGGGGATTTGCTTTGAATGTGTGTTGCTTTTGGAAACTAAAGTGTACCCAACATGGCTGCTAAAAGAACAAGCAAGCAAAGAGAGACACAGTTTTGTATAAAAATTTAGATTGGAGGGTACTTTAGGAGGTCACCTAGTCCAGTCCTTTAAAGGTGGTTGCAATATTTTCTGATTTGTCACTGTACTTTTTTGATGTGGAGTTCTGATTTTTGTTCTTAGACTAGGTTGACAGGTTTCAGATTGAAACATGAACTTTGTTTTTGAGATGATAGGGGATCTGATATGTTTTAGAAGTAGTCATGTACATACATATTTGTTGGGGGGTGGTGGTGAGGATATCATTGCTCTGAATGCTATATTTAAAATGCTAGGGTGTAGTTCGATCTCAAACAGATTGCTTCACATTTTGGTTTGGAATTAAAATAAAGAGTAACTTCATGCAGAACAGGTCTGCAGTATGCAGTGATTCATCTAAGGTGAAGTTTTCACATATTTAACAAGCAGAATTCTTGTTTGGCTTCAGCTCATGTTTAAAGAAATTGCTTTACACTTAGCATTCAAACTCAATAACTTACTAGTGCTGTCTTGTGTGTGTGGACTCACCTGTTACAAAAATTAATCTCTTTCTCAGGGATTATTAATGTAGCCTTTGAATGAATTCTCATTTTGAGCTAGACTTCTGTGAATTTCTGTCTTTCATGGTAACAGAAGAAGTTGAGGGAGGGCAGGGGGGAGCTGTATGACTTGTTCTTAATAGGAGCTTTAAAGTTTGATGGCTTATCTAAGCCTTTTTAGCTGTTTCTGAAAGATACCTGTAATTTACCTGCTATCTTTACCAGGTGTTCGGCATTAACAAATTGCTGCGAAGTGAGAAGGCTGTTATTTAACAATGGTCAAAACTAAATGTAGTACTCAAAAGGGTGTATTTATTGTCACTGCTTTCTAAGTGAGATATCTTTGACTAACTTGAGGTGTGGTAGAGATTATTTTTTATTGATAGAACAAAATGTTTAGCTGAGGCTTGTCTCACACTGTGCTGGTTCTAGAGGTAAAGAAAATAACTCCCATCTAAATGAAGAAATCCTCCCCCATTCCCTTCAAGCAAGCCAACCAGTTAATTTTAAACTTGAGTCAAAATTGTGGATCCTGCAGTGTAATTACAGGTATGCAGATATATTCTGTCAAAACATTGCTTTTCATTACTGATCTTGGAATAGTTGTTCCTGTCTGTTGTGAAGTTGGTTTCTTACTAACTTTTAGGAGGGTGTAACTTGTCAGTCTAGGAAAAAGAGTTTGAAAAAATTGGATAGTAGATCCTATTGTGAAAAATATACATTAGTAGCTAAACATGGGAGGGTAGAATACAATACCAATTAAAAAAAAAAGTAGGTGGGGACAGGTGTCGTGGAAGGTCAGGGAAGAAATAAGTCCTGTAAGCTTGGTATCTGGACTGGACAAAGGAGTAGAAACAACAGGAAGGAATACAGTAGTTGATATCTGGGTGAACATGGTTGATATAGTTGGTGAAAATTATGTACCTGTTTGAAAGGAAGTTAATACTTCTCCAACAAAGGGTTCAAAACTCAATTGAGTAAGGATTATATGGTCTTTCTTGCTAAGACTTCCAGAAGGCCCCTTGTCAAAATTTTCTTGAAGAAACTAAAGTAATGTGAGACTTAAAAAGTTCTTATACAGATATTTAATTGGTTAAAAAGTAGGAGTGAAGGCATGGGTTACTGTGCAGACCTCACCAGGGAAGGGAGTCACCTGGTACTGCATGTAAGCAAGTACAAAAATTGGATGAACGCTTCAGTGATGTTTTCTTGATGGATCAGCAGAGGCTGGTCCGAAATGTGGAGAATTATGGTAAGCTCTTACAAGACTGGGTAGCTGAGTGATAAAAGAGTGCATAAACTTTTATGTAGATAAATGTAGAGTAATATAAGTGGAGAAGAAAATTGTAACTGCAAATGTAAAATGATAGCCTCTGAGCTGAGTGCCTTTCTATGCGTATAGAGGTGTATGAAACTATGAGTTGCATGGAAACAATGGGGTTTGATTGTTAAGCATCTCTCTCAGTATGACCCCTAGGAAGTGCAAGTCTTCAAAAACAACAAAACACTTGTTCAAAATAAACAAATGGTGGTGTTTTTATTCCTGCAAAGTAGTCAGGCTGTGCGTGAAATGTTGTGCCACAGGCTTTTACAGCTGGTGGAGGTTTACATGGTCTTACTGGGGAGCTATACAAGCTCATGCAGAGAAACTGAAAATAACTAAATATGTAAGAATCACATCCACATCAGGAAGTCTCTGAGCTTCAAAATGGGTAGTTTCTCAAAGAGTAGTAGTAGAAAATATCATGTATAATTGCCTTGCACTTTTCGTCTTCCCTGAGCACATCCTGTTGGTTGTTGTCAGAGTCAGGATACAAGAGCTCTAGTGAGGAGGGTTTTTATATAGATCAGATGTAGCTTTTCCTCAGAATTTCAGTGCTGTGACTCAGAGAGGTTGGTCCATCCTTTTTCCATCATTGAGAATTAATGACCATCTTTTTGTCCAGAAATTATAAGTAAGATATGCTGCATTTGTTTTGGAAAGAATAACTTTACATTCTTCAGTCAGAAAACAGAAAATTCATCTGCTTTTGTCATTTTAGATCTGGAACTCTTAGGCTTATTATCAGCAAATTCTGTATTTTGAAAATATTTAACAGCATCAGTGCAGTGTGATGATGATGACTGTTCTGTTACCAAAAGACAGTGGATATTCTTGGTTAGTTTTATTTTTCATATAAAATTGCATAATTTTTCTCACTGTGTATAAGTAAAGAAGTAAAATTTCTCATTCTATGCATCTCCAAATTATTCTTTTACTTTTGGCCTATTCATGTTAGTTCTGATTTTCACCATTGCCATGAAAGATATTCTGGTCAGGAAAGGGTCAACAAGTTAGCTTTCACTGATAGCTGAGGATGAACAAAATGACAGCTTAGTAAACGAAAGGAGGTGATAGCAGAGACCATGAGAAACTAAAGCTCTAATTTAAGAAAAATTTGCTCCTTTCAACTTGTGGTTCAAATGTGTACCCTCTCTCTTTAACAAGAAATGCTCCCTTATTTATGTTCCTTTATCATGATGTTCTTTAATCTTAACATAACTTAAATTCCTTTGCTGTGAAAGAACATGTTTCTGATAGGTGGCAGTATGGTGGCTTCTGGCTTTTTCATGTTATGTCAGTCAACAGCCTGGATAACAAAAATATTGTTCATAAAATTGTTCCAAAATGTTGAGATTATTTTAAATGTATCTATTTTTGTATGTCCTATTGGTGTTTTAATTTCTTTCTGTGCTATTTTATTTTCTTTCTTGAAATTTTCCATTAGCCAGAGAGCGATAATGAAGTATGCTAATTTTTATTTCCATTCTCAGCTTTTTATTATATGCAATGGCATAGCTACAGTGCTAAGCAGTTTTAAAAGGGAGCTGCAAATAAAGTAGTGAAGCACAACTACCTCCATGGTAATGGTATTCATTGTTTCAGTGACTAAGTATTGTAATTCATTAGAGACATCTAATATAGTCTGAAAGGCTGAATTGTTACTTTTAAAACCAGTGAAAACCAATAAGCATAATTAAACTGCATTTTAATTTACTTCAGAAATACAAGCCTGGTCGATGTGATGATATTTTGAAATGGAAGCCACCCAGCCTGAACTCTGTTGATTTTCGTCTAAAGATAACAAGAATTGGTGGAGAGGGGTATGTAATCTCTTCCCTTTTTAAATCTATAACACTCATGTGAATGTCCCTTAGCAGTTAATCTCTCCTCTGATATTTCTTGACACTTCCTGGGGCTAAGCCTTTCTATATTCTCTATAATTTGTTCATTCAAAATATAAGCAACTGTTGTAATTAGTGTTGTACTGAAAACAATGGCAGATGTTTATATTGTGAATTTACTCATTCTTAATTTAAGTTTCATCAAATTTCTGAAGTGCCATTTGGATTTGGCAGTAGCCTACATGTTTTTTAGAGAAGGCAGGCTGTATTAGCTTAAATTCTTTAAACTATTTTTTGTTGATTTTGGACAAAGTAATAACAACCTAAGCTTTCTTCGCCTTTGGAATTGTGCACTATGACAAAAAGGAATTGTTTTCTTATAGAAAAACAAAACCTGACATTTGTATTCGTTAGGTATTCTTTGGTATTTTCTTTTAAAGCCATTAAAATCTTAATCATAACCAATGATTTCTAATGGCCAAAGACATGAAAATCTTTACATTGGTTCTGTGTACTATTTGCCTAGTTCAGTCACTGCATATATTAAATAGGGGTGATGTCCGTGTTTAGTTATGCCAGGGAGGGGAAGGGAAAGATGGATTCACTAGATTAAAGCTTGCTTTGGAAAAGATGTTGTTTAAAATGAAATTAATGATTTTTATGTTGCTTAGTGTTTTAACATCTGGGACTCATTTCAGTTGACATGTGAAATACTGATGTTTACCTTATCTCTTTCTTGATGCCACAGGCAACTCAATATGATTAAACAGTTAATTCATATATTGCTTGCATATTCCAGAGTGCTAATAATGGCACATTTAACTTTTAGACATCTGCATGTCATGCTAATGAAAATGTTTGGTAATAGAGAGAATGCCAAGAATATGTCTTTTTTCTGCAAAATATACTCGACTGATAACTTCTCAGAGTTTCATGAAGTCAGAATTATCTGTTCAAATTTTTGCGTTTGAAAATGCAATATAAGTCCTCAGTAACAACATAGTTATTTCAGAGAATACACAGCAATATTTTGTTTTACTTCAGATAATCAGCTCATTACAACATTTTAAGTTTGCTTGCAATTCATTTGTCACAGGATATTGTAATATGAAATATTTAAATTAAAAATATTTTCAATTGCCCATTATTTGATAGGAAGGTTATTTTTGTTACAGTATTCTTGCGACTTCTGTTGGACTTTACAAATATACAGTACTAGCTTGTGACTCAGAAACAAAATTCAATGCATTTTTCATTTCACATTAATAAAGGTGTATTGGCTGATTAGTTATCTCTGATTTCAAATAGAAAACTCTCAGTGCTATTGTGTTATGTTTACTATATTGCATCATAGATTACTTGATTGGAACATGAAAAGGTTATAAAATATGAGCCAGGAAAAAGGTATTTCTAAAAAGTTAGTAGCAGTTAATAGCAAGTTATTAAAGAATGGATGATCCACTGTGGAATTGGAATCACTTTCTAACATTTAGAAAAGTTCTATCATATTTCAGCTATGTGGAAATTAGAGCAGTTCTTGTATTATGGAAATAATACCTGAATTACTCTGTAAATAATGTAATATTTAAATATGTCAGTGTTTATGCTGCTCTCACATGCGTGTAAAAAATCCTAGAAATCTGATATTTGATAAATAAAGTACAGTTCTCCCAGGTAATTATTACTTCATCACACATGACATTTGACTGCTAGTAACATAAGTGCCTTCATCCAACAAAAATAAAATTTAATGAAGTACACAGCAGAAAATAATCACTTAGCACTCTTGGGAGAGAGGTATTTATTTTAAATAAATACTTGTGAAACGGTAGCTTCTGCTCAGTGAAATAAATTGTGAATGAAATACTCTAGGCTTGCCTGCTTCAGTTGTTAATTTGGGTAAAATTTAAAGTAATTTGAAGAAACTTCTGAATGATACAAATTTTGAAATAATTGACTAGTGTTTTTAAAGAAACATTTTTAATTTTGGGCTGTGTAAAGACAGTTGCTGTGTACTGAGCACTAACTAAAATTCTGTTTTGATTTGATGAACTGAATGTCTTGCTACTGCAATTCTAACATGACAACATTAGGCTTCCTGCCTCCTCCCACCACACTGAGATTAAAAGGAATCATTGATTCTGGTTTCAACTTTTTAGGTAAAGAAAGTTTTCTTCAGTAATCCAAAGTGGAATTGCAGCATTACAGAATGGGTAAGGTTGGGAGGGGACCACAGTATGGCCCAACCTCCCTGCTCCAGCAGGGCCATCCCAGAGCTCATGACACAGGATTGCATCCCAATGGTTCTTGAGTATATCCAGTGAGAGACTCCACAAGCTCTCCAGGCAATCTGGTCCAGTGCTTGGTCACTCACACAGTAAAGAAATTCTTCTTCATGTTCAGGTGGAACTTCCTGTGCATCAGTTTCTGCCCATTGCCTCTTGTCCTATTGCTTGGCACTACCAAAAAAAGCCTGGCTCTAATCTCTGACACCCTCCCTTGAGATACCTACAGACATTGATGAGGTCCCCTCTCAGTCGTCTCTTCGTGAGGTTGAGCAGGCCCATCTCCCTCAGCCTTTCCTTGTAAGAGCTCCAGTCTCAATCATATTTGTTGTCCTCCACTGAACCTGCTCCAGGAGCTCCATGTCTCTCTTGTACTGTGGAGTCCTCAACTGGACACAGCACTCCAGATGTGGCCTTACAAGAGCAGAGTAGAGGGGCAGGATCACCGCCCTTGACCTGCTGGCAGTGCTCTTCCTAGTGCACCCCAGGACACCATTGTCCTTCTTGGCCACAAGGACACACTGGTGGTTCATGGACAGCTTGTTGTCCACCAGGACCCCCAGGACCTTCTCTGCAGAGCTGCTTCTCAGCAGATCAGCCGCCAGGCTGTACTGGTCCATGGGGTTATTCCTCCCCTGGTGCAGGACCCCTGCCATTTGCCTTTGTTGAATTTCAGAAGGCTCCTTTCTGCCCATCTCTCCACCCTATTGAGGTCCTTCTGAAGGGCTGCACAGCCCTCTGGGGTATTGGCCACACCCCCCAGCTTTGTGACATCAGTGAATTTGCTGAGGAGGCTTCTGCCTCTCCATCCAAATCACTGAGAAATAAGTTAAATAATACTGGACCCACTACTGAACCATGGGGAACACCACTAGTGACAGGCCTCCGACTAGACCCTGTGCCACTGATCACAACCTTCTGGGATCTGCCATTCCACCAGTAAATCTGTCAGGCACTCGACAACAAAATACTGCAGATGTGGCTGACTGTTACAGAATTTACTGAAGTTGCATGTTGTTTTGGCACAGTTAGGCCAAAAACATTTACAGAAATAGAAGGTATGCCTTTGTATTGATCTCGCACAGACAAATAAGGAGCCCAAGTTAAGGTATTGATTGCAAATACTTAACAGCTTGAAGCAATGTGCACAGGGATTGTCTGTAATTTACAAGTCCTCTGTTCTGATTTACAGGTTCATCTTTAAATCTTGAAATGCAGACATAACTAAACTTGTGCTACAGTTGTATGTGATCTTATCACAGTTTAGAGCCTGGGCAGTAGTGATACAAACTGGACCAAATCACAAAGCTCCAACCATGCAGCCCTTGCATTTATAGTTCCCTGCTCACTCAAATAGTGAAAAAAAAAGCATATAGGGGCATTATTTATTCAGTAGCATGAGATTAGAGTTCTGTCAACTGTTGGACATGTCTTTTAGATAGCATATGTAATTGAGATCCTGAACAATTGTAAACAATCTTGTGCATTTTTCATCTGAATAAAGGAGTTACCTCTGGGGAGTTTGCCAGATTTTAGTCAGTGTGATTATTTTCCATCTATGTAAATTCCCCTGTGTTTTGAGTTGAGCATTTCCATCCATAGATCAGTCTGCAATAGAAACGTTAACTGCAAAATAGCTGCTGTTTCACCCCAGATGTAGTCCCGTTACGGATGAATGACCAGGTTTTTTTATCTGGGCTTCAGTTATTTCACTCTTGATACTGGAGGGAGTTTTGCCATTGAATTAAAAAGAATTTGTCTGACAATCTGTGAAGTACTTTTAGAATAAGCCTGATAAAGATGAAGACTGCATAACAAAGAATAAACATGAAGAAAAAAGGTACTATTACATCCCAAAGAAAGGCAGGGTTTCTGTAACCTCAGTGACCTAATACTGACACTCTTGTTCAGTGCGCATATTTGAAAGAAATTGCATTATTGCACCTTAGTGAGTTACATCTTATCAGCTGAGCCTTGGTAATTGTCCCCTGAGTATTACCATAGTCCAGGCCTTTCCAAGCATCAGGATGATGGTTAGATTAACTCTTTTCGTGTTGTGTTTGCAAGAATTTCAGCTTGTGCTTTCTCTCTCAGTCTCTTCTCATTACATCAATATAGTTAGTCTTAAAAAGAAAGACCAAAACCCCCTACCACAAAACCCCACAATAACAACCAGCAACTCATTAAAGCAGTTAAACAAGAGAGTACTTCATCATTTGTCTCTTGTGAAACACAGCAGGTGAACTGAAAAGCCCTAACATTACATGTGTTTTATAAAGGTTGATGCACTTCCCAACACTTCTCTTTCATTTCAGGTTTATTAAAACAATGGTCTCCCATATAACAGTACCTTGTGTTTTCCTAAATTATGATGATGCTCACAAAAAAATAAAATAAGAGGGTCTTAAGCACATTAACTGCATTTCCCAATGACCTATGAGTTAAATAACTTTATCAGTAGAGAACGTGAAGGATATTTATTTGCTGTGTGCAATATCTCACTTATATTACAGGGAAGACTGCTTTTAAATAGTAGAGATGCTTTTTCTCAAAATGTCTGACTGTATGGGTATTTCTTAAAAAACCAAAAGACCCCAAACTACCTCTGAGCCTTATTTAAATGTTACAAATATCAGCTGAAAATGTCACATAGTACCATATTTCTGGTAGCTTCCATAATCAGAATTTCTTAAATGTCCATACTTCCTTTCACAGATTTTTAATTAGCCCATGCAAGTCTCTAATTTTATCTGAATCAGACTGCTAAAATCAAATTACATTTGCTTTATTTGCTTTGAATTAATATCTTACTGGGTCGATTTGATGCCATTTCAAATCACAGGATAATATACATTTTATCTAGTACCTTGAAGTGCTAGAAAACATCAAGGATTTTACTCATCTGTGAAGATGTACTCTTCTAAAAAAAGTTAGCAATCTGAAGTAGACATGAACTATTTATTAAGTTTTTTGGGGGTTTTTTTGTGTCCATGATTAACTGGACCATATGGAGAAAATCCTAAACAGTGTTTAGGCAAAGTTCTGTTTAGCTTGGGCATTGTCAAGTAATAAACAATGGGAGATAAAATACAATACATTAAAGGATAGTGGGGATATCCTTTGATACATTGCAAATTACAAATCAACAACCAGATATAGATACCAGGACTACAGGCAAGTGGATATCTTCTTCTTTTTTTAAGAAGTGATGTTGTGCTTTTTGTTTTGCAAACTAAAAAAGACTGGAGGAGAAGAGAAGCTGCAAATAGTTCAAAATAGCCGTGATGTTCTTGATTTGCTGTCATATAGCTATGTTGTCTGTCACAGGGTGGCTTATCCTTTTTATAAGCTAGTCTTCCTCACTCCTCTGCTTTGAAAAAAAAAAACTTAGTAACTGGCTTCAAAATCATGTGAGATAATTGAATCAGCTACAATCAGCAGAACTGATCTGATGGTTTATGTGGCCAGGGTGTTGGTGCTCTTCCCATTCCTACTTTTAGGTAATATTGAAGTTGTTGGTTTGGGCTGTGAAGTCTTTTCCTTCTCACCTGTTTGCAGAATGTCCATTATCAAAGAGCTCAAACTCATATGTGCCATCCATCACAGAAAGGGACTTTTACAAGTAACACCTTGGTGATAGAAATAAAAATCCATGTTCCCTTGGTCTCCAAAGATCACAGTGTTGGGTTTGCATTGCTGTTGAGTGCAGAGGAGTTTTGAGGCAGAATGCAGATCAAGTCATATTGCAAAAATGGAACAAATAAGGACAAGATGTTGCAAATAGAGGCAAAGATGTGCATTGTGGGAATGACAGCAGGAGTGCATGTTTGAATGTGTTCAGTGTTTTTATGGCTGTACTGCTGTTAAAGGAAACACATGTGCTTTGCAATTGCTTACTTTTGTGGAATTGTGAGAGTTGCAAGTGAAAGTAAAGGAGTAATTCTCTTAGCTATTACCTTCAAGCATTCAACTCTTACCAGAGCTGATCTTCTGAAGAGGAAATGTAGGAGCATGGTTGTGCAAATGGATTGAAGAGGATATTATGTGTGGAAAGAGCAATGCAGTGGCAGGAAGGGGAAGCCCAAATACCACCATGGCAGAAATATGCATGTGCAGGTGCAACACTGACATTGCAAAGGAAACTGGTAGACAGACATTTTACCGAGGTGCTATGCTGTTAATATTTATGCTATATTGCTTATATGAGGATACTTAAAATCTTTTTGTAAAGCTTCAGGCTTTAAAAACTGTTTTCAAAGTAAATCTAACCTCTGTTTATACTCTGGTACACTGAGCAAAATCTTGTACCTTGGACAACTAATACTCAGGATGCTTTTGGAATTTCTAATGTTGTATTTCAAAAATGAACTCAGCCTCATCTTTTTATATGTTCAAGTGGCAGCCTTGGGCAATCTCCATCTGTTAGATAATTATTCTACTTCAGCTACTCATTTCTCCAGATTTTTAAAAGCATTGCCTCATATCATCCTAAAATTATCTATATGCTTGCAAATTGGAATGTAAATGTAGCCTTGTATGTTTTACAGACCCTGTTTCTTTTTCTTGAACTAGCTGCTGCCTTAAAGTAGTCTTTCCAGTTGGTTGTGTCAGTTATCACGATTATCCACTCTGTTAAGATCCATTTCTATCTCTGAGTGAGATCAAGAAAAGCTCCCAAATACCACGTCTTCAAAATTTTCTTATCTCCCAAGTATTTCTCTCTCCTAATTTGCATTTGGATAGATACTTTATTCCTATTTGTCCATGCAGCTTAGATCTCTTGCTACTTGTGAATGTGGAAATCGAGGGTTGATGCCACCCCCAACTAAACTACTGTAAGGTGGTAGAATTTGAGAGGAGTGAGAGAAACAGGCAGTGAAGAAGTCATATTGGACTTCAAAAAGGTTGGCTTTGGCTTTTTCATGTAATAGAGGCAGTATCCCACATCGGGTCCGTTTGAACTGCAGAGGGGCCCAGGACAGCTGGTTGATCTTCAAGAACAACCCCCTCAAATGCACAAGGACATATCCTTCCCTGTGCAAGAAGACAGGCAGGTATGGCAAACAGGTGCCGCTTGCTTGCATGGGGAATTCCTAAGCTGACTTACCCAAACAGTGACATGTATGGAATCTGTAAACAGTGACAGATCTCCACAGAGAATGTAAAAACAGTGTTTAGGTCTAGAGAGAAGGAAGTAGGAAAGCCAAAACTCAGCTGGAGTTGATGTCTGTAGGTACCTTGCTAATAGAAGGAAGACTTAAGGAAATAGTGTGATGCTGATGCAGCATGAGACAGTGGAAAATATACAAAAAGGCTGAAGATACACACTGCAGCCTTTGCTTTGGCAAGATCTGTTCTCAGGCTTTTGAGGTCCCTGAACCTCATGGCAGTGTGCAGGGAAGTTGACGTTAGGGGGTACTTAAGCAAACTGGACCTCAGGATACTGGAAGGCAAAACTTTGAAATTGGGGCAAGAGTTAGCCCTTGGGGCAAAGGTGGCCAATTGATGTGGTAGCTGGGCTATAGTGGAGTAGATGATTCTTCACCTCTACTCAGCATTTGTGAGACTGCATCTGGAGTACTGTGCCTTGTTTTGGTCTCCCCAAATTGAGAAAGACATTGATGCATCGGAGTGAATCCAGTGGAGGACAGTGGAGAACAGTGTGGGGATTGGGGAACATGACATAGAAAGTCAGAGAAATGGATTTCCTCTGTCCAAATAAGAGAAGGCATCGTAACACTTCACTGCTTTTTACTTTACTGCTGTTTACTACTCCCTAATGGCAGATGATAGGGCAGATGAAGCCACATTGCTCAGAGATTCACGGTGGAAAAATGAAAACTGAAGGACACAAATTGTAGAAGGTCAAGAAGAGAAACAGTGTGATAGAGGTCAAACACTGTAGTAGGCTGGCAAGTATTGGAGTCTCCATCTTTGGAAGCGTTCAGGTGTTAATTAGATGTACCTGTGAGCAACCTGATATAGCTTGGAAGCTGACCCAGTCCTGAGCATGAGGCAGATGACATGCCGTGGTCCTTGCCAATCAGACTTATTCTAAGATTATTTGCAGATCAGCTGTTAAATATTTTGCAAATAATATGGAACTGTTAGACACTTAACTTACTACATATTTTAAAGCATTTTTGTTTTTCTTTCTTCATGCTTTCTTTACTGTCAAGTGAGATTTTTCAGAACACTTACTGTACATACATTTAATTTACAGATTGTGGGATTGTCCTTTTTGAGAAGATCTTTGAGTAGCAAAGTAAAATAACATGCAGTTTTTATGATGAAGAATTTGATATTGTTCTTTGTTATACACTGTAAATGTTTGTTAGATGCATAATTTAAAAGCCATCTAATTTCCAAAGAAAAACATGTTCATCTTCGTTTTGCTATAGCTTGAAATAGATGCGCTGCTCTCAGACTTACTGAAACTTAGTTGTGAACTTATTTTTTTCCCCCACCAGTACATATAAAGTTCTTTAATTATAGGATTTACTAGAGAGTATTTGTGAACATCATGTTCAAAGTGCTTTAAATGGATTTTAGAAATTGGTGTGAGCTTCTTTGAAAAGCATTTTTTGCATTTTTGCATGTAGTGACTGTTTGGTCTTTTTCAGACGAGGAGCATTTTCTAGATTTTTCCAGTATGTCATGAATGGTACTTTAACTCAGAATATTTTTTTCTCCATTAATTTTTTACAATATGAATTAATATTCAGTTGTTTAGGGGTTTTTTGTGGTGTGTGCCTGTGGTTTTAATTTGTTGCTTAATGAGATTTTATTGTTGGTTTTCTTGAATTTACAGATTGGTACATTTTAAACCATGTTCAGAAAGGCGCATTAGTATAGGATTACTACAGACCTGAAAAATACGTATTTTTCCATGGTGTTTAAAATTAAAGACATAATTGTTGGAAGGAGTCCAGAGGAGGACACAAAGATGATTAGAGGGCTGGAGCATCTCTCCTACAAAGACAGGCTGAGAGTTTGGCTTGTTCAGCCTGGAGAAGAGAAGGCTTCCAGTGCCTGGAGAGGGGGCAACAGGAGAGCTGGAGAGGGGCTATTTGCAAGGGTCTGCAGTGATATGACAAGGGGGAGTGGCTTTAAACTGAAAAAGGGCAGATCTAGACTAGGTATTAGGAAGAAATTCTTTACTGTGAGGGTGGTGAGGCACTGGAACAGGCTGCCCAGGGAAGCTATGGATGCCCCATCCCTGGAAGTGTTCAAGGCCAGGTTGGATGGGGCTCTGAGCAACCTGCTCTGGTGGAATGGAAGGTATCCCTGCCTGTGGCAGGGGCTGGAACTTGATGATCTTTGAAGTCCCTCCCAACCCAAACCATTCTGTGATTCTATGAAACCTGCATTTAAGGGAAAAAAAGCTCAGCTGAGATTACTTCCTTGCCTTCTGTGGTGTATCTAAAAGAAGAATAAAGCTAAACTAAAAGGGAAAAGAAATTATCACCATGGTAGAGTAGAGCAAACAGTCTGGACAGACAAAGATACTGTTCGTGTTTCTAATCTTCATTGGTTTTACTCTGAACATTTTATTACTTAATTTTCTGACAACACCAAACTCACGAAACATAAAAGAACAGATGTAAGTACTAAATAATGAATATATTAAAAATAATTCATGACAGTCATAGCTCCAAGACTACCATTCAGTTTGCTTTGATACCATCAGAATGTTTTGAAATTGGTTTAGGCATTCGAAGCCTGGCTTTTTGTGTCTTACTGAATTCACAAGTACTTTGGAATCAGCAAAATGTGTCAACAAAATAAATGACCCTGATGCAGATTGTTTGCATTTCTGCCATAACAGTGTTATCAATATGGTATGCATGCAACTGTGGGCTTCTGAAATACAGGGGGATTATCAGCAGTTTCACCTTCCCTCTTTGATAGCAAAGAGAAACTCTTGGTACATGCACTTATCTTACAACTTCAGAGACATTAGAAAAGAAACCTGCTTAATTTGTTTTCAGGATAATTGTCTAGTATCTCTGGTTTTGTAGGGATTCAAGTTGTGATGATTTAAAAGCCCATCATATGATGGGCTTTTAAAAATTAGCATTTTAAGGGACTTTTTCATTTTGAGGCAATAAATTGGATTTTTTGTATCTGTTTAATGACTTAGGCTGTGCCATAGGTAATTCACACTTGCTATCTTTTTAACTAACACCCAGCTTGTAGCTTTTTTTTTCTGGGAGAAGATGCTCATGCTGTTGTAGAAGCACATTAAAATCAGTGAGGCTATGGGTGCATGTATCTGCCAGTGGGAGATCAGTTTGCATAGTCAAGGCCTGATGAGTCAATGGTAATGGAGAATCTGTGTTGTTACTTACCTGAGTGATAGGGAAGAGAGCAGTGACTGCGGCGTGTGGAGCATGTGCGCATATTGCACTTTGAGTGGGAATGTGTGAAAAGCATTTAATAGTTTTCGCTAGAGTTTTGGCTCCATCTGACAACAGATATAAGCATCATCCTGCTAGGAGATCTTAAAAAGGCCAAAATTCCTTATTTTCGTAGTTTTTACGCTTGTTTGCTTTTACAAAGCAGACATGACAGTGAGCGAGTGTGAAGTACAAACATGGTTTTGTACTGAATTCTATTCTGAAATCAACTTCAAGGCTTTTATCTTAAACGCAAGGAAAATATGTACATTCACAAGAGCTACTTAATTTTTAGCATCTTTGTATATATGAGAAATAAGCCTTTACTTTGACTTTGAAACCCATATGTTCAAGATTGTAAGCTGGTTCAGTTTCATGTTAAATGAATCAGAATTTTTTATTTAAAAATATATATACCTATATGCATATGTTTATGTGTATATACACACACACAGATGACAGGTGTTACTTTACATTATAAAATTAGCAACAATCAAAAACGTAAAATAATCTCATTGTCTGTTATGAATCAAAACATCTCTTTTCTTCTTCATGTTTGCATATGGAAACCCTATCTACCTTTTGTCATACTTCTTAATCTTAAAGCTTATCTATTTCATTGAATCAGACTTTGCTCTTATTTTTGCTCTCTTCATACAAATGTATTTCTTAACTGGACATTCTCCACTTCTTTTTCATATTTTCTTGCTTTACTAATGAGGTTTTCAGTGCCTTGGTTTCATGTCTTTAAGCTAGGTAACTAAGTTGTTCTTCATCTGTACTCCACCAACCAGTGTTCTATGGGTTATAAATGGCAGAAAAGTTGTATGTGACTAATAGAGAAGTGAACGCTTCTCACAGAGTGTTGCTCTGTTTTGTATGTATAAGTTGGGTAACTTTTTAATCACCTAACAGTGAAGTTCATATATGTGAAGGTACAAAAGCATTTGAAGTGTTTGGGGCGGGGCGAGGGGGTGTGTTAGAGACAATTCTAATGTTCTTGAAAGATTAAAAGCATTATTATTTTTTTGCTAGGGATCCTATGTATTATCAGACCTCCCATCCTCTGGGAGGTATATAGTAAGAAGTTTTTGTTACTGAGTTTTAATGAGGTTGTTATTATAGACTCCCCAAAAGCAAGGCATGTATCTGTTATCAGTTTTCAAGATGGGAAAAAATGAATTATAAAGTGGAGAGAAAACTCTCTCAGGGCAGCATGATGTGTTGGTAAGAAAAGGACAGTCCTCAGCTGTACCCAGCAGATGGCATTTTTCCCCCTTATAACAACTAAATATTTTCAAAGCTATAATCTTGGGGTATTTTCATACTTAAAGCTTTTTTTTTCATGAAGTATTAGAAGATTGCACTGTGAGCAAATATTTATCAGTATATTATAAATTAAATATAATATGTATATCTCTAATTGTAGGATAGAAAAGATTGGAATGAGGAGAGTGAAACAGGATAGTGAATTTGATTATTTTATGTTTTCCCCCCTCAAGTCTGCATATCAAAACCATCATTTTGCACAGATGTTCATAAAAGCACTTCACTCTTTTGGTGAATGTTAAAACCATCAAATATCAAATTCTCAGGATTTCAGTCTTTTTTCTCAGGAGTACAGAATTCTACTTGAAAGTGGATATTCAGTTGTAGGAGATCTCTGGATTTGTGGAGTTGTTTAAGACAGATAGTTTCACAAGTGAATTGGATATCTCCTAATGAAGGCTCTGAACTACTATCTCTCCTCCAGAAGGGGAAATTTGTTATAGACATGGTTAACTCTTCTAAACTAATGCATCAGTAATACTTCTGACTTCTTAATTTGTAATTAAAATGATCTGTACACAGTTCTGTTTCAGGACTTAGTGTTGATCATTCTGGTCCCATTCAAGAAGAGAAGCAGAAACGAATCCCACTGAGCAGGATGTTTGTGCTTGGTTTCTGCTCTGTGCTGACTTTTATAAAGATCTTCACACATTACTTATGTGTTAAGAAAATTGTGTTTCAAAAGGTGAATTCTGTATCATGATAAACTAGAACTATGTTTTGGTTGTAGAAGAGGTGATGGTGCAGCATGCAAATGCTTTGTTCCAGCTAAAACAGGCCATAAATACAGCTTGTTATAACAGCAGAAATATTAAGCCTCAGTTACTTGAATTATATCACCAAAACAGAATATTCAAAACTGGTCATTTTTCTCAGCCATCTAATAAGATATGATTAATGGTTTCTTCATGGTGATAATTTCTCTGTTGTTTACTTTAGTTTTGCCCTCATATTAAAAATAAGAGGAAGCTATTACACAACCTATTTTTTTTTCATGTATCATATACCAGTTGTTTTTTTGTAATATTCAGATACGTGGAATGTGGAGGAATTTTCCATGTGTCTTCTGAAGATGATATCCTGTCTTTTTCAGAGATTAAGTTAAGATTCTTTGATTCATTCAAATAACAAATGATGTAATTTGGCTGGCAAATTTTGTGGTTTGATAGAGCCTCTATGGGCAAAAGGCACGCCTATGTCCAGACTGTGGCAAGAGGAGGGTCCATTGTTTTACACTTGTAAAACACTTTCTTTTGAGTGAAAGTAAATTGGTCCTACACATTTAAACCTGTACCAGTTCCTTAAAAGCTTATGGTGTTGATAAGTTTACTGGAGAAACCTAAGGAAGAGCTATGAACCCTATTGACTGCAGGAAAGAACTAATATTGAAATGACACAGCGCTGTCTGTTCTGCTGCTTTCCCCTGTGTAGACTGAGGGTCATTCATTTCCCAAAGGATTTTATACAGCACTTGATCCAAAGGTATTTGTTGCTGAAAGCTGAGTTATGAAACTGATGACTCCTCTAAAATGAAAGTTTCATGCAGAAAGATTTTTAAACAGTCCAGAAATGCATAGCATAAAGATGGTATAGATGTAGACTTTGCAGAGTTGCTTCTCTTTTGTGTGTTTTTTTACCAGGTTAATATTTAAACAGTGCAATCTAGTTATGTACTCTTGTTTAATGATATATCTTCTTGTTAAGAAGGTATATCTCTGTTATTGCTCAGCTTGAATTATTCCTTTCATTGACTAAATTTGAATTCATACAAATTTCTTGCATGACAAAATGCATAGATGTTTCTGACAGAAAAACAGGGATGGATGTGACAAAAGGACAAAAATTTGGTAATTATTTAAAGTTAATTCCTATGATGTAATAGCTCCAGAATCACAAATTGTTCTTTTTCACTTAAAAAAAAATCAAATGGGTTTCTGAAGCTCTAAAACAGCATCCCTGTCAATAGAGAAGCTGGCGACAGTTTCATTTGGTTTCTTTTGACAAAGCCTCATCTTCAAGTTTAGTTAATGAGGGGACCTGAAAAGACAGGAATACAAAAGTTATGGAATGATATCAGCAGTGGGAAGGATGAGTGGCAGGAAGAAGCAGTGTGGAGGAAACCTAATTCTAGAGAACGTCCTTCTCTACCCTCATTTTAGGTAATCTGTTATTTATTTTTTGGTACCTGTGGTAGCTTTCTACTCAAGTAACCAAAACTAACAATGAAAACACCCCTAACTCCCATAACTCTTGAGTTTCTGTTGGTGCCAACCAGTTTTCTATATAAGGCAAGACCACTGATAAGCTTAGACAAAGGTGGGGTTTATTAGAAGTCGATGAATGGAGAAAGGATAATGTATAGTTGAGGAGAATAACCATCATTTCATCTGCTGTACAGACAGACTAAACTGGATTTACGGAGCTGTCTCGGATATTGGGACAGTTGCAGAAAATCTGTTTGTACCATGTCTGCAAGCTTGAGAAAGTTGAGAGTTGCAAAATTATTTCTTACCCACAAGCTCCCACGTATAAGATTGCAGACTTTCCTCCCTCAGACTGTTTTAGCCTGGGCATCTCCATAACTTAATGAACAAGAATTCCCTAGCTTCTCTAAAAACCCTTCTTCTTGCATTCTGGTCCTAAGGAAAACAATTAACTTTCCCTTTCTCTTAGTTTTCAAATGTCAAATACAGTAATTATGTTCTGTCTTAGCTGTGAGTAATTTATATCTGAATGAAATGCCTGTTTGCTCTCTAGTAATACATTTTCTCTGCCATAATAACAAGGTGGTGTGTGGAAAGTAACTTCAAAAAAGGAATGGCCTATTTGATTTTCAAAAAGATAAAGATTCCTCTGAAGGAAGAATTGAAACTTGATTTTGCAGTATTTGTATTAATTGTTGTCTGATAGATATTCTTTTACAGCTTCAGAAATGTGTTTGCATATAAAGTTAACCTGGAGTTAATTATTTTTCTGTGCACTTTAAATCAATCATGTATAAGACTTCTTCCAGTGTAAATATTGGGCGTGAAAAAGCAATATTCTGAATTTGAAATTAAATATTTAGACCAAAAAAAAGTAGAATTGCAGGAACCATCCATGTAATCTAATTGTCACTAATCTGTGCATGTAAAATGTAGTAGAGGAATGTCCAAAAGAAATTGAATTCTTCCACAAAGAGTTGACCCCAGTGGCTGTGCTGGGACAGAGCACAGAAACAGAGCACAGATCTATAGTAGCTGAGTAAACAGAATAACTTTGACCACTCCTAAATTGCACTTCTTTTAAGAAACAAGGTTGTAAAAGAAGATATGAGACACTTAGCTCTTGGGTTTCGTAGCAGGTATAAAATTTGACAGCAGGGATGTGTTAAAATGTAGGTTTCCCATCATCTGTTGCAGTAATATGTGCTCTACCAGTTTGCCCTTTTCTCTCTTCTCTCTCTTCTCATTTCTGTGTTACTGTTCCCAGACAGATTTAATTTTGTGTTCCTGCTGAAGTTTTATTCATTCTCCTTTGATTCTCTCACCCATATTTGCATGTGAGTCTTCAGAGTTGGTTTCCCAGTAAAGGTGATTATTTTTTATTTGCTATCACTACTCCAAAGTGATTAAAGTCCTGGTTAAAATGCATAGCATTTCCATGAAATAGCTGGAATTGCATTCCTGTATGCTGATTGATAAGTTTTTCTCTTTGATGGTCTGAAGATGTAGCAGCTATATAGGAAAAGGCAATAGCTTATGTTATTTTGTTACGCTTATCATAGATATATTAAAAAATAGACAAATTTCTAGACATCAAAGTCTTTCTTCATACTTGAGATTTACTTGCATGCTCCAATCCTTGTTTTTCCTGTCTGTTTCGCTTCATCTAAGAAAACATACTACTTAGAGACTTTGTCCTACCTTAAATCAGACCTGAATTAACATCACAATTTTTATTATGAATGATGTGATTTTTTTTTTTGCTGTGATACTGGTAATTAATTGCAGTTAGCTATATTACTTTAAAAGGCTTATTATCCATGCTGGTACCTTATAAAACCACCTTGAGGATTTTCTGGTTGGAAAACCAAAATATACTGAACCACGTTGCACTAATTTTTTTAGCAAGCTTTTTTTAGCAAGGGTAAATTACAGTCCAAGAGGACATGCAAAATTGCTTGCAGTAAAAAATTATGTCTTGGAGGCATATTGCAAAATGGAAAAACACCCCTGCTTTACTGTACATTTGTCAATTAATAACTTAATAATTTACATTACATAAATCTTCTCAGAAAGAGATGAAAGAAGAGACAAAGCAGGTCATCCTGATACCAGTTAAATCAGTGGTTATCAGCCAGGGTCTGGAAGTAACCAATTTTTTGTCGTGTGCAGTTTCAATTTAATCATAATTGCTCTTTCACTTGTGCCCTACATAACAAAAATGAACCATTCAGTACATTAAATGAAAAGATGCTCTCCTTCTGTAATAATAATACAGAAATTTGTTAAAGAATTCAATTATTTTCTTCCCACATTTTATAGAAAAAATACATTTCTGCAAGTTGCTTATCACACAGACTTCCACTTATTTGACCTTTTAAAGAGTGTGTTGCAAAATGGATTAATTTTAAAGGAAGTCTATAAAGCTGGCATTGGAAAAGACAAACACTGGTAGCATATGAAGAGCTTGCAAAATGTTTGTATTGGACAAAAAATTTTGTAGAAGCAGCTCCTTAAAATGGTGATGCTTCCTGGTCCTCTTCCTCACACAGGGAAATAAGTGGGTCTGGCTGCATGGGAGTTCATGGGGTGTGAACTCAGATGTGACGGTGTGCCAAGTGCCCGGGCGGGAGGGAGCCTGGCCAGTGCTCTGTGTGGCTTTAGTGGCTGCCTCAGGGTTAAACTGGAGTGGAGATCATGGCTGCTCAGGAGAAACTGGAACGGTAGCTGTTAACCGTGGAGTTGCTGATGTGAAGCCAATGCTGTGTGTGGAGCAGAGGCATTTCAGAAGGTTTTGTTCATTCCTCGTCCTGTCTGCCTTCGTTTCCTAGCATTGTCCAAGCTGCCATCATCCCAGTGCATTCCCACTCCCCTCCTGATGGCTCTGTTAAAAGTGTGCTTCCCCTGTAAATTCGGGAGCTGACATAAAAGGTCAGAGAAACGAGAAGGAAGAGGGGTGTAATGTATTGAAGGGATGTAGCCATCTTTAAAAGTCTGTAGAAAACAAAACCAAGGGGCAGCTAAACATTAAAGTCATAAATAAAGATGGAGAAATGGATAAAAGGGTTGCTGGAGGAGATATGGCACTTCTGAAGTGAAGCAGAGCACCCTGATACAAAGCAATGATTTTTCTTATAGAGAAAAGAGCCTTATGGATCAGGATACAGATTTGATTTTTTTCTTTTTTTTTTTCTTTTTTTTTCTTTCAGCAGAGTAACACACCAGAAACACAGGGCAGCTCTCCTGCAAATGCCTTCTAGATTACAGATGCAATAATCAGTGTTACAATGTTGTTAGTTGATATTACAAGCTAATAGTCCTTTATTTTGTCAAACTGAGGAAAGCTGCATTTCTTAATACTTCAGAATGTGGAATACTACATTTTTGTCTATTACAACCTGAAGAATTTTTGTAAAAGGAATTCCATTTACAAGTTTGTGTAATGATTATGTTGAGGGATTTAATTTTATAATTAACAGAGGAACTAAATCTTGCACCTTCTGTACAGGTTTCAGTAATGAGTGAAGCATTCAGTAGAGTTCATGAAGTCTCTGACAGACTTCCTACCTTATTTTGGGTGGTAGGTTTGTTTGCAGCAGATGGCTGTTCAAGCATTCTGCTGGTGGCACTTGGGTCTGGATAGAGTGGCAGCTGGGTGCATATCCTATATTCCAAACAAACAATTCATTGTTCATTACAGGATTCACCTTGGGATTGCAATCTGCATAGTCCCCCATGAGCCCATACCGAAATGGTTTGTAGATGGTAATTCAATCATTTTTCTGGTTGTGCATGATTAATTAATAAAGTATTTATTTTGAATAAATGATTAAAGTGGTGTGGAGAAACAGGAAGAAAATCAGTTGGAGTGGTCTGGCTGTGTGCATACATATGGCTAAGGGTGCTCTTTCATGATGCCTTCCCATGGAGGATCTTTAATAAGAAGATGGGAATTTTCATACTGATTATATCTCTAATCAATGTAGACAGGTGAATTTTATATTCTCTGTTTCATTTTAAGGGGAAATTTTTAGTCTTCTAGATATTTTTATTATGCACGTGCATGTTCAATCCCTGTTTCTATTGCACACCAGAGTTGTGCAGTGTTGATGAGCTTCAGTTTAATTATGTGTTTTGTGATTAAATATTTATGATATTTGAATTCTCACTCAATTGGCATAATTCAATGACTCCTTATTCTTTTGTTACAAGAAATTAAATAGAGATCATCTATCAATCTTTGGTTTGCCCTGCATTGTGAAAAGGATACTGTTACCAACTGCTTTACTCAGGGTACCCCTGAGGTCTTGCCACCGCTGGTGTGGCATGCAGGGCACTGGGAAAACCAGAAAACTGTTGGAGCATCTGTGCTGTCAAATGAAGGGCAGAATGGGGGAAATTATAGCCAGATGAGATCACCTCATCATAGCTTCCTCGCCAGTTCTTTGGCGTGGTTTTTCAGTAGTAACAGCCTGTGTTTAAATTGCAGAGCATTCAAATTTCCAGCTTTGCCTTTATGATTTAGAATAGTTGTGCAGGACAGAAGTCTGGGGGTTGGGGTTTTTTTGTCGGTTGGGGTTTTTTTTGGTTGCTTGGGTTTTTTGGTTGTTGTTTTGTATTATTCTTTGTATCTGTATGATTTTTTGGTTTTTTGTTTGGTTTTTTTTTTAAATTAGAAAGACAAAGAACAAAGGCATGACAAAACTTCATGGGGAAAGAAAGTGAGCTTTGAAGTCAACCCTTTAAATGTTAGGAAATAACAGAGTTCTATTTGACAGGCTCATTCACATTATGATACATTCCTTAGTTAAATGCTCTAAGTACCTTTCCCTTATTCATACACAAAAGAGCACATATCTTTCACTTCAGAGGAAAGTAATGCTGAGGTTGTATGAGTGATTCTAAATACAACATCAGCTTCCTTTCAAAGTGATGAACTTTGTAATCTAGCTAAAGTTGCCAACCATTGCTTCATAACTTGCTTCATCAGCAGACTTTCTCCGTTCATGACTTTTTCTGATTACTAATAAATATATTAAACAGTCTGTTGCATAAATTGAGTAGTCACTTGGCCTTTGCCAAGATGGAAACTGACCATTTATTCTGCCTGTCCAATCTCTTAAGCAGGGTTTGGTCCATAACAGTAAGAAGTCTCTTCCATATAAAAGTACTTACTGCCTAGTTTTATGGGTTTTTAAAAATAAATTACTGTGGAAGAAGACTGTAACAGACGCCTTTTGGCAGTCTGAATCGATTATGTCAGTGTGCTGCCTCTCCCGTCCCCCACTACTTTTCAAGCACTCTTTCATTAAAATGATCAAAAGAGAAGCAGATGCAGCCACAGTGTGAATGCAGGGGATGTGCAACCTCCTAAGTAGCACTGCCATGCGTGGCCAAGGTAGGCATGCTGAACAATGCTGTGCTAAAGGGTAGGGCTCTGGGAAGTTTGCAGAAATTGCCCTATTTTTATGTGTAAGATTGGCTTGTATTTTTTTTTTTTTAATAGCAATTCAGACCCTCCATATTAAGAAATGTCAGAAATCTTGGGTGTGTTGCATCAGGATTTGGTGATTTATTTCACCTTAATTATCAGTGTAACCTGAGAGATTTTCTTTTAGTAGCTTTTCTTCTGCAGGGATTTAATTTCATGTTCCTGACTAGATGCCTTTATCTCTTCAGTGGGTTCAAACAAATCCACTACCTTTTCAACAGTCTCCCTGTCTTTCTTGTTTGTTTCCTGTATTTCCACATGATCAAGTGAATCTACTGAACATTTTTTTTTACCAGTTTTCTACTTGGATATGCGTGAGATTTTTTTTTTTCCATTATCTCATTTCTTCTATGTCTTACTCATTGTTAGAAATCTGTTTTTCTTAAATAACTATCGAAACACTGAAAATGTCTTTGTTTTGACTTTAAAACATCTGTAATGAGACTTATTTTATTGATGTCTCATGATACAAAGCTTCGTGTTGTGGTATCAATTCTTCACTTAATTCTGGTAGTTGAATTTGCCGTATTGTGATGTCTGTTATATTTTAAAAGATGGCCAAGGTGAAAGGACCCTATGGGATCATAGACTAGAATGTGGATTTATGGTGTTCCAGTGGGGCCACTGCAGAGCTGTGTGAGTGCTCTGGCTTTGTGATACATGGATAAATCCAGGCAGAGTTGCATCACAGCCAATGTCAGGCAGATCTTTCAGCAAATTGGGAATAGTTCCTAACTCCTGTCCTATATTTCGGTGAGATGAAAGGGATGATATTCAGAAAGAAATATTGATGTTTACTATCAGAAATAGATTCTAATAGTGAAATCTCTTGAACTACGTAATAACCTCCCAAAGGAAAAGGCAAGCAGCCTCATTTTCCAGATAATTTATGGCCAGCCTGGCCAAATTGCTCATTATACTACAGGGAGTAATATTCCATTGGTGGAGGAATTGGCATGATTATTTAATAGGTACTCTTTGTTTCTACTTAGTTTTCCTTTCTATTTTTTATGGATAGGTTATATGTAAATGTCGTCAAAATGCTTCTTTATGTTATTTGCCTGTAAAGCAAAGCCAAACAGGCTTTGGACAAACACTAAAATATTATCAGTGCTAGACATAAATGCAGCAAACAAAAAGAAGTGCTGCTTGGAAGCATCTGATATTGTTTTTTTATTTATCCAGTGCAAGAATGTGCCTTGAAAAAATCTCTCTGTCTTTCAGAAAGTGTTCGTATACAAACACCCCCAGCCCCCCCCCCAAAAAAAACCCCACAACAGCCAAACACTTTTTCAAAAATTAATGCAAATTAAATGCCACTAATTCAAAGTAAACTTTCATATTAGTCAGTTTATTCTTTTTGATGGTCTAGAATCACTTGCAGACCATTACCTCAGATATGAGGTCACTTCTGTTCGCAGTTTCAAGCCCTCTAAATGTAATTTTTATTTCATTTGGTATATAACGGCAGTGACATTGTTCAGTGGAAGTGTGTCTTTCAGGGATCAGTTACTGCCAAGATTCCCATTATCAACAGTCAGTGACAGATAGTGATTTACTGTAGGGAGTGAGGTAGTTCAGTGAAGCCTTTCAAGTACCACACATAGGAGCTCGAAGGGCAATTAGCACATAACATTGATACTGTTGCCTGAGTTGCATGTGCTTGAAAGCACCATGCTTATTAATGCGACAAATGGCACACACTATTGTAGCACTGCAGTGGAAGGGCTGAGGGTGTTAAATTCATGTCTGTAGTTCATGCTACCCACTGTGTTTTTTTCCCTGGCAATATTATTTAGAATACACTTTTATTTTAATTGCGGTCACCATTAACTTGGCTTGGACTATTCTGCAAATTCAGAATTCATGGAATGAAAGAGATTTACTTATATTTCTCTGGGGTTGTTTATTGTAGAGATGAATTTAGCATTACAAAACTGTTCACAGTCTCTTTTTTTTTTCACTTTAATATATTGCTTCCCAACCTTTTTCCGCTCATGTTCTAACCCAGGGTTTTTTGCATCTTTACTATGTAACCAGCAATGCATAGTATCTCTTCCAATTCTCTCACAACTTTTTCCAATTTGTACTCAAATTTGGGGAAGAATGTCCTAAATCAGGTATTTGTCTGATAGTCTCTTTGCCTAGTCCTTACCATGATGATAATACTAGAATAGCTTATATTTGTCCACAGAAAAAGGTTTCTTGCTTGACTGATGAGCGTTTGATAAATGCACTGTGGAAAGTAAAAGACGACTCTTCTTTCTTGCCTGTGAAGCCCCTGTGTTGCCATTGTCCTTGTTCTGCATGCACTGCTTCTGGGAACTGTCAAGTTCTTGACTCTCTATACTCTAGAACAAGAGGAAATGCACATTGTTTGCAGACAATGTATGCATGCCAGTTTAAATTTGCAAGCACTTTTATTAGCCTTTTCCAGAACTTGTATTGGATCCTTTTATATATTTTTAAGTATTACACTACCTAGTGTAGTATTTTCTCTGCATCACTCTTACAATAGTCAGTGAATTAAATTAATGAAATAATTAATGATTTTGAAAAATATTAAAGGTAGGGAGTTAATTCTTTTGACCCTAACATCATTTTTCATAATTCTCTGTTTAGGCTTTTCTGATTTTCCTCTTGTTTTTATGTTCCTAGAAAATACATAATTAGCATTTTAAACCAATAGGAAATGATTATCATATACAAGAAGCAAAATATAATTGGAATATCACTATAGTAGAATTCAAGTGATTCTTCAAGAAACTACTTAGGAAGCTGCTTCTCTTTCTATGGTTGTGCTATTGCAGCACAGCACAGTTTTCCGTCCCAGTTTAAGTGAACACAGGATAAAAGCAGAATATTTATTATGTTCTTAAAAGGACATCAACTTCAGCACATGAATATGTTGTCCTTTCCACTGTGTCATAGTTCTTTATTTGTGCTTGGGTCATCATGTGCAATAATGACATACTGGAATAATTAATTTGCATAATTGAATATGAAATTTGTGAAATTATGTATGAAAGCTACCTTTATCCTCTTGTCTACCTGTTAAGAACATCCAAGCAGTGTTCGAAAATATGGTTATTTAACTTACAAATGTGTTACTTCTGTGGTCAGAGCTGTTCATCTCTGTTTGTGACTTCTAACAGTCATTTCTGCCCAAAATGTGCAAATGCATCCAGAGCGATTTTCAGAGACAAGTAAAAGCACATACAGAGCATATCAGCAGTAGTCTTTGTATATGCTTATCACACAAAAGATACATTTTAAAATTCAGTATCAAAATATTTGTTACTAATATTAATCTCCATTATATAGTTATTTTAAATGTGGGAGTTTAGAATGAGAGTGTAGTCACAGAGATTTTCTTAACATTTTGTTCTGACTCTCCAATTTATACTTAAAACAGAGTGTGTTGCATCTTTGGCCTTAATCAACCACTGGTAGGTACACTGAGATGTTCTTAGTAATAAAGATGCAGATATGAAGAGAGGTCAGTAGCCCCACTGAGTGTCAGGATATATTTTTCTTTCCATTTTGCTTCACAACTGTTCCACTCTTGGGACCCATCTTCTCAGGATTGAGATCTTTTCAGGACCAGCCTCTGTGAGGAGTGCAAATCTGCCCACAGCATATGAAGGACGAAGTTGTTACATCAGTTCCCAGCACCATTGCATAGCTGCTTTTTGCTGTTTCTGACTGTAAAAGTGGCAGCAATCCATGTATCTTAAACCCTTTATCTCATCATCTCATCAGTGGAATTCCTCTTAAGTAAGTTCTGATAGGGCAAGATCCCTTCCAGGCAGACACTAAGGATGTTTCAGGTATCAATCCACTGTTCATATAAACCAGAAAAAACCTGTCTGATCTGAGTGAACTCTGAGTGAGTTCTTTCAGGTAAGAGAACAGACCACAGCAGAAGCCCAGCATCCTTTGAACAAAGCAGTCAATTCAATCCATGTCGTCATTAAAAGCAGACATACACACACAGTGTCAAGATGAGTTTTGGAAGTTTCTGCAGTTTTGCATGCCCTCAAATACTTTTGTGATTATAAAATACAACAGTGAAGTTTCATTACATCCAGCAAAGCTTTCGTGGCAGTTTATAGCACTTAGCAAGCTCCTAAAAATAAAGACAAACTCATCTAGAATCAAACTCATCTAGGGTCAGGTGCTCTGGTGGTTGCAGGAGCTGGTGAAACAGGCAACCATCAAGTGTAAAACCAGAAATAAATTATCAAAATACTTGACTTATGTGGAGTGATGAACTTCAAACATAATGTATGTCGAGTTAAATTTCAGGATTGCCTAATAAAATACTGCAAGACATTATTTGATAAATTTTCATCAGTTCTGGGATTTTGTAAGCACTTTTGTTTAAATGTAAGGAAGAAGTTGCATGTTCTGTTTCGTAGGGGTAGTGAATAGCTGAAGCATTGCTGTAGGCAGCTCTGTGCCCACCACTGCCTGTTGCAGGGCAGCTTCTTTCCTGAGAAACCAGGCACCTCAAGCCATGTGCTTGTTCATTGGTCATCATTTTACTTCTACACATTCCACCTTCCCAGTGCCAATTACCTCTTTCCAGCCCTCCTGCTGCGTGTGCTGCATTTTTCACTCCATACTCCCTGCTTTCCAGGCCTGACCTCCAGCCCTCCTACTGCATGCGCTGCATTTTTCACTCCATACTCCTTACTTTCCAGGCCTGTCTGACCTGTGTGCTGTTATCTAGAGCTGCCAGTCTGTCTGTGTCTCACCAGTCTTGCACCAGAGCAAGCGCAGGAGCTGCTGCCTCGCACAGGAGCAAATTACCGCGTTCAGCTAATCTGCAGTAACTTGCTCCTGTGAGAGATTGCGGCTCCTGGCTCCTCCCTGCACCCTTATTTCTCTGCATGCTCCTTTCTGGAAACTTCCTTCCATAATCTGCACAGCAGCACTAGGATACAGGTAGCCTAGAGGAAACTCACAGGTGGTTTGTGTATGAATCATTCAAAAGTTAATGTGTTCAGCTCTAGTTTGGGTGACCCGATTGGATAACTTGAGTGGATTTTCAAGGCAGCCTTTGAGTCTGAAGGGGTGGGCATTTGGTGTACAGATCAAGCTGTAGTGGTGTCCTCAAGGTACACCTACCAACAAGATATGGAGGAACTATTTGACACCTACTTTTGTACCTTCACAAAATACTGCGTAATGGCTGGAGCATTGATGGGTTGGTGAGCAGTGCCTGAATTTTTGTCAATATTATCTTGACATCACAGAATGGTTTGGGTTGGAAGGGACCTTAAATATGATCAAGTTCCAACCCCTCTGCCATAGGCAGGGACACCTTCCACTAGACCAGGTGGCTCAAAACCCTGTCCAACCTAGTCTTGAGCACTTCCAGGGATGGGGCGTCCACAACTTCTCTGAACAACGTGTTCCAGGGTCTCATCACCCTCACAGTAAAGAATTTCTTCCCAATACCTAATCTAAACCTGCCTTGTTTCAGTTTAAAGCTGTTCCCCCATGTCCTATCACTGCAGGCCCTTGTAAAAAGTTCCTCTCCAGCTCTGTTATTGCCCCCCCACCTTTCGGTACTGAACAGGTAATTCACTTTCGTCTTAACATGTCTTAGTGAGTTAGCAGGAACAGCCTGTGTGTGGGAAAGAGGAAATGATCGGGCTTCTTTGAAATGTGCTGCCCTCATAAAGTCCATAGCCACTCTGCTTCCCATGGCCAAAGGCAATAGGAAGGAGGCAATGGTACTGGGAATGTGCCAGCCCCCAGACAAGGTCAGCTATGCTCAGGGAGGATGAACTCTGCGGTAAATCCATTTCTGCTGCTCCCATTCTCTAGCCCTTTTGTCCTCTCCAGCCCAGAGCTCTACCCCAGTGCTTTCCAACCCAGAGAGCTACTTTGTAACTCCTTTATGCCTTTCTCATCCCTTGTGTTCCACATGTCCTGCCATCCCTCAGTGTCTTACTTCAACTTTCCTTTTACTCAAGTTCTTAGTCCTGTCCTGTGTTTATTGTCATTAACCACCCTCACATCACTGTTGTCACCACGCTTTTTGGATCACTTGGCCTGACCATGCCTACTCCTGTGGTCAACTTCCCCCACAGACAGCAGTGCCTGGCTCCTGCTGCTTGGATTTTGAAAACATTGTGTACATTCATATCCCAGAAAAGACCAAGTCTAGGGAAATTCAGTGATAACTATCTGGCAGCATTTTCTTGGTACTGGAAGGGCCTTTAAGACCTTGATATTACATTGTCAAAACTCTGAAATTGTTTGTCTTGACACTTTTGGGGTTTTTATGTAGTTTGCATTGAATATAACTGTGCAGCCCTATCAGGCACATTGGGCTAGCAGTCTGCTCACTTGGCTGTATAAGACAGGAGAGCATGGAGTGTCATGTTACATCTTAAAGAACTACTTCTTGGAATCATGTTTCTTTTCTTTGATGTACAGAAAAAAAATGGGAATTACATTGATAATGTATTGAATGGAAGAGACTACAAATAAAATACATGATAGTCTGTAAGCTAGGCAACTTTGTATATTGCTATATATTCTTAAGTAAAAATAAAAATAAATCTATGTGTTGAAATGCCAGTAGGCATTTGTATTTTGGATGGTTGTTTATCATAATTTAAAGGTAATTATTTGAGGTGAAATTCAAAGATGATAATTGTGCTGTGAAACTGTCACCACCATTTCATATCCTGGTATTGATTTTGGCCGATTACAAGTGATATTCAGCTTTTATCAGGGTTTGGTGTTGAATACTGCTGATGGTGTTTTAAGATCAGAACTGTGCAAGTGCTTAAGTAAGAAATAGAAGATTGCCGTTTAAAAGACAATATTGGCATATAAGTGCTTATAATCAAACTTTCTTACCATTGGGAAGTCTTTAAAGGCAAATGGTAATTAGTTGAGAGTATTAGAAGAGAATATCTGTTCATAAATATCAATTCAGACACATTGAAATTTATGATAGAAAGTTAATTTTAGGTACTTAAAAATACGGTGGTGTTGTAGTAAAGAAGAACTCCAAAACCAGCTATTTGTAATTTGAACTTTATGACTAGTGAGAGGTACATCTTAGTGGCTGTATAGAGGTCAGTTGTGCTGAGTTTCTATGGATGAGATGGAGTTTGGCACATACTCCTCTGTCTTGCCCCTCTCCTCAATGGCACATGGCATTTTGGTACTGCTGCTGGTGGCTGCTGAGGAGATGGCAACACTCTTGCAGTAGCTTGGCTTATTCCAGAGTCTCAGCAGTGACTCTTGTCACAGCCTGCTTACCTTTCCAGGCTCCTCTATGTGGGCTCAGTCTCTAAAATACAGAGATTATGCTCATAAGAAATACCTGGAGTAAATGAGTTTAGACTAGTGATGAGATTGAGTATTTTTTTAACTGCTCAGACCATTTAGGGGCATAAAACCAGGGTATTTCAGAAAATTATTATTGTATTGGGGTGCACATTTCAACCTTCTTGAGTTCTTAAATGGAAACTGACTACATGTTGGTGATACAATTTTGAACTACAGAATCAAGAGGAATGTGTAAACCAGAGAAATATAGAATGCAACCTCTTACTTAAGGAAGGGAGAGCTACAAATAACTGTGTTCCCTAAAAATTTTCCTAACATTGCATTGATTTACCTTGCTTTTTGAAGTGCCATGTGAATACAAATAAAAAGTTATAAGTAAAATACTTTTTAGCAGAGGCCGTGAAAGATGAATAAATAGTAATCAGCTTGTACTGTGTCAGTATCAGTCTTATTAAGGAAGCCAATTCTTGCAGTTCATTTGGAGCATGCATCAGTGATAGCAAGTTAAACAGTGTAGACAACTGGGCAGTCTTCTGGAAAGACTAGTCTTAAGGTTCCCTGGATGTTTGTTACTTCTAACTAAAGCAATTCTAAAGGCTTAGATTTTTAACGGTCCTACATTTTTATCTGATAAAGAAAATATGAAGAATAAGCACATGGGAATAATTGTACTGTATGTTGTCTCTTTTTTAAGGTCCCTTACTAGAAATACAGGTAGTGGATTATTTCATTTTTCTTTTCTGTCTTACAATAATTATGTGCAGTTCTTTTTAAGAATACTTCGTTGCTTTAAGGTGTCTCACTCTGAAATATGGTGACCTGCCTTGGATCCTTTTTGCAGTCTCTTTAAACCTTCTTTGCTAATTACTTCCCATATGTTTCTTTCCATTTAGAAAACCCTTAAATATTTTCTGATTTTGCTTTATAGCCCTAGGAGAAAATTTGATCAATATGCTGGATTTTCCAGTTCCAGACACCTGAGTTCTGAATAAATTTGACTTATTGTGACTGAAAATGAGTTTGATATGCTTATCCTGACTTACATATACTACTGAACCATTGCAAAACAGTACCAGTCTTCCTGACAGAGTCTGGCACACTGAGAGGGAAAGGGAACAATCCACTTGCCTGTCTGTACTGTGGATGATGTGGTCTGATCCTTATTGTTCGTTCCTACCTTTGGGTATTTCTGTCAGTGCACTGGAAATTTTTATATACCATATCTAATTGCAGAAGGGTTTTTTGAAGAGTGATAGTTCAATACCTCTTCTTACTTAACTGTTTTTTATATGTGAATGTTTTGACTTTGTAATTTTGCTGAGTTCCACCAATTCCCACTGTTGGTGAACGAGTTTAAATTCATATATATCATATTGTTGTCAGACCTGGGAAGAATCAAGATCATACGTTCTGTAGGGTCAAAATTATTTACTGCCATCTAAGTTTCTGTTTCTTTTGTTTATGAAAACAGGTCTAGCGATGGTGAGAAATGAGTTGAAAATTACAGGTGGCTTAGTTATAAAAAAATATTTAACACAGTATGAATTATATATGTATATATATATTTATATATGCTTATAATGTAAGAAAGAGACACCTCAGTGTCATTGCTTAAGCTGAGTGATGCCTACATTTGTACTTATTTCTGGCTATTTAATTCTTATGTGAGGCCTTATTGCTAAAGGGAATGGGATGTAAAATTGAAAGAAAATATAGAATAGGAAACACTTAATGAAAACTTGGAGCTACAGAAGACTGTGATGGGTTTTCAATGTCCCTTTCAATCAAAACAGAAACTCTTTCCAGGGTTTGTCATCAAAAAAATTCTCATTATTATGAAGAACCTGTATTTCAGTGCAGTGCTTATGAGGCTCTAAACTGGTGGGAATGACTGCTGGGCCTTTCCTTTGCAAGAAGAACATTGTAATTATCCAGTTGGAACAGCACATTGCTCTGCTGCCCTTTTTGCTTTTTGCTGGCCAGTGTTGGTCTTGTCAGCCAGTTCGTAATAGCAGTGACCTAATGGAATCTGGAATTTTGAGTTTGTGTACTGATAGCATTGACTTGCACAGTATCAGCAGAAATCAAACTCTCTTCCAGAAGTATGACCAATTGTTTGAGACAAGTTACCCCACTGTCCCTCTGGATCTCAGTGGTATATGCAACAACTTCATAAAGACTTGAAGAGAACATCAAGCACAAGCTGTATCTGGGGCTCTTTCTATTTAGCAAGCCACTAGACAGTATTACAGAGATTCTCTGTTATTTCTCTGTTTGTAGTGATGTCATTTTTGTATTACTGTGCATACTTCTATGTGTCCTAACCTGTTTTAACTCTTGGGCTTGCTGCTTTGAATGTGTGTTTATTATTCTTTTCTCTTGCTGTCTGTCTCTTAATGGTCTCTAATAAATAGAAAAGGCACATCCCTGCCATTCTCCTACGTTACTGAGTGACATCCATCACAAAGAAGCCTGTGAAATTATTTTGCTGCTTGCAACATAAACACGAATTGCTGGGGTGCATCCATCTTTAATGCACATCTTTCCTTTTTTATAGTAGTTCAGATACAATTGTGTAATGAGATTGACAAGGATAGCTCATGCTATCGTGGTGAAGATTGTTACCCTGCTAGGGTTTGGCAACAATTATTGCAGATGCAGAAAAACTTACGAATGTAAAGTGATATCTAAAAAGATTTTTTTCATTTTTTTAGGCTACTCACCCAGAATGTTGGTCTTCTTTATGTTGGAAACTTTGACAGACCTTTTGCACAAATTAAGGTACGATTACTAAGCTGGGGGAGAGGGGGCTATTTCAATTATTGCTCTTCTGTATGATTTAGAGAACTTCAAGATTTCAAGTTATCCATATGGCTTCAGGAAAAACAATGGGAAATAGTGCTGCTTTGGTTATGTTTACCATATTCTGGGTTTGCTTTTGGTTTAATCTTTGCACTTAACTTGTCAATGAAGTTTTTTCCAATCATCTTTTCATTAATTTTGACTCTGGTTTAATTATCAGAAGGTTGTCTTGTCAGAGACATTTCAAAACAAAGACACTTTTGGTGCCCTGTAGTTCTTTAAGTGATCCTTGACAGGGAAGACACTGCAGTAAAAAGCACAGATTGTTTTCCCAGTATTATTAGATTTATTATGAAAGACTCACACAATTGCTGGAAAATAATTTGTCTTTTATGACTTACTCTTTTTCTTCAGTGGAACTGTAATAGTTTCATGTTTCTAATTGCCAGTTGCTAATTAGTTACTGTCATGTCACTTGCAAACAAAAATGTTTTACAAGAATATATGGACTGATTCTGATGAGTGTCATTGGTATTTTCATTAGAACAAAGAGAGGGAGGCATTAGCATTTCAGCCATTACATTGTGATGTGGAAATGTGGTATCTGTTTTAGAATGCTGAAGTGTTCCCATGTCCCAGATGATACCTGTAATTATTACATACTCTGCACTCTTGGCTGCAGTGTTCCCTCCATCGTGGGCGTATGCTTGTACCTCAGAATTTTAAAAGCCTTGGTTTTGTTTTACATCAAAATGAAACTTAATTTTTAAAACTCAGATGTATTCCTTTGCCATCCCTAATTATGTTACTAAACACTATTCCCAACTGTATCTAGCAAATAGTTTTTATAACTTAAACCTTGGTACTGTATTAAAATTACTTTAATGTAAGAAATACATGCTTTTCATCTTCCTATTTCCCTTTCTCTCATCTCCCCAGTTCCTACACATGTATTATTCAGTTTGGCTAATAACCAAACAATTAAAATGTTACTTGCATGAAACATCTTGCCAGAAGTTTCTTCAAAAATAAGCTTGTATACTTTTGTGGATAACTGTTCAGACTAGTGCTTCTTTAAAAGCTTTATATAAGTTCTTTGACTGCTCTCCCATTCTAAATGAAGCTCCGTTTCTGCCTGCTCCATCCACTTATAAGAATAATAAGTAGCAAAATGAAAGATCTTCTCCATGGCTGGGAAGAGTTTAAGTCCGCTGGGTGGATGTGAGAGAGAAGAGGTGAGTAGCCCCCTTGTTTTCAGCCACTTGTGGTCAGCAGTGGTACGCCTCCTAACACCTGGGGCAGGAGAGGCCCTTCTGCTCGCAGGACAGCTGCACACAGATGCTGTACAGCATCAAACTGCAGGGCTCAGTGGCAGATCACTTGCAAATGCTTAGGGAAAGAGGGCACAAACACGATAAATACAAACTATGTGGACAGCTTCCTGCAGTTTGCATGCAGGATCTTCTCTGCTGGAAGTGTTGCTTTCCTGCATCCTGTTGCTTAATAGACTCAGTTGGATTTCCCTCCCTCAGTGTGTCTGAGGGATTTTCACTAAATTTTCAACATACAAAGCTGTACTATCACTGTGAGTTAAGCTATTATTTTATTTCTTTTAAATCTGTTGCCAAATTATTCTTTTTGGTTTAACCTAGGCCTTATGTCAAGAAAAGTGGTGAGCAGTCATTCTCTCTTCCTGATTTTTATCTTTCCCTCCACATTACCCCATCTTGCACCTTCCAAACCACAGAAACTTAACCTATTTAATTGTTCCCAGAATCCAACCTGTATCTCCAAGCAATACCCTTTTTTTCTGTCCTACGTACCCTTCTGTTTTACTATTGTTGCCTTTTTTTTGGGGAGGGGATGGCATAGTATTGAAGATATGGGCACTATAGTGTTTTCTGTTGTGTCTGCAGTTCTTACTTTATAGATGGTACAATGATTGGTAAATACCTGACATACAGTTAATTTGAGGAAGTTAATACTAGACTTTCTGGTAATATATCAGTGGTGCAGCCTCATCCTAAATGTTGTGTGTGTCACAGAATAGGTAATGTGGATAATCAAATTTCAGTTGCTACCTTTGAAAAACAAAGCCTATTTTCCATGTAATTACTGTAGATTACAATTATATGTTTGAATAAGCTAATTCCACAAGCTGTACTGTATAAAATATAATTTTTATTTTTGGAGCCATAAGCTTATATATGGGTGTGTGTTTGCACACTCTTGCTTTGCTTTGCTTTGCTTTGCCTCTGGTGCTAAAGGCAATGCTGAAGTGGTGAGCTGATTGGTGTGCCTTGTTATTTTCTTCAACTGGGAAATGGCACATGGTTAGCAAAGACAAAAAGCGTCTGAAACTGAGGCTCCTCTCTGATTGCTTGAGATTCTAGAGGGATGTTTTCTGATTGGCACCAGGAGGAACTGGTATAGAGTGATGGGGTCACAACTTCATAGAGATCTTCAGCACCAAAAAAAAGGGAGTAATAATTCACATTAAGAGTAGGTGCTGCAATAAAGAAGTTTATGTACTCTATAGATATACAATGGTCTTTTGTAACTGTTGACACAGGTTTCTCTCATTCTTCCCCCAGCACTTCTTCAGATGTCTAATATGCATTTGTTCATGGTTCCATCAGTTAAAAGACTAGTGAGCTACATACGAGCCTGGAATATATATAGGGCAGTGTTTATAACCTTTTAGTTCAGATATGCTTTTACACACTGTGTGATAGATTGGTCTCTCTTGTTATATAAATTACCCACTCATGTTCATTTGCAAACATCCCAACTATTACATATTCTATTAAGATATAGCATTTTTTTGCCAAACGTGTGCATTAAGGCATGCCCAAAACCACAACAGTCCTCTGCCAGTGTAGATTTATTACTCAAAGTGGGCCATTATTAGACAGTAGTACTTCCAGGGCATTTTAGTGCACTTACAGTTGGACAAGTAGGAATGTTAGCAGGTCTTTGAAAAATCTGTAGCAAACATATAAACTGCCATGCTATTACTCATAATTCATGTTTCAATTTATGTGCATTTACAAAACTGCAAAAAGAAAAACTCCTTATCAAAGTATCCCTTCCCAAAAGCAAACAAGTTTGATTTTTCAAAACTATGGAGGAGATAATTGCACCAGTGTCTTTGATGATGAAGAACTGTAGATGGAAATTCTGGGAAAAAAGTTTGAAATACTGATGTCTCTTCTAGGATGATTTTTCTATGTCTTTCTTTCTTTCTTCTATCAATAATTCATTAATATATATTAATATTTATAATGTTTCTGAGGCATAGCTGAACTGATAAGATGAACTGAAATTACCTGATCTTCCTCCTCAACTTGCTTTCAGTGGTATCAGTGGTTGTGCTTGATAGGTGTTTGATATCTGTACTTCATTATTCAAGAGAAATGTGAAACATTCATTCCTCAAGCTTTTGAATCCTGCATCGGGTAGCAGATAGATACAAGAAATGGAAAAAAAGAGTGTTTTCCTGGCCAGAGGGATCTGCCTGGAGCTTAGCTTTTCTAGTAATATGCTAGTTCATAGGTATTTTGTATGTTGCTACTTTGAACAGAGTTTATGATATAACTTTTAAGTTCTTGCATAGTGTTTGTGATTGCTCTTGTTCTAGGGTAATATATAGTGAGTTTCAGTAAATTCAGTGACATATATAAATGATGTCTGTTTCAGTTAGCTTCTGAGACTCTTTACTTAATTATTTGAAAATTCTGCTGTGGTAATGGTTTCTCATTTTTTTTCCAGGGGATTGTTCTTTAAGGTTATGTTGAAGGAATTTATTTAATAGCAGGTAGTTACTTTTAATAATTTAATTTTGTTCTTAAATAAAATTATTCTAAGTTATTGTTTAATTCTAGTATCCATTCAAAGATGTTGTAGAACAGTTTTACCATAAATGTTTGCTTTCAGTATCTTTTCCCATTTAAGCTATGTTTGTAGTAGTAATAGTAGTAGTTACTCTTGTACACTTCTGCTTTCTTTCGAAGAACTTTGGAGCAATGTGATGATTTGCAGCTTTCTTTGGATCTTAAGTGGTTGTATTTATTAAATATCTCTTGGAAATTTGATTGAATGAAAATGGCTTCTGTAAGTGATAATCTTGGTCAAGAAGATAAAGTATTGTCATCAGCTGGAATTAACTGGCAAGCTTTCTTTAAGCTTTTTTCCCTAAATACTGTTAGTATTCTTTTGCTAGCAATGAAGCTATTAAGGCAAAAACTTTATCATACAAATTTTTTGTTTATTAGAAGTAACTAAATCCATTGTCCCAGCATACATAATAGTTGCCCAATGGAAGGGTGTGTTACTGAGGTTTTATGACACATTGTTTTTAAGGTTGAGATTTGATCAATGTAGATTACAATGCAAACTTAGCTACACTATATGCAGTAATTACATCTGTAAAGAAAATCATATTGCTTAATCAATTTATTAGGATTGTCGGTTTTTGCAGTTCATTTCCTAGAAGCTTCTGGGGTTAAGGGAAACAGTTCAGTACACTGTGTTCTCCATTATTAATAAGTAATGAAGCTTCTGGCAGTCTTTACTATGAGCTAATGACTAGTTTCATTTTTTGGCTTTCTTAGCACATTAAATTACCATTTAAATAAAGATTAATTACTACTATTTTATTTTTAGTATTTTAAGAGTAGTTATTAAAAAGTTTCATAGTAACTACAACTTTGTTCAAAATAGAACTGTTCGATTTAATAGAATATGAGAACAGTTACATTGAAAAGAATATTTTGAAAATAATAATGTGTTCTTAGTGTTTTATTTCTATGGTAGGAGCCTAGTAGAAAGATTCTGAGCTTTAAGTTTGCTTCTGGGGAATTTGCTGCTGTAGTTACAGCAGTCTTGCTGTCAAGCACTAGCAAGGAATCAAGCTCTCTGCTCTGACTCGCATCTCAATAGCCGTAATCTGTGATTTTATTAAACTTGAGAACAGTGTTGCTGATTGCTGAGGCAGCTAAGCTGACCACCTACACTCTGGGAATGCAGTTTGGTTCTAAGCTATTATTTGCCCAGCTGCCTCATTTTCCCTCAATAAATACACTTTTAAGTTAAAATATGATAAGGCATAGGGAAATTCTACCAAAGAGAGGCCTTGCCGCAGGTAATCACCCCAAAATAATTTCTTTGACCATATCACTTCAAAACCTGTACACTCTCCAGATACAAATCCATCCACCTTTACTTTAAGATCTGCAGGCACCTTCTCAGTGCCTCAGAGAATTTACTGTAATGTTCTCAAGAGCTGGAACCGCATGAGCATTACCTTTGTCCAAACACCCAGGCTGAACTGATGTCTGAGAACCAGGTGAGACATCATTCATGACTCCTTCAGCAATGAAAACATCTGTAGTTGATTACTGAAATGATTGGCCACAATTTGCCAAACAATCTTTTCCTGAAAGAAGAGGGAAAAGGAATGAATTTATAATCTTGCTGCTTTTAAGAGCTTGTTTTTAAAGCTAGGATAAGCTGCTGATTTCTCAGCTGAAGCTGGCATGTTTTTCTTCCCTGAGTGATATGATTTCTACTACCCATTCGTGATCCCAAAGCTTGGGATGCCCTTGTCTAGGGTACAGCTCTTCAGACCACTCCAAATTTAGGGGGAGAGTTAGTCCAACTTTCATCATACACTCAGTTGCTCTCCTGACAGAGCTCCACAATAGCAGTGTGGTCTGCACAGTCTTTTAGAAAAGATGTTTAAAAGGCCCTTTGTGCCTGTTGACAGCCACTAAGAGTATGTTGGTGCCTTAGCTATTTGATGCTTTGCTTACTGGACTTTCATACATAATCACAGAGGTTTTTGTGTTCACTACTAGAGCAAATAGTAGAGCAAAAGAATTTCTCATTTATCTTGGTCAAGTCATAACCTGAATTTTGTTTTTGTTGCCTATCTCCCTTTCTTACTGTTTTGTGCTGTTACTGTGTTTTATGTGATGTGAAATGCTGTAGAATATGACATAGGGAAATCGTCTTCAGCTTGAAGGTGGTACAGCCCTAGAATCTCTGAAGTGAGATGTTCCTGAGAAAACAGAAATACAGATTTATCTGTAAGTGTTTGGTTCTGGTTGTTCACATTGAAGCCAAGTAATTTTGAACTGAAAGAGATACCACTAGGTTGAACAGGTTCCTGTCAAATTAAAGACAAATAGTTGTAACCTGCTTGGTTAGCTTAGCAAGGCGGTGTCAGAGAAGGATCATTTTTTCTTATTAGCTGACTTACATGAACAGTAAGGGAAAGATGATTTTTAGCTAGGAAAACAGGAGAAGATGATTTTTAGCTAGGAAAGTAATGATAGGATAGCAAATGGGTTATGCTGGACCGAAATAATTTCATTCTGAAAGCAGAAGAATGCTTTGAGAGCTACAGATCTGGATCCAACTTCCACTAGAAACAAATACCTTGATGGTATTGAGAAGGAATGTGGTAATTATATGATTTGATGATTGTGAAAGAAGAAGATAAATCCAGGTAATCTGAGTTCCTACATTTCATTAAACACAGTCGCTCTAAATTAAAACACACAAAATGAGGATAAAGCTGTATAATCTACCTCTTCTGAAGTTCAAACTGCATCTTTAGGATAAAGTAATCAACATTAATTATATATACTTGTTATTGTTAACAGTCTTCCAAGAGAACTGCAAGGTGGCTTTTACTTTTTATAGTTTTGTGGGATGTTGCAGCAGGATTTTCGTATCCTCTTGCAACTCGTGGAAGCTGTACTGAGCATCAGTGGAATTGCTAGTATTGGGCTGTTGAGAAACTGCATAAGGAAATCCTTCTCTTTGTTTTTGTTATTCCGTCTTTTGTGGAAACCACCTATACTTGTGTGTCATGCAGAAGTCAATACAGGGAAACAGTTTTAGCACCAAAACTTTTTTTAAAAGGGCTGATTGAGAGATAATATATGAAAATAGATTTCTCAATGTAGTGGGAATTTAGGCTTTGTTCCTAGTCTTTATTGGTACAAGATGACAATGTACAGTCTTCTCATGGGAAGACATACAATGCTGACATAATGCCTTCTGGAACCTGAACCTGTCCTTTTCCACTCGTTCCTTTCTTTTCACTGATTCCACATCATTCCACACTACTGAGTCAAATTCAACATCTTATTTTTTATCTTCAGGGTTTGCTGAGATACATGAAAAGTTACCTGGCATAGGGTTACGGACTGTGTTTGCCTTTGGCAGGAGTGCTGGGAAGTTTTACATTAAAAATAAAGTTAATTCACAGCAGTGAGAGGGTTTTCAGGAGGACACCGTAGGACTTAAAATGAACCTGATGGAACCTAGGGTGCTTAGACATCTTGGACTCTTCTATCCTAAGCTCAAGGTGCCTTTCTTTGTTTCCTAAACAATAATCTGAACATATTCAATAACTAAATTCTGAATTCCTGAGAGCAGTAACAGAATCTCTGGGAGGTGCTGCCCTACCTACACAGTTTTGATAGCTTATAAAGAAGGTGGGGGAGGTGCTAGGGAGAATTTACTGAACAAACTGCAAGTTAGAAAATGTAAGGTGCTAGCAAAAAATCACCAACTGCTCATTCCTAAATTATATGTTTGTTAAAGGCAGCAAATTTAGCTCATTTTGGCATTTTGAGCCATTACTTTAAAAATTAACTAGGAAAGAAAAAAAGCAAATGGCTTAATTCTTTATCCCTTGACTTCTTCCTTACATTTCTCTACATCTTGACATTGTTTGTTGCAGCTTTTCTCAATCATGCTTGCTACTCCTAAGGGCAAGGCATCCTGACTGCCTGTGTGTTTCTATATGCCTGGAATATTAGAGCCTCTATCCTGCCTGGGAATGTTAGACACCAATAATATAAATAAATAGTAATATAATATATATATGCGCATTTATATCACAGTAAAAGCCAGTGTACAGTGAGCATATTTATTCTCTGTAGACATATTAAAGAGCAAAAATAAAATACTTTAAAAAATCTAGCCTTAGAACTGGTGATATAAACAGAAAGAGAATAACTACAAAATCTGTATTAGCACTGCAAAAGCTGAAGCAGTGATTTTGTATGCTGTCACAATCGCTGCCCCTAAGAACAAAATGTTAATGAGCTATAATTTATAAATTCACTCTGTTCTGATGGATCAGGCCCCATTTTACTTTTTGTCATGATTATAGCTATGAATTCAGTTTAAAAAAGGGTTCTCTGTAAAGCAGACAGTGTTCCATAGAAGTCCACAGAATTAGGAATATTACCTCTGCAGTTTTCTCTTGTTACTGACAAAAAGACAGAATAATTGGTGCTTGGTTTTGGACTATGATTTTTGCTGGTTTTTTTGTTGCATTTTTGGGGGGTGGGGGGGACAGGTTTTGTTATTTCAGCTCCTAGTAGTTTTTTTTTAAAATCAATCCAAGTTTGTTCTTGGCAAGCATAGGGTAAATTAAGCCTTCTGGAAAGGTTAAAATAATGGCTAATTGATTGTACATCTGAATTTATTGGGGTTTTTTTGTTGTTTTCTATTTACCTCTATATGTAGAGAAAAAAAAAAATCTTCAAATGCTTTTCATGAGCATTGTAAAAATGAACAGATTGCAGGTTTTTTTGAGCCTTCCATTTCCTGGGCTTACAAATGCATCTTAGCAGTACAAAATCAGTGTTATCATACCTCATTTCTCAAAAAGCTCAGAAAAACAAGTGCTGACAAAGGAACCTCGACAAGTTCAAGAAGAGCAAATTCAGGGTTGTGCATCAGGGCACAGAGCGAGCTGGAGCCTTGAGTGGCTGCACACAGCTCTGCAGAGCAGCACCCAAAGCTCCCAGTGGCTGCGAGCTGAGCCGAGCCAGCCACGTGCCCTGGCACTGGGGAGGGCCAACCACACCTTGGGCTCTTAGCCAGGGCCTTGCCAGCAGGTCGAGGAAGGTCCCTGTGCTCTGCTCAAGCGTTTGTGCGTGACATCTGGGGTAGCTGAGTGCCATCCTGGGGCACGAGAATCCACCCTGCTGGGGTGACCCTGTGGGGGTCATGGCGAAGGGAAGAGCGTGTTGCCTGTGTGGAGAGTTTAAAGAATTTGGGTTTGTTAGGAAGAGAAGGTTAGAGGGGGGACTAATTGCAACCCCCCATCACCTTAAGTGAGGTTGCAGAAAAAAAGAGAGCCAGATACTTCTCAGAGATGCTTGGGGAAGGACAAGCAGGAAAATTCCAGTTGGATGCAAGAAAAGTTTCACATGGAGGTTGGTTGGGAACAGCAGCAGGTTTTCTGAAGACACTGTAAAATCTCTGTCTCTGGACATTTTCAGAGTTTAACTGGAAGAGACCGTGAGCAATCTGACTCCTCCTTCAAGTTAACCCCACTTAGAGCAGGATGCTGGATTGGGTGTTGGCTTGGTGACCCTTCTGACCTGAATTTTTCAGGTTCTGTGCCAATTTGGAGTATAAGCAGTCACCACTGTGAAACTAACTAGTTCATAAGGGTATTAAAAATGGCATAATTTATTGTGTTGGGAAATTTTACAGTTGGATGTTTCTGAACCTCTGCTGGTACTGATTGAATAGAGCTTAATTTCAGTCTGTAATATGAATATACAGTATTCCTTTAAGTTCTTCCTTCTTATCTTTTCCGATGGCTGTGACCACAGCTTGCATTATACAAGGCTTTCAGTACTTCCATTCTTAGTATCTTGAGATTTATCTTATTAAATGTTTACCTTGAAAGTGTCTGTTTTTTTCATAATACAAAAAATATGAAAAATGCACCTTTTCTCCATTAAGAGGTAGAATTGCATTATATTCCAGAGATCTTATGGTCCTCCTTCAAAGAACATGCTGTGTTTTCTTCACTTAAATGTTTATTTAGAAGCAGAAAGATGGGGTGTTTTCTTTGAAGTCATTCTGCAGCTGTTTTCCTGTAATGACACAGTATGGATTTTTTAATGGAGTATGCGGTATATGTTGAAAATAAAGCATCTCTGGCTTAATCTAAAAAATTTGTGAGTCTAACTGGAGGTGAGAGAAGCTGGTGTTCTCCGGAATGCCTCTAAAACTCGACAGGTTTATGGATTGTTCAGAGCCATATACATAATTTTAAAACAAATGTAGCAAAGAAGGAAAGAAATTGGAAGTGGCAGCAGTGGCTAGATTAGCAGCAAAGCTCGGGAGTAACAGGCTGGAAGAAGAGCAGCCGGTGAGTAACTGTTGGATGTAAACAAGCCAAGAGACTTCATAAATGTGTGAAATGGGATGTAACTGTTGTGCATTAGTAAGGGAAGAGGGTGTGTAGCAACATACAACGCAGGATACCTGACAAAACAACACTCACATATAAGCTGGGAAGTTGCAGTCATGCTGTCTGACATTCAAATCTTCTCTTCCCCTACAGTCTTGTCTGAAGACCCTGTTCCAGCAACAACACTGACTCTTAGGAAAAGCCTCCAAAATAATCCCTGAGACCATTAGTATTTTCTTCTTCAGTTCTTTTTATTGGGGTACTTCTGACATACTACCCACAAGATTAAGCCAAAAAATAGGTTTTTATCACATTAGAGGTGGTTGACTTGGAGTTTCCAGTTTCCTTTCATTTGATAAATAATGAGATTTGAAACCAGTAGTAGCTAATATATGTGCCATAGACTTTGGTTTTCATTATTTTCCTTTTTTTTTTTTTTTTGTCTCAGCATTCCTTCTTGCATTCATTTGCTTTCTTACCTTATTGGTAATTTTCCAAGTATTTACCATTGACCCCCTACAGATACCATTCTGAAAGGTACAGTCATACAGAAAACTGGATTTTCAAAGCAATATGCAGATTGTGCTTAGGGTAGCTTTCCTATGCCCAATGGTATGGAAACATACTGTGATAAATGTGAGCATTAGGACATGTAGATTATGTCTCATTATAATAACACATTAATAGACAGATAGCTTATTTTCCATTTCAAAAAGATGGCAAAACAAAAGGCTTAAGCTCTGTTTCTGAACCATAAAGTTATTGCTCACTACCAACTAAAAATTGCTGAGAATGCTCCTGGAAATGAAAGGTTTGTTTTAGCAACAGATGAGCACAGATATTGCAGATATTTCTCATCTGCTTTGTGTTGAGCCTTCATACTTGTCACAGTGGAATAACTGATCAGGTCATTGTAAAACTGCCGGATTTCTCATGCTGTAGTGCAAGTTGTGCTTTGCTATTGTCCTTGTCCTCTTTGTCACATTGTTCTTTCACAAGCTTCAGTGTTTGAGAGTGTTCTGGCTCCCATACGTGGGTGATTTGGGGCTGGCACCATCTTTTGTTTTGCTTTCTTATGTTTTACAAAAATCATCTGGCAGAGAGAATGATTTGTCCATGATGATTTTAAGCTCTTGAACATGGTAATTTGTTGCTGCAGCTGTTCTTCTGTTATAACTGCACTGTCAAACCTGGTTTGGGTGTGCCTCTGCACATAGTGAGTGTAATTTGTTCTGAATAATTGAGGATACCTTGATGACAACAGCTGTTTATGGGGCCAGCTCGTATGCTTGACTGAGTGGCAGTAGGGACTGTTTTTTCCTTTGATGTAGACATCCCCACGCTTTGTTTCCATAAATGTGATTGCATTTGCATTTTCTTTTGACTAGAATATAATACTCAGACAGTATGGCAGTGTGCTCAAGTTGCTTGGAGTTTTAGGCAATTTAGGAAACTTGTTGTAGATAATTGTCTTCTCAGAGAAAGTAGTGTCCTAAATTTGTGTGCCTTAATTGTTTACTTGAGAAAATACTCATTTTGTGTCATGTTTGTGATCATGATTGTTCTTTATTAATCTGTTCTGATTTTTTAAATAAGTTTTCATCTTTTCTTTCTGTATTAGAGGCTTTTGTTGGTAGTGGAGGCAAGTGAAATAAAGGCAGTAGGATGGATAACAGTACAAAAAAAAAAAAGGAAAAAATAGATTCTAAGTAAAATTATAAAAACCATCCCTATTAGAAATTAATTCTAATTGAAAGAGACAACAGAAGATACTTTAGGCATTTTTTACCATTTCTTAATTGTTTATTGTTTTAGAGAAAGAGAACACCAGCCAAGATCAGGCTTGAGGGGGGGAAAGAAAGTGAATTGTTATTGTACACAGTTTATAGGCAGAGAGAATCTAAATTTATTAAGCTTTTTAGAGGTGAATTATTTTGAATCTGAACTGAACAAATGAGGTTGAACTTGATAAATGGGCTTGAACTTGTAGTACCTTTGTGAAATGCAGATGATAATGTCTTTAAAATAAATTACTCATGAATAAATCAAGATGTTGAAGTTGCAGAGGGTGAGAGATGGAATAATAGGGAAATTCTTTGACTAGGAAATTGTTTCTGAGACCTTTCTTTATATTATATATAAAATGAATAGTGAATATAATGAATGAGAAATATTTTAAATGTCAGATACTGATAAGATTGGAGAAAAAACAGTTGATGGCAAAAATTATCATACTGAGAGGTACTGTGCTGGTTTAGGGCTAGTAAAAGGTAAATGCAGATTAAATTTAGATAAATGAAAAAGAATAAGATTGCAAACAATAACACAGAAGGTAGAAGAAATATCAAATGAGATAATTATGCAGGATATCAGCTTTGAAAGGAAAATGGGTTGTAGATAATATCCTGTCTAATTAGAATGCCTATAAAGAAGGTCACATGACCTAATTTCAGCCACTGTAGACCCACAGGCTCCTTGTGTAGGAGGTGGAAAACAGTCGAATCCAAGGGTGAATCAGGGATCCTCTAAGAAAAGTGTCTGATGGTTGCCTCACTGAGTCTTTCAAATTCTAGAGGTGCCAGTGTCTCTCTGTGAATAACAGAGAAACTAGCTCCTAAATTTTAAGTAACTAATATAATGGTGTAAATATGTGTCTTGCCTTTCTCTCTGGACTTTTCTAAGTATGAGATTAAAGGTTAGAGTAAAACCAAATTCTTATTGTACAGCTGTTTTGACTGCAAGTGAACATTTCCAGTATAGTATTCCCAACAGACAAGTGCTGTAGCTTAATTGTCATTTCATCTGCTGGTAATTGATTTTCAGATATCTATTTTTTCCACCATTTTTATCCTAAAATAAAATCTTCAAAACCAGATAAATCTTGTAAGCTTAGGGTCTGTTAGGCCTCTGATGCCTAAGTTGGTGGTTCTTAGAGGACATTAGCAAATGAGGAAGATGTAACTAAACTAGATTATGCCCATGAAAGGCTGGCCTGTAGGCAAAAAAAAAGAGATTTTTTGTTAGTAAAAGGAGAAGGATGCTGATCTCCTACCCAAGAAAATAATAAATACTACCTACAATTCAAAGAATGTCCTTGATACCTACAAAGCAGTAATCCTAGGGGGAAATGAAGCTGTACATAAACAGTAAATCAGGTAATATTATTTATTTTCGAATTCTTAATTTGTTTCTCTATTTATATAATTTACAGTAAAATACTTAAATATTTCTTTGTCAAATTTGGTTTCACAGTTCTCATTGCAAGGGTCACATATAGCTTTGCTTGGCAGTATTCCAGAGTGATTATAGTATTGGTAAAGTTTCACATTTGAGAGAGAAATATATATTAAAACTCAATTGACTAATAGTGATGCAGTATCTTGTTATGTAATAGTCAACACAACCATTATTTATTTACTTTTTTTTTTACAATAGTAAAACCATGGCAGTTTTATCTTTCTAGCATAAAGTGAGAGAGAATAAAAGTGGAGAACAACACAACTCAGTGGTGCTATTATATTTCAGCAGATTGAAGTTTTCAAAATGCCACTTCTGCTTCTCTTCAAAGGAAAAAAGGGTTGATTGTAGAGACAATAGCATGATATATCTTTGGAGAAAATAGTTTAGAAAGATTTGAAAAGATCAGAGATGTGGCAGTATTGTTAGAACTATTGTGCAGAGACTTTATTTGTAATGCTGAGAACTGTAGATGTTTTCATTTACTGGGAAAGGAACTGTAAATACGCAATATTGCTTTTTGTGTTACTAACTTCAGTGAGTTACTGTTTAATTGGGATACAGAAAAATTTCTGCCAGTGAGTTTACAACTGAATGCTATAATGAAATGTCACTTTCTTTTAAAAAAGTGTTACTTTCCCTTGGTTAGCTGAAGTACTAAATCCATTTCAGTAAATGAATCTATTGATTTTAGCTTAATGTGTTGTAATAAAAAATATTTGAGTATGTTCTCAGTGGTAGATTCATGAGATGCCGTACTGGATTCTGTACTGGCAATGATGTGAGATGTTTGTCTATTTTTCATGCACAAAGTAGTGAAGTCAGCATTGTTTCAGAACAGAATTAATGACCTGGGTTCTGCTGGAAGACAGTTGTCTCACTTAAAACTCTGCAGAAGTCATCCATGGACTCTCACTGGGTCAGCCAAGATCCTGACAGTGCTTTAAGTGGAAGGGAGTGAGGCCACAGCCAAACAGAGCTCTTGAACCTCTTGATCCAGCCCAGGACTCAGGCAGTCTTCCAGAGGTGGTTAATGCTGACCATGGTCCTCAGTGCCTCGAGGAGCTGCCCACTGCCTGTGTGTTACTGCTGCACACACAACAAATAAAATGCCCCTTTGGTGTCATACATTAACCTACCCAGGTGTAATTTAACAGTAATACACACAAGTGCAACCCAGCTTCTGCTTCATTTCGTTAGTGGGTCATGGTTAGCCATGCTTGATTGGTGATCACGGCAGGAGCAGATTAACTGCGTGTTGTAGCATTTCTTTGAAACCTTTGTGGGGTGTAGGGAAGAGGCTGATCAGTAGAAGAAGCAATGTAAAGGAATGTGCAGAAGCAGAATTAGAGACAAGAATTTGTTTTGTAAAATAATGCAAAGTACAATTACTGCATTTTACTACATCATTACATTCTCTTTCCACCTGTTACACATTAACACATAGAAAGGGGTTTCAGAATAATTCAACTTCAATAGAAGGAAAGCAGAGGATGTCTCTGATTAATTTAGAAGGATGGTTTATAGATCAGTGAGTCTGGGTTTGGATTTACAATACTAAAGTTAATGCTAATGCAAACAGTAAAGCAAACAGACCCTGAATTACTTAATTGCTAGCTTGTTAATATTTCATTCAGAACTTCAAGGAAAAATCTGTACTAGCTAATTACTAATTAGTAATTAGTGCTAGTAGTTATAGCAGGAAACTGCAAACCAAGGCTTTCTGTTTCAGTTCATGAATTTCCCCAGTGTGTGTACTCTTGCCTGACAAATCAACTCCCTTTTACCTTGGGCTTCTCAACTGCAGAATTATGTACATAAAACTGTTTTATCTAAAGCGTGCTAATGAAATGAGTTTAATGTATAAGAATACACTTTGAGATTATTGGACAACAGGTTTACAGAGTTGCCATTGTTGTTACCTCGTCTTTCTTTCTTAATCTCTTTTCTTTTAGAGGAGAGCCTTTAAGGATTTATTTTTTCCTGGACTGAATTCTTAGTGTCACTGGCTGTCCTTAGAATGGGGTTATGATGCTACCTGAAATGCTATTACATTAGGTGAAAAGAAAACCAAATGTTTGTAGTTGCTTGTTAGGGAACTAAAGCTGTTTTCATCCTGGGCCTCAGGTAGGGGAGGACAGCAGCTCAAACACAAGTGTAGAACTTCAGCAGAGCACTCAAATTAGGCTCAGATTTCTGGGGAATTTAAGAATTTGCCCGTGCAGGGCTCTTTGCAGGCCACAGCTTTATGACAAGGGTTTCCTTGGAGATGTCATATGGTTAGAGAACTCAAGAGACTTTTCCTGGCTTTGCTTGCCTTAGCTTGCTTGCCTTAGCAGTCTAAGTGGGTGGAGTAATTTTGTGAAATAAGAATAAAAGCTAAATGCAACAATTTTATTATTGATCTCACATATAATAACGAAGTGTATGGACAAAGCCATGAAATCTGTGCTCATGTACAGTGGGCTTTCCCAGATTTCTTATCTTTCAGGGCTTTGGCAGAACTGGCTATCAAACCATTAATTATTTCCTGTTATCAGCACGCACCATACAAAGTTGCAGTCCTCTTCAGCTAATAGTAAAACAAAAATTCAGATACAGTCCTTATTCATTTGTCTGGAAGCACTGCTGCCCAAACAGACCAAGAAGTTTGTAGGTTTCTCAGACCCCATCTCACAAAATCTGTTATATCCTCTGAAGCCAGTTGTGACTCTTCCAAGTCCATGAATATTGTCCATTCCTCTGCCTTGTGATTACTGCAGTCTGTGTTGCCCCGCCCCACATCCATTACCGTGGTGTCCTGGGAATTCTGGCTTCCTAACTCTGCAGGCTCATTAATAACAAGGAATGGAAAGGAAGGAGGGGCTTGCAATGAAAGGTAAAGCAGTAAGAATCCCTCTATAGCCTTATTTATTGACAAACTTGTGCCATTGATAGATTAGCCCTTGCTTACCTTTCTTTCAGCAGACTGACCTCATCAGCTGGCAGGCACCGTAAAACCATTTGCAGTTACTGAGCCACGATTAACTTCTTTGTGGAGCGCCTTACATTCTGTAGCCCCACAATGATCAAGAAGACCTGTGTGCTTAGATTTTAGATTATAGGTCAGATTATACTTCACGTCTTTAATTGCTTTTGAAGAAGAAGGAAAAAGCTTTTTACTTCTTAAGCCTCAAAGCCAGTTAGGCTTTGAAGTTTAAAGGAAACGGTTGAAGAAAGGGGAGGGAGTTCATGCCATCTCAATGCTATAAAGGCAATTGAGAAGTGGGTTAGGGCAGTTGACTTTCACTATGGCACTGCCTTTGATCAAAGCTAATTTTTGAAAGTCTGCATTAAGTCAGCAGCTATTAATCTTTTTGTTGTGGTGTATTATCAGTAATGGGAAAAAAAGATTATTTTCCTTCTAATTGAAATCTTAGAAGGATGAAAAATCCCTAGCATGACTTTTGCAGCTTTTTTCCCAACACATCATTGCTTTATTATTTTGATGTCATAGCACTGCTGAGATTATTTTTGTTGTTGTTGTTGTTATTTTTGTTTGGCTTGTCTTGGCTTTGTATTTTATATTATGGCAGTGTTTCATCAGGCATTTATCAGCTCCCTCATTCAAGCGGTTCTAACAGTCACCTAAAACATCCTATCAAAACTCATTATCTACAAAAATGAAGGCTGAATTAGAGGATTGTGAAGTCCAACCTCAGCACTCAGGTGTAAGAATGACCCCTCAACATGGCAGGGTTTTAAAAATCATTGTAGTTTGCCTTTTTTTGTCATGTATTAGAAAAATAAAAGTTTGTGCTTTATTGTTGTGGTTTAAGTCCATCCAGCAGCCAAGCCCCACTCAGCTATTCACTCACTCCTGCAGCAGTGGAACCTGGGAGAGAATTGGGAGGGTAAAGGTACAAAACTCATGGGTTGAGATAAAGACAGTTTGATAGGGAAAGCAAAAGCTGTGCACACAAGCAAAACAAGGAATGAAGTCACTGCTTCCCATGGGCAGGCAGGTGTTCAGCCATCCCCAGGAGAGCAGGGCCCCATCGCAGGTAACGGTGGCTTGGGAAGACAAGTGCCATCACTCCAAATGTCCCCTCCTTCCTCCTTCTTCTCCCCACTTTTTATACTGAGCATGATCCCATATAGTCTGCAATGCCCCTTTGATCAGTTGGGGTCACCTGTCCTGTCTGTGTCTCCTCCCAGCCTCCCATGCGCCCCCAGCCTCCTCCCAAGCGTGGTGGCATGAAAAGCAGAAAAGGCCTTGGCTCTGTGTAAGCCCTGCTCAGCAATAACGAAAACATCTCTTCATTATCAACCCTGTGTTCAGCACAAATCCAAAACACAGCCCCATACCTGCCACTGTGAAGAAAACTAACTTCACTACAGCCAAAACCAGCACAAGTATATAATACAAATGCAAAACGTGAGAATTTAGTTTAAAAGTAAGATGTTCTGCTGTAAGAGACTTGTGTGATTTCAAGACCTGACATTCTTCTAAAAAAACTATTACACATACTGTGTAAAAGCTACAGTGAGTAAGACTGTGCTCTTCTCTCTGGCTCAGCCCTTTCCTTCTTAGGAGACTCGGCTGGTGACAAACCATTCAGTCTAGTGGAGTAAATGGGGATCATTGCTATTTCCCACAAGTCCTGTAAATCTCTGTATATTCTAGTGTCAGATTTGTGTAACTAGGAATTGCCTCTGAAATTCGTGAAGAAAAAAAGCTACTATTTTTTGTAAATATGTTCTAGGCAAAACCTGAAACTCATGTTAAATATAGGAGATTAAAAGCAAGTTTGCTATTTGTGGTCTTCATTTATCTGCATATTCTCTCTGTACAGTCTCAACATTTTCAAGTATTAATAGGATTTCTAGATGTTGAAAACATTTATAAATTTATAATCTTGCTCCCTACCCCCATTTTTCTAATAATGCTTGCATAGCATGTTTAATAATTTACATATCACTTAGATACCAGTATTTGATAAAGTCAGTATGCCAAATTCACCCTCAAATATTATATTCCTTTGTTTGTCTACTGTAGTGCAAAATACAAAGTAAAATTTTGATTATATCTTTCTTAATGTTGTTTTTCAGTAATGTTCTGAGGCAAAGAAATTTGAACTGTGGGGGATGCAGATCTGCTAAGAAACCAGTTTGGGCTTTGTTAGGCAGTGAAGTAGACATATGAATATATTACATATGATTATCATAAAATTATGGCCTGGAAATTGAACAGTCATGCTGCTGCATTTTAGACAGTACATGTATAATAAGCTATAATAAGGTAAACACTTTGAATGGATATAAGAAGAGGCATTACTTGTGATCACCAGTGTAAGTTCAGTTCATGCTTTTGAAGCTCAATTTAACACAGCAAACAAATTTCCTTATAGTGTTGACACAGTTGTTTTCAGTGGTGAATTTTGATTTATGGGGAAAAAAACTTTAAGCATATTGAAGTGGTTGTTTGGGATCTAAGTGGAAGAAAAGAATATGATTCTTAATAGCTGTAATTTGAAAGCTGTGTGTTGTTATGAGTAAAAGTCAGTTTAAAGGACTCACTTGCAATTACTTGATACTTTAGATTCTAGTAGATTTAGATAATTTAGATTCTAGTTTAAATTTCTTTTAGTTTATTCTGATATGATTTGGCATTTTCGGAAAGAGTATTGACTGACAGTTTCTAAGAACATTTCAGAAGCCAGATAAGCAATGACTAGAATTAGGTTTTGGGCCCAATCCTCATAACACTAGGGTGGGCTAATTGATCTTCTGAGGCTGCTCAAAGGCATATAACTTACAAGGATAAGAGTTTTTAGAGCTGGATCCCACATGAATAGCCATCAGACAGTGTCTGAACTTGTAAAAGTAGTTTTTCCTTCCATGGAAAGGCTGCTGGGAAGCTCCTGATAGCCCAGCCCTGTGGAGTCTCCCTCTGACCCACGCCCAGCGGTGTGACAGCAAGTGACAGAATCCCTGGGACTGTGTAAGAAGTAGAGGTAGAATAAGATTAATTTAGACACCTACAGCAGCAAGAGCTTAGGTACAGAGAACAGATGAAAAACAGTCATATGAGAAAGTACACTGTAAAATATATGTGTGAGAAGCATAAATATTTGTCAGGAAATCCATCCTATTCGAGGTGAATTCCAGCATGTGGAAGACAGCAAATGTCAGAAAAACTCATCCTGTTCTGACACAATCATTTAGGTTCTTTTCCATTTATTTTGAGATATAGAATATTATTGCCAAAGGTTATAAAATAGTGATAGCATTGCTTTGTCTCTGCAAGACTTGTTTGGGTTTCTGATGATGAATTATTAACGAGATCTCAGCTGCCCTGTGTCACAAGATTTCTTGGTAGCATGAGTGTAAGTACCTGAGGGGTAATTAAGATTGGGTTTAGAGAACCTAATGGGGGGTAAATGCTTTCCCCGTGGTGTGACCACAAACTATCTCTTTCTTGCCATTTGCAAACTGAGAATAATAAGCCTTAAGAAATTCATAATTTATGAATGAGCTAAGTGGTGTTTTCAAACGATATTCTTTACTAGTAATGTATAACTTGTCTCCTGCATCTTTGTGTCTCATTATGCAGCGCTCTCTGTTTGGGGCTGGGTCCCTTTTTAAAAAGCAGTCTGAGTGAATAAAGCATAAATGAAAGTTAAGACTGGCTTTCACAAGCCAGCTCATGGCATGTAGAGGCACAGTCCTCAAATGTATCAGGCTGTGAGTGAAATATTTTCTCACAGAATCACTTCTATGTTATTACTTCAGCTGTTTTGCCAGGTTGCCCTGTATATCCTTGTTCTCTTTTCCTCCTGTACAGTTGCTTACATTTCTAAAGGGGTGGCTTTTTCTTCAGAAACCTCCTGTGAATTCCTTGTCCTTCATCGAAAGGATTTTTAAAAAAAATTTTTGCATAACCGGCTGAACAGTTCTGTGGTTTGCTGTGGCATTTTACTACTATGCTTGCATCTGCCTGTTTTCCTCTGGAACTTAAACCCTCTCAAGTTTCAGTACTGAGTCCAAGGATTATTATTAGCACAATTATTTATGATGTGCCGAATCCAAGGTGGCTTATCTTTGGCCTCTGCAAAGTTATCCGCGGTGCTTTCAGAGAAGCATTGTTTTTACCTCTTCCTACAGATTCATGAGCTGTAGAGCAGGTGAAGCTCTGTTTGCACCAAACCCACATCCTCTCTGCAGTAAGGTCACACTGACAACTTGCTTTGAGAGCTCTGTTGCTGCTCTCTTACTGCCTGGGTGTTTCTGCCGTTCCCCTGAGAGTTTCTTGCTCTTTCATCAGCGCGCTGAGGGTCAGAATTATATGAGCTGCTTTTCTAATAAGACTTTATTTAAGAACTCACCACAGCAAGCCATGACAAGTTCACAAATCCTCAGCACAGATTTCTTCCGTTTCTCAGTTTTTACAGGAGATGTACAGAGAGATCTTTCTTTCTTTAACCCAGGGGGCTGTGGTGATTAGAGTGCCTGGGCAAAGGGTATTAATCTAGGCGGACAATTGTTTATTATTTTGTTTCATTTAACTGTTCAAGATGTGGATGGACACCCAAGTCTCTGCTTCCCATTCTTGATGATGATTAAAAGAATATAGGGTTTTTTAAAGCTTTAAACTTCCCTCAGGAGTTAGGTGGAGGTGGCAATGTCTAGTAGGAAGGTCAGCTGCTCTTTGAGTAATGTAGATGCCCAAGTTATAATGTCCAAAAGTGTTCAAGGAGTTTACTGGTTTGCTGTGGCAAATGGCTTTACCATTGAGTAAAATGAGAAGTATGAAAGTATGAAAAAATATCTCAAAGAGTGGTCATTGAGCAAAACATTTGTGCAAACATATGTATATTTCAACATCTTGGTCTAAGCAGTTACCAGTTACCTGCTTTGTCATAGATACTGGTGTTCCTCTGAGAGCCACAAACAAAGCTCAGGAAAGCATCAGTTTCTTACAGATAGTTCAAATGGTGTGGCAAGGTCAGGTGTACAGGGTCCTTCCAGGATACATTAAGAAACCTATTTTCAGCTGGCACTGAACGTCATTACACTTGCAATATCACTGGTAAGAGGAAGGCATTTTTTTTCTGATGTTTCCATCTCTCAGTTGTCAGGAAACCCCCAGGATTCCAACCCATTCTCTGTATCAGAAAACAGTATCCGTATTTTAAATTACTACATGTAAGAGTTGGAGATTCTTTGAGAAAATATCACATGTTAAAGACTAAATCATGAACTGAGAGTGCTAGACACTGGAAGTCAAAAACAAACAAAAAAATCCACAATTTAAAAAAGCCTCATTCTTGTAATTTTGAAGCATGATTTTTCTTTTTGGCTTTTCCTGTGATTTTCCAGTGCTTGGTGTTAGCATTGTGTTTTAATGGTTTTAAAAGTGCTAAAATTTTTATATTCCTGAATATTCCTTTCCAGGAATGACACCTGGAATTTGGAGCGTTTCCATTTCCTATGCACATAAGAAGCAGTGTAGCTACACTTAGAAGGTTTTATTAATTAAATAACCGTATCAACTGCATTGTGTTTACCCAAGCTGATAACCATTTGTTGGGTAATATATTCCTTAAAAGGAAACACAGTGTGTTTAGTTTAGCAAGAAATCTATGGTTTTGATAAAATAATCTGTTCACTCATATAAAGACATAGATATTAAGCTGCATTACAAAATCTGTTTGGGCTTGAGCAAAAATGCAAGGCAGATTAACTGATTAACTTTTTCCAGCAGACAGTATTCATATTTGTGTTTCAGTGTACATGAATTATGTGAACAGGCATTTAATAACCATCTTTTAAATTTTTTATTCTTTGAGAAGTTTGACTGTGATAATCATGAGATACTTTATGTGAATGGGATAAAAAGTTCTCTGAAAGCATCTGAACAAATGGTCCGAGAATTAGGAAGAAGCACTGAATGAACAGCTTGGGATCTGTGTTAGGTACTGCACTGTGCCCTGTAAGTGGCAGGGGTCTCTCATAACTGCATGGCTGCTGACTGTCTCCATGTTCTTACTCAAATCATTAGAATTATATTCATGAGCTCACCTGTAATCATGTGTAAGAGTGCTTTCCCAGGATCCGTTTCTCAGACATTGCTTCCCCTCAGTTGCCTTGGATTGACACAAATGTCCTTGGAGTTCATTACCTTAGGTATTCGGTCTTCAAAAAGGTCTTGCTTTGAGTTTGGCTCTTCTTTCTATCTTCAGAAGCTGTTTTATTTTGTTACTGCTACTTCTTTATTTTTTTCTGTCTCTGTCTTATTCCTTCAGGAAGTCCTGACCTGTCTTTGTTTCCTCAAATTCCCATGTAATTCTTCTTTTTGTTCCATGACTGTCGTCGTTGCATCTCCCTGATCCTCAGATGTTGCCCTACCGCTGTGGAGTCATAGTAGCAGTGGGCAGCTTAATTCTCCCTGTCGTCTTGGACATTCCACATTTCTTGAGAAGTTTGGAAATAAAGTCTATAGTACTCTGTAGTTGTGGAGACTAATGCCGAAATTGGGATTTGAGATGCACTGTTTTGCTACAGAGGTTTTATTTCCTAGACTGTCATTTGTGGCTGAATATATCCCAGTACCCTTGGGACAAGGAGCTCACAAATGCCATGGCTTTCGACAGTTCTTTTAAAAATGTGGTTTATTTTGGCAGGGTGACCTCCTAAGGGAGGTGTGGGACTCTAGTTCTCCTGCAGTAGGAGACTGGGAAGAAACCAAAAGGTTTCTCCTTCATGACCACACAGCTGGTCATTTATTTTGGGATGTGCCTCTCACTTTTTTGTTTGCTTTGGCTGTGAGAATGTGTCCTAAGGAGAAAATGTAGTTATGATATCAGTGAGAGGAAGAATTACTTGCTGGGCCTTATGTAGCAGCTCTAAACTTTTCTGCCCTCCAGGCATTGGAACTTACGTTTAAAAAAAGAAAACAAACAGTTTGTGTGCTTGAACATATCAAAAAGAAATGCCTTCATGGAACATGCTAGCTATAAAAAGAAAAGGTAGATTCTTCTTAGAAAATAGAAACCCATTGCATTTAGAATCCATCTTGCCTTTAAGTTATGGTTCCTTTTATTTTTTAATTCTGTATTTGGAAATAAAGATGTTTTTTAGTTTTGTAAGATTTCAGCTGCTGCTTTTGCTTATTTATTCTCTCATGGAAGTTAACATTTTCTGTGTCTACTATTCTGATCTTTTCTTCCGGGACCTTAGAAACTGGCTGATGACTAGAGATGTGGAATCAGAACAGAAATAGGTGAATTGAAGGATGTTTTTCTTTCTATAAATATTTGGTAATAGGGGGGAAAGTGCAGCAAAAAGGCATTTAAAGAGAGAAGGGATTTGAAATTGAATGTTTTAAGATTTTGCTTACAAACATCACTTTCTTTAAAGGGGATTATTTACTGAGCTGAAATAATTTAAATTGCTTTGAAAAAAACATGCATATGGAAACATAAGGCTTCTTTCAGCCACGTCTCCATTTATCTAAGAGCTTATCTCGTTTTTTCTTTCTAAAGAACTTGAAAATGGGGAAAGTAGATGCATTTGTAAAGTTTAAGCTTCTCCGTCGTAGACGTGCTTTTTGAAATAATAACTTAATTTGTTTAAAATCTAAATTTCATTATTAGTGCCTTTTAAGTAGAGTAGGAGCTTGCCCAGCAATTTCATTTTCCTTCAGGATTAAGGGTGATGAGACTGAGTGGAGTGATGGACCAGTGTGATGGTCAGGTGCACTGTGGAGAGCCACAAGAAAGCATTGGCTACTCGTAGTCAGCAGAGATAGTGAAGGCATCTTCATGGGACTAGAGTTAACTACGTTCAATTTAAATGGCTTCTTCTCTTTTTCACCTGGATATATTGGGGTTTTTTTTTCACATTTTGCTCTAAATTAACATAAAATATGGCTGCATGCTGTTACTTGTCTCAAAATAACTCTATTATTCAGCCAGGTAAGATGATTTGAAATGGGTTAGACATTTTACACTTTTTTACTATATTTTGGATTTCTTTCAGAACATAGGGGATAGAAAGAGACTGGAAAATTAGATTTCCTGAGTCTTAACTCTCTTCATTCTTAGAAAAAGAAATAAGCTTACCCCACTGAAGTTCTTCCTGGTGAATGGCCCAGATGATGATGGCAGGGGAAAGCCTTTCTCAGCAGGGAGGGGAAGATATAATCATGTAATCTGACATTCTTAAGCAATGGTCTTGTATTACATCAATCTGATTTGATAATGAACTATTGCTGAAATGGGGATGCAGCTCAAGCCCATTTTTGTCAATCACACCTTGCAGACTAGCAGTAATGTAGTGAATCAGCTTCCAAAAGGATGCTCCTCTGTGTTGTTAGAAATTATTTCTGTTGAGCAAATAGGATGTTTCCTGATAATTAGATCAAGTACAGGCAGGAACAGTGAACATTGCTGCTGATGAACAATTTCCTTCCTCTTGAAAAGAAAGTATTTTATAGGTTGGTGTTTGTCCTTGCCTGGGACACAGTTGTTCCCCAAACCAGGGCTACTGTTCTGATGCACACCACCTCTGACAGCCCTGTGTCCAAGACTTGATCCTTTGGGATTCTAATTCTGACTGGTTGTCCGAAAATAGGCTAAGGAATAAATGTTTAATTAAGGCAGGCTCCATGGAGTCCTTAGTGTGGTGGGAGGTTCCTTCTTGAAATTGCTGAATGCTGGTTCAAGGCGTTTTATGAACAGTATGGCAGAAGCACTGGCACTGTACCAGCACTGAGGTTAAGCATTTTGGCTGAGAACTGCCATCATTCCTAATTCACCTTCTGTGAAGCACTAGAACCTAGAAGTACCTCTCAGGAAGAGAAATGATGGTGCATTATTCAAATACTGTTATGGACTGTAATACTTAAGGGGGAGGAGGGATGAACTCCATACTGCAAAGGGAGAATCGAGAAGACACTGCTGAGCAGCTCAGAATGAATTCCCAAAGGGAAGGGATTTGTAGACAGTTACATTTGATGGTTTCTGTGTCCCACTGTGAAGCTGAAATACCAGAAAGCAGCATGTGCATGATAGGTAGATGTAAAGTGTGAATTACAGATACAAGAATCACTGTGGTCTTGTTCAGTCCTTTGTGTAAACAATACTCGTTTAGAAGTCTACTATGATGCAACAGTAGAACAGTGCTTTTAATGCTGGAAGTGTGTTTTGCTTAGTTTTAATCAAATGCCCAGCAGCTCCTAAAAGGTTCTTTTATATTAGAATAAGTACCTTTATAAGACCAAGGTCACTTAACAAAGTACAGGAAAGAGTAGGTGCTATATTTCTTCCTTTGTAAAGTAATTACTGCAACTTGCAGTTGTTAAAGGCTGTGATCACCAGTTTTCTAATGGGAAAATTCATTTAAGTCAATGCTTTGGCAGGTGTTCATATTTTGTGGAAAGATCCATCTTCCAGATTGCTAATGAATGGCCAAGCAAATCTCTCGATAGTTAATAATATTGCTTAATTGCCACAGTCAGATAAAGCTGCCATCTAATTTATTGCTATTCTGAGCATCTGAACACTAGAAGAATGGTAAGCCATGGGAAAGCCTTATGAGGTGGGTGGTTGGTTGAAGTCATTGCCTGCAATGTTATACATTTCTTTCTCTAGCAGGTGATCTTTCTAACATTTCCCTGCTTTGGCAGAGACATGTGGCCATACCCCCTGCTGCCCCCACTTCCACTAGGCAGCTGTTTTCAAAATAATGTATCTTCCTAAGGCACTGCACAGCCAGGAGTTTCTTCTTGGGTTTATGTAGCCATAGTGCACTGGAAAAGGATGTTGTGTTTTCCTGCATACACCTAACAAAACATAACGCATACATAAACGTGTCAGTCAAACCTCTGGACTCTCTGTAGCTGTTCAGTGCAGGTGGAAGCAGGGCAATGCTGTGCAGAGCATTCTGCAAAGGAAAAGATTGCTGTTCTAAGCAATCTGACCATCAACAGAAGACACAGACTTCACTTAAGGACTAAATGATTTGAGGATAAAACTCTTTGCAGGCACTGGAATGGATAAAGACTAAGCATGTGACATGAAAACCCAACTCAGGCTCCGTCAGTCCTGCAGCAGGACAGGACTAAATTGTAAGCGAGTTTAACAAAATTTTTTTACGGTTCCACATTCACTTGACAAATAAAATCCCAGGGTTCTCTGTCCAGGAGTGAGCACAAGTATTCAGTATTGGTATTTACCAAGGAAGTTAGGATTGTGCTTATTCAAATCCTGTGCTACTCAGTATAGCAGGACTTGATCCATGCTCAGGACCATTTCAGTAATTAATTGTCTTTATCTGGGAATTAATGGAAAAGGGGTTCATGGGTTTTTCCAATGTATGTGCTATTAAGCTGTCTGGAGACAGCTATGGCCTTTTGCAAATCTGCATCTCTCTGACAGTAGTAAATTCCCGTGTCACTGCTCAGGAGCAAGTAGACAACAGAGGTGAGAAATTATGCTAATGAATTGCAATAACCACCTCCTTTTTGTGAGAGCGCTTGTGCATAAGATCCTGAATCCAAAGTGTTACGTTACCTTGTACAGCTTTTTATTGCTAAACTATGGCAACTAAACACAGCTAGCAGTTAAATTCAGCTTTACACTGCTGAAGAGGCCCTTTGGAACAAAGTGGAGTATATGGGCAAAATTGTTAAAGCGTTAGATAAGGTTCTCAGGTTACCATGGTTACTTGAAAATTTTGCATTGTATCATAGATTAGGATGCATAGGATGAAGTAACCAAAACAACTACGAAGTCCAATGCATATAAACTACATTTCCAAACCACACAGCGTTGCCAAATAGAAAGACAAATAGCTCAGGATATTGGCTGCTGACAAATCTATGAATCAATAAAGAGAGGCCTGAAGGAGATTCAGAATATATGTCATTTGAAAACCCACGTTATTTTGAAGTTACAATCCTAATTTTTAAAGACAAATGAAGAAAAAAAAACAGAAGAAAAAGACTCAGTAATGTAAAGAGTGGAATGGTTTTTTATAAGCTTTTTCCAGTATTGAAATCTGACGTTTTGCTGTGAGACCTTCAACAAAGAAGGTTGATGAAACATGGATAATACATTTCGTGCACTTAGGCTGGCAATAGCACTTAAACTGGAAGCAGTTTATTCCCATGGAAACATATTTGCATTTGGGCCAGAAGTGACTTATTTCCCCCTCTGTTAGCACTGCTGATGTTTTAGCATAATATAATTACTGAATATCGACGGCAAATTTGAAAAGTGTTTTTAAAATGTTGAGCTGAGCATATGTATCATGGAGATGTATTCTGTGCAATTTTTCTGTGTAGGATGGAGGCATGTTGCTGAAAAATGCAGGGCAACTTTTGATCTTCTATTGTTTATGCCTAAAAGAAAGCAAAAAATGTCTATTAAAATCTGTTTATTCTAAACAATTATTTTTTTTTTATACAGGTGACAAAAGAACTCAAACAGTATGACAACAAAATTATAGAGTGCAAATTTGAGAACAACAGCTGGGTCTTCATGAGACAGAGGACAGACAAAAGCTTTCCAAATGCCTACAGCACTGCCATGGGTGAGTAGAACAATTTGCTTTAAAAGTTACTTGGGCTAAAATTTTAATGTTTTACCTCTGTTCTGGTTTAACGAGTAAAGGCACTCTGTGTTCTCATTTCTAGTGTGTGTCCTGACTTCCCTAACTTATTACAGTAATGCCTCATCTTGCAAATGCTTATATCATCACTAGTTTTTAGATAACACAAGTCCTCTGGCTGCAGGGTTATTTGATGAAGTCAGTCAAACCAATACTCTGATGCAGAATTTAACAGGTAACGCAGAAGCAAGTGCCTAAGTCTTTGTAGAACTGCAAACACTTGTGCAAAAATAACTTTAAGTGTGAGGGCATGCCTTTCAAGTCAGAGCCAAGAAAGTTTTTATTTACAATAGCATCGCTTCAGCCGACATCAGTGCCGAGCATTGTGTTGGCTTGCTGGGAGGTAATGCAAACTGGCACATTTTGAGTGAATTTATTGAACAAAAAGCCCATTAAAAATGCCAAAACCATTATTTGGCAGATGGGCTAGAAAATTAATAGGAGAAAAATGTCATCTTAGGTTTCAACAATAGTTATACAAACAATGAAGTGGGAAAACAAATTAAAGGTGGGGGTATATCTGTGCAGAGTTGTGAGCCTGTTATGTTCCTCTACCAAAAAGTATTTTGCCAAGTATTATAAATCAAATGATGCTATTTACTTTCAGGTGACCTGTAAGAATTTGAGTAGAAGTGTGTGTGAGGCTGAATAACAATAAACATACTGATACTGACTTTTGTTAAGTGCCAAAATGAAGTTTAATCGTATTCAAGACCATGCTAATTACTAGGGCATGCATAGCTGATGTAGAATTTTCTCTAAACTCTTCTACTTGTATTTCTGCCTGAGCAGTGTGTAGATTTTCTTGAATAAACACAATGTGGTCATTTTGCCCGCAGATAATAAATCTGTTGGCACCTTAGGGAACCAGCACAGAATGTAACTGAAATACTTGCTGAGCAGTCGTGTCACAAAAGAGGAATGGACCACAAAAGCCATACAAGTGCAACGACATCTCTTTGTGACCATGACCTAAATTTCTCTTCTCTGGTTCACCTTAGTGTTTCAGTAGTTAGTTTGCCTTGGAGTTTTCTCTTTTTTGATGAGTTACATATTCTTCTTTCTTTCATTCTTAGGAGCATATGTCTTTGCCCTTTTTCTCTTCTAATTTTCTCCATTTATAGAGCAGTTTTGTTATTCCTGACCATTTTTCTCCCAAAACATAGTGAACTTCCTAAAAATTAAAAGAAAATTAAGTGCTACAGGAAGAATTTGTAAGATATATTTCAAATATTTTGTAGGAATTTTCAGAACAAAAAGCTTTCCTTTGGCTTTGAGTTTTCATTTTTGACCATTTTTCAGAATTTCCAAAAGTCATACTTTATCATTTGAGACTTCTTTCTCCACGTCCTCTCTCCTCTATTAGCTTTCTCTTGATGAAAAATGGTATTTGTTTGTCCCCATGGTGGAAATAGCAATAAAATAAGCACCTGTCTGCATCTTGCTTTTGGACTTTGATACCTTTCAAATTGAAAACATAAGAGCTTTTTGAGTGATTAAGCCAAGGTAGCCCTAAAAAGTTGATACTGAGTTACATCAGTTGCCTTGTGACTCAAATTCTGTTCCTAAATTACTGGTAATCATAATGCTTCCCAAGTGCTAAAGTCAAATACTGTGCAACTCTTAAAGCACCTTTTCACCAAAAATGAGATAATTAAAAAGAATGCTGGAAAAGTGCTTTATTAATTGTAAAGTAATCCTTTGATTGGTTCTGGAATTCTGCTGGAAAGAAAATAATGTTTTTGAGAATCATTGTTATTTGTAACAATGCTATATTGCAAGTACATTTTAAGGAGTCCTAACATTGTTTAGTACTCAAGGGGGTCAGTAGATCATTTTGCATGGAAATTGCATCTGCACTGTGGCCAGCCCTTACATGCTATCAATTATCCTCTGATCATTTTGTGCTTTCTTCCAAGATAGCTGTAGGATTCCCACTTAATTTCATGCTCCATTTTTTCCCCTCCTCTTCTCTAAGTCTCTCAGGAGGATTAATTAGGAGAATGTAAAGTTACATAGGAAAATATTAAAAAATATTTCATTTGTTTAAAGTGAAGTAAGCCTATTTATTTGTTCCATAAAATCCCGTGGGCCATAATTTACAAACTGTGATCTGGGGAGTCATGTTAAATACCCCAAGGGTGCCTGTACATGTGTACCTTGGCCACAGTACTGTGGCTGTTCCTCCATCATATGATCTGGTGTTCTAGACACACCATTTGCTTGGTGTCACGTCTTTCTGCCCCATTAAGGTATATGGGTTAAAAAGAAAAGGACTGTGCATTGCAGGTTTCTGGTATTTACAGTACTCACTGGTGAAAAAAACAAGTTACCATAATTCAGAATTTTTCAATGTTAGGCCAGTCTTGTTTCCAGCTACTTGGATTTGATGTGTGTTTCAAAGCCTTGTCTCACAAGGCCTTTGTTGCTGTTTCTTGCCTCAATACAGTGTCAGTTCTTGGTGGTTTCATAGTTGCCCTGGGAAGCCTTACACACACCTGCCTTTTGTTTGTTTTAGAAAGAGAGACTCCCGTGAGAGCAGCAGCCCACGGCACTGCTTTGCTCTCAGGGGCCAGAGCAGAGATTCGTGACTCCAGACACAATCTCCTTGTCAAGGAGTGTGTTGAAGGCTGAATACCTGTGCCAGAATGTGTTGTTATTTTGCCAGGAGGGGGGAAGTTATTGAAGTGCCGACTACAACAAATCAGTTTCGTTACATGAGAATTTGTTCTTTGTTCCCAGCTGTCTGCAACAGCATCCAGAATCCAGTCACGAAGGAGATGCTGTTTGAGTTCATTGACAGATGTGCAGCAGCTTCCCAAGGACAGACGAGGAAACACCACCTCGACCCTGACACTGAACTCATGCCACCCCCACCGCCCAAAAGGCCACGCACCATAACATAGGGCCTTGCTCTCAGTGCATCGTGTGTGTACAGTTCTGCAGAAGGTGACACGCAGGCGTCAAGGCTGGGAAAACATGGATCTGAATTGCTGTAAATACTTGTGTGTGTTTTTTGAGTTTGGTTTTCATTTTGTTTTGTTTTTTTTCAAATTCCACGTACAAATGGACGTTGTTTTGTAACTGATAAATTCAACCTTACCTTATGGTATTTGAAGATTAAATTTCCAAAGGTTTAGACAAGAACCGAGTACAATGAAGTCAGTGGAAAGCTGCCTTGTTTATATACGGATCTCTTTTCACCTTTAATTTATAATGTCAGCAATCTGGAACTGAGGAAATATTGGGATGCCGTACTTTTTAGAACCTGTGTTTAAAAAAAGCAGAAGTGTTTTTTTTACCGTTGTTATTGAACTGGCTGTGATTTGTCACCCATAGTATAACTGATCATAGTTTCCCTGCATTTCTGAGACTTGTGTTTAACAGCAAACAGCTATGTTGTTTTTGTTCTCTGTTGATTAAAAACTAAGCCGCCTTAGATTATTCTGATTTTGAAATTAGCTGGATTTTTGTTGTTGAAATATTAAAAAAGCGAATTCTCCTTGTAAATAGCATCCCTTTGAAACAAGGGAATGTGCTGGGTGTTTGCTTTTTCCCCTTTGAACCTAATGCCAAATGTATAGTGGGCTGATTTTAGCTTTGCCTTTTTATCTGTAGATCAGAAATGTACCAAATCCTTAGTATTAAGGTCTCTGTTAAAGAGACTATTTCTAGTACAGGGCTTAGTTCTCCACAGTGATACCATTGTAAATACTACTAAAAAGTACACATCACTGTGATATGCAAGAGTAATAAGCAGCACTAATAATGAAGTCTTGCATCCAGGCACAAAATGGCAAAACAAATGCCAGGCAGCTCCTGTGTAAAAGAGAAGGTAGTTTCAGTGGAAGAGAGCCACATCAGACATCCTGATCTAGATAGTTGCAGGGCAAAAATGCATCATTTTGGGGTGGTGGATGAGTGTCCCAGGGAACAGGGTGCTCATTTTCAAAGGTGGGATTTGCTGTCCTGTGGCACTGTGCTCATCCTCTGGCTGACTTTCTTTCTTACCAAATGAAGAAGCACATGAATGCCCTAATGGCTTTTGTTGCAGCGAACTGGCAGATGTTCATAATATTAGTTTTGAGAAGCTGCCGTCTGGCTGTCTAAGGGAGGAGTTGTTCTGAGCTGGGATTAATTGGAAACCAAATGCAGATTTTAAAGTTTACTGTCCATTTATCAAGCAGGGATTGAATTGGCTCTTTCTATCGTTTACTTAGTGTGTGAGTCATCCATCCATTCAGCAGTCTGATTAGTGAAGGTCATTAATTTGTTATAACTAAAATGCATTTCTGTTTAAGTGAGTTTTCATATTTGTAAGCAAAATTTACTCCTGCATTTTTTTTTCTATATGAAAACATTATGACTATGCTTTGTGGTGGCTTCTCTAGTTGTTTCAACCTGTTGTGTAAATGCACACGGCATTATTTAGATGGCGTTCCTGGTTTCTCTTTCTGGGATATTCCATATGTGTTTTAGAGAACTGAAGGAGTTATATGTTACTTTTATACTATGGTAAAACTTGAGGGGAAAAAATGCTTTCATCAAAGTTCTTCTTTTCAACTGTAGATAGTTTCTGCACATTATCTATGAAAAGATATAATATCACCTATGCAAGGTTGCAAAATGATCTCTTAAAAAGAGCCTTATTAATTTGATGTGAAAACCTATGCATCCTCTGTGCATCTTGCATTGAAACACACAGTTAATTATTTCTTTATTCAGTATGAATAATTTCCCCCAGATTATACTTGTCATGGAGATTGTCATAACATACACTTTGTCACTGTTCTCTGTGGTTCATGGCAATTGCAACGTGTATGATGATTACAGCCTTCTCCATGAGGTTAAGACATTTCATTTTTTTTAAAATGTGTCCAGGTTATTTCTGTCTTTCTCCTTCCCAGCTCTTGCATCTTGTATTTCAACGAGACCTGGCTTCTGATTTACCTTTTACTTCAGAGCTGCAGCACTGCAGGCTGTCTTCCATGTGCATTCCACTAAGTCCATGAATGTGTTTTGGCTCTTGTATTTTGAAAGTGTCTTTTTTTCCACTCTCAGTTTGAAATGGATATTTTGAAAGAGTAATGATTCTGAGAAGAGCTCAGAGCTCGGTGTTCACATTTGACTGTCAAACTCTCCTTGCACTGTGACCTGTAGCTTTTCAAAGAGGTCAATCACCTTTGCTTTTGTGGAAGAGGAGGCTCCTGGGGAAGGGTTGAAGGAAGGGGGTGAAAACAAATGGACTTTCACTTGGACCAGATGGGTTTAATGCCATGAGAAAGGCAAACCTCCTTTCTCTGCTACTAGATATTCAAGAGATTGAAGCTAAAAGGCAAAGAAGAGTCTGTGCCAGGAAAATAATGATGATGATGATGATGATGATGATGATGATGATGATGAAAAACAATACCCTAACTTGTCTATTCTTTGGTGTACAGCATGAATTCATCCACTGTTTTGTCATTCGTTAAATATATAACTAAAATTTGGGTTCAGTGGAGTTTCCAGAAAATGTAAGTACATTCCTCTAAAAACCGTGTATTAAGTATTTTAATAAAGTCAATGGTTTAAAATACTTTTCCTAAAGATGTGTTTACTTTTGATGCCTGTGCTTTCCTGGTACCAGTGCAAAGTGCAAGGATACCTCGGTGTTACTGTTGTTCAGTCCTCCAAGAAAATGATCCACATTTTTTAGAGGTCAGTGGCTTTTCTCTGAGGTAGGAGACCCCCAGCCCAGTGGTGGCCACAATCCATTGTGCCCTTTTTAGTGCAATTTGCTCTTTCTGCAAATAGAACCAGAATGAAACCAGTTGGTGCCTGAAGTATGTATTTTATGATGGGCTAATATTATGTAGTTTGTCCTTTCAGTGTTAAGTGGAGCTGCATGAAAAGTTGTGCAAGAGGTCTGCAGGAGTCTTCCCTCATGATTTATTATTCAGCATGACCGTACAGCTGGTAGCCCACCTACTTGGATCAGCTCCTGGACTTGTATTGTAATAAGGCAGTTTCCTTTTTCAGGTTGCAGCTGTCTAGGTGGCATTTTTCAGGAACTAAAAAGCCGATTTTGATTTTTATCATTTCCTTCTAATTAAGATCCTGCCTCCACTGCTGTTATGTTCTTGTTACGTGTGTGATTCTCGTGGTGCTTCTCTCAGCCATTTCTGACTTTGCAGCATTTCAGTGTGAATGCCAAACCAGATCTGGCATTAGAGCACACCAGGAGAGGTGTGGTAACTTCTCTATCCCCTGCTCAGTCCTCTGCTCTGTATGCACTAAGGAAGGGGATTGATGGGCCAGCATGTCGCACTGTGTAGTTTGTGTTGGCTCGGTTGCTCACTGGAGCAGTCCTTCAGGAGCACTCTTCAGGGTCCCTGCTCTGCTGCATGGCAGCTCCTCAGTTCTGTGCCCAAGAGGTGTGACTTTGTATTTGCATAATGTGTAAGGCATAATTTTCTCTTACGACCTCAGAGTATTCTCAAAGGTGATAGCACAGCAAGGTAATTTCCTAGGATTCATCTATACTCAGCAGAGAGAGAAAGCTGAAGCCAGGTTTGTTCCTCACATCTCTCCTGCAGATTTCTCTCTCTTCAATGCTTCCTCTCAATTCTTTCTCAATCAGTATGATGTGCAACATTCTATGTGACTCCCTTGTGTTATTAGGATTTCGTGAGCAAAGTGTTAAATATTTTTATTTCATAGCATTGAAACTCTTGCAGTGTCAGTTAAATTTATAAAGCCATTAAAAATATCCAATTAGTTGGTCAAGAACTATTCATTTTCAATAGATTATATTGCTTTCCTTTAGTTCTCGGTCACGGTTTAACCCCAGCCAGCAGCCAAGCCCCACACAGCTGCTACTAAATCCAAGCAGTCCTGTGTAACTTGAATGGGAGTAACATTTGGCTGAAATGCCTTAAATCTCCAGACCACTTCTGTCCTCCTATGCTGCAGCATGAGCTTTGCTCTCACCTTGGCTCGGGCTGCTGCAGCTTCCAAGGCTCACGAACCTGAGGGGTTAGATTTCACCCGCAGCCCTTGGTTTTCGGTTTCTTTTCTGTGTCAAGTTTCTACACTCTGTGCTTCCGACATAGTTCCTCGAGTTTGTGTTCCTGTTACACCTCCCTACCTGCTTTTCCAGGTGTCCCACCATCTGAGAGACTGAGAGAAACCTGTGTCCTGTGTCAGACCTCCCACTCCTGTTCTTTGAGGGCAGTGCTCCACTCCAAACCTGTGTTCTCATCCTGTATAATCCCAGCCTTGAGGATGGAGGGGCAGGGCAGTACTGTCCCTGTCACTCATGCTGGCACAGGGAAATCAAAGCAGCATCCACCAGCTGTGACAGTATTCATTGTATGAGCAAGGAGCCCTTTTCCCCTTCCCTCCCTCATGACCCCATCTCCCTATTTCATGTACAAACAAAGGTAAGATGTACTCTTTGCACTGACATCTGGATAAATTACTTAATATTTGCAGTGGGAGTATAGGTTAGCGCTCTTTCTGCTTCCCTGGTGAGAGTCTGCTGAGCTTCTGCAGAGATCTGTAGGGCTGAGGTTGGAGGTTGATTGAGACATTTACAAAACAGTTTTCCCTCAGTCGGGGCTCATTTTAATCTGGTTTATTTCAATTCATAGTCAGCAATAGGGGGGGGAGCACATGAGCATGAACCTTTCAGTGATATTCCTGCATCCAGAAGTGTGAAAATACAGAAGGCAGTGAACTTGATGAGGGAACAGTAATACTTCCTTTTGGTGTTACAAAGAAACCTAGAGTAAAATATAAGTGCAAACCATTTGCATTTCTCTTAGAAAGCACTGGATGTAAAAACAAAAGACATTTTAAAATCAAATTATAGTCAAATCGACTCCCATTATAGGAATTTATTTCATCAAAAATACTATTCATCTCACCTTTCTCCCTCCTCCACCCTCAGTATCTTTGTGTTTATTTGACTAGCAGAAAGCACACAAATTGGGTTCAGGAGCATTCATCTATGATACTTTGAGAAAATTAAGTTTTTATTAGCTCTCTACTCAGAACTTCCTCTAATGTAGCATCATATTAAATAGGTCTGTATAAATGCCAAGTAGATAATGCTGGAGGAACAGTATTTCGTTATTATCAAAACATACTTCAAAGAGTTTCTGAACTAATTTGATCATCAATGGATGGGAAACTTTAATCCAAATGGTAAAAAATTCCATTCAAAAAGGTAGGATGATTCCAAAGAAGAAGCTTGGAAGAAGAGTACAGATATCCACAGATTGTGCTGTGGGTGCAGGAGGGGATGCTGAGTGTTTCCATGGCCAGAAAATCAGTGCATTACAGTGGGAGCAAGTGGAGACCAGGCAACAATACAGAGATCACCATACAGATGCTGCAAGTTTGGTCTTGTGGAGTAAAGGGTGTGAAAGGCAGCCAGGACTGGTGGTGTCTCATGTACCACGGAGGAAGGGAAGAGGTAGAATAATGGTGAGATGCCACTTGGAACTCCAGTGGAAAGATAAGAGCAGAGCAGACATCGGTGACATTGAGAAAGAGGATTTTACACAGGAAAAGAAGTTGGTGGGTGGGGAAGCAGAACAAGAGACGGTGATGAGTGCTGGTGTCAGGGGTGAGGACATGCACTTGAGCCGGGAGACTCTGGTGCACTGCCTTGAGAGAGGGCAGGCAGCAGTGAGGGGGACCAAGAGCCAGTGTGTGTGATGAGGCCCTAAAAGAGCAGAGTAACAGTAAGACATTTTTCTTCTCCTAACAGCTATGCTATTCCTGAGCTCCAAAAGCTTGGGGGTACAATCATGTCCTTGGGCATGCGCATGTTCCCAGAGCACTGGGAGTAGCGTGAGTGTGAGACATATCCCTGTGTCACAGCACAGGGGCATGGGAGACACTTTTGAGCCCTTTTTAGGTAAATCAGTGCTGTGTAAACCCATGTGCAGAGCCACTAGAGCTCCTGGTTACAGATTTTACTGTCACAGCAGCTCAGTATGCCCTTGGCCTTCCTGCTGCCTACCCTGGCTGCATGGGAAGGGCAAACTGGACTTTGTCTGAGTTGGGACACGTGGGGCCAGGGCATTACATGCTCCACTTTCCTCTTACCTCAGATCCTGCCAATAGAAATACACACATTTTACCTGTGTATGTAAAGCTTAATCCTTAAGCTAAAGGATTGAGCAGACTCCAGGACTAGAGAGGTAAAATATAAATACCAGGCAGCTGTCTCTGCCAAATACTGTTCTGATAAGTTCCAGAGTAAGAAGCCTCACAAGTGGGCCAGCAACATGGCTCTGTAGTATTCCTGATCAAGTGGACCAGGAGAAAAACAAGTCTGCTGAGTGCCCTGGCATTATGGGAATGAGGGCACTCATTCAGAGTGGCACAGCAGGAGTGCAAAACCAGAAACATGTCTCTCTCCAGGGTAAACAAAAGCCCTGACTTAAAATTAGGTAAGATAAGAATAGAAAAACAGTCTTTGAATTCCCCCTGTCAGTTTGCTTGGCAGTCAGTGCTGTTTTGTTGGATATTTTAGTACTTATAATCTCCTTTAGTTCAGTTTATAGACTATTGTATGCAAGATCTTTTTAATGAAGAATTCTGGTTTGACAACATGGAGGTTTGAGACCCATAAAATAACTGCTTGGAGAGCACTAAGGAGCAAAACAAGTCTCTTTCCTCCATCAGGCAGTGAAATCATCTCTGAAAGGTTTTCTGGTCTTTAAACCGTGGGCTCCCAGAATAATTTACTTTCTCCTGCCATGGTAGTTTGTTCTCTTAACAGAAAAGATTTAGTATGTTACTCTTTGGCTGAGAAATCAATCGTATGAAATCAATGATAATTCTGCTGCCAGGTAATACTTATCTGTGTGAGTCAGTGACCTGCTGGTATTCTGCAAAAATAATCTACAGCAGGCAAAAGCTGTAGTTTGAAGCAGTCATGGTTGGCTTTGAGCTTTTCACCATTTGCTGCTTTCATGAAAGCTGTGTGTTTTATCCCTGAAACTAAGAGGAGCCTGTGCCAGCCAGTGTAACCAGCAGCTGGCCTTTGCTTCCTCTCACAAACATCAAGCAGAAAAGCACAACCTCCTTTGGTTCTGGTGTCACAGCCAAGTCATTTTTCAGAAGCGTACGTAGCTAAATGAGGATGAGATTTCCTGTTGCTGAGCCTGGTGCACCCATTAGAAGTGGTGATGGGCTCTCCCTCCATGCGGGACGAGCTGCCTGGTGCAGTCCCCAGGCACGCTGAGAGCAGAGTGACTGTCTTAGGGAAAATGCTGGTGTTGCACCCTCCTTTCCAGCCCAGTCTCCTCCAGCATTAGTAGCAGTAAAAGTGCAAATTGGCTCTTTCCAACATGGCCTTAGAAGAGTGTTGCCCCATGGAGGTGAGCAGAGACATTTGGATAGCGAGAAGCTTGTGTGTGTTTCTGCACTGCACAGCTTGCTCAGCACAGCTTGGTGATGCTCTTCAGTTCCCCGGAACAGGACTCGAAGCTTTACAGGAGAAAGGCACGGGAGTCTGAAGGAGGTGCTTTGGTCTGATGGGGTGGTAAAATACCCCTCTTCCTTTCCCTCCAGGGCACCATTTTATCAGCAGGGAAGGCGAGTTGGTCCCAGGCAGCGGGGGAGGCTGATTAGCTCCAGCGAGAGGTGAAGCGCATGGCTGGGTCATCCTGGCTGGTGGAAATGGGCTGACAGCCCATCAGGAGCAAATATGCAGGGACACAGGTCTGAAGCAAAAGGAGGTCACCTTTAGCTACAGCTTTGTCATTACTAACTCCTGTAACTCCTCTATGTCTTCAATTTACAGGAGTCACAAAGCCCTTGACACAGAGTGGCTGTGCTAGTACTAAGGCCTTGTGGACTTGTGTATAATAACTGTTGTCCTTTGGAAGTCTGCCTGTGCCACTGAGGCTTCTTAATGCTTCACAGAAAATTACAGACACTCTCATTAAGACCTGGTCATGCTGGCCCAGAGCTGTGAAGGAACAGGGGTGATCATGACGCTTGCAGAAATGGAATGAGAACAGCAGCCTGTGACACTGGGACTCCTCACCCTATTGATGGAGAAAAGAGCTGAGTCTGTGTGCCTGTGTCTCTGCAGAGGACTGTGCAGCAGATACCAAAAGCCTGCAACATCTGCTAATGATAGCTTCAAGGAGGAAAAGGATCAGCTCTCACTGAACATGAAATTCAAAATTTACTGCATGGTGTAGCAGCTCCTGTTCAATCCGTAGGCAAAATATTTTCTGTGTTTGTGGAGATTTGACAAAAATACTCATTCCACAAAGCCAGTTGTGAGCACAGAATGTTTCTGCTTTCACACACAGCTTCAGGAGGGAAAACAGAACAATTCCTGTACAGGCAGCTGGGTTATGAAAACTGACAGAGCATTGCCTGTGTGAAGAGAGTTTAAATGACGCACAAGGGACTGGTTAGTGTGTAATATGCAAATGCAAATCTATCCGTGAGGCATTACAACTACAAAATGTCTCACAATTATGCTCTTTTCTGGAGAAGTAATTTCTTCTATGGATTCCTCCCCCCTCACAGCAGCAGGGCTTCATTTCCCGAGTGAACTGGTGCTAGTCCTTTATCCCTCTCCACTGTGCTAAAGCAATTGGACTGACAGCTGAAAGTACTCTTGTGATGTACCTTAGAATCATAAAACTACTGAGGTTGGAAAGGACCTCTAAGACCATTGAGTCCAGGTTTGTTGTTCTACAAAAGCATGTGAGGATTCTTCGCCTTCCAGATGCTGGCAGGTATTCTGTGCTGTAAGTGGTGGCTGGCAATGGCAAGGCAATGCCAAGATTATCCACAAACACCATGTGCTCTTCAGTACAACAGCCAGCAGGTAGAATTCAGAAAACCTTTCCTGCACTTTTTATCAACTGTATTTTTTCAGCTTTGTTAGATGTGCCTTGAAAATGGCTTGCAATACTCCCTGCAAATTACTTCATCCCAGAGACTGGAAGTGCTAAGACTCCCGTTTTCAAGTTCCTGGACAGATTCTAAGTGACAATGGAACTCAATTCACATCCAAAGAGTGCCTGTTGTTTGTTAAAAGGAGTGGTATCAGATGTGTCACATCACCTCCCCCGTGCCCAGCTGCAGGTGCTTCCGTGGCAAGATGCATCCTGACATTCAGGCGAGCGGTCAGTGCCCTGACCCTGGCTAAAGATGACCTACAACACAAGATTGCAGGCATTGTGCTGGGCTGTGGGATGCCAGCCAAGCCATTTTCGATCAGAAACCTGCAATTTTGTTTAGCAGATACAATGGAAGGTTTTGTTCAGACTTATTCAGAACAAACTCCATGAAACACAGATGATCAAGCTGACATAAAGTTACAGCGCAGCAAATATTTGGGTAAGCAACATTGGAGGTAACTTTCAGGTAGATGTGGTCCTTGAGAAACCACAATGGAGAGGGGGATATTGTGTTTTCTTTTATGGAGCAGGCTGTCAGCATCAGCCATGCCAAACGGAACACCAAGCCAAACTTTCAGACGCAGACCCCAACTTGTGCCACCACTGCCACCGTGACGAGTCACACGAATCCAAGGGCTCACGAGGTCAGGCAGCAATGTGTGTGTACACTTCCCCAGGGATACACATGCCTAAGGCCCAGCCTTGTGCACTTTTTGATGGCAATGTGGAATTTTCTTTCAGTCCTTGTGCAATTTTTGGTGGCAATGTGAAATTTCCTTTCTACATTTCCAGTTTACAAAGAGACACATTCATTGTGCTGGTGTTGAATAAGGCACAGAAAGATGGGACCAGCTGAAATGTAGCCAGATAATGGCTTTTGATATCTGCTTTTCAGGAGAAATATTAACACATTGCATAGCACAAGCACCCGTCTGAAATGGCACTCAGTGAGCTCTCACATTCACATTTTGTTATGAAATGAAGGCATTTCTGCTGCAGTGTGAGATAAAAGCAACCCACTACAGTCTCATTTGTGCTACCAGCCATGGTGGTATCTCAGCAATCTGGTCACACACAGGTGATGATATTCCCCCTAATGCTGTTTAAAGACTCGAAGATATTTTCACAGCGTCACAAAACAGCTGAGATTGGAAGGGACCTCCAGAGATCATCTAATCCAACCCCTTCTGAGAGCTGCATTTGTCACTTTTTAATTGCATATTAAAAATGAAAAAACGTCAGAAGAGGAACATTAAAGAGTTCTGTTTCTCATTAAAACAGGACAGCTAATGTACATACAGTATGTTCAGTGACAGCCATTAACTAGTCAACAAATCATCATCCAGAACACCGCAATTACTTTCTAACGTGAGCGAACACACGGCTGTTGTGCAGTGTCTCATGTGCACATACAGCACATACAGATTAAATCCAAAACACGGCATCTACCCGAGCCCATTGTGGATGCCCATTGCACCTTAAAGTTCTACAAGCAGGTGATCTTTTAGAGATTTTTAATTGCTATCACAAATACATTCATTGGCAATAATGCTTAAAATAATAGTCTGTGATTCTGAACTACCCCCCACTCCGGGGTCACAAAGGCAGTCACAGCCACTGACACTGGATTATGCTCCTGCAAGGTGATTCTTGTTCTGTTTAGTGAATGGGGATAAAAAGTCGGAGGAGTTGCTATTTGGAATGCCATTTCCATGGCAAAGCCTACAGCTTCTCTCTGCTGAGCCAGGGTCCTGTGACAGAGTGAAAAATTACCCTCAAAAACAGCCCAAAATCTTCTCCTGCATTTTCCCAAGGACACAAGGACTAAAGTACCCACAAATGCATAAAGCCTGGAGTAATTAGAAGATGATTTTGCTAAAAATATCTCCAATCTCAGCCTTATATTTAAAACACTGTAATTTCCCAAATAGGAACCCAATTTCATTCCTTCATATCTGTGATGCCTAAATCATTGCCACATCTGACTTTCCCTAAATGGGAACTCAAAGCTTCTGGTGGCTCACAAAGACCACCTGTTCCTGTTTTGCTCAGTCTTGAGGAAAAAGCAAATGCTTCAGATGTAGCAAACATCTAAAATCAACACAGTGATGGGAAGGCAAGACCTTCCGTTGCCACGTTTTGGACTAGGGCTTCAATGGCCTGGAGGAGGAAAGGCTGTCACAAACAAGGTGACCACGATGGGTCCTGTTGAAAGGAAGGTCAATCAACAAAGTTCAAGGTGTGATATCCAGACAAGATCAGACAGACCTCATGGACATTCAGTTGAGCTGATCTAGCTTTTCTTGATTCCTCCTCTATTCCTCTGGATAAAGAGGAATTCAGCTTCATGACATCCATGTGACTGGATATGGGGGTAGCATTTTCTATTGCTGTAACTTCCTCAACAGACAGGGCTCTGTTCCAAAATGCTGGTGGGTAGATAGGATGATGATTCAGGGAATCTGAGATTCAGGGAATAAATATGCTTGTTATAGCTAGAAGGACTGCATACTAACTTGTCAGAATAAATGTTTGCCAAGACCATTGTTAATTCCCTAAACTTTCTGAAAATGAAAGAGAATATCAGCCCCAGCAAAATGTGATTGAAGTTAACTGCTTTGATGTTTCTTAGAGAAATCTTTGGGTAATTTCTCAGCCACGTCTGTTGCAACTTTTACTGAGTTGCAAATTTCTGTGATACCTTGGTTATAGATTTCAGAGGCATGGTTTTGTCACTCATTAAAAACAGGGCATAATTAAGCTCCCTTTTGACATATTCCTTGGGTCTGGCTCTGCCTCCATTCTGTGAGTGAATCCTGTTTATATGCTGTTCTCTGATGTACTTGGGAAGCTAATCATTCAAATAGCATTTTTATATCTTTCCAAGAAATAAATAATAGAAAAAAAGAAAATGATAGAAAAAAAGAGATTCCTGCTGTCAAGAGCTTTTTTTTTGAGATTTGGTTATTGCAGAAGTTTTTTTGCTTGGCACTTTGTGTTGTAAAAAGAACTGGTAATAAGTCACTCCTGTGAAGTGGATCAAATTTTGTTATAAGGAGAAGATGTCAGAACGTTATAGGAGTAAGTCCTTAAACTGACTGGAGATCTGAACGCACTATTTCCTCCCCCTGTTCTCCCACACAAGTGTTGCATGTGAGAAGAGGCTGTTTTGAAGTCCCTGAACCCTCTTGTGAAGCCTTTGATTTGCTGAGTTTCTCACTGTTCTTCCTTTTGATTTGATAAGCATGTAAGAGGTTAAACTAGGACATTTAGTTGCCTCTGTGTAGCAGTCTGCTTTTCAAAGGTAGATGGAAACAGACATTAGCAGGTTTTACTGTACCCAAGCTGTATCTTAATCAGCTCCATAGATGATTTTTCTCTCAAAGTCATCACTGAGAAGAGGAGATTTTATTGTTCTAGACGTGAGTGTTCATTAGGGCTCAGGGGGAAATGGTAAGACCCACAGTTCCCTGTGTAAGTTGCTCTGCCAACCTTTAGTAAGACATCTAACACCTCCTCTGCTGTAATAGAGCTGTCACTGGACAAGGAGGATTTGGGTAGTGACTTGCTGAGAGGCCAGCCATTGTGCCTTAGAGGCTGAGTTCAATGGATTTTTCACAAATAAGCAACTTCATAAAGAGTTCAATATGAATTTTCCCCCCTGGTCTGTGTAATATCCTACTCTGTAGCTTCCTGTGATTAAGGGGAGGTTTGGATGGAATCAAAACCCTTTCTTGACTCCATGTGGTCTCTAATTAAATGATTCAGTTAGTCTCTTCGGTCTCAGCTGACTTCACTTTTCCAGAAAGTACAAGTCACCTCCCTTCAGATCCCCTCTGTAGGACTTCAGCCATCCAGAACCTACAGAAAACTCCTCTAGATCACTGTTTGTGTGGCCAAAAAGTTTTTACGACTTTTTCACATAGGCAGAGGATAGTGCTGTGCTGTTAAAATCATCTTTCCTTGCTTCTTGACACAAGATTCAGTTTCTTTAAATGACATTGTTGGCAATGGGACAGGGGAACTTTGGAAAAGTCATTAACACAGGCTGCCCTTCCTGAACAAGTATCCCCTTGCAAGCCATTTGCTTAGCCTGGAAAAGCTTTGTTCTTCTCATAGGTCATCTGAGGATTTGAGAAAAAAGAACACGACCAAAATCACGCAGGCACAGCACTTTATGCCAGGCTAACAACCAGCCCAGACCTGCCATCAAAGATGCAGGAGCAGGAGTCAAACTCCACGCTAATGTGGGATGGAAATAAAGTCTGCTACATGAGCAAACCTTGTCAGGAGGTTCAATTGTCTGGTCAGTTCACAGGGAAGCACCAATGCCTCAGAGAAGAAGAGCCAGACTCTGTAACAAGCCGATAAAATAGACATCATAAGAAGCAGAGAAAATCGGTTTTAGTTTTTTAAGATATGAAAGTTGGATTTGAGACTGGGATTAAAAACAATTGTTGCAGTTGTGCCTTTGCCAGTAAAGGGTCGTTTCTCCACGGATTTTCAGTGATGCAGCTGAGAGAGGTGATGCTGCGTGTGCAGGAAGGTGGGAGCACAAGTACTGGTGCTGTTCATGAATAGTGAGGGCTCAGCTCTCAGCGGGACTCATTTATCCTCTTGCACAGAATGGTGGGGTTCCTCATTAGCTGGGTCATTGCTGCTTAACCCTGTCCTGTCGCTCCCCAACTCCTGAAACTGTATTCTCATCCTATAAATACCAGACTGGAATACAGACCTTGTTTCAACTCTTCTGTTCTGAGAGTAATGAAAAATATTCCAGCACTTTTATGGTCTGCTTTTTGATGAGTGAAGAACTTCTTCCCACCTTGACTGATATTTGAACTTAGCTTGTGCTGCTGGTTAGTAATTCCAGACATTGCAGAAAGAAATACTTAGCCATAGACATATGTCACAGTCTGAAATTAAAGCTCAATTTAGTTTAATTGTCCTTGATTTTATCAAGCATTCAAAATGATTGACTGATTTCACATGCAGAAAATAAACACATAGAGAGCAGCTCAGAAATGTCTTTCTCTTTATGGTAGAGATTTTATACAGTTTTCTGGTCTTCCAAATGATCTTTTGTTTGTTCTGAACCTGATTAAATCTCTTTAATAAAGGCTACTTTGGTGGAGTAAGAGGCCAACATAATTTGTGCAAAAGCATGGAACAGTTTCTTAGCGCTGGATGAACATGGCTTGGGGTGATGATAGTTTTTGTATTAGTTTGCTAATATTTCAATGTTCCCAGAAGAGGCAGGCGATTTGAAGACCTGTGCTGCTCAGAAAGGATTAATGGATCCAGCTCAGCAATTAGTCTTGGCCTTTGAATGCAAGTGACATCCTCCCACTTTCTCTAAAATCATGTGGCCACTTCAGGCTGTTCCAGGAAGATTTTCCAGAGATAACCTGAATTTTGCAGTATTATTCTGTTCACAGAAATTCTGCTGCTGCTGTTATTGCTGCAGAACCCAAGAGTGAGTGGGATAGGAAAGCAAGAAGCTGGAGGAGGTAGTTGCAAGAACTGTCACTGTTTATTATATTATTAATTTCTGATCTGGTGTCCAGGAGCCCCCACTGTGTCCCAGGACCCACTGACAGGAGCCATGCTGTGAAGAGCTCTCAGTCTGCTCTGAGAAAGGAAGGAGGGTAGGTAAAAAGCAGTGGTGCCATTGGAATGACATTGCATTCCACCACACTGTGTCAGGAGAAATGAGTGGATACACCCTGACTGCAGCAATGGAGGGACAGATGGCAGGTCCTGCTTCATGTACCAAGGCAAGCACTGAGCAGACAGCAGGGAGTGTGTATTGTTTGGATGGATGTGGCTCCCCGATGGAGTCCTCAGCCTCTTGGGTGCTCTGAAGCTGTCTGTAATAGCAGTGGGATGTGTCCTACAGGATACTAATTTACACACTCGAAATACTCTCTGGACCAGACATGATCCATGGTTGCATCAGTGCCTAAGGTCGTTCAGCTGAATATGGCCCCAAGGCTACTAGAGGCTTTCCAGCTTGCCAGGAGATCTTTAGGTCTGTTATCCTCCTTGTGTCCTAGCCCAGTCTCATGGTCATTCGTGTGGTGCCTGACTGTCCTGGCTGGGCTTGTGGAGCCCATGCAGACAGGATGTGTGTGCAGAGTGTGTCGTGCTTTCCAGAGCTCCCTGGCTCGCTGGAATTGTTCAGAGCCAAGTCTGTTGCACAGCCCTCACTCCAGTGGGATCTGAGGATCCTGTGAGAAAATGGAGGGAAGGAGCAGGCTCCTGGTACCCCAGGAATTCCTGCAGCCCAGTTCTGAATGCTGTCCTTCCCCCAAGCTCCCCAGACCTGAGGAGGGAGCGGTGTACTGAGTACTGTGGCAGCAGCAGCCTGCCATCTGGGAGCCCTCCTTCTGCAGGGCCTGCTGGTCAGTTGGCCATATCTGGGCCATTACGTAATGGCAGCCGTGTCCAAGGGGACAGATGGCAGCTCTGCCAGCCGGACAGCTCATCTGACCTGCACGCTGCTCCACCAGGGCTTGGCAAAAGGGCCGGGGGACACCGCGCTGCTCCCGACGGGCACTCAGTGCCGGTGGCCTTTGCTCAGGGTCTACTGATCTCCTTTACAGAGCACCGAAAGCATTTTATTAGCTATCCCTGGATAAGCTTCCTCTCCCAAATAGTTCCAGACAGAATGCTTTTTCGCTTACTAAAGATCTGAGGATCTTGTCCTCCATTGTTGGAAACTGTCCTACTTCCTTTGAGTCCCGAGGAGCTGTAACAGACCATACCAGAAGAGGATGTGTTTCCTTAGTTTCTTCTTAATGGTAGGAAGGAGGTGAAGTTTCTTGCTAGGAATTCATACTTTTTTGGATTCTTTTGTGTAAAGAGAAGGAAATAATGTAATACAAAATTTTTTAAAAGTTTGTAGTACATGAATTACCTCTTTTACCTTCCTTGTTTTTTATAGCTTTGACATAAGACATATGATTCAATTTGGATTAAAACAGAAATAAGCTCGTTTTGCTCCTACACATTTCTTTAAAAGCCTGCACATTCTGCTTTTGATATTTTCCTACCAGATGATTTCTGAAGGGAATATGGCTGCCTCTGGCTTGTAAAAAGTGTAGCTGGTTTCAAAAGCTTCAGAACTTATCTAATCCATTTTATGTGTGTGTGCATGCATGGAAGTTTGTATGTGAAAAGCTAACTGGAATGTCAGTATACCAGCGTATCTGTGTAAGTCCCCCCCCTTTTTTTTTTTTTTGCATTTTGTGCACTATTTTCAGTCTCTTTTGTCTGAAACTTGTGGAAAACATTAAAAAATGATTGTTGAGGTTTCTTGCAGTCAGAGAATCTGTGAGTATAAGAGGCAATGATCACAATTATTTCCATATAGATGCATTTAGTTAAATTTGTTCATAGACCAGAAATACCTCTGGTACACTTTGTGGTATGTCATGCTTTGGATATCTCTAATTTCATTTGGGGGGGGGGGGGGGGGGAAGCAGCCAAACTGATTTCCCAACTCAAGCAAAGAGTAGCCATGCAGAATTCAGTGACAGCCCAGCCCAGAGAAATTCACCTTGCAGCTCATCCTTCAGCCGTTCCCACCTTCACTCTCTCTGTGGCGCAGCACACAGCTGGAAATCAGATGCCATCCTCCTTCAGACAAGCCTCCAGGCATGGGTGCCAAACAGGCACAAAGTCAGCAGTGGAATTGCCACTGTTGCCAATGCTGAAGTTGCCCATGAGCAGCCATGAAGATTTTCTCCAAAGTCACATAAGTGCAGCTGAGCATTTCCCTGAAAATAAGTCAGCCTCACTCATGGCAGAGCAGAGTGATGTGCAGGCACAACCAGCAAACATCCATGGTTCCCTTGGCAGGACTCTCCTGATCTCCCAGGGGATCAAAGGCACCCAGTCTGCCTGAGAGAGCCTCAAGATGGAACGCAGCCCTTGCAGCCAGACTGGAAACTGCCCAGGGCAGCCGGAGGATGCATGGACTCCCTGTGCCTGTGATGGCCTTGGTCACTGTGAGGTGACTTCTGCAGGCTTCTGCCCACACTCACCATATCCTGAGCATTCAGGGAAAGCTGGCCATTCACTGAAGGTTGTGAGGGCTTCTTCAGGCAAGGGAACAGAAATTTTAGTTGGCTTCCCTTCCCTTGCTCTCCCCAGCTGCCCTTTGGGGGAACACTCCCCCTGTGGCCACAGCCTTTTCTGCTACGGCAGCCTGCTCTGCCAGGGAACAGTGGAATCAAGCTGGGGGCAGCAGTGGGGCACAGCAGAGCCCAAAACTTTTGTGGCCAAGGTGGCTTTCATTGTGTTCAAATGGCTTGGGAAATGTGTCATTAGGGAGAAAAGACTTCCCTGTTGCCTGTCCCCACAGCCCCCTTGGTTCGATGCTCTCTTTCGCACGATTGCCACACGCTTAACCCAAGAGCCCAGGCTGCCATCCAGAAACATCTTCCCCGAGCTGCTGCTGCTGCTGTGGGCACAGACCTGCGTGTGCTAATGCAATGCAGGAGAGCCATGAAGCTCTCATCTGTCAGCCCTAGGTACGAATTTAAATTAAACCTCATTTAGCTCGGTGCTCCCTTTTGATTTATTGGCAGACGTTTCTCACTGTTCGAGCCTTGTTAAATTTCTAGCAAACACTTCACTGACCAGCTGTTCCTATTAAGTCAAAAGAGTGCTGCAGAGTGGGGTCATTGCTGCCTCACTTTTGGCGGCTCTCGTACGCAGTCCCCACAGAACTCTCTCGGGAAGGGAATTATACCCATTGCTCCGTGAGATGCCTGGCTAATGCCGGTGAAACATTCTAGCTTTTGTGCCTCTGTCTCTCCCAGTTCTCACATTTTGTGTGCTATGAATCAACAAAACACCTCATAGGCTTTCTGCCAGCTGATGGGGCAGGATCGTTTTCCACTGCAGGCCTTTCTCCTCGCCATTCCATCCTGCTCGCTGTGAGCAAGTCAGTCACTTTCAGGTGGCTGCGGAGGCAACTTCTCAGGTCTGCAGTGCAGTTGCAAGCTTTAGTCATTTCGAAGTCAGACTTTGTTTCTGTGCTTACAGATCTCAGAGAAGAAACTACAAAGTATTAGTGTTTTACATGCAAAAGAGGATAGCTTTTAGCATCCAAGCACATCTCATACATGCAGTAAAGATGCCAGAGCTTTGAATTCTCCTTATTTATCACAGTAATGCTATTTTACATTTAGATTGTGTCTCCCTACTGAAGGATACCAGGGTAGCTCATAAACAACATACACACTTTAATAATACATCATGGAAACACAGCATCCTCTGGGGTGGACAGAAAAACCCAAGGAGAACTCAGTGCATAGCACGGAAAGAAACTTGTCTCAAAGCAGAAAGAGAAGTCACGATGCTTATGCAACACTGTAAGAACTATACTGCTGTGGAGAGGAAAAAAAACAAACAACACTGTTTTTTAAGTTTTCATCAAAAAACCAATACATGGCAAACTCTGTGGAATTCAATTTATCGAGCTCTCAGGATCACGAGTCAGGTCAGCCTTGCCAGGAATTGATGCAGTTTGTAAGTAATCCAAACTCGAGGTGTCAGAGCGCTGTTGTATTTCTCTGATCTCTTGCCTCGCTCTGTTGTTTATTCATATGGCACTGTATAGCTGAGCTTGGGGCAGGAAAGACACTACTTCTACCCCCAAAAGTAGCAACATGATCCAAAACTGAGAAGGCTTAGGAACCTGAGGACCCTCCTTTGCCCTCCAGGTGTGGAGTTAGTAATTAAACACACATGTTTATTTAAAAGAGTGTGTGTTGTTGGTGTTTGGAAGGAACTTTGCTCTTCTCTTCCAGCTGAATGGAGTGCGTCATGCAGGTAACAGTCCAGTGTCAACTCTGGGCCAGGACTTGTGTGAAGCCAAGTGGATGACTTCCATTCAGTGCTGAGAACAATGGAAAAGCTGTTCCTGACTCGCATTTGGAAAGGGTCCTTCCACCAAAATAGGTGAGACTGTTCTACTCTTTATTCAGCAAACTCCTCTTTCCAGCTGGTTTTGAGCCAGATGTTGGAAAATTTTGTTGAGCCCACACCACAACTAGGGCTTTTTCTAGAATGCACTTCTGACTGTTTCGAATGCCAGATACATTGAAAGAGTAGCTGGGAGCAGTTTGTCTTTCCTTGTATCTGTTCATTGAAAAATGATCCAGAATGGATTTTTGCAACTCTGTTACAGGAATCTGTATGCAAACATCAAAATGGCAGAGAGTAATACTCTATTTAAAATTTAGACTCAAAAGATTTGAGAACACAAAATAAAATCCTATTTTCAGTAGAGAGGACATCATCCATCTCTGCCCTGTCAGCCATAGTTAGAGTTTGTTAGCTCCCATTAAACTCTTTGCAGATCTGAACTTGTCACCCTCTTTTTAATTCTAGGCAAGTAGCAAATTGGCTTAAAAATGTAGAAGCTGTCCTGATGTGTATGCACGCTTGCTTCTGCCTTCAGCTTTCAAGCATCTGAAGGCATCCATTATATTAGTTATCATGTTAAGTAGATTTTAGAAATGCAGCATGTTCGCAGCTCTCACTCGGACAAAAACTCAAGTGATTAGAGGCTTCTGTCTAGATATATCAGGGAACTGACCTCCACCCCTGAAAGCATAATTTTGAGCTCATTTTAACTGCCACAGAGAGAGAGGGGAATCTTAGTGCCCTGGTGGCAAGTAAAATTGAAAGGTACTTGGGAGATTAGAGATTGCTCTGTCTGATACTGAATTCCCATGCCTGGTGAAGAAAGGTGAGGGTGTTTATTGGAGGAGACACATTTTTCTGCGAAAGAAAAAAGAAAAAAGTAAGGAGCCCTTCTGGATCTTTTTCAAGGTAGCAGAGGATTCTTGTCCCTGTTATTTCACACCCCCAGCCCAGGTTAAGGGCAAAGTGGTCCATACATAATGTGGAGACAGAGAGGACTGACTGTCTGTCATGTATGAGAAGCTGGGGGCTCTTTGTGGTGGTAAGAGAAGTTTTAGTCAAAAAAATTAGCCACCAAACTGAAGGAATGGTGATTTCCCTGCTTCGGTGTGGAATCAGCCTTTCTTTGCATCCTGTTAAATCTCCCCTGCCAGAGATGACTCATCCCTGAAGTTCATAAAAATACTTCTGAAGAGCTGAGAGGTTTTTGTCTCTTTTCCTCTCTTCCCCCCCCCCCCTTCTTTTTTGCTGTTGAAGTGGACTAATAGCACTGAATATATATTTACAAAGTTATTCCTTAAGGATATTTCAGAATCCTGCTCTTTAATTCCATCATACATTTAGCATAAATGTAAGAAAGACTGTGACACAGGGGATACCATGTCAGCAGTGCAGGTAAGAAACACAGTTGCAAAACCTGAAATGATGTTCAATATTCTTGGAAAAAGGACAGGAATCTCATTTTCTGCTGTAGTAACTTGGTAGACACAGGCTTATCTAGGTTGCTTGCTTATTGCCAGAGAGAGGACTGATCTGTCAACCACTGCCTCGTGCTCAAGAGCTGGGTGGAGAGCATCCTCCTTTTTAGTATGGGGTCTTATTAGGGGGCACCAAAATCCTAGAGTGAAAATAATGCTTTTTTCTCTTACGTATAAAGAGATGCTGCAGGCCAGCATCGTGAGCACTCCCCGTGGCCACTGGAATAGTCTATCAGCGCTGCAAGGTGTTGTTATATCGTGTGTGCACCAGGGAGTGCAGAAATTTGCTCCCCGAGCGTTTTCGGTATTGCGCTATCCCTCAGGGCTGTGCTGTGGGAGCTGACCGCGAGTTTTGTGTGCAGCGTGAGTCACGGCAGAGCCGACCTGCTGCAGATGGGGGCACTCAGAGAGCCCTGGCCCCAAGAGGCTCAGGTGACAGCACAGGTGACAACCTAAACAGTTTTCTTGCCTGTGGAAGTGAACAGCAACCAGTCAAGTGGCATCTCGGAATGAGTCATCGCTGCACTGAGCAGCAGCATTATTTTGGGAATTAACCGACGGAAGCACGTGGCTGTGTATTTTAAAAGGCTTAACAATAAAATCGACACCATTATAACCAAACTTCACAGAGTTTGGCAGAGATCAGGCAAACTGGGAAGTTTGTATTTGCAAATGGCTTATTGATGTTATTCCAGTGCTTCTACCATTATCTCTTGCACGCTCTCCATCCTTCCCTGCCACACATTTAGAAAGTAAATAAGCTCATCAGACACATGTTCCATTTTATGAGAGCAGAGATGCGTACAAGAGTGCGAATGAATATGAATAGCCCATTTTTGGCATTACCCAGGCTTTGGAGCTGATTTGTATGACTCAGAAATAAATACTGTGCTAAAAGGGCTCCCATAAAAATATGGACGGTGAAAGTAATGGGGGAAGGAGGAAACATTCTTCTCAGAAAATGGCTCTCTCAGAGACAGCTTCCTGAGACATGTGACAAGTTTTGATGTGGGCCTGGTTTGCATGGCAGCTCTTTGGGCTTGCTGACAGCTTTCTGCCCAGGGAGCCATGCCACTGCTTCACACTGAACGAGTGTCTTCAGAATGCAGTAAAAACAGACTCGTCTTTGAAGGGAAAAAAGATGAAAGGGAGTCTATAAAATTCTCAGCAACTGAAAATAAATAATAATAAAAAAAGCCATACAGAGCTTTAATTTCCTTTCTGTTTTTGTTTTGTTTTGTTTTGTTTTTCTTAGCACTTTCCCCATTTCACACTCTCAGTCTTAAATAAGAAGGTGGCCTTGAATACTGCATTTTCACACTTGACAATAAGAATTATTAGACTAGTTAGCGTTACACATGAACTGGGAATGACTGTAAGCCTAGTGAGGCTAGGAACACCCCTAATATTTAGGTTTTTACCTGTGTCTGCTTTTTAGGAATGGTTTTAAAAGGAACTGCTTCTCCTACCACGTAGGCCATGAGCTTGTCACATTATTACCAAACCATGGGAAATAATCCATGCACCAGGGCTGGTGTAAGATGGACACCCAGAAAGCTGTTGGTTGTGCTGGATTGTCATTCCAAATACACAAGAGAAAAGGGCTTTTTTTTTTCACTGCAGAATTTTGGTGCCCCATGCCTTTTGGTAGGAGGGCTGTTAACACTGTGCAGAGGCCCACAGGCACATCTCCAGCCCTGCGGGGCCTCACCACCTCCCCCAAAATCCAAGCAGCTGTGGAGATCAGCTGGGTTTTGTTAGTTCTTGGAGCAAATCGAAGGGTGAATAAATGAGAGTCCATTTGTGATAGATGGGAGATGCTTCTCTGCTGGACTATGAATGCTATTTTATAGCAATGCTGGGTTTGCAAGGCTGCCTCTGTCTCGGTGCTGAGCCAGTCTGCACAGTGTCACTTTATTCTGTCCATTGTACACTAAAAACCATGGGTGGGATGCCCCAAAGAAATGTCAGAGGGATTGTGCCATCACAGGCCATGCCTTCTGGCCTTGTAGCAGAGTAGATCCAAGTGTGCCAAGCCAAGAGAGCCTTGAGATCCATACTTTCTAAGGCAGCCATAAAGTAAGATGTAGAACAAGTTTCTTTTAAAACTGTCTTTATTAAATCACAGCCAAGTGTTTCTGAAATGGCCTGGGAAGAAGAGAAGGCTTCAGCACTGTCTGGACTGACTCTGTCCGAGCAAGAAGAGGTGGAAGGATGTGGGTCAGCTCTTTTCCCAGCACTGGTTGATAATGCTTTCTACTATTGGGAGATTAATGTGGCAGGGTTAAGAGTTTTATTTAGTAAGCCTTTACTCCTTACTTTATTTTGGTATGTTTTTTCCTGGAAGATTAAACTAGAAAGTGGTGTTCCTACAGGGAATAAATGCATCATAGGAACCAGAAACTAGAAAGGCTTCAGACCTGGTCAGCCTTTAGAGCCCTGCTGCATAAATAAAATAAGTCTTTGGGAGGAATTGTGTGGATTTTGTGTCCAGCTGCCAGACAGAGGGGAGCTGAGAAGTGGGCCTGGGTCTGGCTGTGAACCTGGTGTGTCAAAGCCCTGGATGGGAGGGAGGGACCCACTGATTCTCTCAGGGCAGATGGCAGGGCGTGCCTGGTCTCAGGGGCTGTGCTGGCCTCCAGAGAGCACCAACAGGGAGGGAAAGAAGGATCTGTCCTCAGGCTCCTGGGCTGTCAAAAATGCATTTTCAGGACCTGACTGCTAAGCTACTGCTTGATCTGAAGTGGATTCAACCAGAGGCTTTTGAGTGTTTAGAGAGCCCTTGCTCCACGGAGGAAAATGCTCACTACAATTTCTCGTTGGTTCACTGCAGCCAGAGAGTGAGTAAAAGACACAGTGATTTTCCTGTAGCAGACAGCAGGTTTTTGGTGTGCTTGTTATAAGCCTCTGGTCCCTCTATGAACCCAGGGTTAATTTAGCAAGGAATTTATCTTTTGCACAGGGGTATCTATAGTGGCTTTGGGGAAGGGTTTATAGATCTGCAGATATCTGTGTGCATGTGGTAAAACACCAAAACCTCCCCTTCCTCCTGAAGAGAAAAGAGCCCATGTTTGAGAGAAGACCCACTCCAGACTGCCCCAGACTGTGTCACAGCCCTGCCATGGCACATCCTGACACTGCCAGCCCTGCCTGTCCCTGCCCTGGCCCCTTGGGGCCATCAACCCCTTGTGCCCCACCAGCCCTGCAGCAGGGCCACTCTCCAGCTCCCCACAGCCCTGCCCTGCTGCCCATGGCCCTCTGAGCAAAGCCCCTCGGCAGCTGCCCATCCCAGCCTGACAACAGGCTCCTGGGGAACAGGGAACACACTGCAGGTGACATCCCAGGCACAGGGTCCCCCGGGCACTTTCTGTCATCGCAGCTCTGCTGCTGTGCTGAAATCTCCCAAGCCTGGGAAGAAATACCTGGTTAGGTCGCAGAGGGAATGCTTTTATCCATTAAGCTTCAAACAGAAGACTTTGCTCTGAGGGTTGATTGCTAATTTGAGACAAGTTGTTAATGAGGTGCAGGTATATACCCTCATCCAACTATCTTGTACCATTTTGTTCCCTGGAATTTGGTGTGGCATTCACTTCCAGCAGCCCTGAAGGGTGGGCTTTGGGGTCTAAGCATACTGGGCTTGAACAAACAAGGCAGCAGCATTGCTACTTCTGTTCCATCTGGAGATGTATGATACTGATTCACTTTTATTTACTTTTATTTACTTTTTTATTCACTTTATATTCAGTTTTATTTTCCCCCTACAGCTTCAGCCACTGGAAATACGAGGGTGTAAAGAATATCATTCCTTGTCATTGTGGGTACAGAAAACCCTGGAAATGCAACTGAGAGTACACATAGCTTCAAAAATCAGGAACCGAAACAAACAAAACTGTGCAACATTTATTAATAAATTTCAGTTAAGTCTCCCTGGTTTCAAGCCCAGTTACATGATTTCTCTGGGGGGAAGCTGGAGGAAAGTGGATTTATGACTGCTGAATGTTTGAGCCTGTCAGAATTGTATTGAGTACTACAAAAAAATGGATGGCTAGAAATAAATTTGGGTGTGAATAAGCTGTTTCCTCCACAGGTCTGGTTTACACTGGCAGGGTGTGCTTAACGGTTGACTGGAGGAAAAAAAAATGTGACAGACAGGATGGTTTCTTACAAGCTCCTCAGGGAATTTAAACATGAGCTCTGTTCTTCTTCCCTTTAATTTACCCTTTGGTCACTGGCAAAATAATTTAGATTCCAGCTTCAGGTTTAGGGGAATTGCTGGTAGGAGGCTAAGGGTTAATTTGTTTACTTGGGGTGTTTTTCTGTTTATTTTGTTTTACTTTTTAAAGCCCTGATGTGAATTATCCGTTTTGGCAAGTGAATGAGAACAGTTGCATGTACTTGGTATTTTCTGTCACATACACTATTATTAGTAAGAAACACATTTCCTTTTGGGGAGCTAAGGACAAAAATAAGGCTGTTCACATTACCACCTCCCCTTATTAATTCTGTTAAAGCAATTGTACTGGCATTTAAGAGAACTGGCAAATGCATTTGTTCAGTGACAAATGTGATGCATTCAACATTCTTTTCACATGAAGGAGAAAACAGGGGCTTTTAAGCACAGGGAATATAATAGCCAAGCTTTGGTAATGATTTATAACATTTTAGAGAGAGAAGAGGGGAAAAAGATCCCATTTACTTGTTTCGGTGTAAAGGAAAGGGAACAGCTCTATTATCCAAAATCTCCTCTGCAGCTTTCAGTGCTACTTGGGGCACATTTCTCTCCACGTGCAGACAGATCTGCCTTCAGTGACAACTCATTGGGCTGTGGCTTGGATTTTTGTGCAATATGGGTGGTATTGTTTCACCATCTAAGCACAGGGACAGGATGTGTCTCCATAGCACAAAGTTTGCCCACTTGTAGGGCAGGATACCTTTTTGTGATGGCCAGAGCTCTTTTCTTTTGTTAACAGTGCTGTCATCAGTCGTGACAACATGGTGGTTCATGGGATCATCTTGCTGAGTACCCAAGCAATTCAGACCATAGGGTGCATAAATTTGCTTCCTTTCAAGGTGCTTTGCTCACTGGTATTGGCTTTAAATTTGGCCCAAATTAGGCTGGTTTGAAAGTGTTGCAGTATTTTCCAACTATACCTTACTTCCTTTTCCACTGACATTGATTAAACAGAATTCTTTGACTCTCCAGAGTAGATTTTTGTGCTCATCACTCACTACTTCTCACTTGTCTTCTTGTCTGCATTTGCTGTGGAGAAAGTTGGTGGCTCTAAATCCAAGTAGGAGTTTACTGTCACCTCTCAACATTGAGAGGAATGAAATGCAGTGTTGGAAAGTGCTACGGTAGCTGATGTACCTTGTTTAGTTGTTTTATTTCAACCAAAAATGCTCAAGAAGTTGGTAGTCATAGCAAGCAAAATGCCTCTCTGTGGCTGATGGGGACAGAGAAGTCATACAGATAAGGCAAACAGATAGAGGCGTTCACTTTACACTGAGCTATGAGGTATTTTTCCTGTCTGTTTCAAGGACTTTGGTCTTCATCCACCAGTCTTTATATATATACTAAATAGCATTTAACAAGTGGCTTTTAAAATAGGGTGAACTTTTGCGAGGGGAGTATTTATAGAAGTAGCTATTTAGTTAGCAATTTTCGGTATTCATTTTGCTATTGCTGAATATACAGAACAGGATTATTCACCCACATTACCCAGCTGCTTCTGTTTGATAACACAATAAAGATTGTGAGGTAAGTGTCTTTCCTTGATGACAAATGGCTGTGATGTCATGATTCATGTGATGTCACAGCTATGAAGAAGTGGGATCTGTGAGAAAGAGTGGTTTTGAGACAGAAAATCCCAAAATATGTCTTGTACTATTGGTCAACTGGTAGATTAAAATGCAATTTAATTAAGGAATATTGCAAGAAATTAGTTTTCTGTGACATGCTTGAAAAATGCTTCCTGATATTGGAGGTCACTAAAAACATGATAGTATCATATTAGAAGAAGCTGTGGTACTTTTCCAACTGTTCTTTTCCTATAGATGAGACTCGGCAACGCCATAAGTTTATAGGAGAAGGTGATATCTAGAAAAGGATATCTTGGGGGATGGGGTTGGGATTTTTTCATTTAGCTTGTTAGCAGTTGCCAGCTGCACTGGATATGTGGTTGCATTTGGAAGTTGCCTTTCTCTGACCTCTTCTACAGCTGGGACTTGTAGAATCGTAAACCTGACACAAACGTGCATAAGATTTTTCTGGTGCTGCAGGTCCCCGGAACTGCAGTGAAGCCATGCAAGGGAATATTCAGAAATGTAGGCTACAATCAAGTGTACAAACCATTATCACTAGATGCTGCAGTGGGTGTTTTGTGTAGAAGTCCTGTAACATTGTTTGAGTTGATCTAACCCAAAATGCTGTTGGTCCTTCTCTTCAAAAGCCTGTTGAGATAATGTACCTTTTCTCTGTTCAGTAATGAGGAAAATCTCATGAGCCTCACAGAGCTGGCTCTGGACTCTGCTGGATGATAGGCAAAGCTGCTTCTCATTCATTTGCAGCTGAAGACTGGGACTTTTCACTGCTCTGTGGTGATGTGCATCAGGTCACCCTCCTCAGTCATTCATTGACCATCCTCAGCTGGCATTTGGGATGCAGAACAGGGCAGAGGCTGTGCTAAGACCTTGCTGGTGGGCATCACAAGAGTTAGCAAAGCAACCTGTTCAGAGGCACATTTCCAGGACACAGCCTTCACCAATGTAGCTGCTGTCTTTTTCAAACCCAACATTTGGATGTTTTAAGTAGGGGAAAAGCTGATACTTGGAAGTCTGATTCTTACTTTGGAAGTCTGCTGTAATGCTCCAAATCTTCTGTTTGGTTCTCCCCAGCCTGCTAATATCATCCCAGTCCTGTTTCTGCAGGTGACATACATGTATGTATGATTAACTGGTAATGAGCTATGGTAATGAGTAACATCTATTTATGTCTTCCTCCATTTGGTAGAGCAGCACATAAGCTGCTATAGGGGAGAGCATCACTTCATACTAAGGGGAATATGCAGAGAAAATCCACTTGGGATTTATGTCTGGAACAGCCTCAGCTGTCTGCTCAAGTTTTCCATTTCATAACATCTTGTAGTCAGGCTGAAAATGTAACTGCAACTGGGATCAATGGGCAACCTCATACGCTCTTTATCCCTTGGATCAAAGATTATGGACAGGGCAAAAAAATACCAGGAAATCTTTAACAGCAAAGCTCAAATGCAGGAAGACAGCTGTTAAAGATTTCCTGGTATTTTTTTACTGAGGATCTTCTCCAGCAAGGTCTCCACTAACACAATGTCCTTCAGTGCTACGGACCAACCAACTTACTCCACCTGCGAGCTGACTTCCATTACACGGGCATAACTGTGAATGCTGACAATGGAGAGGAGGTTAATGCCATAAAAGTGTGTCTGGAGGTGGCAGCAAACATTCAGTCTGACCAAGGAATGGTCACAAAAAGCCAGAAGTTATGGCTTTGAGAGAGTCTGCCAAGAACCAGCTGGGACAAGCTGTGATGTGCTTCAGCCTCTCAGGCTAACCCCACACTGACCAGCTAGAGCTCGAGGTGCCAGGGGGAGCCTGCCTCTGGGATACTCCATGGCTCTGAGTGCTGGACAGACAGCACACAGCACCATGGGTAAGCTGCATGAGGCCAGCACTTCTGGAATTACAAGGCAGAGAAAAGAACTGCCAGTGTTGAATTTTCCAGGAAAATGGAATCAGGTAAGTGAGGAAAGTACAAAGTCAGCTTTAGGTCAACTCCACAGTGGAAAAAGAACACAGTAGGCAACTTTATTTTTGACAATAAGTGATCCTGAAGATGTTTTTAATCATTTTCTATCCACTCAGACAGAGAGTTTTCTGTGAAACTGCTACAAATATTTGAAAAGTGTTGCACTGCCCTTGAAATGAGCAGTATGTTTTTAAACTGGTAGTGTAAAGAGAAGGTGAAGGCCTAACACAGATTTGATTGATCTAAAGTTTCTGAGTCAGTCTTGCAATTTCAGGGATGGTAAAACAGCAGCCTGTGATCTGTAACAAAAAAACTTGCCCCAAACCCTTAAATTTCCAACACAGCGAGAGTGGGAAACAAAGAAGTACTACTGTAAAGATAATTAACCCTTGACAACAAAACAAAAATTTCTTGCACAAAGGACAGCTGCCTAGCTCACATTAAAGCCTAGGGCAAATGTTAATTCTCCCACAGTGTTGACTTACAGATTATCTGAAATATCTTAGCAGAAAAGAAAAAAGCAAGTCCTAAACCCAAAGGCTATAAAACCAGATCATGGAGCTGCCTGAAGTGCAGAAAAAACACAAGGCATAACTAATAGCCAGAGATTGAAAAAAAATATCCAGGAGCTGCAATTACTTTCTTGTCTTGCCAGAGCATGCAGACATCAGAAGTCCTGTCAACAGAAAGAGCATTTGGATGCCTTCAGTGGGATTCCTTTTTGCTCTACCCTTTCTCCTTCACATATGTGAGGGAGAAGGAGAAGTTTCTGGTGAAGCTGTTTTCTTTTGCCCTGGTGCCAGAAGCAAACCCTAGTGTCCTGCATGGTGAAATACAACAGGATGGAGACATACAGGTCACTAGAGGGACTGAGTGACATCTCTTGCCCTGGTTGCATGCATGTTAATCCCAATGCCATAGGAATTGCCTGGGTTGATGCTGCTCTTCAGTGGTGCCAGACATTTTTCTGGATGTGACTCTGATTTCCAAACACTTTCACTGCCCAGGTATGAATGTAAATGATGTCAACAGAGAATGGTGTCAGGTCCCATTTGCTCAGAGGTGTTCTTCTTCATAGTGTTGGAGGAGATGCTAAATGGGTTGACCTGAAACCAAGTGCTGTACCAAGAATGTCCTAGATAGCCTGCTGGGAACAAGGACACAGGCATTACACACAGTGTTACTGGCACAGAGAGAAATTTTCAAATGCACTCTCAGGAAGAGGATAAATTCTATTCCCACTGAGGGTTTATTAGAGACAGGTGTAAGAGTAAGTTATAAAATGTGAGAAATGTATTGATGATAATAGTTGGAGGTAATACGTATCAAGTGTTGAGTCCCTTTCTAGGGACAGCATTACTAGAGTGGCTGTGGATCAAAACTAGTGAGAAGCTTTTGAGGACATCTTCCAAGGGATTAAGTGACATTTATCCTACTGATCACTATTAGATAAAATGTTGAGAATCCCCTGGATTGTCACTCCAGCAAAAGTTACCTTCACCTTCAGGTAAAAAAAGGGAATGGAAGGAAGTTGCACTGGTCTAATACTCACTGATGGGGTAAAAACAGGAGAAATAAGCCTTTCAAAAGGAAAACAAAAAAAGCCCCAAGAACCCCCAACAAACTCAAGGAAAATTTTACAGTAATATCAAGAGCTGCTCAGATATACTAGCATTACAAACCCCCAGAAACAAAGAAGGGTGATAAGGTTCATAGGAGCTCTTGACTGAATAGGGAGATTTACCTCAAATACTCTGCCTACAACTCTGCCCGAACTTGGAATGCTTCAAGTCCCTGTTTTCTCCAGTCCAAAGCTTTAGCAGGGAAGAAGTAATTTGCTGACTGAAAAATGCTGGAGAACAGGACTGCTAAAATTGGAGCTTATATTCTGTGAATGTATGATTAGCATGCAAAGCCAAACATATGTCATGATTTATAGCTCCCATCTTTTCCAAGGCTGTCTCAGGCAGGTGACATCCACACTGAGGACCAGAACTAAAGCGCTAGTTCTGTGGTCCTGTTGGATGATTGTCAGAAAGAAATGAAACAGAAACAATCCAGGACTTTTGTAACTCTCCCCACCCAGGCTGGTACCTCAGCATCTAGGCTGACCAAAGTCTCTTCTGTCTCACTGGGCTGTGGCTCTGCTCCTGGCTGCGAAATGGTTCGGAGCCAGGAGAAGCTGTGCAGAGCTTTCCGGCCTGGGGCATGCAATGCCTTGGTGGTGGGATTCCTATCCATGGATACTGAAGAGGGTTGTTTCATCATCCTCAAGTCCTAGAGCACCTCTCCAGCCCAACAATCAGTATCTGACATCGGGAGAAGCCATGGGTCAGAGGAACCTTCAAGTTCGAGGGAGGCAGTTAGGGAACTGGGAATTATGAGCAGTCTGAGCACAGATCCTGTGAAAGAAGACACGAGCTCTCTCATATGGGCAACATGACCGGTGGCCAAAGGAAGAGTGTGGAAACTGAAGTGTGAGCATTTTCACGTGTAGTGGGGGTGCAATCGTTAGCTGCTTCTGGGATTTACTGAATTATCTGGAAAAGATATAATTTCTGGTACAAGGCAGAAATGGAGCTGAAGCTGATTAGGAAAAGAACAAAATCCTGTTTGTTGTTTTTCTTTCTAAGAAAAGTCTGTTGTTTAAGGACAGTGATTCTAAACATATGACAGAGAAAATAGCATTCAGAAAGCAATTGTGTGCTCAAAATATCCTTGCTTAAAAATGTAATGATTTCATATACTGCTTTGTTTTGGATCATTTGACAGAAGCATAAATTTAGATTTGCTGGGTCCTTAGGTTATTTGTATGAACATTTTATTTGCATGTACAGTTAAGCCCCAGATATATTTTAAGGACACACTCCTATGGATTTGGACCAAGTTCTTAAATGCAAGACAGATTTGGAATAGCATGCATGACTTCCTAGGACACCTAGGACACTGGATTAACCATGACGTGAGATGTGCCCATATTGAGGGACTTTGAGCTTTTTAATCTCATCCATGTTTGCTGTAACATTTCGACATGCATGAATCCAAGAATGTAAAAGGAAAGTGGGACATGAAATGAACCTCATCCAGCATCTTTATCAATGCAGTACATTTCTCCCAGCAGGCCAGAGTGTGCCTAATCAGACAATAAAAGGCCAAGAGACTCACCAGGAGACTACAAATCCATTAATTTGGTATCACTTGTGGGAAAAAGCTGGAAGCAATTGCAGGATTTGTTAAGCAAAAGGCTTGGCGAAGTCAATTGATTAGGGAGGTTTCAGAGAAAGCTGTTCTTGCTGAGCTGCCAAGGTAGAAGGGGTTATTATGTCCTGGAAATTCTAAAGAGTCTTGTAGGCACCGTGTGAAACAGAATGGGTGCTGCCATGCAAGAAAAGCTGAAAAACTAAATGAAGGGTGTTTTTTTAAGAGACTACAAGCATCTGATATTTCACCAGGAATCCAGTCCATCTTGCATTAAATCTCCACAGAGCCAAGTGCATACAAGGGACTGGCAAATGCAACTGTTGTAATAAATACTCATTACAAGTGTTAAAGAGTCTCTGTCAAGAGAAAAACCTTTCCAAAGATGAAACTGTTTCTAAATAGGGGAGAGTCTCAATCAGCAAGCACATAACTCAGTGTTAGTCCATTTTTTGTTTGTATCTGCACTAGCTGAAAACTCAAAAGCAGGAGAGAGCCAATGCTTTCTGCAGCACCCCAAATTAAAAGCTATCCTCAGATACTCCAGGATTTCAGAAAGAATGATGATACATCTCTGAATAAAGTCGTATTTTGTCCAAATCTGCTAAAAATTGAATGGGGAGAAGGTATTACAGCAAGAATTTCCACATGGTCAGCAATCAGATTTAAGAAAAATCTCTTATAAATGGCCTCTATTTCACAGATAATGAGGTAAAGAGAGGTTAGATGTCTGGAGAGAAAGAGCTGCTCCACAGCATCTTTCCAGAGACAGTGTGGAGACACAGGGCTAACTAAAGACTGACTGCTGCGAGGCTCTTGGGCAGCCAAGGGAAGAGGGTCTGAGTGACGAGAATGAGACACACAGTGCGGTCTTTGGAGTGCTTCTGACCAGGGCAAGCTCTGTCTGTGCTCAAGCTCACACAGAGCTGTGTCTCAGTGTCCTTTTCCCCATGTGAAGGGAGCAGGGTGGGCTCAGGTAAAGGCTGGCACCTGGCAAAATGCTGCCCAGGGAGAAATGGCCAGAGCCTGGGCCAGCGGTCAGTGCCATCCCTGCACATCACTGCGGATGGGAGCGCCGGCCCGGGGGAGCAGCTGTCTGGGTTCAGAGGGGAAAGGACACAGTGCAGGGCACCCAGAGCTGAGCACAGAGCCCTGCCCAGGCTCTGGGGCAGGATGCACACGGGAGAGCAGAGCGCTGCAGAGCACTCGCAGGGCTGCTGGTTCTCCTGCCAGGCTGCCCGGCGGAGCAGGCAGGGCAGGGGCAGAGGAGCAGCTCCTGGGATAGCAGTGCTCTCCAGTGAAGCGTGGGGCAGCAGCCCTGAGCAGCAGGAGCAGACACTTAGAAAAGCTGTTGCAAGGAATCCGGACACGTTGGGCTTGTTTTCTCTACACTGACCTGGCCAAGACCCAAAGACACGGTGTCATCTCTAAGTTGCCATCCTCTTGGTTGTAAAAAAAACACATAGGAAAGTGAACTGTGCTCTTCTGTTGTGTGATTCTCCACCCATTCCAAATGGAAAGGGAAATGAAGTAAGGACTTACTATTTTTTATGCTGTTTCAAAAAGTGCTTATATAAAAGAAAGGTTCCAAGGGAAAAACAAAAGATTTCTGACATGCTTGTTCTTTGTAATAAAAATACAAAAAATGATTCAATGTGGTTGGTTGCTTCTTTAGGATTCTTTGTATTTTGCTTTATACAAACAGAACAAAGGGGCAATGACTGGGCTACTGGAAAAAACAAGTTTTGCTTCTCCCCATGGAGGAGAAGAAAGAAACTGAGCGAAGTTTGTGCTCCCTTTGATGCAAAATGACAATGTATCTAATATTCTGATCTATGGGACCTGTGGTTTTGACAACAGAGAGGTCAGTTATTACACAAACTGCTAAAATAAGCAAACTAATTAGCATCCTTCCTCAGGGGCACGTATGAAACCCTCACATATTTCTCAGTGGGAATAAAACTTGGACATTTCTGTTCAGGCTAAAGCGGCACAACCACAGCTGCTGCTGGTGGACTTCTGGCAAGCTCTAAGGACTGGTGATGCTGCATGTGGGAGAGGAGAGGAGAGGAGAGGAGAGGAGAGGAGAGGAGAGGAGAGGAGAGGAGAGGAGAGGAGAGGAGAGGAGAGGAGAGGAGAGGAGAGGAGAGGAGAGGAGAGGAGAGGAGAGGAGAGGAGAGGAGAGGAGAGGAGAGGAGAGGAGAGGAGAGGAGAGGAGAGGAGAGGAGAGGAGAGGAGAGGAGAGGAGAGGAGAGGAGAGGAGAGGAGAGGAGAGGAGAGGAGAGGAGAGGAGAGGAGAGGAGAGGAGAGGAGAGGAGAGGAGAGGAGAGGAGAGGAGAGGAGAGGAGAGGAGAGGAGAGGAGAGGAGAGGAGAGGAGAGGAGAGGAGAGGAGAGGAGAGGAGAGGAGAGGAGAGGAGAGGAGAGGAGCCCTCATGTTGGATGTGGTCTGTGTAGCCTGTGAGGGGCACGTGAAGTTCCCTGGAGGCTTCTAGCTGCCAGCCTGGATGCAGGTAGGGGGACAGGGCATGTTCCTCTTCCTGCAAGGGGGGTAGCCTGTGCAAAAAATTGTGATTGCTTTTTCCTCCTTGACCTGCCTGAAAGGGAGGATTGGTCAAGACTAGCCACTCACAGCCTGGAGAAATGTCTCTGGGGCCACCTCTCCCTGTCCCTGAAGAGTGTGCCCTGCCCTTTTTGTCCTTCACAGGCATAGTTAATTAACTTTCAGCTAGTTTAATGAGCTGAATCAGTTCACCAAGGGCAGACTGAGAGCAAGCGCTGGTTTGAGACTCCAAATGCATGCAAGGGAGAGAGCAGGAATAGGGAGAAGGACCGCCCTTTAGCCATGCCAGTGAGCAGGTAGAGTCAGCTCATCCCACCTTGGTAACCTCACCCAAAGCAGTGGGCAGCCAAAGCTTCAGTCCAGCTGGCTGCTGGGGCTGCCCCAGACTGGGCTGGGGGACTCCCACCTTTCACACTTCTCGTGTTGAAAACAGCTGCCTTCCCTGGAGCATGTTCTGCTGCCTGTGTGCCAGGTCAGGTCGTCAGAGAAACAAACCCTGAAATCCCATGTGCCAGGAAACTAGACCAGTTTAGTTCATGTATCTACAGGCACGGGCTGATCCATGCCCACCGTGACCAAAAGTATTTTCTGTGCATTGGCATCTGTCCTTGAGTGCTGCTTACTTCTCTGAGGAAACCGCTTACATTTTCTCAAGAAACAGAAGAATCACAATGACATTCTAATTTCTGGTAAGAGGTTTTGCATGTACTAAAAAAAGGCATAGCCATCATGGCTTACTTACAGGCTTGGGAGGAGGGTTTGGCAGGGATAAAATCTCTGCAAAAAGTCTTTTGGAAGCGACCCCTCCTCTCTGTGCTGCTGACAGTCTTGGCACTGTCCAGATCACGACTCTTGGCTGTATCCCAAGTTTCTCCTGGATGCACTTATTGAATCTCCTCCCCTTATTTTCCCCAGTGTGTTTGGAAGACAAAGCCACACAATGGGGTTTAGTGAAAGAGTTTCACTTCCTACCCCGAGTGCTCATTCCCAGGGGAAGGGAAAAAACCACCCCACCCACCCTTTAATTATGATTAGTTGTTGCCCTTCAGTTTTGATGGCCTAGCCTTGATGCCACACTTTCTAGAGCTCAGTGGTGGGCTGTAATCAGCTCTGGCCAGGCCTCTTGGCAAATGCATCAGCACAGTGTCTCCTTGGAAGATTTTTCCTCTTTGCAATTTTTCAGGAGCTGTAGACATGCTTCCAAGCCTTCTGTTGGCCGAGAGGTGCATATGTTTAGTATGAAGTATGTTTGTGTGATTATAGTAAGTTAATATGCACGTAAAAACCAAAGGTATAATAAGATTAGTAAATTTTAAAGTGAAGTATCCAGTCTCAGTTTTGAGGAGAACATATTCCCTGGGAATCTGTAAGGATCTGGCATGCTCAATAAAGTACTTTCAAAGTACGTAAATGAAATGATATCTTGGACAAGAGAAACTATTTTTAGGAATGATGTTTTGACACTCTCTGCACATCAATGCTTTGTGGTTCCTGAAGAGAAGCTCATCAATCTGTGGTGACAATTATATGGGAAACCTCACAGGAAGCAGATTTTAAGAAAAGGCTGTATGGATTAGTGATTTGAGATGTAGCAAAGCATAGGCGAAGCAGCTAAGCTGGATCCTTGAAGAGTGTGAATTATTTAAATATCAGGTAACAGGATCACAGAGGACAAATCCAGGATGATATTGCTCTTAACAAAAGTTGCCTGAATATATCTTGTGAACATGTTTGACACTGGGCAAGGGAAAGCTGTAAATGGAAAACCTGCTATGCAGCTGGTTCAATGCAGATCCTTTGTGGAGAAGACGACAGCTCCTCAGCTGGATGGATAGGAGGGATTCAACCAGTTCCCATAGCTCCAGGTGTGTCTGCTGAAACTCTCTCTGGTGGGAGGATATCTCTGTGTTGGGGCACCCTTGAAAATGGTTTTGGAGTCCTATATCCACATATAGCCAAACAATACTGCTAGATAAAGGTGACTTGTCAAAGCACATCGCATTTTCAGCTTCATAAGGCCATTATTTCCAGTGATCCTGTCTAAAATAAGAAATAAAAATCAAAAAATCCCAGATCCATGCAATCTATTCTTAAAATGTAATGGAACCTCATCAGTAATGTCTGGTAATTTGCTATCAGCTTGGTCAAGGACAGACAAATTACTTAATTACACGTAACAGTTATTCCATAAAGACTTAGGAAAACACAGATAAACGTAACTAATCCCTCTTTATTTATTCCCTGCAAACAAAAGCCTGAGGGTTTCTGGAGATGAAAAAAAAAAAAGAAAAAAAAAGAAAAAAAAAAGCCGCGCAATTAACATAATTAGGGACGGCTGTCAGTCAAATCCGCGCCGCAGCCCCGGGCGGGTTTGGCTCGCTGCCCGTGCAATGCGGCGCTGCTGCCACTGGGGGGCGCCGGGCGCCGGGCGGGGCCGGGCCGCTCCCACTCCCATTCCCGCTCCCGCTCCAGGTCCCGCTCCTGGCCCCGCTCCCACTCCCATTCCCGCTCGAGGTCCAGGTCCAGGTCCCGCTCCTGGGCCCGCTCCCATTCCCATTCGCGCTCCAGGTCCAGGTCCCTCTCCTGGGCCCGCTCCCATTCCCATTCCCGCTCCAGGTCCAGGTCCCGCTCCTGGGTCCGCTCCCATTCCCGCTCCCGCTCCTGCTGCCGGGTCCGCTCCTGCTCCCTGGCCCCGCTCCCGGGCCCGCTCCCGGTGCCGCTCCTTCTGCCGCTCCTGGGCCCGCTCCCGCTCCCGTTCCCGCTCCTCCTCCCGATCCCGCTCCCGCTCCCGCTCCTCGGCCCGCTCCCGGGACGCTGCGGGAGCGGCTCCTCCCGGCCCGCCTGTCCCTCGGAGCTGTGGCACAGGCAGGGTCATGGGTGGTTAGAAACGAAGGGTCGAAGGAGGACTCTGCCAGCCTCATGGTCTGACTCGTACGGGACGCAAGGAAGGTCCCCACGGAGTGCCCCCATTGCTCCTGGTCTGGATGGATGGATGGATGGATGGATGGATGGATGGATGGATGGATGGATGGATGGATGGAGAGAGGCAACCAGTTCCCATAGCTCCATCCAGCTCTAGGTGTGCCTGCTGAAGCTGTCCCCAGTGGGGGCATATCTGTGTGTTGGGGCAACCTTGGAAATGCTCTTGGAGTCCCATATCCACAATAGCCATGTGTTGAACATCCACTGCTTCCTAGCTCCGTTGCCAAAGCTGCTTCTCTTTACTTGAGAATAAAATATGATTGCAATCAGGAGAGACAAAGCTTCAGATGACTCGGCACTTTTCTTCCTTAGGTGACTGCATTTCTCCAGCTGATGTCTTTCCTGTTAAAGAAAATCATCACAAGAGCAATTTGCGGGTTATAGGGTCCATGCCCTTCACATCAAAATAAGAGCAGTTTTCACGGAACTGATCAGCATTAAACAATCATACCACTGAAGTTACCCACACTGCATTCTGCAGCCAGCTCTGGTTTCCATTTGAATCTTGGCAACCTCACCTTTCCCTAGGGCAAGATATGTGATTCCTGAAGTTACAACAGGTGACCCATGCTTCTTGTCATGCTCTCTCCATGGAAAAAATGTCTTATGAGCAGTGGGTGGTGATCTTTGATGCTATTTACTATCCAGATGCTGAAAGGATCTTCAGGTTGAAGGGAAGCTTGTGGAATGCCAAAGAAAACATTACCTCTGCAGTGGGTGAGGGAAGACTCTCAGCTCTCAGTCCTCTTCTTGGTTATGAATACAGGTAACTCTGCCTTGATGGGCACACTCTACATTCCCTTTACAGACTACAGGAACCAAAAAAGACACAGAACAATGAATGTCCTGGGTGCTAAATGTTAGAAGATAATCACAACAACAACAACAAAAAAGTCAAAGTGGCCCCTCTGGAGAAAAAAAAAAAGAACCAAAAGAGAGCCTATAATAAATTCTGACCAAAAGATAGAAAAGAATTCCCTTCCTAAAACACATGCAGCACAAAAGATGAAGAAAAAGGCAGCCTGATTCTATTAACCAAGTATTAACACCCCTGGCTAAAGAAACCCTGCAAAAAGGAAGGATTAACATTTTCAATAAAGGGGACCAGATATTGCAGTGCTAATCACCAGCACTCTCCACTGACAGAAGAATAGAAAATAACGTTCCTAATAGTGTGAAAGAGAACAGGAGGTACACAGGCAAAGACTCAGAGGTTGCTGTGGGTAAATGACAAATAACTTGGTTAGAAAAAGGCATCACAAATAGGGGAAGTGTCTGCAAGAAATACTAACTATGCAAATTGTCCCAGCATCTCTGTGTCTGGCTGAACTGCAGTTCTGCCGGTGGGTGTCATGGAAAGGGTTTTAGCACTAAACATCGAGGCCATGTTTTGCATCACGATTTTCTAGTCACCATTTTCTGAAAAATAGACCCCTAAATGTCCTATATCTTGCATAATCTTGCAAAAAACATACTAATTTACTGAGTAGCTCTGTAGCGTAATGCCTTGTGTTCTTGTGCTGCCTGTCATTACAGGAGCAGCCTGCCTGTTACGTTAAGGTGCCTGTGGAAAGATGGGAAATCGTTGTGTGATTTGGTGTAGAAAGTCACAGTCTCTTTAACAACTGAGTCTGCTTGAAGTAGCTGCTCAGCATTGGCCTCTAGAAGCCAAGCAGGACCTGGCCCTGCCCATCCCTGCAGAGCAGCTTGCCAGGTGCTATAGGTAAGGAAATACTGGGCGGGGATCTCTTCTGGGAAGGAGGGCTGAGGGAGGTGAGGAGGGTGGCTGAAGGCTTTAAGCTTCTTTCTGCTGCCACCCTTGTCAGCATTGCACTTGTCTGTGATAGCCAGTGGCATCCAGACATGCTGGATATCTGGAGCTGCGGGTGCATGGGCACTTTGTGCTGCTTGAGTGCTGTAGAGCTGATGTGGCTCAATGTGTGCATTAAATTCAGTATCATACAGTGTGTGATCAAACCTTTTTCTCCTTCCAGAAGCCTCCTCAGAGAAATGTGGTTCTTATACATCCCACAAAGAGAAAGCTCGGGTTCAGATAAGATGCATCATTTCTGGCTGCCACAGAACTGGAACTATAGGTTATTTTTAACCACTTTCATGAGATGATAAAATTCTGGGGATGGGGTTTTGCTCTTTTCCTGTTTTCATGCAACACTTCTGTACAACTGGGGCCTGTGAGTGCTACCATTATATGACATGATTGAATATATCCAAAAATCCTCTTGCTCCCTACCCTAAAATGCCTGCAGAGCCAATTAACATTCACGTTGTACATAGGTAGCATTTTGTCCATTTCTGAGCGACAGTTCTTTGGAGAACAATGCAGATGCACACAGCATTAGATTCCCCCACATTTACAGACTCTGGGAGAAAAACTGTCCTCTCTTGAGACTTCCAGGGCATTTAAGCAGGCAGAATTTAATTACTGACAGCATATTAGGATGTTCTCTGAGCTTCTTGGAACAAGAATGAAGAAGCAGTAGCAGGACCAGGAGCGCAGACAGCCCACATGTTTACTCAGAGGGCTCCTTCCCAAGTTTGCTGAATCATGAACAACTCTGACGCAGGGAATTCTCTCCCTGGTGCTTGTTTCAATCTGTGCTGTGTTAGGGTACAGAGCTCTGGTTTACACTGTGTTTTGATTTGGCTGGGGGTGAAAGGCTCTCAGTTTTAAGTATCTTTTTTTTCCCCATTAACCCATACAGCATCACGGGGTCCCCTCTATCCTCAAAATTTCATTCCTGGATCCAGCGTCTGAGGTTTCTCTGAAGTTTCCTCAGGGGCCCTTCAGTTCACGAGAACACTGTTACCAAGAGATTAAATGAATTAAAAATTGATGACTGTTCTGTACTGAATGTCTTGCAGTCAAGGATATTTAAACAGATAGCAGGGAGGGTGGAGGGAAGATCATTTGCCAGAGTATTTTTCATGTTTTTAAATAATAGTTTTATGGGGACAGGGATGAAGATAGGGAAGGGTGGAGCAGGGGGAGTATCTGCTGGTTCTGGGTAAGGAAATTCCTCTTATAAATGCAATATTGAGAAAAAATAGAGTGCTCTAAGAGAGGCACTTTGCCTAAACAACACAGAAAGCACCAAGAGAGAAATCAGAGAATTTTGCATATTAATGTAATTTGGACCCAAAGTCTGCCATGGCAGGGCTGGCCACTTTGATAAAGGGTGCTCCCCTGTGTGAGCTCCTTACAGCTTCTGGGGACGTAGGGGAACACAGCCCAGTGCTGTGATGGTGGCTCACCATGGCTGCTTCACAGAAGGGCAGAGTGCAAGGCAGAGTGAGCAGAAGAGCCTTTTGTCCCAATCTACCCAGCTTTAGAGTAAGCCAAGATTCGGTGCTGCTGTAGTCCCTGTTGGCCATGGGCTCTTTCTTGGGCTGTCTGATGGGTTTTTTGTACCACCTGGTGTGATGGTTCCTGAGATGGGAGCCTGTGTGTGTGTTTGGCAGATGTTTGTACCTCTGTTTTCTCCAGTGCTGCTGCTGGAGGTGGGTGGAGAAGGACTGGCCCTGTGTCCTGGCCATTCTGAAAGTGTTGCAGGTCCAGGTCTGCTGTAAGTTTATGAGGCTGTTATGGTTCACGTGATACCATGTTCACAGTTCAGCTCTTTAAACCACGACCAAAGTTTTTGAAAATGCTGGTGACTACAGTTCATTTGTCTTCTGATTCTCAGCTGGAGACAATTTTAAAACAGGTGCTCTTTACAGTGTCTGCTCTGAACTTCTTGGGCCTCTTTAAAGGTATCTTGAGCTGAGTACTCCAAAGCACCTCCCTTTTCTAAGACTGATTCTTGATCTCCATCTGCACCCCTAACTTCACCTCAGAACCTCAGAAGATGCTGTACTGCACAGAAGGTAAAATGTTCATAGATGAGAACAATTTAATTCTGATGGATCAGATCTGCTTGCAAACCGAGGTATAAACTCGTTTATGTGCACTGTCTTTATTCCACATGAAACACCAGTAATTTTTGGCATCATTCCAGCATGGATTGGTGACTGAGTGGCCTCCTTACCTGCATAAAAATAACAGCCCTGAGTTGGTGTCAGTACTAACAGGGGACCAGTCGAGCAGAAGAGGATGTTTTGTGTGCTGTGAATTTCCATGCTTCAAGATACATCAGTTATGAATCTGAGATTGGAGTTCAAGTTCAGAAATACAGGTACATGGATCAAACTCCATAGTCCACTGGGTAAAATCCACAAATCCACTGAGCAAACTGCTACAGGCTCTCCATATGTGCCTGGAGAGGGAGGGAGAGAACAGGAAAAAGTGGAGAGCACTGAAGAGTGCCTTGTTTACTGTGTTTGGAACATAAGTTCAAACAAATGACAAAGCTTGTGACATCCAATCTTGATTGAGAGATGAATAAATGCCTCAATAGGTCCTCAGAATAAAATAACATTAGATCCTTCCTTGTATGAGTCAATATATTGGCTAACTCATTAAAATGAACGGTCTCAGTGACCACCCAAGTTGTATTTTTCTTGTTTTTTTAGAAACTATTAATTTCCTCAAATTTAAAAACTTTCATTCTGAAAAGCAACTATTATACATTCGTGTGAGCTAATATTATTATGCACCATCTTAGTTGTATTAAAACCACAGTCATTCAGATTTCAAAATGTAATTGACCCAGTTAAAGAACAACAGTTGTGAATTTATTCTTCATTCTAGTTTAGCTCCATGAAATGAGCCTGTTTTCTTTGGAAAAGAATGAGGAAGGAAACCCTGAAATACATGGATATAATTGTCTTCATTAAAAGCTGGCTGAAAAGACTTTATCCTGTGGGGTCTACTCTCTGTCTCTCTGAGGTAAGTTCCCATGTATTTTTAATGGGAAACTTATTACCAATCAAACCTATATTCTTACACTGGTACATGAAAGTGGATGTTCTGTACTGTTTCATCATGCTGGGTCTCCTGGGAAGAGCAGCTCATTACGGCGTCAACTGTCCCTGCCCTTTGCAAAGAGCCCCACCAAGGTCATATCAAGAGGTGATGGATAAAGGCAAGCTTTAACCCTTGACCTTGACTTTCCTGGTGCTGAGTGTTAATAAATCTACATTTAGGGGTAGATGTTTTCTCCCAGCTGCTTTTTGTTTGGGAAAGGGGGTGACATGCTGTTGCACAACAGGTTGCATTTCCTAGGGCAGGGCTTGTGTGTCCCCAGCACAGAGTCCTGCGCTCATCGCGGAAGGATGGCTGCGAATTGGGCTTAGGTATGTGCTGGGGCTCAAGCCACATGATAGTCTGAGATGTATGGATATATGGGCTCCTGTTTTCACAAGGCAGCACTTTGGTACCACAGAAAACAGCAAGGTTTCTGCACTTTCTGCTGGAGCACAGCTGAGGCTGAAGCATTTACCTGTGTTGTTGTCTTCAGGGTGGTGTTTGAGGTGACCTTCAAGAGGCTAAAACCTTCTAAAAGGGGATTCCCTCCCTATCACACCCATGGGAAACCAGCATTGATGAATTCCAGGAGGAAACAATTCCTTTGAAAAGTTTCAAAACCGGAGGGATGTCAGGAGCAGTCTTCAGCTCTCTTTCTCAGTGGCCTCTGGCCAGGTGACCAGAAAGTCTTTCCCAAAGTTGTTCAATGCCATAGCTTTATGTGTCCAGGAAGGAGCAACTCCAGTTGCAACTCCAGTTGCTCCAACTCCTCTTTCCTCGTCTGCCTTTCTTTCTCTGTTCCTCTGCTTAATTTTCTCCAAATGCTCAGTCTTTTTTTTTTTTTTTCCCCCATTCTCAACCCCTTTTCCTCAGCTCTCTTCAGTGAACAGCAGCAGGTTCACTCCATCCTCTGCATCATTTTTCCTAGGAGC